>JAAGEH010000452.1:14465621-14791591 GCA_011751065.1 Lasiurus cinereus
TGTGTGTGTGTGTGTGTGTGTGTGTGTGTGTGTGTGTGTGTGTGTGTATGCGCATGCACACATTATTAGCCTTTAGTCCTTCTGAAGAGCAGATACTTTGGGCTTCCTTTTGTCTCTAGGAATGTTACTTAAAACTGTAGTCAAAATTTTCCTGTTTAATGCGAGGACTTGTGAGAATGCTTTTTCATTTCAGGGCATGTATATAAAATTCAAATATCGCAACACTTAAAAGAAATGATCCAGTTTTACTCTAAAGCAGAGTGACAATACATCTTTATCCCACTACAAAGTATCATGAGGAGGGTGATTCACTACAATTGTGATAAATGTTGTCAGAAATAAAATAGCTTGTCTCTAAACTTTAAGTGTATCTACACCTAAAATTTGAGACAGTGGGAATCATCTGCAAATATTATAAGTGATAACCTAATGAGTTCTCCATTGAAAGCGAAGATAACTATGTGTCTTGGCTAATTACAGACTGTCAAACCTAGGGATGTTTTGTAGGTCATTGTAGCTGAGAAGGAATATAAAGAAAGAACACATGATATAACTCAAAGAAAATAGATTCTCATCATTATAACCAAGTGTTTGTTACTGACTGCCTTCTTTTATTTTCTCTTCTTTTCTACCTTCTCCTTGCCTGTACATCTCTCCTATACATTTCAGGAGAAGAAGTTAACACCATTATGATTTTTTTCTCTAATCAAGCTCCATTCTCTCTTACGTGAACAATGAGGTGACAACCCAGTTGTACTAATGTAGTCTCACATGTGGAGATTCTTTAGCTGTCTTGTCTATTGAGGGTTTGCCTTTTCCTTTTAAAATCTTCTTTAGCTGGGGAAGAATTAACTCATAATCTACCTTAATTTTTACAAACAAAGGTAAAAGTTGTGGTTTTAAAATAAGCCCTTTTATTTTCAACAGCTAAATTAGATGATTTACTTTTTCCCGTCATGGTAACCTGGATGCTCCTGTCTTTTGAAATGGAAACTGTCCTAACCCCATAACCTCAACACCACTGTAAGTAAAACTCTTTCTAATTATATGGCTGTGTAATGTGCCCATTAGCATTGCTAATCAGCCTACTGCAGTGAATTTGTATCTTCAGTACTGATGTTCATAGACTGTCCATTGACGTAATTGCACCAGTGCTTAGATGCGAATGATTTAAAACCACAATTCTGAAAGTCATAGTGCATACCACAGCATATGGAAAATTTTTTATTTTGCATAATTTTATATCACTAACTTGAGTTTCCATAAAGGTTTATTTATCCAAAGTATTCATGGTGCCTAATACTATGTTACATTGGATCTTTAACTTAAAAAAAAAATGTTTTTATTAAAGACTTTATCTCACTTGTTTTTTTCTGTATATTTGTTTCTTTGACTAAAGGCAATCATCTCCTCTGGGGAGATGTTGATTAATCTATATTAAAGAATAGGTGATGATTTTTCAAAATCACTTTCAAAAAGTCTGTGTGAGATCATTATTGTTACAAATAAATATTTACTAAATGTCCATTAGGTCGTGACATTATACTGGGTTTTATAGAGATTTTGCTGATGATAGACAATGGTATATAACATTCAAAGGTGGGCTAAGGTATAAAAGGGAGAAGATTTATGTGAATATAGTTTTATACATATATAAATATGAAGAAAATTATTGGATAATTAGATTGATGGATATTTTTAGCAGATATATGGTATATCCCTAATGTGTGTGAATGTGACAGAAATATGATGAAAGAGTATATAGGGAGAAATTTCTATATTTACTTCTGCAAACCAAGACAAATCTTCATGTAAAATGTTCTCAAGTTAATGAATTATCAGGAATAAAGCAAAGCCTGGCTGGCATGGCTCAATAGTTGAGCATCAACCTATGAACCAGGAGGTCACAGTTCAGTTCCTGGTCAGGGCATAATATATCTGGTCTGTGGGTTCAATCCCCAGTGTAGGGTGTGCAGGAGGCGGCCGATCAATGATTCTCTCTCATCATGAATGTTTCTCCCTCTCCCTTTCTCTCTGAAATCAATAAAAAAATATACTTAAAAATAGAATAAATCAGAATAGAATAGCATTAAAAATAGTTTTATATGCCACATTTGACATTGCATTATTTAATAGAAAGTATAATTGAGTATATTGTTGAAAGAATAAATGAGTCTAGGACATTAAAAATTATAGAAATAACATTTTTGCAAGTCCATTGGCATTAAAATGACATAGTAAGAGTTTCATGTTGAAAAGATTATTGGCAGATCCACAGGGAGGAATACTAAGACCCACTATAGTAATCAATGTGAGGAAATCATACTAGTTACTAGCAAATGAAGTCCATAAAACATATATTCACAATTTATAAAGAGAGATTTGAGAAATAAAAGATATTACATAATTACCATAAAAATAGCAGGTATTGTAAGATGTTAGCTAAGTGAAAAACACCTCTGTTACAGTCATACAAGAAAGTTTCATGGAGAGGAAAGCATTTCATTCTGATAGACTTTTGTTAAGGTTCTATTTTCTTTCCTTTTCCTTTCATTATATATTTAGTGTAATCCCTTTGGCTTATTTGCAAAAAGATGTAATTGGCAAACCACTGGGTGTTTTTTTATTCAGGGCAAGTAGATTAATTTGAGAGGGGCAATGGATTTGTGAAGCCAGTAGTAGACGGTAAGCAAATACCTGATGTTAGGGAAGAGATTGAGATAGATCTTGATTATCTAGTATAGACTTTTAGAATCTTTACATCATTGTTTTTCAAGTTTGTTTTTTAACTATGATTCACAGGATACTTTTACACTATGACTCAAAACACCTGCCTGGGGAAAAAATTCACGAAGATTAATTACCCTATGAAAATACTGTTCTTAGCAAATAGAAAGCAATTGAACACCTTCAAAAGCATGAGCTGCAAAAAATAAATCAGACCCACATCTAACCATAGTTTGCAGTATATTTTAAAATGAAAATATTCTGATTATAGGGAGATCAGATAAGTTGTTGCACCTAGACATAATGATCTTATCAATTGAAAATAGTTGAGAGAATTGTAAGAATTGCTAATAGCAGAACTAGTGACTTCTGAAGTCTGAAAAAAAAAATCCTTATCATCAATAGTGTTAGAACCTTTAAGAAAGTTGGAAGAATATGGCATCTGGTCTTTCCCCATAGGTGTATGAATTCTCATGACATATTGCAAAGAGAGAGCTTGTTACCCACATTTAAGGTTGGTCATTTGACTTTATGTTAAAGAAAAAAGGCAAATGATTCAAGATAAGTACTGAGAGTATTGGGGCATTTACCAAGGTACTTGGGGTCTTAATATGAAGCTAAAGTCGAAAACAAGTAATTTAGGAATTGTTGGCATTGTGGTTATGGATATTTAAAACTAGCAAGATTAAATAGACTGCACATAGACATTTGCTGGCTATTAATTAAGGGCAAATAAAGCAGTAAAAGTAAAGTAGATGGGAATTGGGTGATGGTATTTAAAATAGCCTGTATTTTGAAGTAAAATACAGAAATAAAGGGTGGTGAAACATTCTTCTAACTCAATAGGAAATTAAAAGTTAAAAGGAGAATTTTTGTGAGGAAGAAAAATAACCATTATATAGTATGCTGGTTATTCTGTTTCTTACTATTGCAGAAAAGTAAAGAAGAATAAAAAGGAAAAGGAGGTTTTAACCTTTTAACACCAAAGCTGTTTCATTTACAAGAGATGATAAATCACTTCTTTGACAAAAGGGAAACTATAATTTTATATTGACTGAGTTTTATTTTGAGGCACATTGGCATCTTTATGATGATACTTCTAGCTTGGCTTTTGTTTGTTTATATTTTACTTTCTATCCTCCTACCCAAGTTGATCATTTTTTAAATTAAATTTTATAACTTGAGATAATTGTAGATTTATATACAGTTGCAATAAATAATATAATAAGATCCCAAGTGCTCTTTATTCAGTTTTCCCCAGTGGTCATATCTTGCATGACTATATAATACCATATCACAACTGGGACATTGATATTGACGCAGTCGAAATATAGAACATTTCCATGATCACAAGGATCTTTCACCTTGCCTTTTAAAGTCACACCTACTTCCCTCCTCCCTCCAGCCCTCCTTAACTCCTAGCAATTACTAATTTAGTCTCCATTTCCACATATTTTTTTTATTTCAAGAATATTATATAAGTAGAATATGTGGTATAAATCTTTTGGGATTGGCTGATTTTTCATTCAGTGTAATTCTCTGGAGATTCTGAATAAAGCTGCTTGTATTGGATTCTTGTGGCTGCCATAAGAAATTACCACAAATTTGAGCTTAAAACAATAGCAGGTTAACCTCTCAGTTCTCCAAGGCCCAGAGTCTGAAATCTAGCAGGACCTTACTCCTTCTGAGAGCTCTGGGAGAGAATCCATTAACGGTTTTTGGCTTCCTCAGCTTGTAGCCACATCACTCTAGTCTCTGCCTCAGTCTTAACATTGACTTTCTCTCTGCTGTCAAATATCCTCTGGGTGTCTCTCTTACGAAGACACTGCATTTGGATTTAGGTCCCACCAGGACAATCCAGAAAGATCTGTATGTCAAGATCCTTCATTATAACTGCAAAAGCCCTTCTTCCAAATAAGGGAACATTCACAGGTTCCAGTCATTAGGACTTGGACCTATCTTTTGAGGAGCCATCATTCAATTCACTACATGGCTCTAAATACTCATGTACCTGTTTGGTTAAATTAAGTCTTTATTTCATTGTGATAAATGCCCTGAAGGCAATTTCTGTGTTCTGTGGTAATTGCATGGTATGATATTTTTGTTCAGGAAAATACCAGACTATTTTCCAAGGTTGCTGTACCATTTTATATTCTCACGAACATTGTATGAGTGATCCAATTTCTCTGCATGCTGAGCAGTATTTCATTGTGTTGCTATTTTTTACTTTTGCCATTCTGATAGGTCACTGGTCAGCAAACAGTGGCTCGCGAGCCACATGCGGCTCTTTGGCTCCTTGCGTGTGCTTCTTCCACAAAATACCATGGCCTGGGCGAGTCTGTTTTGAAAAAGTGGCATTAAAAGAAGTTTAAGTTTAAAAAATTTGGCTCTCAAAAGAAATTTCAATCATTGTACTGTTGATATTTGGTTCTGTTGACATTTTGACTAATGAGTTTGCCAACCACTGTGATAGGTTATAGTGATGTCTTATTGTGGTTTTAATTTACATTTTCTTAATGGTTCGTGGCTAATGATTCAGAATATCATGTGTATATCTTCTTGGGAGAAGTGTTTCTTCATGTCTGTTGCCCGTGTAATAAATAATTTGCTTTTTCAACTGAGTTCTTTACATAATTAGATACAAATCCTTTGTCAGATATTTTTCTCCCTTTCTGTAGTTTGCTTTCTTCTTCTTAACAAGGTCTTTTGCAGAGGAAATGTTTTAAATTTTTATCAGATTCATCTGAGCAATTTTTTCTTCATGGTTCATGTTTTTGGTATCAGCTCTAGGAATTCTTTCTGCAGTCCTAGATTTTGAATATTTCCTCCATGGCTTTTTCTAAACAATGTTTGTAGTTTTACATTTAAATCTGTCATATATTTTGAATTTTTATAGGTGTGAAACTTTGATTGAAGTTGATTCTTCTGTCCATGAATGTCCAATTGCTCTCTGCCACCATTTGTTGAAAGGCTTTTTCGCTGTTAAATTGGTTTGCAACTTTGTAAAAAAATATGGGGAGTATAATTGTGTGGATCTATCAATATCTGGGTCCTATTCTGTTTCACTGATTAATATGTCTGTTCTTCCACAAATACAGCAGTCTTGATTGCTGTAACTATAAAATAAGTCTTGAAACCAGATAGACTAATTCCCACATTTCTATTTTTTTTTCAAAATTGATTTAGCTTTTCTAAGTTTTTGCCTTTCTATATGAATTTTAGAATAATCTTGTCTATATAAAAACACTTTCTGAGAATTTTATAGTTAATCTATATATTAATTGAGAAGAATTAGTATCTGTAGTCTCTTGAGTCTTATGATCCATGAATATAGTACATTTATATTTGTTTTTATCTTCTTTTATTTATTTTATCATCATTATATAGTTTCTAGCATATAAGCCCATTTATGTTGTTTTAGATTTTTCTCCTAAGCATTTAATTTTTTAACTTATTTTAAAAGGTATTATATATTTTTATTTTGTTATATGCTCATTGTACAGTTAATTGTTTCCCTTTTTTTCCATTTTATTTAATTCATTGGGATGACACTAGTTAGCCAAATTAGGTTTGAAGTTCACAAATCCACCACACATCAGCTATACACTGTATTGTATGCTTACCACCCCGAGTCAAGCCTCCTTCTATCACCATTTATCCTCCTATACCTTTACCTTCCTCCACTCTACCTCCTTCCTCCTTTTCCCTTGGCCCTTACCCCCAGCATTTTCCACACTGTTGTCTGTGTCCATGGGTTTTTTTTATTTTGTATCTTGCTGAACTAACCTAATAGTTTTAGGAGTTTTTTTTTTTTGTAGATACCTAAAAGTTTTCTACAGAGATAACCATATTATGTGTAAATAGTTTTAATTCTTTCTTTCCAATATATATGTATTTCCTTTGCTGGCCTTATTGCACTGGACAAAATATCCAGCACTGTTAAATAAGAGCAATGAGAGCAGATATCATTGTCTTCTTCCCAATCTTAGAAGGAAAACATTCTGATACTGTCTTTGTCTTGTTTATAATCTGGATAAATCCTACTTCACAATGTGAGCTGAAAAATATTCGTTCTTATTTTTTCTGGATAGATTGTGTAGAATGATGTTAATTCCCCCTTAAACATTTGGTACAGTTACTTTGAAGAGCAGTTTGTTAATATCTAGAAAAGTTGAAAATCTTCATATGTATCTGCATGAAACTAATATGTGTCTAAAAAGAAAGTTAAAATTAACATTCATTGTTGCATTGTTAATAATGAAAAATTGGGAAAGAGTAATTGTCCATCAATAAGAAAGTGAATGAATAAATTTGGGAATATTCATTCAGTGGTACACATATAGCAATTAAAATAAATTAACTTGAACTACATGTGACATTAGGAGTAAAATTTCCAAAACATAACGTTAAACGTGAAATATTAATGCAAAAGATATGCAGTCTTATATCATTAATATAAACATGAAAAACATGCAAAGCTTATATGGGGATGATAGTCATTGAATTCAGGGTACAATTACATCTAGGGAGGCAAGAGAAGGAAATGAGGTGTTGAAGGGTTCCCCGTAAGGCTTAAACCATAACTATAATGTCTCTTTGAAAAAAATTAAGCAAATATGGAAACATTAAATTTAACAGAACTAGATAGTGGCTATACAGATGTCCAATGCCATTATTCTTTTGACTTATTGTATGTTTGAGATATTTGATAGTCTTTTTAAACAGAAAAAAATATTGTGCTAATGCACCCAGGAACTACATAGGGCTTATTTTAGGAATAGAAATCTCAAAGAGGGGTAGTAAAAAATTATCAGAGACCACTGTGAACGAAAGTGACAGTCAGTGTATGTAACATTAATCAATTTTTGCCTATGTAGAAGGCTAATAAGTGCTTAATTTAAACCTCTATAGGGTGAGCCTCACATGACTACTAAGTCTTCTCCTTTGCTGTTTATCTCTCTTTATGTTCCAGTGCTCTCTCTTTTCACTTTCGTAGATGTGATGCTATAGTGTAATGTTTTCTCCTTTCATCTGTTGATGAGAAGCAGGAACATTCCTTTATTTCAATTGATCTATTTTCTAACGTCAAAGGGCACACACGAGCGATTTAAACCAAGTTTCTATGCCTATAAAAATCCTCAAAGACCTGGTGGTTCCCCCCCACAACCCCTCCAAAAAAGGGGGAGGTAACATCTCAGGATTTTCCTATAGAAGCCAGTTCTCTTTTTCCCTTTTATCCCTAGCCTTTCTCACATTAAAAGCTCTCTTTGTTGAAGTTTACCACCAGGACAGGTATGTGTATCAAATGTTTGTTATCTATTGAGAGAGTTACTAATTTGATAGTATATGAGCTATAAACATACACACAAACATCCTCTTTTGATTCCTCTAAGAAAGAATCATTTAATGCAATATATTACAAAGAATCTGATTCTATGAAGATTCTACCTGATTCATCTTAAAAATTGAAGGACTTGGTTAATATATGTCATGGTTTTCCAAGCCAGCACAAGAAGGTAATAGGACAAATTTTCAATAAGCAATCATATTCAGTTAAGCCCTATAGATTCTTTTATCACCAATAGACAGATCTGTGGCATTTATGTTAGGCGGTGATAACTGCTGTGGAGAAAAATAAATCAAGGTATAGGAGATAGAGAGTGCCAAGGGCTGGGAGTGATTGCTCTTTTATAATGGGTGATCAGGGATGATATCCGAACTAAGAGAGGGGAGGCTTGTGATTCGGGGGAAAGAATATTTCAGCTAGAGGGAGCAGTGGCTATAGGGCTTTGAAAGTAAGTATACTTGACACAGGCAAGGAACAACAAGGAGACCAATGAAGGCTAGAGTGAAGGAGATGAAGAATTGTAGGAAATAAGGCCAGCCGGGGGGGGGGGGGGGGGGGGGCCGGCGGGGGGCGGCCACATCAAGTAAGGTCTGGTAAGTAAAGGCAAGGACTTTGGCTTTGACTTTGAATGAGACAGGAAGCCACTGCAGGATTTTGATCAAAGGAGGGGACCCGATATAACTTACGTTTAAAAAGGATCACTTTGGCTGTAGAGAAGGGAAGATGCTTATTAGTGACTCTTCCTTTATAATTTGGGGGAATTTTAATGAAATAATGATAGTTAATATTTATGTGCTAATAAATATTAACTATACTGTATTTTTCAAATGTTCATTTATTTAATCCTTTCCACAACCCTGTGAAATAGGGTCATAATTATCTCCCATTTTACTAATGAGGAAAGTGAAACACAAAGAGGTTCAGTAAATCAGTCAAGACTATACAGCCACTAAGTGACAGAGCTTGTATTCTCGTCTAGGCAGTCAGACTTCATTGCTTCCATTCTTAATTAACAAAAATGCCATACTGCCTCTTGTACTTCAGAGTGATATTACAAGGAATGTGTGGTGTGTATTTCTCAAAAATGTAAAAATCCACCAAGGTATATAAAAACCAATGAAATAATGAAAAGAATAGGATTGCAATAGAAATAAGTGCTATAAGTCATTTTAGAGGTAGAAGATAGAACTTGTGGTAGATCATTGACTTACATGTTTGTGCCTGAAGAGAATTTTATATTGAACGAAGAAAATGTCTGTAAATATTTATTTAAAAGACTAACTTAAAGGTTAGGAAAGGATTAACATCTGAGTATCAATATTTGGGCTGAGTGAAAATCGATTGTTGCTGAATAAAAAATTTGAATAAGATCAGCAAGTATAAAAACTAGAATAAAAGTTTTTTGTCATCCTATAGATGAGTGATCTTCAGACACACCACAATATGTTCTGGAAGTACCTACTTCATAATTCTTTACCTTTTTGCTTGATTCAACTTGGTTTCAAGATCACTTCCATTTGAAAGGAAAATGTTTCTAGTGGTGGTGTAAGACACTTTTTTCCTATGCAGTATTTAAACTGAGTCATCCAATTTGAGGCGATTGTGTCACATTTTCCACCTTTCATTCTTCTCAAGAGGCTGGAGTCAGGAGAAACACAAGTGATGAACATTAGTGGCAGAATGTGTGGTTAGAAGAATCAATAAACCACAGGATACTTCAGATTCTGAAACACTAAAAAAAAAAAAAAAGAAAAGAAAAGAAAAAAAAATAGATGAGGCCACTATGTAGAGTCTACAGAAGGAGTGATTGTCTAAAGTGATTGTCTAAAGCTGGTACTCAGAGTTCAAGGACCCAGCCCATAATTAAAGCTTCCCTATTTTATTATAACTCCTTTTATATAGCTATCCTGAGAGAACCCATAACCTTGACTGTATCTGAATGTTTTACAGAATTAATGTTTTACAAATAATGCAGTTTGGTAAAGAAATAAACACATACTGTGTAATACTTGAATTGCAATTTCTGCAGTGTTAAACAGTCTTGCATACAACTTAAAGAAAGCCTCCAGCCTTAAATTTTAAGACCTTAAGCAAGTTATTCTAAGCTCTCCAGTCTCTTGTGATGACAAAGCACCACAACCTCCAACAAACTGTTTAGGATTTGTATTTTGACTTTTGACTTAAATTCTTTCGTGCCCTGGTCTGGTTTTTAAGTTCATTCTAATTCCTCCTATATTTATTTGTGTAACTCAGACTGATAAACTTTTATTGCCAGCTCTGTAATTGATCCTTTAATTGAGCATTGCTCTGTGAATTCTAGATTCACCAAACAAAAGAGAAGACTAGGAAAACCCTAACAATGCTACCAGTTATAACATGTCTCTTAACTTCATTTCTTCATTCCTTTTATTCAAGTGAAATATTGGTATTGGTTTATATAATCTCCAATTCATTGGATTGTCTTTTCATTTTATTGGTGGTTTCCTTGGCTGTACAGAATTTTTTTCGTTTGATATAGTCCCATTTGTTTATTTTATTCTTTTGTTTCCCTTGTTCAAGGATATATATCAGAAAAAGATAAAGCTATAGGAAATGTCCAAGGTTTTACTACCTATGTTTTCTTCTACAATCTTTATGGTTTTGAGTCTAATATTTAAAGTGTTAACTTATTTTGAGTTTTTTCTTATATATGGTATAAAAAAGTGGTTTAATATTATGTTTTGCATGTATATGTCCAGTTTTCCCAAAACCTTTTTTGGGGAGGTGGGGAGGAGATGATTTTATTAATTTTTAAAATTTTTTATTTTTTTAATCTTTATTGTTTAAAGTATTACATATATCCCCTTTTTTATCCCATCAACCCCTTCCAGGCTACCATCTGCACCCCTCCCATCCCAGATCCTCACCACCACACTGCGTTCATAGGTTATGCTTATATGCATACAAGGTCTTTGGCCAAAACCATTTATTGAATGGACTAACTTTATCCCATTGTATGTTTGTGCCTCCTTTGTCAAATATTAATTGACCATAAAGGTGTAGATTATTTCTGGGCTCTGTTCAGTTTCATTTATTTGTACATCTGTTTTTATGCCATGCTATTTTCATTACTATGGCCTTGTTATATGGTTTGATATTAGGTAGCCTGATTCCTCCAACTTTGTTGGTCTTTCTCAAAATTGTTGTAGCTGTTCAAGGTCTTTTGCGGTTCCATATAAATTTTTGGAGTATTTGTTCTAGTTCTGTGAAATATGCCATTGGTATCTTGATAGGAATTGTGTTGAATCTATAGATTGGTTTTGGGTAGTGTAGGTCTTTTAATAATGTTAATTCTTCCTATCCATAAACACACTTAAAGCAGAGGATATTTTATTGTTTCAGAAATTAGATAGAAAATATGACAGTAGACAGAAGACAGTAAGAATGAAAGTGAATTAAATAGTTTAAAAAGACAGTCTTTTGTTTGAATAGAAGGATGTTGATCAGAGCAAATTGATGGAGGTCTTTTAATATGAAAACTACATGTAGTTGCTCCTTGTATGTATTTAAAATGAGTAGCTCTTTAGTTTACCTGAGTACCTACTATATGCCCAACAAAACCTTACTTGTTTCAACTAATTTAATCCTCACAACAATTATATGAGAACATTACCATTTTCCCCCCATTTTATAGATGGGTTATTGAAACATAGAGAATGTAAGAAACATGGCCAAAATTATATACCTTTAAGTGACAGTGCTAGGTTTCAAACTCAGAGCTCATGCCCTTAACCATTGTGCTAAATCAACACTAAGATAGCAATTTTGTTATACAATAAATTTAATAGTATTTTAGAATGTCTTAATTTGTTAAGTATGAGAGATGAGGACAGTTTAGAGATAGAGATGTGCCATTGTACAAGACCTACCAAGCATGTAATTGAAGCTTGCTAAGTTGGTAACCATGGTACAGTGTCATATCTGATCACTGAGAAAGAGAAGGGAATTTCATTTCACATTCAAAAACTGTCCCAATCTTACTATTGTTTTATAATAATACAAATTATTACAGCTATTTTCTAAATTTATCTTTTAAAACATTTTTTGAGAACCCTATATAAAATGGAAATATATACACAGATGAAATTAAGAGGAAATACCAACTGTGAAGGTATCTTCTATAAATAAAATATGAGAATGAACATTTGGAAGATGATCTAATTTACAACAAAATTTAAATGTTAGTAATAGTTGTGTTTGTTGAGGGCTATGATTGATTTTGTACCTTCTTTATGCTTTTCTTTATTTCTAATTTTTCTTAACTTGTTTCCCTATCATATAAGTTATTTTTTAAAGCTTCATGAATTTGAAAGAAGAAATTAACTTAAAGAAATGCCCTATTCCATAAAAACCTCTTTGAGGCCAGAGAATATCTCCTACATTTTATAATTTACCACAATACCTATTTTGCAAATAGCATCAGCCTAATATGTAATTATTAACACACACCCACAAAGAAAACCTTACTGTGGACTCTTGAATTCACCAGAGAGAGGAATAAGTAAAATTTAGAAGAATCTTCAAAAGCTTGTTTATTAGAACAAGTATTAGTGAGTCATGAAACTTAGAATAAGAAAAATCCGTATCAGAGTTGCCTATGCCATTATTATGAAAGTACAGCAGCTTTAATTTTCACTAAAATTTGCTATTTGTCAAAAAATAGCTCTTCTGATTTCACCAGAGACTTACAAAAATATAAAGATTACTACAAGAAAATTACAAACTGATCATTTTCATGAACATAGATATAAAAGTTCTAAATAAATGCCAGCAATTTGAATCCAGCAATGTATCAAAATTATTATAAATTATGACCAAGTGAATTTATTCCAAGAGCACATAGGTGATTTAACATTTCAAAATCAATCAATGTAATGTATTATATTAACAGAAAAAAAAAGCGAATCACATGATCATCTTGGTAGGTTTTTTTTTAATCTTCCATAAACTTTAATACCTATTCATAATAAAAACTAGGCATAGAAAGGAACTTTTTAACCTTAGCAAGAGGATCTACAAAATTCACAAATTATTCAAAACAAGACAAAGATGCCTGTTACCATTTCTGTTCAGCATAGTACTGGAGGTCCTGGTTAGTATTATAAAGCAAGAAAATGAAATCAAAATCATGTAGTATTGGAATAAAAGAAACTTAAAATGTCATTATTCATAACTGACATATTTATTTACATGAAAAATCCAAATGAATCTATAATCTCCATGTCTTCAAGATAGACCATATTTCTTTAATAGAACACAGAGTGATAACTACAAAGGAAAAAAAAAGACTCATTGAATTATATAAAAGGGTACTCTTAAAAAGTTATAAAAGGTATACCACAATCTAGAAAATATTTACAAAAGATAACCTTACAGCCGTGGCCAGTGTTCCTCGGTGGTTACAGTGTCAGCCTGTGACCGAAGGGTTTCGGGTTCAATACCTAGTCAAGAGCACATACCTGGGTTGCAGGTTTGATCCCTGGCCCTGGTTGGAGCACAGGCAGGAGGCAACTTATCAATGTCTCTCTCACATTGATGTTTCTCTCCCTGCTTTTCTCTCTCTCTTCCCCCTTCCTCCCTCATTTCCACTCTCTCTAAAAATCAGTGGAAAAAATATCTGTAGGTGAGGATTAAAATATGAAAAACAACAATCTGAAACATGACTTATATATATAATATACAAATAACTCCTACAAATCAGTAAGGAAAAGTCAGATAACCCAATAGAAAAGTAGACAGAAGTCTTAAGTAGATGCCTTCACAAAAGAAAATATGTAAATGGCAATAAAAATATGAGAAAGTGCTCTCAACCTTATAAGACATAGGGAAACCAAAAGTTCACAAGAAAAAAGCAATTGGAATTCTCATACACTGCTGGTTGGAGTATAACTTGATAAAAAACCACTGTGGAAAATTTTGGCAACAACTACAAAAACAAACATGCATATCCTCTACCTAGCAGTTCCACTCCTAGGTAAATACATGTTTACCAAAGACATGTTCTAGAATGTTTACTGGACTGGCATATTGGTAATGTGCCAGTACCAGAAATAGCAATCCTTTAACAGTAAAATGGATGACTGAACTGTGGTTTAGTCGACCAATGGAACACCTAATAGCAAAGGTCAGTAAACATCTTATATAATAAAGAGGTAATATGCAAATTGACACTCATGACCAGGCCAGCAAGGGGTTAGTGAGGGTCGGCCAAATAACTGAACAGCAGGCTGCATGGGGCAACCAGGCCAGCAGGGTGGCGCATTTGGGAGCGACCAGGCCAGTAGAGGGGCAGTTGAGGCAATTAGGCTGGTGCAGGGGGAGGCAGTGAGGGGCAACTAGGCTGGCAAGCGGGCAGTTGGGGGTGACTGAACTGGCAAGGGGGATAGGTAGGGGTGACCAGGCTGGCAGAGGGAGGCAGTTGGGGGAAACCAGGCTGGCAGGGGGGCAATTAAGGGTGACCAGGTTGGCGGGGGGGGGCAGATAGGAGTGACCAGGCTGGCAGGGAGGGGGCAGTTGGCCAGCAGCGGGGGTCAGTTAGGGGTAATCAGGTAGGTGTGGGGGGGGGAGGCAGTTAGGGACAATCAGGCAGGCAGGGATGACCAGGCAGGCAAACAAGTGAGTGATTAGGAGCAGTGGTCCAGGATTGTGAGAGGGATGTCTGACTGCCAGTTTAGGCCCAATCCCAGTTGGATATCCCCCAAGGGGTACTAGATTGGAAAGGGTGCAGACTGGGCTGAGGGAGGACCCCCCTCTATCCCCCCCGCCCCATGCATGAATTTTGTGCACCAGGCCTCTAGTTGTTTATAAAGAGCCACATAGTAACTATTCTAGACTTTAGACTTTATATGCCCTGTGGTCGGCAAACTGCGGCTCGCAAGCCACATGCAGTTCTTTGGCCCCTCTTTGAGTGTGGCTCTTCCACAAAATACCATGGCCTGGGCAAGTCTATTTTGAAGAAGTGGCATTAGAAGAAGTTTAAGTTTAAAAAATTTGGCTCTCAAAAGAAATTTCAATCGTTGAACTGTTGACATTTGGCTCTGTTGACTAATGAGTTTGCCGACCACTGCCCTACAAGTTTCTACCCCAACAACTTGACTCTGTTGTTGTGCATAGCTATATTTCCCCACACACAAAAGAACTTTACTTATGTACACTAACATTTCATATATTTCATAATTTTCACATCATGAATATTATCTTTTGATTTCTTAACCATTTAAAAATGTAAAAATCTTTTTTATCTCACAGATTATACCAAAACATAGGCCTTAGTTTGCTGACCTCTACTCAGCAAAAGAATGAAAAACCACAACTACATAGAGCAGTGTGAATTAATTTCACACGATTTTGAGTGAGACATTTAGACACAAAATGGTCCATGTTAGATGATTCCATTTATATAAAAGCAGAATTAATCTGTGATATTTGAAGTCATGATAGAGAGTCACTTTGGCGTAGTTTGTAGTGACTGCACACAAATGGCTTCTGGAACATTAGTAAAACAATTCACTTCCTAGTCTGAATGCTGGAAACACACGTGTGTGCAATCAGTGAAAAGTCATATATTACATTTTGATTTGCACATTTTTTAGTATGTCTATTGCTTGAACTAAATACTACATTAAAATGGGAAACTATTGTGTGTTATTGAAGAAGGGAAAGAAAGAGGTATATACTACAGTATCTACCAGGGTGAAGTTTCGGAATGATAGAAAAAGCACAGCAATCAATGGTAGATTTTTTTTTTTTAAATAACCACTGGAAAGATTTTAAGTAATTATATCAGTGACAAACAAAATTTCATGACAAAAGAGAGTCTGTGGAGATGAAATGACATATTTTTCTAAAATGGCTGAAGTTTTTAACTCCTTTTTAAGCACTGTCTTAAAATGTCATTTCTCTTTTTAATATTAAAAATATTTATTTTTTAAAAGATTGAAATAGTTGGAAAGGATGTCAACTAGCTTACATCAAAATCTGGGCTGAGGAAGGACAAAGAGCTGCCTAAAGAAACTGGTAGCTGGGGCAAACTGCAGGATCGAGATCACCGCTGGCCAGGGCACCACCTGGGTCAGCCACATTCATGAGCACCAGCACGTGCAGAGGGGACGGCAAAGTTGCTGGCCGCAATTAGGAAACTATAATAGGTGGACTTTGTTTCTGAGGGAATGTCCAAAAGGAAAAAAAAAAAATCAAAGGATCATTCAATGTTTCCTTAAATCTCTAGCCTTTTCAGGAATCTCTGAATATGGACTGATAGTTTCCTTCTGATGTCTTTGGATCCTGCTAGTACTATAGTTATAACTAAATCATACCAAGTCCCAACGATGCAGCCTTGAGAAAATATAGCCTTTTCATTTTATGCTGTAGACCTGAAAGTTAATTTTCATACCTAAAAATATTTTAAAATTTTATTTAAAAAGGCATATATATAAATATATATATATATATATATACACACACACATATATACATACATATGTATATAGTTATAGATATATACACACATATACATATATATATTTAACTTATAGTGATTTCATTTCCCACTCATGGGAGGATTCTATTGTTCTAGTGGTATTTATAAGAACTTAATTGGGGATATGCTGCAGCAGACAACAGGCAGAGTTAGCTGCTGAATTCCATGAAATTTTAAAGTAATTTTTTAAACTGAAAATATATAGATGGTAATGCAAGCTGTTACATAATTAGAAACCAATAAAAGAAATTTTAATTTTTCATCTGTCACTGGGCTTTGGAATAAGATAAATGTAGTTTTTTAAAGCTAGAATACTGTACTTGCTGAACACTCTCTTTACAGCTCCTTAGAGTATTTGCATAATGTAACAACTTATTTCCTATTGCTTTTACAATTCACCTTCTTTGTAATGTTACTAAGAATTTTTTTTACCAAATTTCTTTTGTTTAAAGCCTGTTTTATATATGACCAGCAAATACAAACCATTCCAGCCTGATTTCTGGAATTTTTTTACAGCTTTAAAAAAAAAAAAAGCACCCTGCTGCTTATTGCTATGATACCTGGTATTATTTATGGGTTTTCATAAAAAAAAAAAAGAGGGGGGTGAGGAGAAAATATACAGTACTTTCTGGCCTATATCTACCTTCTCCTCCTTCCCTATTCCCCCTCTCCATAGAGGAGTTTAATTTTAAATGATAAATGTGGAAATTAGAGACCATCGAGAAAATCCAATTTGGTGAGGAGTTTTAAAAATCCCATAATAAACGCAGAGTGAAATGTATGATTTAATGCAGGGCGCCAATGGCTGCTATTATGGGCTATTAGCAAATCGGGGCTGAGAGTGAATCTTTATCACTTGGTGAGTGCGGGTTGGTCCTGCCTTTCCCTCTGCTATTGATTTGTAGCCGCTTGTCATAATGACACTGGGAAGCAATGAATGGAAGATGTGCTTTTGATAGGATTCAGGGGGGTCTTGCAGGGGGGAGAGAAAATTCAGCAAGTTTTCTATCTCTTCTGCCTGATTAGATTTTTTTCTTCTTTTAAGAGCTTTCACATTCCAATAAAAATGCTAAATCAGCTCTGAACCAGAATTGTTAGGGTATAAATAGCTAGTCACATTTTTAAAGGAGGAAAAGATATAGAAATACCAACCAGACTATGCAATGTTAGATGAATGTGACTATAAAAATGGAGTTGTGTGTGTGTGTGTGTGTGTGTGTGTGTGTGTGTGTCTGCGCGCGCACGCATCCGAACACATGAGCTCTTTGAAGGAGTATTAAGGCATAATGCTGTAAGTACACTTACTATATAAAGATACACCTATATTTTTGTAAGGATATGACGGTTTGCATCCAATATATGGTAGAAGATGGTCTAGCTTTATATGAATGTCCATTTTATGAAGAGGATACATTCTGTGTGTGTGTATGTGTGTGTGTGTATGTGTGTGTGTGTGTAATTTCATAAAGGATGCATAGAAAGAGGTATACTTGTGCTGATGATTAAGAATATTAAACCCCCTAAATCAAATTGGTCATAGCGGAGCTTCACTCAAAATGTTAACAAAGAGAAATCATACTCTAAGAACAAAGGTGCTTGTAGGGTGTTTCAATGGGAAAAAATATTTCTCTATAGAATATCTACATAAAATTTTCTTTAGAATGAGTTAGCCGTGATTATGTGGAAATAGTTGGTTACAGCCTCAATATATTTCATTCTACCCTTATAAGGGAAAACAATTGCTTTCCTTCCAAGTTCTTTTATTCCAAGATAATACAAAGCATTAGAGTCACTGTCTGCATGCAGAGGTGCAATGCATGCAGGCAGGGTGATGTAAAAACCTGGATGTAGCAAATGCAAGCATGGAGGGAGGAGTGCATTCAAGGGACACATTAGACCATTTTGTTTGTTGTGTGATAAAACCTACCTTCTTGCCTGCTTTATTTCTCTTGCAAGTATAGATGAGACTTTTAGTACAAAGAGCACAAATATTTCTCTCACAGTAAGTAGAGTACCACTGTTAGGTACTTGTTAAATGCTTATGGTTGTAATGTGTCCCTTTATCTTTACTAGTTGAGGAAAAATAAAAAACATTCCTGTTGCACTTAAGCAGGAAATAGGTAGGGAGAATAAATACCACCTGGATCCTTAAAAGCAAACTTAAATGCCACCAGGTTTCCTAGTCTATTGAAATAAACCATGAAAAAATTATATAGGCCTGACTTGTCAAATTTAAAGTCAGGTAATGTAAAAGCAGCCTTGAAAAAAAATCATAACTAAAAAAAGAAAGAAAAATTAGAACTATTAATGAAAGTGTATCTCTCACATCTGTGAAATAAAAAGGACCGAGTCCTATTCTAGGTACTAACTGCACTAAAACTGTAAGGGTGAGAGAGGGCGTGCGTGTGCGTGTGTGCGTGCGTGCGTGCGTGCGTGCGTGCGTGTGTGTGTGTGTGTGTGTGTGTGTGTGTGTGTGTATGATTTAAAACCAGGAGTAAATAGTAAATGATATAGATGTATATAGAGAAGTGGATCAAGAACAGACTATCTGCAATTGGAACCTTCTGCAATATGAGGACTACTTCCCATCAGCCATATCACCTACCTTATGTAAGCGTGCACCTTTTTAAACTTTGAAAAACAAGGCCCTTAACAAAGGTTTCATAGGCTATGTAAACAGCTGTCAGAATCCATACACTTCCATCCCCCATTCAAGGACTATGCCTAAACTGTGATAAATTAGAATGTTGCCATTTATTATGTATCATTTATTAAAAACTAATTAGAAACAGAAAGAGACATTTCTCCATTTTTCAGTGGGGGTTTTATTTTATATATAGTAAGTGATTATTATTTGATCTATATATGGCTGCTTCATACTACAATGAATTACTTGTATTAAAGTAATAATAGCATATAGCCTTTGTTCTAATGTAAAAGCATAATTAATCATTCCAAGAGCACAATGAGGTAGTAGTTTCCATATTTTATATTTGTTAAGTGATTTCTACTGTTATTCAACTAAAAATAATAGAGTTAAAATATAGGTGTGAAACTTTTTATTTTTACCCTAAGATTGTATAAAATATAAATGTAAGATATTCTACAAATTGGGGTAAATGTATATTTCATAACATAATTTTTCTGAAATATCCATACTATTTTCTTGCTAGGAAGCCTATGAAAAACTATAATACAATTTATTTTTGCTTTACTATGTCCAATAGTTAATTACTCTTTCAAAGTGACAGGGTGAATGTTTTCCTATTAGTGAACATTTTGCCTGCTTAAAGGCTTATAAGTAAGATATATAAACCATCAACAATTTTTCTGTTTGAGATTAACTTGAATAAATACATAAAATGAAATTATAGTTTGTTTACAAAGTGCTTTCACATATAAGTGCTAGTATCATTGCGATGGTTGCTTTTATTACAGTTTAACAAGATAGAGATAAGTGTTAGGAGAAAATAGCCAGGATTTATACATATAAATATAAATATAACGAGGAAAGAAAGAAATTCAAGATAAGAATGAATCATCATTTTGTGTAAATAAGGAAATAAGATGGGAGAGGAAAGAGAAATTCTTGGATATAAAAATAATAGATAATAAAAATAATGCATTGAAACTATTGAGATGAAGATGTTAAGCAGAATTTAACCTGATGTTTTATACATTCATTTTCTTCTTAAACTTTGTGGGTAGCAAAAGAGTAGGATCTTTTCCAAAAGTGTTCATAGCACAATAAAATTTCTATAAGCTTTGCACATTGTTACACTAGTAGACTCTCATATCAACACTCCTGTGCATTTTCTGGCAAAAGTTACTGCCCCTGTTTGATGGAGAAACTGAATCACAGAGGAGATCACTGATTTTATCATGGTCAAGGGTGTATCAGGAACACAAATAGAACCCCAAGTCTTTAACTCCAAGTATTGTGTCCTTTTTATACCCATTGTTCTATCTATTACTGTCATTAGTTTGCTAGAGCCACTGTTCTATTTGCTAGAGCCACTGTTCTATTTGTCAAGGATTTGTATAACACAATACTTGAAGGCCATGTCTCAAAAATATTTCATCTCTAAATGTTGTCCTATTCTAGAAATATTAGGATTTTCCCTTTTATTTGTGCCTCATTTTTGGAATGGTATTGCTTAATGTATTTTGTTTAATTGCTTTTTCATCCATTGTGATATATAACCTTATTTACTGTACACAACACAGAATAACATACCCCCAGGCAAAACACACACACACACACACACACACAAATTAAACCACAAAAAACGGAACAAAACTACTAGATCTGTGAGTTTTGCTTCTTTCTTCAGTGTTCTTAGTTTCCTCATTCACCAGGACATAATTTCAGAGAACTTAAATTTACCCATGGTCTGGGCCACGTGTCTGATTGATCCTCACTTTAATTATTAAACAGGAGAATAGCAATACATTAATATGCACACATACACAGACATACCACACATATGCATGTATTAATATGCTTACTAATGCTTTTTGAGTACTTAGCTTTTCCTAATCTTTCTCATGCTCTGGCTTTAATTCATTGGGCATAGATTCTCCTAAAAGTTTAGGAAAAATTTACTCCCAAGATAAAGTGGTTAGTTTATGAAGTTACCAATCTCATGGCTCAAATTTCTTGGTTAAAACACTGATTTTCTTTACTCTTTGAATGTTCTTTGTGCAAGTGTCAAAACTGTTAAAAGGAATATATTACCATTATTTAATGCTGCCTTTTGGAATATATCATGCTTTCTTTTTCTTGGAATTTAAAGATGCCCTCAACTTCTAGTCAGGGTATTTGTTTTTCTACGTTCTCCCTTTTGGATTTTGATTAAGCATGAACAAAGTTTTTACTATGTCAGCAGAAAGAGAAAGTCCAACACAACTACATTTAAAAATTTTTTTTTCCTTAGGATACCACCAGCTTAAGTAGATAAGTTTTGAGAGATTGAGAGATCGAGAGAGGCAATTATTGTCAGTGCTAACTTTTCTCTGAGAAAATGAACTCCTGTGTTTTAAAGTAGCCTTTAAACAGAAAGGATGTTATCTAAAAAATAGGTGTTCCTTCTTTCATAAAACTATTTAAAAAAAAACAAAACACCTTCTCACTCTGTAATATATTTTGATAGTCTTGAATAGATGCCATTATAAGCCAAAAGTTGTTCAAAAGCATCACTTATCTTTCTCTGGTTAAGGTTCTAAAGAAAACCTAAGCCCAATATAAGCAGAACAGTTGAGGTGGAGGTGGGGTTGGGGATGGGAGGAATGGACGAAATTGATATGAGCACATTTTATTTGCAAGACAGCACTAGAGGGCGCTCTTCAGCAGGTTGCAAGATAAAGTCTTTCTTACTGGTATCCGCCTGATTTGGTAATGGAGGTTTGAGGAACTCGAGTGGGGGGACAGCATTTAACCTTTTTTAAGATCTATTCTTCCCATAAGTCTAGAAAATCACAATCAATACCAATATTACAATACTCTGTCTCTTAAAATACATTCTTAGAATTGTCCATGAAGCATGCATTTCTTAGAAATTAATCATCTCAATTATGTCCCTCCTTTCTATATGAATTAAAGGTGATACTTTTTATTTTGCTTTAAAATTAAGTATTGTTTCTGTTTATGTCAATATTTTGTTCTACATTAAGTGAAGAGAAAAAAACTATTAGTACTTTAATTCTGAAAAGAGGACATATACTTTTTCTCCTCTTAATATTAAAAAAAAGCTGAAATTAACCCTAAGGTAACATTTTTTAATCCTCCCTAACCTCTTTTCCTCCACTATAAATGAAAACCTTTACTTTTTTCCTTGGGAATTTAATTTGAAGCAACCTCTTTGCATACTATTCTAATCCCCATTCTTTTTATTTCATTCTAGTCCAAAAAGGGACATGATCTTTAAACATCTTTTGCCTTATAATAGTTTTCTCTTTTTTTCTTTTATTTTTCTTACCTTTTCATTTTTCCTTTCTTAATACACCATGTTATAAGGCTACAGGAATGAGTATAATCTACCTAAAGGTTATTAACTCAATCTTTCTAACAAAAATTTTGAATATATGTAAACAATTGACATTTAAATGTCTACCCATAGTAGGAACAAGTTGACACATCACTAATGATAAATAGAGTTGAGAAGCAGCAAACCATAGCAATTAAGAGATTAGGCTTTGGTGTTAGATCAACTTGAGTTCCTGCTGCTTATGTATGAGCAAATTACTTAACTTTTGTAGGCCTTAAAGAACCTTATTCAAGACCTTCCAATCTACAGACTGACTTGAAAACTCAAAATGTCTTTGTTATTCAGCTTGGTTTTTTAATTCATAATAATAAAATGCCTTAAATATCTTTAATACTAAATACTTTTGTCGGGTATATTCCGGCCTAAAAATCCAACCCTAGCCACTAAATCCTTTGGGGAATTAAATTTGTCTCTGGCACAGCATGTTTTAGGGTAGGGGTCGGCAAACTGCGGCTTGAGAACCACATGCGGCTCTTTGGCCCTTAGAGTATGGATTTTCCACAAAGTATCATGGACGGTATGGGTGAGTCTATTCTGAAGAAGTGGTGTTAGAAGAAGTTTAAGTTTAAAAAATTTGGCTCTCAAAAGAAATTCCAATCGTTGTACTATTGATATTTGGCTCTGTTGACTAACGAGTTTGCCGACCGCAGTTAGGACGTTCTGGTAAGGTTACCAATCATCCTTATTGCACACAAGTCCTTACAGCTGCAAATGACTAAAGTAAAATAAGAATTACCAGTATTATATCCTATGCTTTTATAGATTCTTATAATGTTCTTTAAACCATTTATGTAATTTTTGACAATTTACCTTTATAATTATTTGATTAAGGTCCTAAACTACAGGAGTGGGATCTGTGTCTAGTATTACTCTCAATTGAGTCACCTGTAACAAAAAAGCTGTCCAGAAAATAATAAATATTGTCACATCACATGAGAGGGTAGAAATAATATCACTGATAAAAGAATGGCAGTATTCTAGATCTTTAGATATCAAGAAACTTTAGAGCCCTGACCGATGTGGCTTAGTTGATTGGAGCACTGGCCCATACACCTGAAAGTTGTGGGTTTGACTCCTGGTCAGAGCACTTAACTAGGTGGCAGGTTCAGTCTCCAGTTGGGGCACATTGGGAAAAGCAACTAATCAATGTTTTTCCCTCTCTCCTTTCCTCTTGCCCTATAATCAATAAAAATATGTCTAATGGTAAAAACAAAAAAGGGTACTTAAAAAAAAAAAAGGAATGTCCCATTTTCCCATTTTGCATTTCCATCAACAATGTGTGGCAGTTTCAGTTTTTCCACTTCCTTCCAGCAATTAGGATCATCATAGTTTGAAAAAAGATTTCAGACATTTTATTAGATGTAGTAGTGGTACTCACTGTGGGTTTTAATTGACATTTCCCTAGGATTAATAATGTCAAACATTTTTTGCTTTTATTTATTTTCCATCTGAATATCTACTTTGATGAAATGTTTGTTCAAATCTTTTCCCCATTTAAAAATTTATTTTCCTTTCATGGTTGAGCTGTGAGAGGTTTTATATGCTTTGAATAGAAGTCCTTTATTATTATAGCTTTGTGTTTTGAAAAGATTTTCTCAGTTTGCAGCTTGTCTTTTTCCTCTTAACATTTTGAAGTGCAAGTTTTTAAAAATTTTGATGAGGTCCAATTCATTAGTGTTTTCCTTTGATGATTGTTATCTTTGTTTCCCTCTAAGGCAGTGGTTCTCAACCTGTGGGTTGCAACCCCGGCGGGGGTCGAATGACCAAAACACAGGGGTCGCCTAAAGCCATCAGAAAATACAGATATTTACATTACGGTTCATTAACAGTAGCAAAATTACAGTTATGAAGTAGCAAAGAAAATAATTTTATGGTTGGAGGTCACCACCGCATGAGGAACTGTATTCAAGGGTCGTGGCATTAGAAAGGTTGAGAACCACTGCTCTAAGGAAATCTTTGCCTAATACGAGGTCACAAAGATTTTCTTCTACATATTCCTGTATATATTTTATAGTTCAACTCAATCCATTTTGAGAAATGTTTGTATAGGTACAATTTATAGGTCAAGGTTTATGTTCCCTTCCACATCCCTATGTCCCCTACCCCGCTCTTTTTACATATGGATGCCCAATTTTTTCAGCACATTTGTTTCCTCGTTTGAATCAACTTGGCACCTTTGTTAATTATCAGTTGGACATATATCGGAGGGTCTCTTTCTATACTCTATTCTGTTCTATTGATCTGTCAATATAACTATATGTAAATACCAAACTGTATTCCTATAGCTTTATACATGAGTCTGTAAGTCAAAGGACAAGCACTCCAGCTTTGTTCTTCTTTCGTTCCTTTGCTTTCCAACTAAATTTATCAATTTCTCTGTTTGAAAAGAACGCTGGAATTTTTTCTGGAATTGCACTAACTCTATAGGAAAACCTAGGGGCGTCTGACATCTTAATAATATTGACTATTCCAATCAATACATATGATGTATTTCTATATTTAGTTTAGTTTTCTTTAATTTTCCTCAGCAATCTTATAATTTTCAGTATAAAAATCTTGCACTTTTTGTTAAATTCCTCTTTCTCATTTCATGGTTTTTGGTTCTACTGTAGATGGTACTTTTGAACTTACTATTTCAGTTTTCAACAACTCAATTATGTTTGCCTTGATACAGTTCTTTTTTTATTAATCTTGCTTAAATTGAGCTTCTTAAATCTATGGCTTCATACTTTTTATCAATTATAGAAAATTTTCAGCCAGTATTACTGCAAATATATTTTTATGCTCCTATCCCTTTTCCAGGGATACTAATCATGTACATATTAGATCAGTTGATACTGTCCAATTGCTATTGAGGCTTTGTTCATTTTTTCTCATAATCCTTTTATTCTTTGTGCTTCAGTTTAGATAGTTTCTATTTCTGTGTCTTCAGTTAATCTGCTTTTAAGCCCATCCTAGTGAATGTTTCATTTTAAATATAGTACCTTTCAACTCTAGAATTTCCATTGGGTTTTTTATTATATCTTCCATTTGTCCCATCATTATATTCATGTTTTTTCTTTATGTCTTTGCACACAATAATAGCTGTTTTAGCCGAAACCGGTTTGGCTCAGTGGATAGAGCGTCGGCCTACGGACTGAAAGGTCCCAGGTTCGATTCTGGTCAAGGGCATGTATCCTGGTTGCGGGCACATCCCCAATAGGGGGCATGCAGGAGGCGGCTGATGGATGTCTCTCATCAATGTTTCTAACTCTCTATCTCTCTTCCTTCCTCTCTGTAAAACATCAATAAAATATATTTTTTAAAAAAATAAATAATAATAATAATAATAATAATAATAATAGCTGTTTTAAAGTTTTGCCACCATCTCAATTGTTTCTAGGTCTTCTAATGACTGATTTTTCTCCCACTATTGAGTCATCCTTTCTTGCCTCTTTGCATATACAGTATGGTGTTATATTTTTAATTGAATGAGTATTACACTATTAAGTCTAGATTCTATTGCCTTCTGTTAAAGTGTGTGGAACTTGTGTTATCAGGCAGCTAAGTTACTGTTTGGTCAGTTTCTGCTTTTGAGAATTGTTTTCAAAGGCTGCTTTGGTCAATCTAAAGTCTCTTTTACTCGAGAAGTAAGCTTATCCCACTTCTGGCTGAGGCATGATCCTTCTGAGGGCTTTCCTCAATGTCTTGCAGGGGCAAGTCTCTTCACACCAGCTGCCCAGAGTTTGGGTGTCTGCTAACCTTGTGTGAGCTCTAAAAATGGTTGTGGTTACAGTTTCCTGGCAGCCCTTTTCTGGTCCTGAGGAGTTTCACCACACACATGTGCAGCTTAATATTTGGCCAAAGACTCTGGGGCAGAAAGTGTGGGCCAGAACCGCTGGGAGTCTTTGATACCTTTCAGGAGTCTGTCTGTTTAAAAATATTTTATAAATATATCAGGATCCATGAGTTCAAACTCTCTTTACAATTATACTAACATGTTATTTGCCTTTCTATTTTCATTTACACAGTAGTGTACAATGGAGTTTTCTAGATGCAACATTACATGTAGTTTTATAACAAATTGAACTGAGAAGCTAATATGAAAATTTAAATGACTTCTCTTGAGCTGGAAAATAAAGATAATTACAAAAAAAGTAAAACAGTGCTACTACTATAACTTATTTTTTTCATAAAGTATATTTCTTTTTTCACAAAAATATGTTACAGATAGCTTTTTTAATTGATAAAATTATGAATATTTTAGAAATTTACATTATAATTTTTTAATAAATCAAATATTGGTAGATAATCCACATAAATAAAATCTTTTTGAAGTCCTTAATTTTTAAGTAAGTAAAAGGATTCTGAGACCCCAAAAAAAAAAAAAATTGAGAACCATTGCTCTAGGGCAGTGGTTCTCAACCTTCCTAAGGCCGAGACCCTTGCATACAGTTTCATGTGGTGGTGAACCCCAACCATGAAATTTTGCTACTGTTATGCATCGTGATGTAAATATCTGCATTTTCCGATGGTCTTAGGCGACCCCTGTGAAAGGGTCCTTCAACCCCCAAAGGGGTCGCGACCCACAGGTTGAGAACCGCTGCTCTAGAGAATCACTTACTGGGCAGCGTTTGGGATTTCTTTCTCATTGGATCTCCCACCTCTTAGGTGCTCTGCATCAGTCCCAGGCACATTGGCTTCCCTAAATTTAGTTTCTGTTTCCTCAGCCACAGGAAACTGCCATGCTTTATCGGTTCCCGTCCCTAGACTGTGGTCTGGAAAGCGCCTCCAGACAGAAAGATGGGGGTTTGCCTTATTTATTTCCTTATCTCTGTCTTGCCTTTGGCCAGTGTCTAAAACCAGTTGTTTCAGATACTTTGTCCAATTTTTTCATAGTCATCCCAGCATTGTGTCTGGAGGAACCTTCTGGACTAAAGTTTATAGAGGGGGAAACAAGCAGAACATAAACATAAGGAAAATCTGATACCAGTAACTCTACTGGTCATCCAAGAAAGTTGTTAAATGCTTTTTGGTGAACCAACTAGTTTAACTCTAACAAGAATACTGCAGGTGAGAATTATAATTTTTCTCATTTTAATAGAAAAGAAACTGAAGTTTTATAAAGAGGTTATAGTTAAAAGAGGAACTGAGCTTTGGCAGTCTTCTAACTTCAGATATTTAAACTCTACAGTGACTTCCATTGATTAAACCAGTAGTTTTCTAGTGGGTATTATATGCTAGAAATAGTCTAAACACCAAGGAACCCAGTATTACAAAAATAGACAGAATTCCTGACCTTGTGTAGTTGAAATCCTAGTTAAGAGAAAAGGGGTAAAATTGATAAGTAAGTCATATTCTTATTAGGTAAGGATTCTGAGAAAAAGAAAGCAACAAAGAATATGGAATAATACTGAGATCAGACATGAAGGGAAGGCTTCATTGAGGTGACATTGAAGGAAGTGAAGAGTAAACCATGTAGTGGTATACCAGAAAGCAGACATGGCATATGCAGAGGCCATGGGATAGCAGTGTGCCTGGCAAGTTTGAGGAGGCCAGCATGGAGGAATAGAGCCTGAAAGGAAGAGAGGAGGAGTATGTGAGACCACTGAGGTAATGGAGGGCCTGATTGTATAAAGCTCTGTAAAATCTTTGTTTTTCACTATAAATGAGATGAGTGAAAATCTCACTGGAGGTTTTTAAGCAGAGGAATGACATGAACAGATTCCTATGGCTGTTATGCTAAAAGAGGAAAAAAAAACCTATCGGAAGTCAAGAGTATGAACAGAGACACCAGTTAGGAATTATTGTAACAATCTAGGCAAATGCTGATAATAGCAATAGAGATTATGAAAAGTGGCTTGTTTTCTTCTTCATCATAATAACCACAATAATAATCATCCTTATGACAGTTATATTATTTTTGTTGTCATTTGTATCAAATTCCTTAAATTATGCTTTCCTCATTATATATCATATACCAATAATTAAGATAGTTTTGAAAATCCTTTATGTGAGGTGTTAATTCTCTCTTCCTTAATATTTTACAAATTCTGGTGTATTTAAAATAAATAGTGACATACACACACAAAAGTTTTGTGACACCATCATTCACAAACTGTTAATCCCGTGCTAGTACTCACTTTACACATACACTCACTGGCTGATACACTCACTCCATGGAACCTATTGTTCACTGTTTGCAAACATTGCCTGAGGATCCATATTTTTCTCTGAGGATTAACTCTATAAAGCACAGCTTGTCCCTTCTTACCATGTGTACATGGGAATTATCAGCCTTAGAGCTATCGTTTTTTCTGAGACCCTCTTGGGAATGAGACAGCGTCTTCCACTTCAGTTTACAGAGAGAAACCTGACATTAGTGGTCATTTTTCAGAAACTTTCATTTTATCCTGATATCTAATTTTTTTCTGGAGACAAACAAGCAAAATAGCCTTACCTTAAAAGATAAAATGAAGAAAACAAATAGAAAAAGAAAATTATACCTATGGTGTTCAATTGTCTATGGACATTTGGCTTATCTAATTACTAACAACTGGTTTTGAGAGCTCATGATAGCTATCAGAATTATAGTTTTAGTTTATTTTTTTATTTTCACAGAAGTGAATTTATATTTGTCAAATTAAGTAGAAAATCTTAAGCCACAGAAATTGGTCCTTAAACCTACTTATTTACTGTCTTCATTAACAACATCTTTCATAATGAATCTTTATACCTTGGGTTCAAGATGTTAACATTGTTGATTTTCAATCCTTTTCTCATGTTGGGTTTATATATCATGACCACACAAATAAATATTAGTTGCCCTTGTGGCTTGGAAATGTGGAAATACAGAAACTGAGTCCTAATAAATTCCTTCACAACAGTACCAAATTACAAACAGCTTTTAGCTATTATTTTCTGCAATAGATTTTTAATTTATAAGAGGATTGTTAGGGAACTTAACACTGTGGTTTATTACTATGTGAGTCATAAAGTAATACCCTTCTTATCTTTTACCCTGACTTTTTTTTAAAGCCGTTAGATTTTACCTTGTTAAATTTTGCAGTGATTAAATGAACTTAATCATACTTGCTTTCCCCCCTTGAAATTTAAGGAAAACTATAAAACAACACTTATACAGTTGCCAAACTGAAAATTTACTAGGATTCTGACTCCTCAGGGAACAGTGGCTTTTATTTTTTTATGAAGTGATTTGCTTTAATATATGAATATCTTTATTTCTACTTGAAAGGTAAAGTTATACCCAACCATTAACCAAGCATTGCTTTTAGTTATGTTCAATTACAAATACCAACCAAGTGTTCATTTTGAGAAACAAATAGCTGGGGTTCTTTTAAATTCTTGTTGACTCTATTACAGAGTACCCCTATTTCTCCCCATCTTTGCCTCCCTCCATCCTGCCCTCATCCCTCCCAGGCTGTCAGCACATCAAGTAGCTGTTTTTCTCTTTTGATGAAAATGGGGGAAATGAAGGAAATTATGTAACAAAAATAGTTAATATTCTTTCTCATGAAGACTTTAAACCGTGCTCGATGAAGAAAGCATCTATTCACATGGATTTTCTCTGTGTGATATAATTTCATAGAAATTCAGGTCTTACTAATTTTTAACAGTGGGTTTATGAGCAGAGGCATCAGTGGTTCAGTTTTTAAAAAACAAACTACCTAGTGATTTAGCTTCCATACAAGCACAAAGGATTTGATCCATAATTTTATTTGACTCACAATGTGTCTGCTATCCAATTTGCAGACAGCAAGTGGAACTTCAAATTCAATTATGTAGAAACCAAATGACTGTTTAAATTTGAAGCCAGAGAATAGAAAGGAATAGAATTCCAAATTAGTATATCCAGAACATAGAGACACTTACGACTCTTACATAGTCAAGAAAAGATGACTTCCTCTAGCATTTAAATTTATGAACACCTTTAAGGTCTCGACCATTCTCATAAAGGACAAAGAGTAATTCATCCTCTCAGCTAGTTAGTTTATGAAAGAATGTCATATCATCAATTTATCCAAGAAAGAGCCAATATTTCATTAATAGCATCCTGTTATCTCAAACTCTAGAATGACTTTGGATGGGCAGATTATATTCTCTGTTTTTCTCAGAGAGCAATTTTACTAAAGTTTAATCCACTTAAAGCTTTTTTCTCTCTTCACAAAACCATTTTCCAAACTGGGCTGAAAGATAATTTTATGTGATAAAGAATTCATAATTTTTAACTGGGGAATGATTTTATGAACAGAAAGAGCTCAGATTTGTAATTTTTAAAGAGACTCAGGAACGAAGGTGATGCTATGGAAAGAATATTGATTTAGAAGGTAGGAAACCCAAGGTTTAATCCTGATTCTGTTATTAACTAGCTGTTTGAACTTGGATGAATCACTTAACCACTTTAAGTCTCATTTGACTCCTCTCTAAATTAAGGGGATTGATTAAACTAGGTGATCTGATGTCTAAATAATTCTGGAAGGAAGGGAGTGATATCTTTCTTTTAAAATCTATGGCCTTATTTATTAAATAAGAAAACAGAAAAAAAATGAGGTAAGGTATGTGGGTGTATAGATCTAACATAATTAATTTGGAACTGAGCACCCATTAAGTTCTTGCCCAAGAGCTGTGTGTACTTTGCAAACCTTTCCCTATAGTAGATAGTGATGGAAGCATCAGAGGGAAACTATACATTTTTTCACTGAAAGCCTTTAGCATATACAACAGCTTGAATTGGTGTGACATTAGTGGCTACCATGTCCTATTTTGCTAGTCTTGAAATTCATAGCTAACTTAGGGTATTCTAAAGCATTTGCACTCTCCATTCTTTATCAATCACTGACAGACTCATTGTTTTATAATGTACTTCTCAGCAAGCTGTTTGCGACTCATCGCCTGCCTTGTTTTATAGTCTATAAATATTTAATTCTTTAATAAACTGCTTATATTTAATGTAAAATGACTGATGGTGTTCTCTCTTCCCTCTCTTAATAGCGCTACTATTTGCAAAACAATTCTTATTTTTTTCCAAATAGCAATATGTTTCATAAATGTTTGACTTTCCCTTTCTAAGTAGCAATTTATTCTGGGAGGTTGGTAGAATGACAGGCAGGAAAACAGCCCCTTGCTCCTGAGAGAACAGCATAACTCTTCCCTCACCCTCACCCCTACCAAGCTGCAAATTTATGAGGTAAAGAAGATGGACTTTGCAACTGTAGCAGAGAGCAATCACCCTTCTCTACAGACCCCATGTTCAAAACAGCCTTTAAATCCGTAGACTAAATGAATGCTTACGATAAGCAAATATGGTTCCCTCTTTGCTCGGACATTCTTTGTCTAGGGGAATCATAAAAGATAGTCAGGGGATAATATACCAACACTTTAATGTTCTCATCTTCTTTATAACTGTGTTCTTTATTTTTGAATGTTGGCTGATTTGCCTTCCGTGTCGTGAAATGATTTTCAATGTTTAATGTCTCATTTTTTTAAATAGGATAAGTCAGGCATTTATAGAATGTTTATTGTGTGCCCTCCATCGCTGTTTGGATGTCTTCAAGCAACTATTGTTTTTCTATGATATTTCATTATAATTTATAAACCCCTAACAATTCTGAACTCCCTTAGGGGGGAGGGCAGAGAGGATGGATTGGGGATTGCCAGAACATATAATGTTTCTTTAATGCCCACTACTAATCAAGTCCGTGTATTATCCCATGGTGCCAACTCCATTCTGTATTTCTTTACCAAGCTGCCTTTCACTTAGCATACATTCTAAATTTTCTCCTAAAACCCACTGTATTTGATCTGGAAAAAGCATAAGGAAAATGAAGGTAGATCATTTGTTTACTAGTTTAAACATCTTGATTTATGTTTTACTTCCACTATGTATTAGCAATTACTTTAGGTTTATCACCTAATCTTTCTTATCTATAATGTAGGCATAATAAAAAAAGTATATAGTTTATACAAACACCTAAAAAATGGGCCTTCAAATAATGTTAATTCTTTGTCTAAATGTTTCACTCTATCTAAACTTCAAGAAAAAAATCAGCCTTCACCAGTTTTGCTTAATGGTTAGAGCGTCAGCCTGTGGATTGAAAGGTCCTGGGTTCGATTCTAGTCAGGGGCACATGCTCAGTTTGTGGGCTCGACACCGAGTGGTTCTCTGTCATCATTGATGTTTCAATTTCTCTCTCCCTCTCCCTTCCTCTTGAAATCAATAAAAATATATTTTTAAAAAATCAAAATGAGTGAATGTTCTTAATGCAAAGATGGTAGCTATTTTATGTAAATAGGATATATAATCTTGGTCATTAATATAATAATCATGATGGATTGCTTTAACCAAGAAAGACTACATTGAGTCTCCTTGTTTAACTGACAGCACACATTTATGAGGAGACTCATTAGGATCTTTTCCTCTGTCTGGAGCAGAGATTTTTTTATGCAAAACTATGTAGGTCAAGCTTTTATCCTTGTTCTTATAATCCATATGATCAATCTAAGCGAGCTAATTTGCTTACACAAGTCAAATTATTCCAGCCACAAGTTCTCTGCACACTGCCCCATTTTATATACTATTTCTTATTTCACAAGATATCTTTCCATTTCCATTTGGCATGCACATCACAAATGTGCTTCCATTTTTTTTTTCTTCCTAAAAGAAAATAGCCTGTGATGTTCTCAATATAATTTTTACCCTATTTAAAAATCATAAATTCAAGCCTGTATAAGTTGTAATCTGAGATTTCCTAATGAGTTCCATTTTCCCTAGTTGTACTCTCTAATTTGCTTCTGAAACAGACTTTTACTTCTACCTCTTTTCTTGACTTGATACTGGAGCAGTCATTGTCTCATATCTAATTATTTCCTTTGCATGTAAGTTTTATTGAAATGTTATGAAGGTCAATGAGAAAGGATAATTTTAATTATAACAGTAGCATTATTATTACTATTATCATAATTGATTGAGTTTCTACTATATACTAGATATTGCTGTAGGATATCAAATTATTTTTCTTTACTCTTATGACTCTATTGGGTCAGAATTTTTAATTTACAGATGAGAATGAAGCATATACAGGTTAAGTAGGTTACATAAGATCACATAGCTAGAAAGTAAATAAAACTAAGATTTCAACCAAATCTTATTGATTCCAACACCTGTTCTTTGCCACATTGCCTTTGAGAAGCTCAGCAACTTTGTTTTAGAAAGTGCTGTTTTTATATTGTAAAATAATAGGCGTAGTTTCTTTTTCCATTTTAAAAGTGCCATTATTCATAGAAAAAAAATTAGTAGCAGTTTCTGTTCTTAGGATGCCTTTCTTTTAAAAGATACAGTGTATGTAAAAGTGCTTTGTACGTGGGAAACACCTATACTGATATGAGGTATAATTACAGTAGTAATGATTTGAAGCACTTTTATATAACCTTGTCAATAATTATGACATTTTTTATCTCAAATAAAAATGTTCTATGTAAGAAAAGTTTTTCTGAAAATTTGAAAGTAATTTTTTCAATTTTAAAAACATACTATTTTAAATGTATAACAGAGCTTATTTCTGGTGAAGCCTGTAACAATAATTAGTTTATAATGTGACTAATTTCCTAATTATCTATTTGGAATCTTACATTTTTTAGCATTAAAGTTTCTAAAAAAGGGCACTCTTAGATAATATTGATTGACATCTGTCATCTTTTGAAATAATTGCCAAAAAGACACCATGGGAAACTTGCTAACTTATTTTTGAGGTCAGAAACGATTTATAACTAAAGCTACACATTACAAAATCCCTAGGTTTATGTTAATCCAAAGCCTGAATTATTATTCTTACACATCAATATCCACTAAAATATGGACATATTTTTTTAGACAAAATGTTAAACCTCCATCCATAAATCAGCTCATATATTTCATGTATGCAGTGAACACATACACATACATGAACAATACTCATTTGAAAGATATGAGAAGCTATATATTTTTGTATTACCTCTCATTCACTTTCAGACAGCCTAAAAATCTAATTCTCTCTATTAAAATAGTATTTTTCTGTTTTTTTAAATCCAATATAAATTTCTAAATCTTCTTTGTCAATTCATTCTTAATATAGGACAACCTGTACTTCATAAGACTAAATTCCTTTTGCTGCATTTGTTAATTATACTAACCATTTATTTTAACCTTTTGGTAAATACTATTTTTCACTTTTATGAAATACATGTATATGTATATGTATATATCAACATGCACACATAAAGAAGTACATATAAGCACTGTGATAATGAGTTAAAAGTTATGTTATTAATTCCTGAGTTAATTGCCACTTGGTTGCAATTATTTCCGTGATCACAAACTATATTCCTTACTCTAGACATGACATCTATTAATGATCATTATGTCAGTAGGGGGCAGAATTTGAGTGGAAACATAATGAAAAGCATCTGAATAAGTGTAAAACTAAGGATTAGAAGTAATTGTTTAGGGTGGATATTCTACAATTTGAGTGATCATATAAAGAATAGATATTTCACAATCCTGATTCAGATCCTAAAAGATGTACAAACTCATGATATAATAATGATCATATGGAGTCAACTATTTAAATACACATCCAAAATCTTATTCTACTAAAAGTAAAATTTCTGATATATTCATGTTTTGCCTTCCTAATATTGCCTTGCTAATAATTTGCTTCCTCAGTAAATGGAGAAATGATAGGGAAACTAATCATATGAACCTAATTTTGATCAAGTGAGAATTTCTCAGAGAGGTAGAAAAAATTATAACCCTGGAAGAAAGTAGTCATTTAATCTTAGAGTCTAAAGTAGCCAGGAATGGTGAATATTGAACATAATTAGACATATGCCCTATAGCTACCTGTCCAATGAGTTAGCCTCTTTAATTAAAATTAAATAAAATTAAAGATTCAGTTTTCAGTTGTACTAGCTAGTGGCTATGCTATTAGACATCACATTTCTATAGTTGCAGAAAGTTCTTTTGGATAATGTTATCCTAGACTTCAGAAAGGGAGATTATAAAATATTCAAATTAAAAATTATATAACTTTATGGATATTATCTCTAAGAAATAACTTAAGAAAAAATAGGAGGCCTCCAAAATAACACTAAAATTGCCCTTTACACATATCACATTGTATTGTAATTGGCATATTGCTATATTGCAAACCAGTCTTTAAGGCAAACGTGCATCTGTCTGTTTCACTATATCTGGTACATGGTAAATATTTTGGTAGAAACTTAGTAATTGATGGATAAAATAAATTGTCGGGGGGAAAAGGGGATAGGTAAACAAAAGCAATGTGGTCTCATTGTTTAGTTAATATATGATTGTGTATAAAAGATATGAGAGGCATATTAAGAGAGAGAATTTGGGGATCGTTTCTAGGGAAAAGTAAAACAGAGAGACTTGCAGGATTTTAGTGTTCTATTAAAAAATTACTAAGGCCCTGGCCAATGTGGCTCAGTTGGTTGGAGCACTGTTCCGTACACCAATAAATTGCAATTTCAGTTCCCAGTCAGGCCGCAGGCCTAGGTTGGGGGTTCAATCATCGATCTTTCTCTCTCTCTCTCTCTCTCTCTCTCTCTCTCTCTCTCTCTCTCTCTCCCTTCCTCCCTTTCTCCCTCCCTCCCTCCCTCCCTCCCATCAATAAGCATGGCCCTATCTGATGTGCCTCAGTGGGTTGGATGTTGACCCATGCACCAAAAGGTTTCTTGTTCAATTCTCGATCAGCGCACATGCCCAGGTTCCGAGGCTCAATCCCTGATAGAAGGTGTGTAGGAGACAGCCAATCCATGTTTCTCTCTCCCTCTCCTTTACTCTCTCTAAAAGTCAGTAAAAATCTTTAAAAATATATATTAATAAGCATGTTCTCGAGTAAGGATTAAAAAGAAGAAAGAAATTACTAAGAGTAAGAGGGATGGAAGGAGAGAGAATGAATTATTTTTTCAAATTCTTTTTCTCTGTCAGTAAGAATGGCCTTCAGATAAGGAAAGACAAAAATAATATTTTAGCCCTAACCAATTTGGCTCAGAGGATAGAGCATCGGCCTTCAGTCTCAAGAGTCTCAAATTCGATTTTGGTCCAGGGCATGTACCTTGGTTGTGGGCACATCCTCAGTAGGGGGTGTGCATGAGGCAGCTAATTGATGTTTCTCTCTCATCGATGTTTCTAACTCTCCCTCTCTCTTCCTCTCCATAAAAAATCAATAAAATACATTTTAAAATAATAATAATATTTTTAATGGGAATTGTAGCCCAAGATCAAGGAAAGAGATTAAAATAGAAAAACTACTTATTAGAATTCAAGTCCCCTATGTCAGATATATTACTTCAAAGACACTATGCGAATTTGCAGTTGAGTTTGAGCTACATCTGCAGTTGAGCTTGAAGAAGTACAGATGTTTTCAAGAGACTATGCAGGTTAGGACAGGGGCTAGAAGCTTGAATGAGAGGAAGAATCATTCCCCATTTTCAAAAACTTTGTGTTGATTTTTAAAACAGAAGTTATTTTTGTAGGCATTGGAAAGGGGAATTTTGATCAGTAGGAATAAAAACAGTTTCACAAAAAAACAAATGTTCTCACTTCATTTTTTATGGCATTTTTTTCAGCAGGATCCTATAATGAGAGTATATCTCAGACTTTTTGTTTTTCTTGCATAGGATAAGAGGCAAAGAAGCTGAGCAGAAAGCTGCTGAAAGCCAAATGGAGCTTTCAGCATTACAATGCTGGGAAGACAAAATCACAGTTCATGATCTGTCAAGGAAATGGTACAAAGGAGATGAGGGGAACCAGATGTAATCCGAGCATTACAAAGATTACAATCTAGCTTTAAACTGACTTACTCTCCTTTTGAATTGAGGTGGCCTGCCCTTGTTCTACCCTACCACCTCCCAAATGATAAGGTACATTTTTCTTTTCAGACTAAGATGTCACCATCCAGAGCCTTTAATATTTCCACACAATGTCTTACACCCATTCAATACTTTCCAGGAATATCAGGAAATAGACAAGGCAGATGTACCTAAGTATGCTTTTCTTTATATTTATCCTACTGGGGGTATCTGTAGCTTAAATGAGATTAAAGAAAAACATTATTTCATACAAGCAACAGTAAGACTGACAGCTGACTTCTCAACAGAAATAATGGAAACCAAAGCCAATGGAATGACATCTTTAAAATGCTAAACGAAAGTAACTGGCTTTCTAGAATTCTATACTCAGTAAAAATGTTGTTTGAAACTGAAGATGAAATAACTTTATAGACAAACAAAAATACAGAAGCTAGCAGCAGCAGACCTGACTTAAAGAAATACTAAAGGGAGTTATTTAGGTAGAAGAGAAGTGATCCCAGAAGGAAACATAGAAGTGGAGGGAGGAACAAAGAACAATGCACAAGCTATAAATGGAAAGAAATACAAATGAATCTTGGCTGCACAATAAAAAAATCTTTTGAGATTTAAAATATATGGACAATAAAAAACGTTTTAATAATAATATAAAAGGTGGCAGGGTAAACAAAAAGAATAATTTAAGGTTTTCTGGTATTGTCTAAGAAGTGGTAAAAGTACCGATTTATAATAAATAGATTATAGTAAGTCAGGATAGAGTTACATGTTGTAATATTTAGGGCAACATTTAATAGTAAAATAAAAATAAGCTAATAAAAAGAAAATTAAATAAAAATACATAGTTAATCTTAAGGAATGCAAAAAAAAGGAATAAAAGAACATAGAACAAATAGGAAACAAATAAGGGGCTATGTATATAATTTTAAATATTAAATATAAATTGACTCTTCAGTTAAAAGAGAATTGTCAGATTGTGGATAAAAGATAAAATCTCAAAAACAGAATAAAAGTAACAAAATGAACTATAATCCCATTATACCAAAATATAGCTAGAACAACTGTATTAATGTTAGACAAAGTAGATTTTAAGGCAAAAGATAAAGATGTATGTACCATAAGTATTAAAAGGTCAGTTCAACAGAATATAATCACTCTTAATTTTTGTGCATTTAATAACATAGCCACAAAATATATGAAGCTAAAATTGACAAAACTAAAAAAAATATATACACAAATTCACATCACAGTATAAGACTTTAACATATCTCTCCTGTGATAACCAATAAAACAAGTGCACAAGCAGACAAAACATTAATAAGAATGTAGGTGAATTAAACAACATAATTATCCTAACAATGGCAGGATTCATTCTTTTCAAGTTGACATTTACCAAAATTGCCCAGCAGACAAATCTCAAAAACAGTCATAGATTTAAATCATTCAGAATACACTGTGACCATAGAGATCTGGAATGCCATAACAAGAAGCTAAAAGTAAATGACAATAAAAAAACTAAAATTTTGGGGAATCCACAAAGATGCGGAATTTGAACCATAAATAACCTGTAGGCCAAAGAGGAAAGTATGATGTAAATTAGAAAATATTTTGAATCACATGATAAAGAAAATATGACCTGAAAACCTGGGGGTTATATCTAAAGCTATGCTTAGAGGAACACGGATTACCTTTAAATGAATGTTTACAAAGAAAGAGAGGTTAAAAATCAATGATATAAATATATTCTTAAGAAATTAAAAATAAGGCAACACAAAGGAAGTAGAAAGAAGAAAACAATAAGAACACAAAATAAGTAGATAGAAATCAACTGTTTAACACAAGAAATCAGCAATGGTACAGTATGCATTCTTCTCATGCACATAAAACTTGAAAAAGGTACACTACTTATTGGACCATAAAACAGGTCCTGAGTTAAAATTATACAGAATATATTACCTGAACACAGAGGTAGAAATTCATAGTAATAAGATACCTAGAAATTCGCAATAAAAAGATTCCTAGAAAATAATAATACTTGGAAATTAAACAGCATACTTTTAAATACATGTGTCCAAGAAGAAATTATAAGAAAATTTTTAATCTCAAATAAATAATAATGAATACACATCCATGAAAGTACATGGGATGCAACTAAATCTTTGGGAAGATTAATAAAATTGATTGTTAAAAGACTGATCAAGAAAAAAAACAAATTACAAGTGAAAGAGGTAATATTACTAAAGTTTTAACAGACAAATATAGGATATTATGAATAGCTTTGTTCCTATCAATTTGATAACTAAGATGAGATGAACAAATTCCTTGAAAAGCACAGCTTACAAAATTAACACAGGAAATTGAAAATCTGAGTTCTAGATCATTTTCTTAAAAAAATGAATTTATAATTGAAAAATTGCCCATAATTTCTAGCCCTGAAAGCTTCACTGGTGTATTCTATCCAACAACTTAAAAGAAAAAATAACAATTTTACACAAACTTTCTCAGAATATCCAAGAGGGAGACCCTATCTAATTTATTCTATAAAACCAGCAAGACCCTGATAACAATACCTAACAAAATCATTTCAAGAAAAGAAAATTATAGGTCTGGCCAGGTAGTTCAGCTGGTTAGAGTGTTATCCCCATATGCCAAGGTTGTGGGTTCCATCCGAGGTCAGGGCACATACAAGAATCAACCAGTGAATACATGGATAAGTGGAACAACAAATCAATGTTTCTCTCTCTCTCTCTCTCTAACCAAAGAAAATTATAAATCAATATCTCTCATGAACATGGATTAAAAAATGTTTTACAAAATATTGGCAGGTCAAATATTGCAATATATAAAAAAATACAGACATCAATGACCAAGTGGAGTTTGTCCCATGATTACAAGGTTGGTTTAACATATTAAAGTCAGTAATTCATCATACTTACAACTTTTGAGTTGTGATTGGTTTTTTAAAAAAGGCATTTGACAAAATTTAAAACCATTATTATTTTTTAAAATCTTAGCAACAAGGAATAGAAGGAAACCTTATCCACTTGATAAAAGGCATCTTTCTTAGTGATGAAAGACTTAATTATGTCTCCCCTAAGTTTAGGGATAAGTAATGATGTTCTCTAAAATTGAAAACAAAGCAAAAATATTTAGTCTCAGCACTCACCACTTCTATTCAGCATTGTACTAAATGTTCTCATCAATGCAGTAAAGCAAGATAAAGATAAAAATGAATGGATATGCTTACTTAAAATGAAGATGTTAGTCTATCTATTCACAGATGAAATTATTGCATTTGTAGAAAATTCTAATGAAACTAAGAAAATATCATTTGTATAAAAATGGAGGAAAATATATTAATATCTTATTAATGTCTAGGTATAATATAGTAGTATCTGAAAGAATAAATAAGAAACCAGTAACAGTGATTACCAATTTGGGGGTGAGGTTAGAAAATCATGGCTATAATAGGAGAAGGAAGGAAATTTTACTTTCTAATAATTTAAATTATTGACAATTGAAAACAGTTAATACATATTCAAAAATATAACTTATTGTCTTAAGAAATGCCTGAAAGTTGGCATTATCCTGTCAATATGGTAAATATTAGTCACCTCTCAATTGCCATAGCCCTCTACACAAACCATGACAGAACTCTCTTATCAGACTATAGATACCATGCAACAAGATCATATTCTCAGAATTACACATATACTTTTTAAGGAACCCTCTCTTGGCTTTGTTATGAACTGCATTAATATGAGCTGTAGTTTGATTTTTGATTATTGATAGTTCATAATCTGTTCACCATAAATACATATTTAATGTTTTCCTACTAAACATTTTATCTGTATCACTATTTAATAGTAGCCGTAGAGGTTAAATGTTTTTTTTTTCTTATTTCCTTAAAATACCAAATCACTGAAATAATAATAATATAGCAACAATAAAATACATAATTTAATGCTTGTTATGTGCAAATACTGTGCTAAATTCTTTATATGTATTGTTTCAATATTTAATAGCCATAATTCTGTCAATGAGTTGGAAAGATAATAGGTGAAAGGCCTGATTCAGATTCAGATTAAATAGCCATTCTCCACATAATTAATTCATTGTACTCTGTAGTTTGGTATACTGTACCAGCTGAAAATCCTGTAAGTTGAAAAATGTGTGTGTGTGTGTGTGTGTGTGTGTGTGTGTGTGTGTGTTTATAAAGGAGACTCATAAATGCAAGTTTTAAAGTTTAACAGGTAGAGAGTGGCAGAATTTAGAACATGCTTATGACTTCATTTATAAAGAGACCAGTTCCAGGTCAATATTATGCCATTAAGTTGACATTTGTGCAGTACACATTCCAAAATAAAACAATCTTTGTCTTTCAGTAATTTCAACAGAAATATAAAACAGTTTTACCTGTGTTATTAAAGTAATTTGAACTATGTCCACCTGGCCAAGAGAAGTAATGAAATCTCTCTCTCTTTTTTTTTTTTTCACTCTGTTCCTTGTTTTGGTTTTCTCTATTAATCCTTTGAGGCCCTGAGTAATATTTCAAGTATTTCTATCAGTTCTGATTTTACCCAATAGGCTCATTCACTATTAGTTCATCTCTATTTATCGTTAACATGCACAAATCCACGCTGGCAATTTCAACATTGTGAAAATGTTAGAAAACCACAGTATCTTTACTCCGAGAAGTAACTGGCATGAGCATTGTCAGGCCTGCTTAAGCACCTGGACGATTCCATCTGCTTTTTAGCAATATATACTATGATAGCACCAAGCATTCCCTCTGTCACAAATACCTGGACCAGGAGGCACTCTACTGCATCCCCATATTAGGAGTAGCTGTGCTTTTGGCTTCCAAGCTGTAGGCAGCTGGGGAGTGGGGGGCAGGGGGGGCAGGCACCAAGTTGCCGCCGCTTTCCTCAGCCTCAGACCTAAGAAGGCCTGGTTCGGTGCTCATCCTGGTAAACTCGGATAGCTCCCTGCAGTAGGAGCCCCCATCTGAGACTAATGAAGCCCAGATGGTTTCTGAGAGCCTCCTGTACTACAAAATATTACGCTGTGGCTCTGAATATACTCCTCTTCAGATATTCTCTCGTCTCTCCTCCCTTCCATATCCGTGCCCCTGTGTAGTTCCGTTTCCATTAGAAATGCCATTTGGGCAGCAAATTTCACAGATTGGATCCATCTCGATGCTGCCATGCAAAGAAAACACATCTGTCTGACTCTTCATTTAAAATAAGGGAAAAAATGAAATAGCAAAATGCTGTAGCCACTCTGAGCTGTTTCCTAATGAACCAGTTTGTCCCATGAGCTGCAGTGAGGAGCTGCTTGTCCTCGGTGAGAACTCTTTATGCATATTAATATTATGCATGTTTTCCATGTGACTCCTCCTGACTCGCCCTCACCCCATCCTTTGAATTCATTTAAATAAAAATAATTTATGTGGACATTCCTTCAGTCAGGATTTTTCTCTTCCCCTTTCTTAAAGACATCCATAATATTTCGTTGATGCTTTCCATCCAAGCTGAGTCGTTATGCTTTTGCATATCATTAGGGCTTTATAAAGAACAACAGCGACATCTGCATGTGCTGCAGCGCCAAGGAGATAGGAAAAACACCGACCGAAAACAAACTGTGTTGGCGTGGAGGCTGTTTGGCTCTCTGTCTCGCCAGCAGCCCCTGCCACCACCATGGATAGGAGTAATTGTACAGTGTAATCACATCATGCCTCATCTGAATATTCATAGCCGAGACAAAGCCTTGGAGGATAAGGGAGATCATTTAAATATAAAACAGCGCACTCACTCCCAAATCAAGTTGTGCCCGTTAGACTGTGCACCCGGATCCAATATTAAAAATCAACATTGTTTCACAGTTTGGAATGGAGGAGTGAAGAAGATGATGGAGGAGAGAAGAGACTCAAATGAAAGGGTGACATTATATTCTCTTTCTTGACTGAGGAAAAACAAGACAACAACAGCGACAGTATAAAAATACTTAAAATGATATCTGAAGAGTCACCAACAGTGTCTAAGCAGCTGCTGTTTTACAAGGAATGAAATAGCCTATTGAGGGAGCTTTAAAAGCTCTCAATTAATATGTTGTGCATGTATTAGATATACAAAGAACTCACTGTATTCCTTCTCTCCCCACAAATCCCCCCAATAACACACATATTCCCAAACCACCACCTTTCTCTCCTGTCAGATGCAGAAGAAAAAAGATCAGAGCTACAAAATAATTGGCTAATCGCTTCAAAAGTGGCAACATCACTTTTTGAAAAGAAACGACAAAAACAAACATACAAAAAGGTGACTGTTCATTAAAGAAGGGATAAGTTACCGATGCTTCTTCATTCTCTTTACTTCACTACCCCCCAAAAGAAACAAATGTAATCCACATGTTAATATTTCTTGTCTTCGTTTTCCTTTAATATGATGCTCTTTATTATTTTGTGTGTGTGTGTTGGTATTTGTAGAAGCCTCTGTCACTGCATTCCCCAAAGAGCTACTAGTTTCAACCCACTGGAGTTTATATTCCTTTAATTGTCTAGTGCAGGAACATTTCTGCTGTTTTTAAAAATATACCGCTCTGCAGGAATTAGAAGAATCCAAGGTTGTATCCAACTTCAAAGGTTTCCAGGTCATAATGATTTTAGAAAAAGTAGAAGACAGATCATGGAACAAGTCCCCCGTTTGAAGATAAGCATCATAGGGACCTTTTTTCCTTCCCTCTCTCCCCAACTTTGTACTTCTCCTGGCTCTGAATGCCCCTCACTAACACGGTTTAATGATATGCAAATGAAATATGCATAAAACCATCCTACTGTATGATTATTAAACACTGGAGACATTAACAGCAGAGGCTTCTCTCTTTGTAATAATCCTTCCCGACCATCCACTTTGATTTTGGAGTTACGGAAACCCATAGCAGTTGGCAGAGGGTGAAAGAGGAAGGAAGGAAAGATGCAGGGACATATCACCCATCTCGGTGCTCTTCCCACTCCAGGAGAGGTTCCCCCCCTTCGTACTGCATTCCTATTGCTGTCTTTTGTAATCCATCCATGCAGTCGCACCAGAGCGATTATCGAAAAAACCTCTTTCTCTTAATGTTTCAAAGCTCATTAGCCAAATGATTATTCCTTATTAACAGCGAAAGCTCATTCATTAAAAGGAAGAATATGCCAAAAAGATGCCAGCCCGGTTAATCCTGAGTCCCGTACTGGGCTGTAAATCCCATACTACTTGTATATTCCATGCGAAAGGGACACGCGCCAATCCACATGTGTGTTTTTTTAAAAAAAGAAAAAAAAGAAAAAGAAAAAACGGTTTGTGTGTTTTGTAAAATCCACAAGAGCAGCAATTAATATTCCCATTGAATGACTTTATTTTTTTTGTCTCTCCCTTTTGTTTCCAGCGCCTGCCCCTGGCTCAGTGCCCGGTGCCAACAGAACACCTTTCAAGATCCACAGCAACGCAGACAACGTAAGTACCAGCCGTTTCCTGAAACCCTTTTTCAGATTTTTTTTTTTAACAAACGACTAAAACATAGACAGAGACCAGCCTTTTCCCCTTCTTCTCTCTTATGTTATGCCACCAGAATTTCCTAAGTAGCACCTTCCAAATCCATCTGCCTTCAAGTTTGTGCATGTCTGTGTAGCATGCCTCCTCCTCCTTCACTCCCATAGTGGATCTTGTAAAAGGGCTTCAGATCGGCCCCATTCATCTCCCTGGTGATAGCAGTGAATGTAGATAAATCTCTGACTGCCTGCTTGCTGCTGGAGTATGATTTTTATTTTGTCTTCTGTGTATACCTGTGTCAAAAAGTGGGAGGTATGCACACACATACATGCACAGAGACACATTTCCTTGCCTCTCCTTCTGTCTTCCTCTCCTTTTCTCACACATGCATACATCCCACATATGTGTGTATATGCTTAAACATATACACCTACACACATAGCTATACCTATAACACATAAATATATACATATCTAAACGTTTAATTTTTTCTAAAAATACGTGTATTTATATACACATACAGCCTTACACATGTGTCTATATGCAAACAATCAGTGCCTGTCTTTTCATTTATACCCATCTAATATCTCCATTTAAATATTGCCTCTTTCCTCCCAGCAGAAGCTGTGTGCAGTTGCAATCCAGGATTATACAAGCGGTATTCCTTCCTTATGATTTCTGTTTGTAGACCTTTATGCTCCCTTCTTCCAAGCTGTAGAATTGGCATCTTTCCCTGAGGTTTTCCAAATGGCAAGTGGCACCGGCTGTGGCATGCATTCAAGCCGCTTCCTATGGCATTTCTCTTCCGATGTCTGCTTTTCCTCTTTGTTTGTTGTTGACTAGGCTGAATGATGTTTTTAAAGTTAATTGTAAACAAAGTTGATTCGCAAACAAGCCAACTGCTTGCCAAAAAAAAAAAAATAGCCCCACACAAGCGCCTTCTGTTGCAACAGATGCCCAGATCACCCCTGGCACGGGAAAACGGGCACGCGATTTTGGTGGTGGTTAATTTTTTTTCCGTTCGTTGCTGCATTTGTTGTTTGTTTTCCTTGTTTCTTTTTGATTTTTTAAGGAGTCCAGGATCCCGGCCTCTGCCTGGAACGGAACAGTGTCATGGCGGAGACGACGGCCTTTGTCTTGCTGGGTGTGAAAGCATCCACTGTGCTGGCTCCACTGCGGCAGAATCAAGTTTAAAGGAGAAAAGTGATTAAAGTCAGCTTTGTGCCTCTTTGGTGGGGAAGACCCCCAAAACCCAAGTAGCCGAGTCCCTGGGTCCGAGGAAGGGCTCAGAGTTGGAGCAGCCTAGACTGTAATCCTGGCACTTGCGCCTTCGGTTGCTGCTTGCTGTTCGCTCCTGGGGTCTGGATAATCTCCCCTGGCTTTACCGCACTGTCTGGCCCGCATTCAGGGCCCCCGTAACATATACCCGCTGCTGCTATCGCACGAAACTGTGGCGTTGCCCCTGAATGGATGGCACTGTGCCAACTCTTCTGCCATCCGCCCTTGCAGCTTTTTTCTTTCCTCCCTCCCTCCCCTTCTTCTCCTCCTCCTCCCGTCGACTTGACGTTAATTAACACACGGGTTAATTGATTTTAAAAGCCGAAGAATTACAGTTAACTTTTCCCATAGGGTACAGACGCCAGCCGCCTGGCACACTCTGCCTCTCGCACTGGTGCAGGGGGGCAGGGAAAGCCCGCAGCAAAACTAGCAACTGCTGAGGGAATGTTGCCTGCTCATTGGAGTAGAGCCGATAGAAGTCGACGTGGTACTGCCTCATCCTTACAGTATATTTAGCCCTTCTGTATATATTTTTTTTAAATAATCAAAGCACAGCCCTTTCTTCTCCCTTCCTCTTTAAAAACAGGAAAACCCTTCAGAAGTTCTTCTGGGGATGGGGGGAAATCCCTCCCCTAGACTATTTATCTCAACCATAATATGTGTGTTTTTTTCCAATAGTAAGAAAATACCTGGTGCTTTTTTCTTTTTCTTTCTTTTCTTTTTATTTTTTTAAGGAGAAGAATTACCCCTTCCCTAAATATAATAGGCAAAGGAGCTTTTCTTAAAGAATAAGTTCCATGGTTTCTTTCTCTATATCTTGGGGGGTTTTTGTTTCTATTCCCTTTGACTCAGATGGGGTATTGATGATGACAGATTTCAATTAAAAAGTAGATACGTTGTGATTAAGACCAAATTCATAGGAGAGCTGTTTGTTTTTTCGTTTGTATGTGTAGATTTTTGCTTTCTGCCCCCTTCACCCCAACCCCCTGTAGGAAATGAAAACAATTGATACTGCAGTTGGGAAGGAGATAGACAAGCCTGGAAACTTGATGCTTTCACCTTTTCATGCTTTCATTTTATTTCATCTTGTTTTTTAAAAGCAGGCAGCAAGTGAAGCGACAAGAGGAATCCATTATGCAAATCATGTCACTTTGCATAATGTCTCATGACTGGAATATGCAAATGAGCTGTATAATTTATGAGTACCAGTGTCTGTCTAAAAGTGTGTCACATAATTTACAAAGTGAGCCTGAGAGACCTGGGGAAGACAGCTCTTCCAACTCCATTGCCAGGAAATCTGTATATTTTTCTACAAATGCTCCCTAATAATATTGTCAATTGCTATTTAACATAAATTAAATTTCCAAATGTTCATGAACGATGAAGATTCTCCTCTCACTCTCTTCTCACAAATCCTTTGCCAAAAAGTTTGTAAGAAGCTATTAGACTCTAAAGCATCACTTTTTAAATGTAATTTGAAAAAGAAAAGTTATTTGAACCAAACTTGATCTTTGTATATGGATTTTCCTTTCTAAAGTAAGGAATGTCTTAGAGAAATACAGACAACTTATCTATTTGCCTGGCTCTATAAAAGCAGAAAAATGGGATTCCCCATTTTTGTTGGTTTTGTTTGTGCCCTTAGATTTATTATTAGTCTAGAGGCCTGCTGCCAGCATTGCCTTTGCTCCGGCCAGAGCCACCTTTCTGCCTTCACTCCAACACCTATGTATGCAAATTAACCTGCCATCTTTGTTGGGTTAATTTGAATACTCCTGATTGGTGCATATTGCGAAGGTATGGTCAATTTGCATCTTTCTCTTTTATTAGTGTAGATATGTAATATGAAAGACTTGTATTCAATATTCTTTGGAAGGTAGCCAGTTTAGTTGGCCACTCCATATCTCACTTTGATAACTTATTTGAATCGCTGATTCTGAACATTTTGAGAAGTGTTAACATCTTTGATAATATGACCTAATCTGACTTTATATTTTTTATTTCAATCACAAAATTTCTGTGTAAAACAGGTACAAGGTGCCATAAAAATGTACATCAGAAGGACCTCATCTTTGAAGGCATGTCAGGAAAGGCTTTCTGAAAAAGTGAATTCAAGGTTAATTCTGAAAGTCGAAGACAAATTGGACAAAAAGAGGGAGAAAGTATTTTCCATATAGAGTGAATGTTCAGTTAATCCTGAGGCAGGAAGAGATCATGGCTACTTGGAAGGACTAAAATTAAACCAATGTGACCAAACAATTATAGACAATGGGTCTTTGGATCATACTGGGAACAGATTGGGAGGTAAGCATGCAAAAAGGTAACATTCATTATCTGCATTTAATTGCAGGTGCTTGGTCTCTTATATCTTTATTAATTGTATTTATATTACTTGATGAAGTTCATATTGAGAACTGTCCTATATAATAAAAGCCTAGGTGGCATCACGAGACATTGTCACAAGATGAATGCCCACCGTCGCCACAAGATAGCCTCTACAAGATGGCTGACGTCACAAGATGGCCACTACAAGATGGCCACCATGACATGGCCGCCACAAGATGGCCAGGAGGGGAGGGCAGTTGTGGGCAAACAGGTCAGCAAGGGAGGGCATTTGAGGGTGATCAGGCTGGCAGAAAAGAGCAGTTGGGGCAACTAGGCCTGCAAGGGAGGGCAGTTGAGGGCAATTGGGCTGCAGGGAAGCAGACATCAATCAGGCCGGAAGGGGAGCGGTTAGGGAGTGATCAGGCAGGCAAGCAGGTGAGTGGTTAGGAGGTAGCATCCCAGATTGTGAGAGGGATATCAGACTGCTGATTTAGGCCCAATCCCACGTGCACTGGGCAAGCCTCTAGTTTACTATTATAATAGTTCTTACAAAATAATTTTTGATCTTTCAAACTCACACATTGAACCATCAGAATTCTGAATCTAACCTTGAGTGACATATTTCTTCTTTTTGTGAAGTTTTATTGTCAAAAGCTTAATAGCCATTTAAGAAAATAAAAATAAGAACACTTTACCCAACAAGAGCAGAATACTAATTTTTTAAAGTAAACATGGAACTATCACAAAGATAGACCACTTTCTGATTTTTCTTTAATCTCAACAAATATAAGAAAGTATTTAATTCAGACAAAACATATTCTCTGACCACAAACAAACTGCAGTAGAAATCAATAACAGATATCTGGAAATCCCAAAATTTTTTTAAATTAAACATATTTCTAAAAAGCACATGGATCAAAGAGGCAGTCACAGGAAAATTAGAAAATACTTTTGTCTCTGGATCAGCTCAACAGTGCCTATATGTCTAGTTTGCCAGAGGAAAACATGAGTTATGCCTATTTACTGGCCTTCTATCTGGTTTAGTATTTGCACAATTTAAGAAATGTCTTTAATAAGAAGAAAAAAATTTTAGTTGAATGACAATAAAAACACAAAATTTTTAAGATATAGCTAAAAAGGTGCTTATGTAGAAATAAGCTATAATGTCTTATTTTAGAAACCAAAAAAACCTTTTGATTCAATAATCTAAATGTCTTAGGATAACAAATTAAACCTAAAATAAGAAGAATGAAAGAAATTATAAAGATAAACGAATAAAATTGAAAACAGTAGGAGAAATAAATATGCCCAAAAACTGGTTCTTTGCAAAGAATACAAAAATTTATAAATATCTTGCCAAACTGAACAAGAAAGAAGTGAGAGGACACAAATTATCACAAGCAGAAATGAAAGAGGAATCATCACTAAAGATTTTCCAGATATTAAGTGGATACTAAAGATAAGTAAATAACAACTTTGTCAATAAATCTGATAACCTAAATGAAATGAAAAAATCCTTGGAAGACAAGCTACCAATATTTATTCAAAAGGAAATACCCTGCATTGTTTTATATCTGTTAAAGAAATTGAATTTGTAGTTAAAATACCTTTCTATAAAGCGTCCAGTCCAGATGTCTTCACTGGCAAGTTCTACAAGCATTTAAGGAAGAAATCATGCCAGTCCTAAACAATCTCCTTTAGGAATAGAAAAGGAAGGAACATTTTCCAGCTCAATTCAGGAGTTCAGTATTATTCTGATGCCAAAACCAGACAAAGACAATAAACCAACAAGAGTAGAGAACTACAGACCAATAACTCTCATAAATATAAACACAAAAATCCTTAACAAAATATTAGCAGATTGAAATTGAATAATATATAAAAAGAATGACCATCTCATGTTTATTCCAAGAATAAAAGGTTGGTTCAACATTCTAAAATCAATTTGATTCACCATATCGAAAGATTTTAAAAGACCGGTTTAATAGACAGAAAAATATGAGCCACAGTAATCAAAACAGTGTGGTAATGATGTAAGGATAGACTTAAAGATTAGTGGAACAAAGTAAATAACCCAGATATAAACACGCAATTTTTTGACAAGGAGTCAAAAACAATCCATTAAAGAGAGTTTAGTCTTTTTAATACATGGTAGTGGAGCCAAATAAATATATTTACCCGTTTTTATTACATATAAATTTTAATTTTAAATGGATATTGAAACAAAACAAAAAAAACTAACAATATAAAAGTTCTGGGGGGAAAAATAAAGTATTTGTTACTTGGGGCTATTTAAGAAATTTTACAGATAGGAAGAAAGAAACTGAATCATAAACAAAAAAGATAAGTTGGACTTTAGCAAAACAGAATAGTTTTTCTATTTTAATGATATTGTTAAATAAGTGAAAGAATAAGCTACAGCCTAGGACAAAATATTTTTAACCCATAATGAGAAAAATTAATCTAAATCTATCTAAAAAGTACAGAATTAGTAGATGAAGACATTAAAGGATTTAAAATAAGACATTAAAGCTATCACAATTGAATTCCATATATTCAAAAAGCTAGAAGAAATTAAGAGCATATTAAATAGAGAGGTGGAAGATTTTTAAAAATACTTTAATTGAACTTGTAGAGACAAACTTCCCTGTCTGAGATGAAGCATGCCTATGAGGAAAGTAATGACAGATTAGATATTTCAGAAGAAAAGATTATCCATTTACAAACATATTAATAGAAATCACCTAAAATAACATCTAGAAAGAAAAATAACAGAAAAATAATGAACAGAGCATCAGTGACTTGTGGGACAACTTTATGTGACCTAATACATGTATAAGTGAAGCCCTTGAAGAACAGATAGAAGGGGGACAAAAAATATAGTCAAAGAAATAGCTGAAATTGTTCCAAATTTGGTGAAAAATATAAATCAATAGGTCCAACCATCTCCATGAATGCCAAGCATGAGAAACACAAAGGAAACTACACTAAGTTACATCATAACCGAATTGCTTTTATAAAGTCAGTAATTGTAGCAGTGTTTTAAAAGCAATAGAAGAAAAGAAGACATTATGTACAGAGGAACAGAGATGAAAATGACAGGTTTTTTACTGGAGTCAATGCAAGCCCAAAGACAGTGGAGAAACATCTTTAAAGTATTGAAGAAAAGAAAATACTTAAACTAAAATTCTGTAACAGCAATAATAGCATTTGGAAGCAAAGGTGAAATACAAACATTTTCACATGTACAAATGCTGAAAGGATTCATCATTAGCACACCTATACTACAAAAAATGGTAAAGGAAACTAAGCAAATGGAAAATGATGAAAAGCCTTTGAAATGCTAATTATGTTGGAAATTTTTTATAGCTTTCTCATTACTTAAATGTATTTAAAAATAATTGAATATTTAAAGCAAAAAATTATAACTGTATAATATGTAAAAGTAAAACCCATGACAACATCATGAAAGCTAATGGAGAAATGAAATAATTCTGTTATAAGGTTTTTATGCTATATATTAAGTGGTATAATATCACTCAACAGTAGAGTGTGATAAGTTAAAGTTCTACACTATAAACTTTGCAAAAAGCAAAACTGACACAACAGTTATAGTTAGTAAGCTAACATAAGTGAGAAAATTGAATTATCAAAAATTCCCAGTTAATCCAAAGTAGATAGCAAGATAGTAGACTTAAATGTCATCTTCATTAATCACATTAAATGTAAATGGTCTAAATACCCTAATTAAAAGGCAGCAATTGTCAGATTGTGTAGAAAACAGCAGACCCAAATATATGCTCCATACAATAAAACCACTTTAAATATAAATATTTAAAGGTAAATAGTTTTAAAATTACAGGATGGGAATAGATATACCATATTAAAACTAACCAAATGAAAGCTGGAGTGGATATCTATAATAATAAAAGTGTAATATTTTGGACAGCCAAACCACCCTCTGGATGTCCTTCCAGACAGCCTCCCAGACCAAGCCCCATTGGTGAGGGCTGAGGCAGAGGCAGTTGAGGTGATCAGGCAGGCAGGCAGGCAGAGTGGTTAGGGGCGATCAGGAAGGCAGGCAGAGGTGGTGAGGGGTGATCAGGCAAGCAGCCAAGCAGTTAGGAGCCAGCGGTCCCAGATTGCTAGAGGGATGTTTTACTGCCAGTTGAGGCCCGATCCTGCAGACCTAAACTGGCAGTTGAACATCTCCCAAGGGGTCCCGGATTGCTAGAGGGTGGAGGCCAGGCTGAGGGATCCCTTACCCCCGAGCACAAATTTCATGCACCAAGCCCATTATATATATATATATATATATATATATATATATATATATATATATATATATAATATGCAAATAAACCAAACAATGGAACAACCAAACAACCAATCACTCTGATGTGCTTTGGCTACCAGGGTGCATGTATGGAACATGGCAGGCATCAGTGCGGCAGGATGGTAGAGCAGGTGAGGGGACACCAGACCAAGGCAGGGCACCAGTTGCTGTCATCAGGGCGAGCCTCTGGTGGTTATTAAAAATTCTTTGCTCCCATGCACCACGGTCCCACCAGGCGCTCGCACCTGCAGCCAGCACTGGCCCCATGTGCACCCACTGCCAATCGGCTCCATCAGTGGGTGCAAGTGGCAGCTGCCAGCCCTGATCACCCCTGAGGGCTTCTCCACCTCCCCCTGCTCCCAAAGGGCAATTGGGATAGCACTCACACCCATTGACGGAGCCGACCCCGCTCACACCCACTGCCAGCACCAGCCTCAATTCTCCGTACCATTAGCAGATGCCAATGGGAGCCAGCGCTATCAGCGCATGGGAGCACTGGCAGTAAGAGCCAGGCTGCTGGCAGACAGAGAACCACGGGCTGCAGTGGGAGGAGCCAGGCAGGGCAGAGAGGATGGGCTGAGACCTGCCCCGTGCCCTCCACAGCCTTGCAGCACACAGTTCTTTTCAAGGTGCACAAATTTGTGCACTGGGCCCCTACTATTAATACAAGACAATATATTTCAGAGCTCATAGCACCAGATCCCAGAAAGTTGAAGTGAGCCACTACTGTTTTCTCTGATGTCTGGCCACAAATGAACCCTAGCTTCTCTCTCAATTGATACATTCTGGACATGACAACTGCACTGGTCTAGAAACTGAGCATGGGATTTGATTTTCCATTGAAGTAGCTAACTTTATCTTTCTACTTATCTAATATTGATCTCTTTTGAATATACACTGAGTGGCCAGATTATTATGATCTCTGAACACCTAATAATCTGACCAGTGTATATCTTACCTAATAAAAGAGTAATATGCAAATTGGCCATACCTCCACTATACCCACAAGCCACACCCATCAGCCATGCCCACCAGCTAATTGAGTGAGTATGCAAATAAACCCAACCAAGATGGCTACAGCCACAGAGAGAGCAGGAGGGAGGCTTGGGTTGCCCCTGGTGATGGAGGAAGCCAAGCTTTCTGCACACCCTGGCCAGCAGGCCTCTGCTTAAGGCAACAAAGTTTCAATGGCTGTGCAAGCACAAGGCTTAGCTCCACTCCAGGTTACAAAGTTTCAATTGTAGAAGATAAATAAATCCCAGATACCAGGGCCTCTGGTTGGGTTGCCGTGGGGTGGGGGAGGGAACATGGCCAGCCTGCAAACCACCACAGGCCCCTCACCCAGGCTATCCACACCTCAAGGGAACACCTACCCTGATCCAGGACACCCTTCTGGGAAAACCAGCAGGCCCCCACCCATGCAGCAGGCCTCTATCCTATCTAATAAAAGAGTAATATGCAGATTGACCATCACTCCAACACACACAAGATGACTGCCCCCATATGATCAAAAGATCCTGACCCCATGTGGGCACAAGATGGCCACTACAAGATGACCAGCAAGGGAGGGCAGTTGGCAGGGACCAGGCCTACAAGGGTGGGCAGTAAGGGGTGACCAGTCTGGTAGAGGAGGGAAGTTGGGGATGACCAGGCCTGCAGGGAAGGGAAGTTTGGGGAACCCAGGCCTGCAGTGGGGGAGGGCAGTTAGGGGTGACCAGGCCCACGGGGAGGGAAGTTGGAGGCAAACAGGCTGGCAGGGGAGCAGTTAGGCATCAATCAGGCTGGCAGGGGAGTAGTTAAGGGGTGATCAGGCTGGCAGGTAGAAGCAGCAAGGGGCAATCAGGAAGGCAGGCAGGTGAGCAGTTGGGAGCCAGCAGTCCTGAATTGTGAGAGGGATGTCCGTTCTGGATCAGGCCTAAAGGGGCAGTCAGACATCCCTCAAGGGGTCCCAGATTGGAGAGGGAACAGGCTGAGCTGAAGGACACTCTTTCCCCCTCGCCATGCATGAATTTCATGCACCAGGCCTCTAGTCCTATATAATAAAAGACTAATGTGCAAATTGTCCCCTCAACTAGGAGTTCAACCAGCAGGCAGGCTGGCCAACCACACATGTCCCCTCCCCCTGGCTACACACACACACACACACACACACACACACACACACACACACACTGAGTGGTCAGATTATTATGTGTCCAAAGGTCATCATAATCTGGCCACTCAGTGTATGATTGAGATCTTTATATCTATATAACATCTTTATTGACTACTCATCTGTATTGCCGCTAGTAACATCAAGTTCTTCTGAGCCATTTATCTCCATAAATCTCTCTGAGTCAAGCATCCATTGGTTGTCATTCAAAACTTGCTGCCTTGGGATGAGGATATTAGGGTTGAGGCACTTGAGAATTTTGAACACCCAAATTGTCCTCAATACTTTGGGTCTGTGGAAGGGACCCACTTCCACTTTTTAAAAATTATGAATGACAACCAATGGGTGTCTGAGCCATAATACTTATTCCACCATTCCCCTGATAATTAAGTGCTACTACCTAACCTCTGCTATTCTTGAATTACATCATCTACATTTAAAGAAGAGATTCCATTTCTGTTACACCATCACCATTAAAGTTCCCACCTACAGAGAACAGTCACTGCTAAGCTATTCAATGATGCTGGTAAATGAAGCATTTTCCAAATCCTTTCAGGGAACATAATGAGCTATGTTTTGGTTTTATATAACATTTCCAATCCAGCATACCCACTTCTTTGAGGTTTTTATTACTTCCTGAATAGTTTATAGTATCAGTTATCTCTATTTATATAATGTAGGCCAAGTTTCCATAATACATCTTGTTTCACTAAAGCTCTTTTCAGATTTCCAAGAACCACCACATCTCTACTAAAAACTGACTCCAAGACCCTTTTTCTTGGAGCATTAAATCTGAGTAGTGGGGGAAAAAACAACAACAACACCGTAAAAAGGAACTTTAAATTCCATTTTCCGGGCCTAGCACCCTTAGGATCTACTACTCACAGGTATATTCTGCCAGTGCCTATGATACTTACTAGCCATAGGCTATGACCCTGTCATTCTCTTTCTTCTCTTGGCATTAAATCTCTCTCCTCCCTTAGCAGGCCCAAAATGAAAAGATACTGAAATTTGATTAATTATTTCTTCGGTGCCCAGTAGGTGAAGTGAAGTCAGGTTCTGAAAAAGGAAAGTATTGTAAGACATCTGCTTCGTTTGAAACTTCTGTTCATCAAGCAAGGTGGAGTTCTGATCTCCTAAAAAGTGGAAGTGGGTGCCTTCCACAGGCCCAAAGAGTAGAGGGTAATCTGACTGTTCTTAATTCTCAGTTGGATCAACCCTAATATTTTCATCCTAAGGCTCAAGGTCCCACTTCTCTTTCAGGGCCCTGACTTTGGCATAGAAAACTGAGCAGGTTGATAAATCATTCTTCTCTTTAGCTCTGCCACTCTTATAATTAGGTCACATTCCTAATTTTAAATCATGGCTGCCCTTCCATATATATAATTTTTTTTTTTTTTACTCCTCACCCAAGGATGTGTTTATTGATTTTAGAGAGGAACGGGGAGAAGGACAGAGATAGAGAAACATCAATGCAAAAGAGAAACATCAATTGGTTGCCTCCCCTATGCACCCTGACAGGATCGAACCCAAAACCTAGATATATGCCCTCACTGGAAATTGAACCCACAACCTTTTTGGTGTATAAGACAGTGCCCCAATTATCTGATTCGCCCAGGCGGGACTGTCCTTTGATTTTTCTTTGCTTTAAGTGGGTGTTTGACCTAAATCTGTCATTCTCTTTCTTCAAAAAGTCAGTGGTGCTTCAAAATAACCACCCAGTTCCATAGTCCTCATACTTAACTCTATCATTGCTCAGAAATGCCGGGTAATTACACAGTCTGGTATTTCTTTCCACCTCTATTACATCCCCATTAACACAAGTAAAAGTCTTAACTCTTGCACTACGACATCCTGCCAGACTTGAGGACATTTTCTAGACTCTGCATCTATACTGGTAGCAGCTGTCCTAGGTAGGGTTTCCTAAAGGCAGAATCCCAATGGTATCTACAACAATAGCCATATAGCCAGTAAACATACAAAAGTATGTTTAGGCTCATTGGTTAAGAGAATGGAAATTAAAGACCAATGAGATACTACATGTTCCATATACATTTAAATTGTGTGTGTGTGTGTGTGTGTGTGTGTGTGTGTGTGTATTCTGCAGTTCTTATGTGTAGGGTCAAGTTAATAGTTGTTCACATCTATATCTTTTCTGATTTATTATCTATCAATTACTGAGGAAATAATGTTAAAGATTTTTTAACATTATTATGAGTGGGCACTTACTTCTTTGTGTTTATATCTGTCACTTTTGTTTTTTGTACTTTGAAGTTTTGTTATTATATGTATACACATTTAGGACAATGCATTCTTAGTGAATTTAACCTCTTATCCTATATAATAAAAGGGTAATATGCAAATTGACCCCTCAGCCAGGAGTTTGACTGGAGTTCGACCAGGGGGCAGGGCTGGCACACGAACCACTCGAGGTTGCTCCCCCTGGTTGGCTCCATCCCCAATTTGTCCCCCAACCCCTATCGGGGCCGGGACCAGCTGGCCAAACTCCTGTGTCCCCTCCCCCCAATTGGGTGGGTTGGCAAGATCCCACCCATGCACAAATTCATGCACTGGGCCACTAGTCCTCTACAATATAAGTGTAGCATGCAAATTGTCCCCTGGACCGGGAGTTCTTCTGGGAGTTCCACCAGGGATGGGGCCAGCTGGGGGAAGGGAGGAAGGCCCCAGCCAGCTGCCACCAGCCTCTTGGAACCCTACCAGTGCACAAATTTTGTACAGTGAGCCTCTAGTTATGATATATTCTTTATTTGTCTCTGGCAGTACTCACTGTTTGGAAGTTTCCTTTTGTGATATTAATTGATTAACCTTGTTTCTATAATACATCTTGTTGCACTAAACTATAGTTTTTAGTAATGCATACTTAGGTGTTAAAATTACTAGGAGAAGAAGGTCACTAGATAACCTAAAAATCAAGGTATTGGTTTTCTCTGGTGACCAGGAAGTCATATTAGAACATAGCACTTGGAATGTTTTTCTGTCACTATCAAGATTCTATTTTTTCACCTGGATAGTGGTGACACAGGTATGTGCTTTACAATAAGCTACTAAGCATATAATTATATTTGGTGTACTTTTACATGTTATATAGTTCACAATGAAAAAATACAAAAGCAAAAAAGAATTTTGTTATGTCTTTCATACAAAGAAAATTTACAAAAATTTAATCACATGCTTCATTACAAAGAAAATCTCAATAATGTCAAGAAAGTGATATTCAGATTGTGTTTTCTCAGAACACACAATCATATTTGAAATCAACCATAAAAAGTAATTTTTAAATTTCATGTGAATAGAATATATAATGCCAGCAATGGATTATAACCCATAGTATTAAATAAATATTCATGAAGCTACAATGATATAAAACTTTAAGTAAATGGGGCAAAAGGATAGCTCTTTCTTATAAAATTCCAATAAATAAATGTAGAAAGAATAATGGAAATATCACCATTTGGCTAATACTGCAAAAGTAATTATTGGTGGCAATAATCATGTACAGATGCTGAAATTTCTGGATGAAAGTCTAACAAGAAGGAGATCATTCTTGTGCTTCTTTTATCAAAGCATCTCCCCTGAAAGATATGAATTAATTACAAAGAGAAAAATAATAACTGTATTATGGAGAATCCTGACAGATACTGCCTTAACTATGTTTTCAGAGTTACTATCAACCAGTCTGGGTACATGTTGACATTAGGTGCTTCCTGATATGTTGCACTCTCACTGTGTCACCTTGGGGTCAGCATCACCTTGGCCAAAATGCATAATCTCAGTCTAGTAGTGAGAAAATTTCAAAGTCAAATGGAGGGTTTTTTTCCTACAAAATAACTAATCAATCTTCTTTAAAAGTGTCAAGATCACAGGAATACAAGGAAAGACTGAGAACTTGTCACAAATTGATGGAGACTAAGGAGACATGATGGCTAAAGGCAAGCCCTTCCTCCTATGCAGACACTTCAGTGAAGGATTTGTCCTTGCACGAAAACCATGATAATTAGTAGGAGATGCTCTATAAATAAACTGAGGGCTTCCTGCATATTAAGTGCCCATCAGCACATGACAAAAACTTTCTTTATCTATTGCTGCCCGTTCGTGGATCATAAGTCTGTTTGCATGGCTTTTCCATTTAATCAGAGGTGGTAGTCAGCCACTAATGGAGGAGGGAGGAGTTTGTGCTGGAGAAACAGATGACGCAGATATAAGAAATTCATGATGACCACATGCCACAGACACTTTGTTCTTCATTTATAAACAAGAACACATAAAGATCACTAGAATATGAGGAAAGTCTGCAAAATGCATGTGAAAGAATAAAATGAGAAGAATGAATTATTGACCACAGGGAATGGTAGATGATGCAAGAAACGGAAAACTTAAAACTTTGGTTTGAATCTTAGATTCAGAGAGAGAATACAAGAAGCTTCCATTGAAAGGAAAAATCAGAGCAGGAAAAGTATTCTTAAAGGTTAAAAGGCATGACAGTCAACACAGAATATTCAATAGAATTGATAAAATGACATGTCACTGGCTAAATTAGTAATACGAAAGGAAATCCCCATAGCATAAAGCAAAAAGACATATAAATAGAGTTGAGATGTAGTTATCAATGTTGATCTCATTAGTTTCTCTACAAATGTCTTTGTAGTCATGTCATTTTGGGAAAGGCAACTATACTTGTTTTCCACTATCACAACAGAAGTCATAAATTTATAAACATTAACAATATCCCAAATGTTTAAACTGAGATATAAAGTAGCTTTTCTAAAGCCATCAATTCTGTGTGTTTACATTTGTTCACCTTGCCTTTTTCCAAAGCTGGATGTTTAGTATTTACTTAGAAAGTACAAAACATTTTTGTAAGACAATGAGCCCTATAGAAATGTGTACTCACTGCCACTCTAGACAGTGGTCGGCAAACTGTGGCTTGAGAGCCACATGCGGCAAGCAAGCCACGGTTTGCCACTCAGTTGACTAATGAGTTTGCCTACCACTGACCTAGACTCTCAATTCCAATTACAAGCTGCTGTTGTTCCTTGTGATTAAGCCCTAGTAACCATTGCCAACAGCTTTCTGTATGTTCTTTAAGACTTTCTCTGTATCTACAATGATATATGCAAAATGTTGAACAAAAATGAGATCATATTTTTCAGCATCTTACAATTGTTACTCCATATTTTCTTGTCTGTGTCTGCATACTTGCCTCATTGTTAACTACTGCATAGAATTCCACAATGGATACATTATAGTTCAAGTAACTATTTTCCAGTTGATGAACCTGCTCCCTATAACCAATAATTGAAATTGTATCCTAAGGATTGATTCGCATCAATCATCCTTTGGTGTTACTTCATAGTTGTGTTTTTGGTGAATCTAGTTACTCTGGCTTCTCTAACTGCTAATTATCCTTCTTGGGTAGTTGTATTTCTTGTTATTGCTTACTATTTGGAATATTACATTAAATTTAAAATTCAACTAGAAACCCTTAAGTTCTAACGACTAATATTATTTAGCAGATGCTTTCCAAGTAGAATTTAAGGGTGATGGGGAAGCCTATAATCTGAAGTGTCCAGAATTCTGAGACTGAGGAGAAAGAAGATTAATAGAGTAAAAAATAATAATAAATAAATAAACAAAATAAAAATAAACAACAACTACAAAAAGATTAATAGAGTATAACCCTCTTCACTGATAAAATTGGGACCAGTAATTAGGCAGTTAACCAAAAACAATTGGTTATAGCTGGAACTAATAAAAATGTTAGTACTTAAGCAGGTTACTGTATTTGAAACAAAACAGTGTTCATCCACCAATTCTCAGATGTAAAGCTGCTAAGGTCTTTTGATATAGGTTATTGAATGGTGTTCTCGGTGCTCTCACCGAAGTCACACCCTCAATGCATGATGCATTATTTTGTTTTTTATTTCTTTGGAGATATTAAAAACATTTTGAAACAATTTAGATACAGAATACTTTTAGATATTTACAGTTATTCTTCTAAACTTTTCCAGTGTCTCACCTACACCTAATCCAGGTTAATTTTTAGTGACTTCTTTATGGAGTCCTTTTAGAACATTCAGCTTAGTTTGTTGCTGTTGTTTATACAGGGTACAGTATTCTTTTTTGCACTACTATTTATTTTGTCAGCTTATATATGGTTAACTAGAGTACAGTGGTACCTCGAGATACGAGTTTAATTCGTTCCATAACCTTGAGGCGTGGGAAACTATGAGACCCTCGAGTCGCGGTAAACTGGTGGGTCGTGTGCAGCCGGCCGATCTGCGGGATTACTCCTATCTCAAATGTTGCTCGTATTTCAAAGCAAAAATAGCTCGCTCGACGGCTCATATCTCAAAAATCTCGTATGTTAGGGCACTCGTATCTCGAGGTATCACTGTATGTAATAAATGTAATAAGTACGATGGGCATAAACCATATTGGAAATAAACACAAATGATCTTTAGTAAGCTTGTGCTTAACTGAAGGAAGAAGTGCCTGGCCGTACTAAGGTAGAGCTTGTTAGCCATGAACCTTCAGCAAGGTGTATATCAGTCATGTTTTTATAGAGAGAATGAAGAGTTCAGGGCATTATAGTGAATCCGATAAGTGGAGGTTGGTTAACATCATATCTGCTGCACATTGGCATTAAAGATCATTAGTGGAACTAGCACACTGGCAGAAGTAGGTGACAAGGGCAAGAGAAAGTTTGTGGGCTTGTGTTTGCTTGGCTGTTAACACTCAAGTTATTTTCAGGGGCGTATTTCACATTTAATAATTTTTAGTTTATTAAGAATGTTAGAGGGCAAACCCATTTTAATCTACCAATACTTATTTGCATTATTGGAACATGGTTTAGGTTAATACTGAATTTAGTCACCCAAAATTGCTTATTTTGTGCTGAACTGTGAATATTAATGAAATACCTCTGGCCTGAAGCCAAGTAATCTTTTATTCACCCATTATAAAATAGATAATGTGTGCCTGAAACAGATCTTCAATCCATTTGCAATTCCAAAGAATTTTGAGAAATCCATTTGGCAGAAAAATTTAAACCAAGGAATACATTTACACTGCTTTTTCTTACTATGGTAAATTACTTTAAACATCTTCCTTCAGTGGCTGTACGATATTGCAATAAAATGCTGAGATTACCTTGGTGTTCCCCAAATACCCAGTTTCCTGGCCATGCACACTGCCTAAGGGTTCAGTAAGTAGGTTAATTCTTCCTTCAGGGTTGGCCTGAGGGTTAGAGTTCCTGATGAGCCAAGTAGAACTTGCAGGTAGGAAGGAGGTGGGAAGATAAAGAGTACTAACTGCTGAGGGAGAAAAACCACTCATTTGCAGCTGGGGCCACAAGGTGATCTTTATTTTACTTCTTGTATTTCATCTAGTTCTGTTTTCTTGTTTATTCTTTGTTTTTTGGCTTAATTTGGAGCCCTATTATAGTCAAGCTCTCAACATCTGACAAATGATTATGAAAATGTTTTCCAGTATTTTCATGCGGTTGTTTCATTGAAAGTTTTACATCTTATTTCTTTTTGCCTTTTCATTTATTCATTTATTTTACCTTTTTAGGAATAAGATAAGGAAGGGAAAACCATAAAAAGCATAGTTTTATTTGTTCCTATAACATCTCTAGTACTAATAATACTGATGATCCTCATATATACTGGTATTTTATGTATTAATCTTTTATCTCATTTTTAACAGACTTTACATTCTATTAAAGAAAAAACAATGACTCCCTGAATTTAAGTATTTGACCAAATTCATGCAGCTAGTGAACACAAAAATAAGAGATAATAGCTAAGATATGGATTCAAACTCAGGTCTCTCTGACTTCTAAGCCAAAGCTTTTCCTCCATGCTAATATTTCTCAATCTAAGAATCCTGAAAGATCGAGGTGCCCAATTTTATGACAAATTTGTCTTTTTCCACATATTTACTGAGTGCTTATGATTAGTTGCATGCTATTCTAGGCAATTATGGGAGATACATTATGGGGAGGGGGAGAAATTTGCTGCCTTAATGAGCTTCTTATGGGGATAGATAATGACAGAGGTTAATTATATAATATGTTAAAAGGTGATAAATGCTACAAAAAAGAAATTGTGCTTTAGGGGCGGGGACTAGATGGTCACACTGGGTTATCAAACAAAGCCTTTAAACTGTTAAAATAAATGAAATTAAGGTTTAACTTACATATATTAAAGTACAGAAATCTATAGTTTAGCTCAGTGAACATTAAGTTTATTTTATTCAGCTTTCCTGTAAAGAGACAGTAACCACATTAATAATATTGAAATTTAAAAATACAGAAAAACAGTAAATATAGAACTAAAAATAAAGAAATATCACTCTATATTAAACCCAATATTAGTGATTTAGTTTTAATAAAATCATTGAATTATTTTTATTTAAATACTAGAAACCTGATGCATGAAATTCGTGCAAGAGTAGGCCAGCCAGCCCCTACCCATTCATCAGACCTCTATCGATACTAATAAAAGTGTAATATGCTAATTAAGCCAGGAGACCTTCAGCAAGACTTTCCAGACATCCTTCTGGACAAAGCCATGGTGGTGGGGCCGAGGCAGAGGCAGTTAGAGGCAATCAGGCCAGAAGGGGAGGGCAGTTGGAGGCAAGCAGGACAATGGGGGTGGCAGTTGGGGGTGATCAGGCCAGCAAGGGGAGAAGTTGGGGGTGAGAAGGCTGGCCAGGGGGGGACAGTTGGGGGCAAGCAGGTTGGCATTCAGAGTGGTTAGGGGCGATCAAGCACCCAGACAGGTGAGCAGTTAGGAATCAGTGGTCCTGGCTTTTGAGAGGAATGTCTGACTGCCAGGTTAGGCCCGATCCTGCAGGCCTAACCCAGCAATTGGACATCCCCTGAGGGGTCACAGATTGGAGAGGGTGCAGATTAGGCTGAGGAGCACCCACCACTCATGCATGAATTTTGTGCACCAGGCCACTAGAGTGTGTGTGTGTGTGTGTGTGTGTGTGTGTGTGTGTGTATTGACAACAGGTTCTCTCAATCTTCAATACTTAGGAGTGAATTTAACTTAGGAGGTGAATACTTAATGTATCTTTACAATACTTATTGTAGCTTTACAATATCCTAATTTATTGATGAAATAAATTGAAGAAGCCATAAATAAATGGAAAAATGACCTATATTTATGAATTGGAAGTGTTAATATTCTTAGAGAATCCATAGTGATCTACAGATTCAATGCAATCCCTATCAAAATACCAGTGGCATTTTTCACAGAAGTCTATATATAAAATAAAAATAACTAAAGTTTGTATGGAATCACGAAAGATCTTGACTAATCAAAGAAATCTTGAAAAAGAAAAACAAATCTGGAGGCCTCAAACTTTCTAATTTTAAATAATATTACAAAGCTATAGTAACTAAGAATATGGCATTGGTGCTTGACCATGTGGTTTAGTTGGAACCTCATCCCATACACCAAAAGGTTGTGAGTTTGATTCTCATGGCACATACTGGAGGCAACCAATTGATGTTTCTCTCATAATGATTTTTCTCTCTCCCTTTTTAAAAATCAATGAAAACATATCCTCAAGTGAGGATTTAAAAAAAGAGAGAGAGAAAGAATGGCACTGGCTTAAAAAAAGAGATCAATGAAAGAAAATGTAGAACCCACAAATAAACCTACATATTGGTGGTCAGCTAATCTCTGGCAGGAGTGCCTAGGACACATAAGGAGAAAGAATAGTCTCTTCAATAAAAAGCATTGGAGAATCTAGATATCCACATGCAAAAGAATGAAATTGAACCTTTATCTTTCTTCATAAACAAAAATTAGCTGGAAATGGATTAAATACTTTAACATAATACCTGGAAATTAAAACTCCTAGAACAAAGAGAAAAGGCTTCTTAACATTGGGGTTGGCAATGTTTGTTTGTTTTTATGACACCAAAAGCCCAGGCAACAACACTACATCAAACTGAAAAGCTCTTTCACAGCAATGGAAGCAATTAAGAACTGTTTAACAATAAATGAAAAGGCAACCTACAAAATGGGAGAAAATATTTGCATATACCTGATAAAGAGTTAATATCTAAAATACATAAGAAACAAAATTAAGACATTGTGTGTTGTACTTGTCTGTGTCCACCATTCATACTATTTGCACACAAGAGACTCTTGAAAGCTGCCATAGTTCTTGGTTCTAGCAGCAAAGTGGTCTCTGTTAGCTGGTATCCAGTAATGGATAACTGGAATGTCTACTGTTTGAGTGAATTGATGGGTATACAAAGCATGATAGATACATGATATCATTCTTGCTTTTAAAATGTGTTAGCATTATTTTAGGTTTTATGTGTTATTTGGTATGTTTTGTTAGGTTATTTTGGGTGTCTGGGAACACTCAACAATTTTTCCGTATAAATTAATGGTAATCACTTCACTTAATGCCATTTCAGTTTTAAAAGGCTTCATAGGATTGCTCTACATTCAGATAGTGGGGGAAACCTTGTGTTTGTTTTTTCCACCCCTTGTAATAGAGATGGGCAAAGGGTGTTGAGATTAGGGACTTGGTCAAACAAACAGGTCTCTATAAGTACCAATCACTGTGGAGACTGTACAAAGAAAAGAGAAGAAATTGATTGCCTGATCCCTCACACTGGCTAGATATATATGTCACAAGTCAAGGTCTTTTCTTAAAGCACTGTTTCTTATCCTGGAGCAGAAAATGGGGGTGTCTTTGAAAACAGGAGACATTTCTTTTGCTCGTGGAGCAGATATTCTAAAGAGAGTTGTATTAGTCACAGTAGTAGCTGAGTCTGGAAATCTTTTCAAATTTATTCTGGTAGTACAGGCAGCCTTAAAGAAAAAATATTTGTGCCTGTGTGTGTGCTCCAGCCTCAAAAGACCTGAGCCTCGTCTATTAGTACATGAAGACTTGAGTCTGAGCCAAAGTCACAAAAAGGTGGGTAAGTGCAGCTGAGCTACTTCAGTTGAAAGGTACTCACTGGCTCATAGCTAGGTAAGCTTGCGCTGGGCAGGCGGCCAGGTTTTCAGTGGACAGCCACATCCAATTTATTATGGCCCAATCAGTACAGAACAAGAAGTGTGGCAACAGAAGATTTTAATAGTTGCAACAAATACTGTGTTGGGGCTGTGGAACTCTTTGTTTCAACAGGCAAGTCTTGTACCAGTAATGTTAGTAACAGCTGAGAAGAATACATCCCCTTCGTTGACTAACCAGAAGATGGTTACCAGACCTGTAAATTTAAATAAGCATCCCTAGCCCAGCCAGCTTGCTCAGTGGTTGAGCATCAACCTATGAACCAGAGGTCATGGTTCGATTCCCGATCAGGACATAGGCCTGGCTTATGGGCTTAATCCCCAGTGTGGGGCATGCAGGAGGCAGCCAATCAATGATTCTCATCAATGATATTTCTTTTTATTATTTTTAAATATATTTTATTGATTTTTTTACAGAGAGGAAGGGAGAGGAACAGAGAGTCAGAAACATCGATGAGAAAGACATCGATCAGCCGCCTCCTGCACGCCCCCTACTGGGGATGTGCCCGCAACCAGGATACATGCCCTTGACCGGAATCGAACCTGGGACTTTTCAGTCTGCAGGCCAACGCTCTATCCACTGAGCCAAACCGGCTTCGTCACGTCATTGATATTTCTATCTGTCCCTCTCCCTTCCTCTCTGAAATCAATAAAAATATATTTAAGTAACCATCCCTAGAGGTTTTGGAGTTTAGGCAAAATGAGCATCCTTAGGAGAGAAGAATGAAACAGAGACATTTAATTTGATAAGAGGAATATGACGTTATTTTGTCTTAGACTGATGATATATATATAACAAAACAAGCATGTGTGTACTCAAAAGTATATACTGACCTATATCAAAAACTGCATACCAAAAAAATTCTAAATAAAGAGGAAATATGCTAAATAGAGGGTATATTTAATGCTTTCAGCCCAGGGAAGATTTGTAAAGTTAACCTACTAACTGGATTTTGGAGAGGAATAAGACTATGAATCTCTACAAATGAAAGAGAATGGTGATATAAAGTTAAATTCTAGGCTACCAAGCCAAAACAAAACAAAAAACAGTTTCCTTTTTTGTTTTTGTTTTAATTGCAGAACAAATGATCATCTGCAGAAGTTAATCTCCTCACACTTATGAGGATGTTCTTTTGGCCGTACTATCCTTATGGCAGACCAGAAAAGATGGAAGGTAAGGAAAGTCAAAGGAGGATAGCACACCAGTAGAGCAGTTGAAGGAGGATATCTTTTATGGAAGTAAAGATGTGGTTAATAATATTGTGGTTCTAGAGACGAAGTACCTTGAATGATGGATTTAGGAATAGGTAGCCACTGTGGATAGTTGAGCTGAAGAATAAATTGTACAAATTCTAAGAATAAATAGTATTGTACAAATGCTTTTAATGTTTGATTGATGTGGAAAAAATCAGATGATGAGAATTCCTAATAAGGCATTGCAATAATCTACACATGGATTAGTTAAGGCCAGAGAGCTTGGAAGTGGAGAAATTTGGAACTGGGAGCAGGGTTGTGGTGGAACTATGATTTTAATGGAAATGTGGATCTCAAAGGTCTTACAAAGAAATGATTAGCAGAATTTATAATTGTAGATCTAAATAGAAGAAGGAAAAAAGAAAATGATACCAAAGTTTGAGCCTGAAAACACTGAAGATGTTGATAACTGTGGGAAATGTAGCAATAGCTCTTGGGGAAGATGGACTTGTATTTTACTATGTTTCAGAAGTGATGGTGGCATTTAAATTAAAATGTTTTATGAACAGTGGTGGATAGGGAACAGGATCGAAGGTAAGGGGTGTATTTATAGATGGGTGTCTGGTAACCCAAACTTGATAGCATCTGAAGCCATAAGACTAACCTAGAACCTTCAGAAGGGAAGTGTCAAAGGAGTAAAAAATTGGGAATATAGCCTTGGGAATTTCCCAAAATTATATGAAATGAACTAGTGAGAAAGAGAGTTCGAAGGAATTGTTTAATCTCCAAGTTCTCATTTAACCCACAATGCCATAAATTTACCTAAAAATATCTATCAAAGTGGAACTCCAGTCTGTTCTAAGAACCTGAAGACCCAGTGTTTTGCTTAAAGTAAAGAGAGAATGAAGAGAAATAACTTCAATGGCTTACATAGTATGACACTGCAAGATCATACAGGGCTTGCTCAGATAGTATCTTTACTGCCACAACTAAACGCACTGACTGTTACTGTCCCCTTTGTACTGATGAGGAACTGAAGGAAGGGCTATTGTCTAAATTTATTTTTAAAAACTAAAAGAAAGTGGGGCCAATACCAAATTTGGATAAAGAAGGGCTAGTCTTTATGAGTACATAGTGCTACTCTCTTAAATTTTTCTGTGTAATTAGGGCGAAATCATTCCCGTATAGGCCTTCTTTTAAAGGTGGGAAATTCTGCTCTCTTGAAAATTCTTGTTGATAGTGGAAAATTTTCTTTAGTTTGTCATGGAACAGTCTCTCATAATATAGAACAGTAATAAACAAACCAAGACATCTAGTCTCTTCAAAATTTGCCAAGTTTATTATTAAAAAATGGGTGGGTTCAAAATACATGCATCTGTTTAGCTGGAGATATTTTATTTTGACATGACTTTATACTACCATCTGTTATTTTTAAGGAAGTTGTTTTTCTGTAAACTACTGATTTAAACTATAGATGTGGACTATTTATAGAAAATACCAGATAGAAAGTAAATTTATAAATATAATATAGAAAATATACATATCCTCATTTTATTGAAGATTCTAAGAAGCATGTAGTAACTTTATATTTTTCCTCCTAAACCCTCTTTTGTTGTTGTTAATCCTCACTTGAGGATATTTTTTCATTGATTTTTAGAGAGAGTAGGAGGGAGGTGGAGAGACAGAGAGACAGGAACATCGATATGAGAGTGACACGTTGATTGGTTAACTCCCGCACTCACCCTTACTGGACCCAAGGGTCGAGCCTGCAAACTAGGTACATGCACTTGACCAGAATTGAACAAGGGACCCTTCAGTCCCCAGGCTAACCCTCAGTCCACTGAGCCAAACCAACTAGGGCTTTCTCCTAAACCCTCTTTAATATTATTTTCAAGTCATTGTACTTATTTTTCCCACTCCACAACACATCTCTCTTTCTCTGTCTCTTTTAGTCTCTCATTCAGCTAAACCTTCCAATATGGATCTATTTTCTTACCAGATTTAGTCAATCAACAAGGAATAGCTGATCAATTTCCCCAATAGTAGGCACTGGTATATTTATATATGTGCATATCTATCCATTTCTTTTGTAGGATATTTAAACTTCAAAATGTATTTTTGGGATCCTAGGTATTCATACCACTCACTACTAACTTGCCCCAAAATTAGTTATAATCTTTGTAAATTCTTAACATCTTTTTTTTTCTGTATGTCCTGTATGTTTTCCATTAGTTAAGCAACTCTTGAAAACTTCTCCTAAATATTGCAAGTACAAGAGAGTCCTATTGAGCCTTTATTCATATTCGCCAGTTGTTTCATATTCTACACTCAAAAGCCTGTAAGTCCATGGATGTTAAACCGTGCATTAAGCTACTCCTGGGCATTGTAGTCCACTCACAGGGGCACTGAAGGATATTTTAAAATTTTGAGAGAAACACAGTGACATCTGTTGGGCATGACCTGAACTACTATTAAGATGGGACTTTCTTTTTAGCCTACGAGATTTGAGAAAACTACTGTTAACACTAAGGGCCCCATGTACTGAGAAAGTTTGGGAATCTTCTTCTCTGGGCATTACAATTATCAAATTAACATTACAATTAATTTTTGTACATAATTGATCAAAACAACTTAAATATAATACCCAAATTTTGATAAGTAATTATTAAACAAAACATTTTTATCAAAAACACATCTACTAATGAGCTGTATCGGACTTTTTTCCCCCCTCAATTCATGCATTTGTATATGAATTCTATTGATTTGACTGAACCAATATTTATTTATTTATTTATTTATTTATTTATTTATTTATTTATTTATGTAAGCCTTAAAAAAACTGATTACATAAGTACATAGATGGAAATAGGAAGAGATTTATTATAGCAATGTCATTTTTCTTTGAACTCTTTTTGAGTTATATACCAAAAATATAAGCAAGGAATTGGCAAACTATCATACTGGTAGAAAGATTTATTGTGTAGACCTATAATGACCAGTACCCATTAGCCACATGCATTTATTTAAATTTAAATTAATTAAAATTTAATTCTCAGTTATACTAAACATATTTTAAGAGCTCAAAAGCTATGTGTAGCTAGCAATTACTATATTTGACAGTGCAGATATAGAATATTTCTGTCATTGTAGAAAATACTATTGAATAGTGCCAGTCTAGACACTGAAGTCATCCTCTTTCTCAACACTAAATGCCAGGATTTTAAGTTATTTCTGTTTTTGGTACCCAGAAGTTTTTCTACTCAGGTAAATACATTATAGTTGTTGTTTTTTTAATGTGATGTTATCATACTGATATATTTTTTTAGTGACTTGACTCTTTTAGTCAACTTTGTTTTTGAGATTGTCATTGATTTATATAGGTTTTTTAAGTTCATTTTGCTGTTGAATAATATTCCACTGTAGAATATACTTCATCAATTTTCACACACATGGATAGCTTTTTTTCCAGTTTGTCATTAAAACCAGAGCTGCTCTGCCTGCCCGGGTGGCGCGGTTGGTTGGAGCTTCATCCTATACACTAAAAGGTGGGTTTGACTCCCGGTCAGGGCACATACCTAGGTTGTTGGTTCAGTCCCCATTCAAGGCACATACCAGAGGCAACCGATCAATGTTTTTCTCTCACACATAGATAATTCATTCTCTCTCTCTCTCTCTCCCTCCCCCCCATCTCTATCTCTATCTCTCTCACAAAACCAAACAGTGCTGCTCTGAAATTCTTGTTTGTGTCTGATTTAAACTATAGATGAGGCCTGTGTGCAAATTTCTCTAGGATATATATCCAGGAGCAGCGTTCTTTGAACCATAAGGTATTTCCAGCTTCAACTTTACTGGATAATGCCAAATTGTTTTCCAACGTGGGTATACTATTCTACACTCCCATCAGCAGTTTTTACTTCTTCATGTTTTATTTCAAATTGGGCTTGGCTATGACTGACAAAACAACACACAAAGGAAGGAGCATGAATAACAGTGGGGTAAACAAAAAATGAAAGTTTATTTCTCTTCATGTAGATAAGGTCTGAAGGTAAGCAATGCAGTGGTGTTTCCAGCATCATTGGGGTTCAAGTCTCCTTTCTACAACATATTCTACAACATGTGGTTTTCACTTCATAGTATAAGGAGGCTGCTTCATCTCTAGCCATCATGTTTGCATTCAACCCCTGAGAAAAAGGAAGAGGCAAAGAAATTCATGCTTTCTTTACCTGATATTTATAAGAGCATTTTCTAGAATTAGAGCAATTTGTATCTATTTTATAGCCTGTTAACCAGATCTTAATCACAGAGCTACAAGAGTTACTGGAAAATGAGATCTTTATTCCAGGAGACTATATGTCTAGCTAAAAATCGGTGGTCTTTGGACAAAATAAGATAAAGAATATTGGGGGGTGACAAGTGCTTTCTTCCACTTTCCATACACTTTCCTACACTTCTCTAATTTCTGATCAGATGAGCATCTTTTTAAGTTTATAGGCCATTTGAATTTTTAATTCTATGAAGTACCAGATTACTTCTTGTGTTTATTTTTTTTCAATTCTCTTTTATTTTCCTTATTAAGTTTTAGGGATTTACTAAATATCTTAAGAATTCCATCTATCTTTCTGTGGCTTTATATTTCAGGCATTGTTGTTTGGTATCTTGGTCCTATCTTATTTTTTAATCATAGAAATTGGACATTTTTTTAACCTTTAATATAATTTCAAACTAACATAAAATTTGGAGAAATTATACAAAGAATTTGCATATATGCTCTACCCAGATTCTTCAGTTGTTTACATTTTGCCCTATCTGGTTTATCATTCTCTCTCTTTACCTCCCAGTTTTTCACCTCCTACCCCCGTTCAGGACTAATTGGAAAATTAGCAGCATATTCCCCTTGACCACTAAGTACTTCAGTGTGCATTTTCTAAGAACAAAGCATTCTCTTACATAAGCAAAGTACAATTATTCATTTCTAAACATTTACCACTATACAATGTTATTATGCTATAGCCCATATTCATATTTGTGAGTTTTTCCAATCATGTCCTCATAATCATCCCCCGCAAGTACCCACTCCAGGATCCAATCCATATTACAAATGGCATTTAGTTACCATGTCTCTATGCATATTTAATCTAGAACAGCTCTTCAGACTTTTTTTGTCTGCTTACCTTGAAATTTTTGAAGGCCAGTTAACTTTATAGAAAGCCCCTCAATTTAGGCTTGTGTAAGGATTGCTTGTGACTAGATTCAGAGTAGGTATTTAGGGCAGAAAGAGCACAGAATTGATGGTGAATCTGCCTCAATAAATCGTATCTGGAGGCCTATGATATTGGTTTCTCTACTATTGGAGATAATGAGTTAAATCATTTAGCTAAGGTGGTATCTGCCAGGTCTCTCCACCATATGTTACTGCTTTTCTCTTTGTGATTAATAAATAATGTACAGATAGATACTTTGAGATTATAAAAATACTCATTCTTTATCAAACTTTCACCAACTAGTTTAAGCAAACATAAATGATTATCTAACTCTACCATTTTTGTTTTTATTGGTTGCCATTTTCATGTGAGGAAGCCACTTCCCTTTTCCCTTATGTTTGTTTATTTGTTTATATCAGTACTAGAGGCCCGGTATATGAAAATTCATGCACTAAGCTGAAACCAGTTTGGCTCAGTGGATAGAGTCTCAGCCTGCAGACTGAAAGGTCCCAGGTTCGATTCCGATCAAGGGCATGTACCTTGGTTGTGGGCACATGAGTTAAACCATAGTAGGGGGCATGCAGGAGGCAGCTGATGGATGTTTCTAACTCTCTATCCCTCTCCCTTCCTCTCTGTAAAAAATCAATAAAATATATTTTTTTAAATAAAAACAGAAAATTAATGCACTGGCGAGGGGGGTCCCTCAGCCTGGCCTGCTCCCTCTCACAGTCCAAGAGCCCTCAGGAGTTGGAGGCGACCTGGCAATCAGGGAAGGCAATGCCCCCATCACACCTCTGCTGTTGCCACTGCCGGCAGTGCAAGACTTGGCCGGCCCTAGTTACCTGAGCCTTGGGCAGCTCTAGGTGGCTGGGCAGCTGCCATCTGAAGTTTGCCTGTACTTCGGGCTGGCCCTAGGCAGCTGGGCAGCCGAAATTCGAGGCTTGCCTATTCCTCAGGCATCTGCTGGGAAGCTGCCATCTGAAGCTTGCTGGATGGCTAGGGGGCTGAGGGGACTGGGGAACTTCGGAGGCAGGCGCACAGAGTGGCCAGACCTGCCTGGGGGTGGGCCCGGCCGTGCGGCATACCTGCCACCCCAGCAGAGTTCAGGGGACTGATCACCGCCATCTTGTGGCTATGGGTGCTGCCATCTTTGAGGGTGTGGCAGTCAAGTAGCATATTCCCTACTTATTGGCTGTGGGCACTGCCACCTTTGTGAGGGCATGATGATCAATTAGCATATTCCCTCTTTATTAGATAGGACTGTTATGGACTGCATGTTTTCATATGTTGAAACCCTGATTCCCAACAGGATGGTATTTGGAGGTGGTGCTTTGGGAAGGATCCCCATGATGTTAGTGAGCATCTTTTTAAGAAAATAGAGCTAGACTCTCTGCTTGTAGAGATGTACAAACCAGGAAGTTGGCTCTTACTATATACCAGAGCTACCAGCACCTTGATCTTGCACTTTTCAGCCTTCAGAATTGTTAGAAAAGTATTTGTTGTTTCTATCCAGACTATGATAATTTATTACAACAGCATGAATTGGATAGGACAAGAATGGACTAATGGATATACTAGTATTTTAGTCTAGAGGCTATTGTTTATTTTGACATACAACTTATCCCAGATTTGTCAAGTAGAGGCCCTTTAAACATGCTGTTTGTTTGTTTTTAATGTGCCCCCACTATTTTTTGAGCATTTCTTCACTTGCTGGAGCAAAAATGTTCGGGATCATCTTATAGTTACCCACTCCAGTCTAAAATTAGCCTTTTTTCCAAGGAGCCTAATTGCTTTCAATGGACAGTAGAATTTTGAACTCACAAGTACACTAAGTGTGTTAATTGATACTGGCGTGTCATTGTACCAAGGCTCTGTCAACTGGTAGAGATAGGAAATATATTTTAATATTTCTAAAGTTTATATTTTACATATACACATATATATACACCCCTATATCTATGTTTATTTTTCTATCAAAACTGTGCTTATCTTTATCAAATTCCAGTTCAACATTGTAAGTGATGTTTTAGTCTCTCTATTCATGTTTGTAACTCCCTTCTTTAACAGTGAAAAAGTTGGCTTTTGTTATCTTCAATATGTATACTCATTTACTCTAGCTTAGAATTCACAGAACTTGGTTTCAAATTGCTAACTCTATCATTGCAAAAAGCAAGCCCACTAACTTGAAGTTAATATTTCATATTTCCTTTTTAGCTAGTATTTATATACAGTGAAATGTACATCTTAAGTACTATACAATTTGATGATTTTTTTCAGTTGATAATTTTAACTATTATATTTATGTCCATAAATATATAAAGACAGATATATATATATTCCCAAAAGTTATTATTATCTATAGAAAGGTTTGCCCAGAATCATTTACTCCACTATTGCCTAAAGACCTAATTTTATAGTTTCATATAGAAGTGTTGGTTTAGATATATGCATATCTAATATATCCCTTTTTATGATTGCTTGTTTTTGCTTGTCGTTTCTTAATGCCCCACATACCTTGTGTCTTTTACCTTCCTCCTGAGGTATAGCCCTGAAGAATTCTTCAGTGAGGGTCAGTTGCTCATATACTCTCAATTTTTGTCTGAATTGTCTTTATTTTAGTCATATCCTAAAAAATAATTTTCTCAGAATGCAATTTTAGGTTGCAAATTATTTTCTCCTGGTAATTTAAATATATTCTATTTCTGGCCTCTGGTTTCCTTTGCTGCATTTGAGAACTCAGAAATCAGTTTTGTTTCTTTCATTCATCTTGCTCTTAAGAACTCATCATGTTTGGTGTTTTACTCTGGTGAGGTAAAACATATGTGTGAATTTCATTATATTTATCCTGCTCAGGATAATTATAGTTTCTGATTCTAAAGATCTATGTATTCCTTGAAATTTCTTAGTAATTATCTCCTTGAATAATTAAGTTTTATCACACAGAAAGCTATGAATAGATGATTAACCACATATAATTTCTTTCTCATATTTCCCATCTCTGTATCTTTCTGTGCTTTATTCTGGCTAATTTCTTTAGTTTTATCTTCTTGTTCACATATTCTCTCTTCAATCTATGTCAAATCTGATGTTCTATATGTCCATTGAATTTTATATATTAATTATTTATTTTTCAATAACCCATTTAGTTGAATCTTTTGTAAAAATCTGTTTGGTCATAGTTTGCATTCCTTATATCTACCTGGCCTGTTTCCATTGCTTCCTTTATTTGATTACACATATTAAATATATTTTTAATATTCAGAAGTATGTAATTCTAATATTTGAAATATGACATTTCTACATCAGATTTTTCTCTGTTATTTCTGTTGCTTACTGCTGTAGTATCTTGTTTTCTCAAGGATTTTGTGATTTTTCTCTTTATTTTTCATTTAGACTAGGAGTTTTAAGATCATGTAAACTAGGAGTTTTTCTAAGCAAATTGTGTGAGGCCAAAGTTGAGTATTTATTTTCCTAGAATGGATTTGAATTTTCTCTTGCTAGGTGCCTGGAAAGAACTATCAACCAAGGATTACTTTAATTTCTCAGTGTGGATATTTTTCAGCCCATATATATAGTGTAATTTCATTCCCTATACCTACATGACAGCTAACCTATGGTAATGAATTGGCTGCTCATGTATCCTGGTTTGCCCAAGACAGTCCCAGTTAAAATGTCCTTTGTCTTGGTGTAATTGTTAATAATTAGCTTTTTCCACTCTCAAAAGATTTCCTGTTTGGATTATAAATTGTATGTTTCCCTATTAAGAATACTAAGATGACAGACTTTTTGTTTCTTCTAACCATAGCCAAGGCTGAGAAGAGGATTAATTTTTTTCTCCTATTGCCGGGCAGAATTTCTAGTTCATTCTTTCACCAAAGGTGTATCTCCCAGAATCCTGATTTTAAGGTGGGGTGTCCATTCCAACTTCTCAAATAAGAAGCTCTGGGTTTCTAGGGATTGGCAGATGCCCTCAGGGCAGCTGCTGGCTTTAGCGTGTTTACCTCTCTGGATTCATGCTTCTGCTTAGTTCCTGGCCTCTAAGGATTTTCTTTGCTTTATTGTGAGAGCAGTTATATATTTAAAAGGATGTTGTAAATCTTTTATTCAAAATATTTAGTTGTTTGGTTGAAGGAAGTTTTTTTCCCCCTAGGAAAAAATCCCTGGGCTTCTCATAAGTACTGATTTAACTGGATGTGGTATTGGAAGAGCTGATTTCTCTAGTGTTGAGATAGTCCAGAAACTTCATAGAGAAGGTTTCTTTCTTGGGAGCTGCCATATGTCCCACTTCGTTAAAAATAGGAGTACACTTTACTTGAAGGGGGGTCAGGGGAATGTGCCAAAAAATGATCTTTTAATGTTTTATATTCCCCAGATATGTACTGAAAGCATAAAGGAAGGTCACTTTTGTTTTTCTAACAAAGAAAATAGGCACATGCCAGTTGAAAGATGAAAGATCTATTACACCTGTATATGCATTTTATAGATGAAGAAAATGAGGCACCAAGAAGCTAAATAATTTACCCATGGCCCACTATTAGTAAGTGATTGAGCTAATATTAGAAGCCACAGCCAGCCTATCTATAATATTCATACACATGACCATTACTTCATATGCTCCTTGGCACAATTATATGCATTCTCTGATCTCAACATCGTAAAATCTATGCTCATAGGCGAAGGTGGATGCTACACTAATACCTATTTTAGCCTTCCTAGTATTTTGGATGTTGATAAATATCCATAAGCCACCCAGTAAAGTACATAAAGGATACAGAAAGATGAGATGAAGGCCAGGCGGGAGGAGAATATCACTGGTTATAGTTTATAAGTACTACGGGGAAATGCTGACCTTTTGATCCTAACTTATAATTGCTTTCCATTTCTCCACCCCTTTTGTCATTCTGCTCTATCTTCCCGGAAGTTTGTTATCTACTTGAAAATTTTTTGCTTATTCTTTTAGTATAACTCAAATATTATCTCCTTTTAATTTAATCTTCACCTGGGGATACTTTTTCCATTTATCTTTATAAAGAGAGTGGAGGGGAAGAAAGAGGGAGGGAGGAAGGGAGGGAGGGAGGGAGGGAGAGAGAAATGTGAGAGAGACATCGATTGGTTGCCCCCATACAACATGCCCTTGTCCAGGAATTGAACCCACAACCCTTTGGTCCACAGGCAATGCTTTAACCACTGAGAAAACTGGTCAGGGCAATTATTATCTCCATTAAAAAAAAAATCTCTATGAATCCCATCATCCCCATTGGATTTCTCAGACAGAATTAATAACTCACTCATCTGTGTTCTCAAAGACTTTTTACATATTTCTATGATAATACCTATCAATTATATTATGGTCAGCCATGTTAAAATATTTCAATAATCAAAGATCATTAAATATAAGCAACATTATATGGTTCAATCTAAATTTATTATATATACATATACCCCTCTAGATTTAGGGTTAGAGACCATGTGTCATTTACTTTTGTTTTTCTATACTGCTTAGGCATATAATAAAAATATAATTGTTAAGTTGAGTGACTGCCCATACCCCAGAGTAAATATTTAAAAATATTAATCCCTGACATATGCATGGACATCAGAACTGATACTGGTGTTAACTACTAAAGCTATACTCATTCTATCAGCTGCATATCAGCATAGCCTGTGCCATTGATAAATGCAGAATAAGACTTTTGAGGTTGTAGTTAACCCCAAAATGAGATTCTAACCAATTACAATCAATGATTGAACCTCCTCTTTAACAGTGCCACCAAATATCACTTCCACCACTAGTAACAAGGAACTAAGAACTTTCTGTAGAAACCAGTTCTATCTTTGAAAATTCTTTCTTCCCTTAGACACTACAGTCTGTCTTCCTTTAACTTCCATCCACAGAGTCTAATTATATGCTTCAGAGTTTTGTCACAAGTCTTATTTCTCTCTGAGATGATAGCTTTCTGGATATTTGAATATGGTCATCATCCCTGCTCCCTAGTCATTTCTTCTATGACACATTATCCTTAGCGGCAGAGGCGGCTTCTCCTCCTCCCCCTCTTCCTCCTCCTCCTCCTCCTCCTCGTCCTCCTCCTCCTCCTCCTCCTCCTCCTCCTCCCCTCCTCCTTCTCCTCCTTCTCCTCCCTCTCCTCCCTCTCCTCCTCTTCCTCCTCTTCTTCTTTTTCACTTATAATTTATTTTTTAATCTTTATTTTTGAGATTATTATAGATGTCTCTCTTCCCCTACCCCAATATCCCCCTCCACTCAATTTTGTCCCACCCCAGGCCTTCCTCACACTATTGTCTGTGTCCATAGGTAATGTATATATGCACATAAGATCTTTGTTTAATCTCTTCCTGCCCTCCCCCCATCCCTCTTTCCACTTAGAATCATCATTCTATTCTATTTCCATGCTTCTGGTTCTATTTTATTCACCAGTTTATTCTGTTCATAGATTTCTTATTCATTTATTTTTATTTTAGATTCGATTGTTGATAGGTATGTATTTGTTGCCATTTTGTTGTTCATATTTTTTTTTATCTTTTGCTTCTTCTTTCTCTTCTTAAAGATTACCTTTAACATTTCATATAATACTGGTTTGGTAGTGATGAACTCCTTTAGCTTTTTCTTGTCTGTGAAGCTCTTTATCTGCCCTTCAATTCTGAATGATAGCTTTGCTGGGTAGAGTAATCTTGGTTGTAGGTCCTTGTTATTCATCACTTTGAATGTTTTTTGCCACTCCCTTCTGGCCTGCATAGTTTCTGTTGAGAAGTCAGATGACAATCGTATGGCCATTCCCTTATAGGTAACTAACTGCTTTTCTCTTGCTGCTTTTAAGATTCTCTGTCTTTAGCACTTGGCATTTTAATCATGATGTGTTGTGGTGTGGTCCTCTTTGGCTTTCTCTTGTTTGGGACTTTCTGTACTTCCTAGACTTGTAAATCTATTTCTTTTACCAAGTAGGGGAAGTTTTCTATCATTATTTCTTAAAATAGGTTTTCAATATGTTATTCTCTCTCTTCTTCTGGCACCCCCACAATTCGGATGTTGGTACATTTGAAATTGTCCCAGAGGGTCCTTACACTATCTTCATATTTTTGGATTATTTTTTCTTTTTGCTCTTTTGGTTGGGTGTTTTTTGCTTCCTCATATTTCAAATCACTGATTTGATTCTTGGAATCCTCTATTCCACTGTTGACTCCTTGTATATTATTCTTTATTTTAGTAAGTGTATGCTTAATTTCTGACTAGTCCTTTTCCTATTTATTTATTTATTTATTTATTTATTTGCATTCTCACTAAGATCATTGAAAGTCTCACTAAGTCCCTGGAGGTTCTAGAAGATTCTTGAGTAACCTTATAACCGTGGTTTTGACTTCTATATCCAGTAGTTTGCTTTCTTCAATTTCTTTCATTTGTGATATGTGTCTTTGTCTTCACATTTTGGCTGCTTCCCTGTGTTTGTTTCTATGAATTGGGTAGAACTGCTATGTCTCCTTGAGTTGGTAAAGTAGCCTTGTATAGTAGGTGTCCTATAAGGCCCAGTGGCTCAGCCTCCCCAGTCACCTGTGCTGGGAACCCTAAATGCACACCTAGGAGGAATTGACCTCCAGGCCAATTTGTGTTGAGGACCAACTGCAACTATAGTGGGAGAGCTGCTATGCAGGAAACACCCCTATGGAGCAGGACATGCTTCAGTGAGGCTTTGGTGCTCACTGAGTCTGTCCCTTGAGAGTTATAACCTGATATGGTATAGTCTGAAGCTGTCCACTGGGTTAACTGGCTCTGGGGCCTCCTGAGAAGTGCAAAATCAGCCACTGCCTAGGGCCATCCAGCAGGGGCTACAGAGAGAGATCTTCAGATTCCTCCTCTTTGTATGGGGTTTGGAAGTGCCCAGGTGAAGGCCAGCTGTGAAGCAAAGTAGGCTGGTGCTGGTGCTGGGTCTTGGGCCTTTTATTGATAGGTTTGGGGCTCCCTGACCAAGCTACAGCTTGTTTGAGTTTTTTGCTTGAGGAAGGACAGGCCATTCATATGCAAACGCCACTCCATACAGCTTGGGGTGGGGTTGCAAATTGGATGAGGCAGGGTTTTAGGGAATCACCAGAGCAGAGCAAACAGAAATGGCTGCCAGTTAGCCCTGCAACCAGGGAGGTCCCAACATAGGAGCAATGATCTCAGCAGCACCTCCATCTGGGAGAAAGCTTCCCCCAAGTTCCTGGCTTGATGCCAGACAATCCAGTTCCTCCTCCTATAATGTCTGTATCCTCCACAGCTCGCCCTGGTATGAGTGCTCTGAGGAAGCAGGACCTTGTAAGTTCAGTTCATGGTGCCAGCCTTTTAACAGCAACAGATGGATCTCCAGCAGCTTCGGTGCCACTGAGCCCCAATCTTCACTGGTTTTTATAGCCTGTAGTTACAGGAACTTCTTTTCCAAGCTTTGGGAGCCTGGGATGGAGGTGTAGTGTGGGGCTAGGACCCCTTGCTCCTCACAGACAGCCTCCCCAGAGATGATTTCCTTCCCAATTAAAAAAGCAGCACATGTGGGTGGGTGTTAGACTAGCTCATTCCACACTTCCACATCTTCTACCAGTCTCTGTGTGCTTTCCTCTTTATTTCTCTAGCTGTAGCACTTCCATTCAGCCAGCTTCCCGGTGTTTTATAATTTTGATGTGGTTGTGGGAGGTGGCATGTGCAGGCATTTACCTACACCACTATCCTTGGCTTCTTAAACTAGTTGTTATTTTACATAGTTCATATTCTCCGTAACTGTAGTTTCTTTGACGAATTTTGTCTATCTATGATGTTTGAACAACTTTGTGTTCCAAGTGAAATATGACCAAAATAGAGAAGAGCAGGATTATCCTACCTTAGACTCCATTTAGGACATGGTTTAATAGCATGTTGCACATGACAGTATGATACACCAAAGCATTTCCTGTGGTATAAAATATGAGTCCTGGAAGCCATACTATAGGAAGGACAAGCTAGATAACTAAATTATACCTGTGCTTTTAACCCTGCTGTGCATGAGAACTGCCTATGGTGCTTTAAAAAATGTGATGCCTGAGCCCCAGGCCAGACCTCCTGAATATAACAGTCTAGATGTGGGACCTTTCAGAAGGGAATGTGAAGCACTATAAAGTGATCAAGAATATATACTCTGGAGAAAGATTGCCTGGATTCAAATAATTTTGTAAACTTACTCTCGGTACCGTCTCATCTCTAAAAGTTATGATAACCTCAAAGGACTGTTGTGAGGATTAAATTAGTTACTAAATGTAAAGAACCTGAAATAGTTTCTCCCATTTAATAAATGCTAAGTGAATACCATCTATTATTATGATACTAGAGGCTCAGTGCATGAAATTCATGCATGGGGGTGGGGAGAGAGAGTGTCCTTCATCCTAGCCTGTTCCCTCTCCAATCGGGCCTAAATGGGCAGTCGGACATCCCTCTCACAATCCAGGACTGCTGGCTCCCAACTGCTCACCTGCCTGCCTTCCTGATTGCCCCTAACCGCTTCTGCCTGCCAGCCTGATCACCCCCTAACCACTCCCCTGCCAGCCTGATTGATGCCTAACTGCTCCCCTGCCAGCCTGTTTGCCCCTCCCCTGTGGGCCTGGTCACCTCTAACTGCCCTTCCTTGCAGGCCTGGTCACCCCCAACTGTCCTCCCCTGCAGGCCTGGGTACCCCCCCTCCTCAACTGACCTTCCCTGCAGGCCTGGTCATCCCCAACTTCCCTCCTCTGCTGGCTTAGTCAGCCGTAATTGCCTTCCCCTGCAGGCTTGATCACCCCCAACTGTCCTCCCTTGCAGGTCTGATCCTTCCCAACTGCCCTTCCCTGCTGGCTTGATTGCCCCCAACTGCCCTCCCTTGCTGGCCATCTTGTGGTGACCATCTGTGTCCACATGGGGGCAGGATCTTTTGATCACATGGGGGCAGCCATCTTGTGTGTTGGAGTGATGATCAATCTGCGTATTACTCTTTTATTAGATAGGATAGAGGCCTAGTGCATGGGTGGGGGCCAGCTGGTTTGCCCTGAAAGATGTTCCAGATCAGGGAGGGGGTTCCCTTGGGGCTGTTGGGTGGTCTGGGCAAGGGACCTGTGGTGGTTTGCAGGCAGGTCATGCCCCCCAGCGACCCAAATGAAGGCTCTGGTATCTGGGATTTATTTATCTTCTATAATTGAAACTTTGTAGCCTAGAGCAAAGCCAAGCCTTTTGCTAGCTCTGTGGCGGCAGCCATTGAAACTTTGTTGCCTTAAGCAGAGGTCGGCCAGGGTGTATGGAAAGCTTGGCTTCCTCCATCACCAGGGGCAACCCAAGCCTCCCTCCTGCTCTCTCTGTGGCTGTAGCCATCTTGATTGGCTTAATATGCATACTCGCTCCTGATTGGCTGGTGGGCATGGCTTGTTGGAGTAGCAGAGGTATGGTCAATTTGTATATTACTCTTTTATTAGGTAGAAATAAGTGTATTTGAATCTATGTGACTGGTTTTCATGCACTGGCTAAGAAATAGCTAGTATAGGTCATGGTCTGACATGATAGTCACCTTATCAGAAGGAGCAGATTACAGCAAGAATTCCTAATTCCCTATTTTCTCATCAGTTTGTCACCAAGTCACCCCACAGAGACTTTGTTTGGTGCTTACCTGGAATCAGGACATCACTACTGCTGAGATAATGCCTCCTCCTTCCTTTCACTACACTCACTGCATGCTCTGGAGCAGTGCTTCTCACACCTTTAGATCTTACGAGTTACTTTAGGAAATTGGAACACAAGAACATTCGGAATTATAATCACATCTACTATCATTAGAAGAGACATTGAAACACTAAAAGAGTAGAAAGTAATCTCAGAATAAATAATAAGGCTTCCATAATTAAGTTATGGCTATGGTTTATTTAATTGCATACATTTGTTAATGACAGGTAGGGGAAATTTATCATTAGTAAACATTATCACTTTCCTTGCCTGAACACTCACTTGCCATTATAATTATAGCATCTATAGAGAGAGCATTTAAATCTGGTAAATGCTGCCTGGATTGAAGAGGGAAAAAAGCCATTCTTGATTTACATCAAAATGTTGGCATATTTATGTTTCTGTGGCTTTTATTTACTAAGTTGGATTTGTTTTGATAGTTTATTTTAGTAGAAAATTTATGTAGCTATACTTTGGAATGAAAACAACATATATTTTCCTATACAAGTTTTTCTTATTTTTGCTAATGAAAATTATGCCAATTAGATACTGAGAAAGTGTCTGCCAGTAGTTAATGCTAATAGAGACACCAGAGCATTCTCTCTGCTATTAATCTGTGGATAATGGAAGGTCCATTTCTTAAGTACACACAGAAGAAAGAATAGAAGAAATACTGGCTATGACACCAAATGAATTGCTTTCCTCCCACACTACTGTGCCCTTGTAACCTAGGGCATGTAGAGCAGGCTGGCAGCCATCGCATTACAGATTTAAAAGTGCTGGAATCTCTCAGTCCTGTAGCAGCTTGCCTGATGGATTGGTGAGTAATGTACTTGAAGAGTGCATTACTGAGCTCTAGACTAATGGCCACCTCTTGCCCATGGCCTTTATGGTAGATCATTCATTGTGCTGCCTCATCAGCTTCCTGCCAGTCTATATCTGGCATGAGCATTGGCTGTTCCAAAACTGATTAATCCCCTATAAATGAGTCTCATTGAAAATATCAGCATGGATTACACAAAAGTGGAAATGTTCTGGTGCTATGGGAACAACACAACTTTTCTTTGAATTTAAGAATCCTCATTTTAGGAGATGAAATTACCTCACCAATCAGCATATTGCTATGCATGGCAAGTCTTATTTTAAATTTCCAATAAAATAAGTGCTATTACTAATAATTTCCAGGTTTTAAGTTCTACAAGAATAAAAACATCCGGGATACCTACAATGTAAATTTGTTAACATATCAGTTATCTAAGGAGACATCACATCACAACATCACTGTATATTGCATTTTTATTTAGCTTTGCTCTTTCTCAGATATTTTGCTGATTCCGAAATTTTAAAAGGTGAAAGGTCTATCCTTTACACCTATAAAGTAATGTAGACTTTCCTTTGAAAGGCTTGCAACATAATATTTACTATAAAGAGTAATAAATGAAACTTTGTTGTAGCATTTTATTCAACAGAAATGTATGGCATAAATTTGATTTAGTACAGACATTTATCTTGAATATTTAACAGAAAAAAATCTTAATTTATATATTCTCAAAGTAGAGGTCTGCACAAGTTATAGATTTGTTATATTGTTATTAATTACAATTAGCACATAATAGGAATCATAACACATTAACTATTTTAGGTATTTTGGGTGCTTTAATAAGCATAAGGATATCATATTTCTTCACATTTAATTTCCTGAAACTGAGTATGAAATAAGACAAAAGAAACAAAAGTAAATAATAAAGGACCACATGTAATTTAGGACCAAGTATAGACTATAATTCTAGGAAGATTTGGAGAAGAGAGAAGTCATTGAAGACTAGAGTAATAAGAAGCATCATAGAAGAAATGAAGGTTAAGTGGACATTTTTAAAAATTTTTTATTGATTTTTACAGAGAGGAAGGGAGAGGGATAGAAAGTCAGAAACATCAATGAGAGAGAAACATCCCCCACTGGGGATGTGCCCGCAACTAAAGCACATGCCCCTGACCAGAACCAAACCCAGGACCCTTCAGTCCGCAGGCCGAAACTCTTATCCACTGAGTCAAACCAGTTTCGGGAGACTTTTTTTTTAAATTTAATAAATATTTATTGTTCAGATTATTACAATTGTTCCTCTTTTTTCCCACCATAGCTCCTCTCCATCCGGTTCCCACCCTACCCTCTGCCCTTACCTCCCCCGCACTGTCCTCATCCATAGGTCTATGATTTTTATTCAGTCTCTTCTCACACCCTTGTTGTGAATTGGTACTCCACTCCCTTTCTATGCCCCTGATTCTATTATATTCACCATTTTATTCTGTTCATCAGATTTTTTATTCACTTGATTTTTAGATTCACTTGTTGATAGATATGTATTTGTTGTTCATATTATCTTTACCTTCTTCCTCTTCTTAAAGAGTACCTTTCAGCATTTCATATAATACTGGTTTGGTGGTGATGAACTCCTTTAGTTTTTTCTTATCTGTGAAGCTCTTTATCTGACCTTCAATTCTGAATGATAGCTTTACAGTAATCTTGGTTGTAGGTTTTTGTTATTCATCACTTTGAATATTTCTTGCCACTCCTGTCTGGCCTGCATAGTTTCTGTTGAGAAATCAGCTGACCACCATATGGTAATTAACTGCTCCCTTGTAGGTAATTAACTGTTTTTCTCTTGCTACTTTTAATATTCTCTCTTTGTCTTTTACTCTTAGCATTTTAATTATGATGTGTCTTGGTGTGGTCCTCTTTGGATTCCTTTTGTTTGGGGCTCTCTGTGCTTCCTGGACTTGTAAGTCTATTTCTTTCAAAAGGTGGGGCAAGTTTTCAGTCATTATTTCTTCAAATAGATTTTCAATATCTTGTTCTCTTCTTCTGGAACCCCCATAATTCTGATGTTGGTATGCTTAAAGTTGTCCCAGAGGCTCCTTACACTATCTTCACATTTTTTTTATTCTTTTTACTTTTTACTTTTCCAGGTGAGTGTTTTTTTCTTCTTTGTATTTCAAATCTTTGACTTGATTCTTGCATTTCTCTAGTCTGCTATTAAATCTCTGTATATTTTTTATTTCAGTCAGTATATGTTTAATTTCTAGTTGGTCCTTTTTCATCTCCTCTTGAGTCTCACTAAATTTATCCATCTTTTCTAGGAAATTCTTGAAAAAAACCTTATGAAGTGGTTTTAAACTCTATATCCAGTTATTTGTTTTCCTCCATTTCTTTCATTTGTGATTTGTTCCTTTGTCTCCGCATTTTCACTGCTTCCCTGAGTTGATAGAGTAGCTTTGTGTGCTAGTTGCCCAGTAGCTCTGCCTCCCCAGTTACCTGAGGTGGACACTCTTGGTGCACCCCTTTGTGTACTGTGTGTACAGCTTTTTGTAATTAAGTCTTGATTGTTGTTGGTATCCCTGAGGGGAATTGACCTCCAGGCCAATTGGCTGTGAGGATCAGATGTGTCTACACAGGGAGAACTTCTGTGCTGGAGACAGCCTTATGAGACAAGACTTGCAAAATTGCAAAAGCCTCTGTGCTGGGCTTGGATGGGGCAGAGTCTAAGGGCAGAGCACATAGCCTTGGCTTCCCATCAGCTCTGCCCTATGAGGCCCCTGGGGTTAGTGTCCCTCGATGATCATTGCAGTCCTCTCTGCCTGCATTTGCGCTTGCACACCTCCAAACCTCTGCCTTTTGTGGCTCCCCTGAGTTTCCATGCACTTTTCTCTATTCCCAACAGTCCAGACCCCCACCATATGAGTCTGGGACCCCAGGGTCTCTCCCTGAACTGAGGTTCATTGCAGTTGGAACTGGGGTTCAGTGCAGTAAGGAGTTTCTGTCTCCCTCCCACTAGAGGAAGCCAGGCACTCAGCTGCCCATCCTCTCCACACGTGCTTCTCTGTACCTTAGCTTTTTTTTAGCTCCTCTGAGTCTCCGTGTGCCCCTCTCTTCCTTCTAGTTGTAGAATTTCCACTCAGCCAGCTTTCCTGTGGTTCTGGATGATGTCCATTCTGTCTTTTAGCTGTAGTTTTCAAATTGTTGTGTGAGGCAGAAGTTTAATTGTTCACCTATGCTGTCATCTTGGTTTCTCTCCTAAGTGGACTTTTAAAGACTAAAATTATGATAGGTGATGGAGAGGGTGGGCATTCCAGGTCAGCATAATAGCATAAGCAAAAGCACTGAATTATTAAAGAACAATGCTTATCATCAAACAGACTGTCAAATTACAACAGGAAGGTAAGGGAGAGGTGGGGTAAATAAGAGATCAACCAAAGGACTTGTATGCATACATATAAGCATAACCAATGAACACAAGATACTGGGGGGTATGGGTATGCAGGGGAGTGGAGGGGACAATAGGAAGATATGTATACATGTAATATATTAATAAAAAATTAAACAAAATAAAGAAAGAAAGAACAATGCTTATTAGTGGACTAGAAAGAAAAAAAGCCTAATCAGAGTAGCAGATATGGGCTTGGAAGTACAGTTTACCCTTAAACAACATGAGGATTGGAGATGCCCACTGACCCTGTAGTGAAAAATGCACATATGGCCCCAACCGGTATGGCTCAGTGAATAGAGCATCAGCCTGTGGACTAAAGGGTTCTGGGTTCAATTCCAGTCAAGAGCACATGCCTGGGTTGCCTCAATCTCCAGTAGGGGCGTGCAGGAGGCACCCTATCAGGAATTCTCCCTTATCATTGATGTTTCTATCTCCCTCTCCCTTCCTCTCTAAAATCAATAAAAATATATATTTTTTTAAAATGCACATATGATCTAAGTTGGCCCTTCACATATATGGATTCTGAACTACGAATCAAAAACAGAATAGTGGAAAATAAAGTACAGGCTGAGAGGATTTCTGATTCTGGCAATGTGATAGAGTAGATCACCTAAAATCATTCCTGCTATAATAATCTGGAAATGCTAAATAAAATAGAATAAATTTCCTTTGGAATACATAGATTACCTTCCAGGGGGAAAAAATGATAAAATCTATAGGATTCAGAAATGAGCTGGAAACATACCCAGAGAGGTAAATGTGAATTGACACTGTGACTGCCTAGAAAACAAACTTTATTTCTGATCTGAGGGGCAAGTAAACTTTCCTCAACATTTCGTATAATGTTAGCTTACTATGGACAGATTATCTTAGCTTTTGTGTATCTGAAAATATCTTTATTTTGCCTTTATTTTGAAGATTAGATTCTAGATTGATCATTTTTTCCTGTACTTTTAAAATGTCGTTCCATTTTTCTCCTGATTTTCATGATAATTCTTATCACGGTTTCCCTCTGGGATTTCAATTACATATGTGTTAGACTGTTAGATATTGTTGCATGAATCAATGATACTCTTCAGTTTTTTGTTGTTGTTTTCTAATATTTTTTCTCTTTGCCTCCTTTCTTTTGCACTTGGTTCTTCTTTAGAGTATCAATTTCTCTGTTGAAATTACCTTTCTGTTCACGAATTTTGCTCATCTTGTCTAAATTTTTTAACATACTTATATTAATTTTAAAGTCCTGGTCTGCTAATTACATAATCTGAAGCATCTGTGGATCTGCTTATTGATGTTTTTTCTCTTGATCATGCATCATGTTTCTTGTTTCTTTACATATATCATGATATTTTTTTACATGCCAGACATAGTGAATAGAAGGATAGAGACTGAAGTGTAGTTTGTTTTGTTTCATTTGGCCTTTTCCCTCAAAGAGTGAACTCTTTATATGTCTGCCATCTAAGGTGAAGAGGTGATAATTCAAACTTCATGTAAGGTCAAATTAATCTGTGACTGAGTTACAGCTTTAATCAAGATTAATTTCATCTTGGATAGCCCAACGCTCAATCTCCCAGGCTACCTCTACTGATAAATTAATTTCTTTTATCTTATCAGTATTGAACTTAAAAGCGTTTGGCCTACAGTTTTAGCTAATTCCCATTCATCTTTGTATTTAGCTGCACTAGGATCCTAGATTCTAACCACCTCAAAAATGTAGAATATTCAAATTCTTTATTCTTTTAAGATCTAATTCTTTATTCTTTTTAGTCTAATTTTTAAAATATTACTTTAATCTTTAAACTTCTTTTCTAGAGAACCCTCAGTGCTTGATGTCACAATAAAATTTGTGGTAAAGGGAGAATTATTATATCAACTAAACTAGTGGTGTGTATGGGACTTCTCCAGACATCAATCTGCCCCAACAGCCTTCACTACTATTAGTAACGGGATTGATTTTATTGACCCCACAAAATGTCTCCATTTTTTCATAGATTTTTTTTTATTGTTTTGGTTTTTTTGCTGCTTATCTTTGAAGGGTTTCTTTTTATTTGTTGATTATCTTTGAAAAGAGCTCATCAAGAATACCTTCCATTCATTACTTTTTAATAATCTTCTACATTAGTATGATTTTCATTTTTATTTATTTTTCTTGTTAACATGGGGCAAAGCCTGGGGAGAATTAGGACTTAGGAAAATCCCCAAGCAATTATATGGTCCCTGGATTGAGTGAGTACAGACAGTGAAACCTGTTATTAGGTGATTGTCATAATCTGAACTGAAGACATTAACCTGAACCAGATTTACTATGGAGGAATGTAGAAGAGTGAACCAGTCTGAGAAATCTGAGTCTGTATGACAATGTGGAAATGTTCTAGAATTGAATTATTAATAGGAAATAAGATTACAGGATTGTCTAGTACCAGTTTATAAATCTAACAAAGAAGTTTTTTTAATTCAGTAGGGCCTGAGGGTTCTTGAGAAGAGAAGTTTAGACATTAAAGTAATGTTTTAAAAATTAGTCTAAAAATGGCAAGGAGAACAGAATAGGGAGGAAAATAAAGTTAATAAAGAGAAAATCAGATGGAAAAGATGTTGGTATAATCTGCAGGACTTATTAAAGCTCTAAACTAGGGTGGTATAATAGTAATGGGAATGAAAAAATAATAATGGTAAGCAATAATTTTGATAAGTTTATTATTTTCTATATTGTGAAGGAACACATCATTATCACTCAAAGAATTAATTTGAATCTGTGTCAAGTTTCATCACATTCAAAGTTACTGTGCACTTTCAGCATTTGGTTCCATATTACTAAGTGATTACTCTATGTGTAATAGGAGAATAAAAGGAAAATAAACCAACTTAAATGATTAAAAGCTTCATAGCATCTGGCTACAATTAGAATCCTAACTAATAATTGAAACTTCATAAATTCTAAAAAGTGTTTCTATTAAAAAATACTTAAAATGAGAACAGAATTATGGTTTCAATAATACAAAAGAATAGTGCAATTAAATACACAATTATAAAAGGAAAATGATACTAATCCTGATTTTTAACTTATTGGATCATAAGAACATTTTTCTAGATATAGTCAAACTTTCTGTAAATAAAAGCTTTCTCCAGTCTGAATATGAATCCTGGACTATCATGAAATAGAAAACAGTAAGATCTCCATCTTTCTTCTACAGCAGGGATTCAGCAACTTTTCCATCAAGAGCCAGAAAATAAACATTGTAGGCTTTATGAACCATATAGTCTCTGTCACAACTACTCAACTCTGTTGTTGTAGCATGACTATAGCTGTGGACAATGTAAAAGATTGAACATGGCTGTATTCCAGTGAACCTTTATGTACAAAAACAGGTGGTGGGCTGGATTTGGCTTGTGGATGGTAGTTTGCCAGCCCCTGCTCCAGAGTCTACCTGTACAAGACCATCATGGAGACTACTCTCCAATGTGGTCTGCAGCAGTATTCTCCAAGAGGAATGTAATGCGAGCCACATAGGAACGCTAAATTTTCTCATAGCTACACTTAACAAAGAGGCAAAGTTACTTTTAACAGTATATTTTATTTAACCCAACATATCCAGAATGTTATCCTTTCAACATGTTATTAATATTAGGCATTTTCAAGACATTTTGCATTCATTTTTTCATACTAAGTCTTCAAGACTTGGGTTGTATCTTACGCTTACAATATGTCTCTTCGGAGCAGCCACATTTCAAGTGTGGCTACCTGCTACTTTATTAGAAAGTGCTTCATATCCGAGACTTACTTCTTTTCTTCCATCCTAGAAATTGCCCCACCGGTAAGGCCTTTTCACACCCAGAAAGGTGTTCCAAGTACCCTCTTCCTTCCCGGGCCTCAACTTCATCATCAGCCTTACCACTAAAGAATACCTCAACTAATTTTGGCTCTCAAACTTCAATATAAGTAAGACTCACCCAAGGGATCTTGTTAAGTTACAGGTTCTGAATGAGTAGGTATAGGACAAAGGCTGAGATTTTACATTTCTAACAGGCTCCTAGGTCATGAGGTCATGCCAGTGCTTCTGGTCCAGGTACCTACTCCAACAGTAGAAAAGACCACTCCCAAGATGATAGCCAAAATGGGACCAATGGCCTACCTTGCCCCCGGAAGCTATCGGATCTAATCTTAGCATGCCTAACATTCCTGTTCAAGTCACCATATGAAATAAAAGCTGCTAAGGCAACACTGTCCAATGGGAATATAATGCTAGTTATGTGTGTAATTTAAAATTCTCTGGTAGCCACTTTTAAGTTTTTTAAAAGTGACATTAATTTTAATAACATTTCTTTAACCCAATATGTCTAAAATATTATTTCAGCATTAAATCAATGTAAAAATATTAATGAGTTTTGTTCTTTTTCATACCTGGTCTTCGAAATCCAGTGTGTGTTTTATATTTATAGCACATCTTAATTCTGACCAGGCACATTTCAAGAGCTCAACAGGCGCACATGGCTAGTGGCTACTACATTGGACTGTGCAGCACTGAAGTCATCATCACAACCCATACACTTATCCCTATGTGGTTCCATATACCCCGAACCTGACCCAGTTTCCCATCCCTTTCTGTTCCCACCAAACCCTCCTATTATATTTTCTAGAACTCATAGTTTGTCATAAATTCCTGTTATTACTCATCTTAAAAATATTCATCTCAACTTCTTGCTCCCTTTTCCTTAAGACTGCTTCTCCTCTTGCCCTCTCATGAGATAGCTGCTTTTTTCCACATATCCTCAGGTCTTCAGAAGGGATAGATGTCTTTATTTGTCCTCGTTGCTCCATTTAGTTTCTTTCTCTTCCTCTTCCTCTTTCTTTTTCTCCTTCTCTTTCTCAAAAACCCATTATTTGGAATCAGTTGTCAATAGACTATGTTACCTGCTGTCTTTCCCTTTTTATGGTCATTTGCTCAATTTCCTAGATAAGTAATATATGTTGTCTGCACCTGGGTCCCTGTGTTCCTCTCCACCATCACACTTCTCAACCTTCAGCATCTGCATAATTCTTTGACTTCCTCACTTCCACTAATCTTTTTCCCTATACTTCCCAAAATCTAGAATTAAGAGTCCCATTTAAAAAAATGTTTCAGCTCACTCAAACTTAGGTATCCATATGCCAACAATTCTTCAACCCACTGTACCCACCCATTAATTGATTCAGCCTCATATTCACCTTCTTCATACTACCAATTCTCACATCATCAATATTATATTTTATGACCCATTATTATAATCATTCTGCTGTATATCCACTTGCCCCTCTTTCTCTTATTATGCTTGCTGGTTTTTGGTTATTCTCCTGTAACATTGGCTACTACTTTTCAGGTTCATTTGATGCCTCCTTTTTCTCTTCCTGACCTATTTCTTAGAGTGCCCCAAAACATATTTGGGCCCTTTCTCTGTCTAAACTCACTCTGGTGATCTCAGATAGTGACATGGCTTAAAATCATATCTGTAAGTTTGTGATTACAAAATATGTATCTTAATTCTAGACCTGTCCTATGAGTCCTAGCCTATCTAATCTTTGATATCTCTTGGTCATCTCAAATTTAACCTAGCCAAAATGAAACTTTTTATTTCATCCTCAAAATGCTCTCCCTGCAATCTTCTGCCTCTCAGTTAAAGACACAGCAATTCACACCTTCATCCAATTCTTTAACACGTTCCATAGCTCTATTCTTCAAAATATATCCTAAATGCCTCCACCTCTCATTACCTTTACTGCTGCCACGTTAAGTCCAAGACACCATAATAATTTATTGTTTAGACATTTCTGATAATTTTTTGTCTGGTGTCTTTGCTTTCATTCTGCTACCCTATCTCTAAGTAGTCTGTTATTTATAAAATAGCAGGAGTCATCTTAAAACATAAATATGTAACTTTTGATTGCTTCCACCATGGTTAGGATAAAATTCAGACCCTTTACCATGGAGTCTACTTCTCCTGGCCACTGCTTATTTCTCCCACACCAGCCACATCAGCTATAGTTAAATTTTTAAAAATATGCCAGGTTTCTTCTGGTCTCAAGGCCTTTACATTCTGTCTGGAAGACTCATCCCCGAGACCTTCAGAGGGCTTGCTCCTTTAAATCATTAAAGTCCTAGCTTGAATGTCAACTCCTAAGTAATAGATCACCCTTTCATGTAATTCTTAACACGCTCTATTCTTTTAGATGGCTTCCTTTTTCTTCAGAGCATTACTTAGAGCTAACTGAAGTTACATTTTTGTCTGTTTATTTTCTACTTTTTCACTCCTTTACTGGAAACTAAGTTGTCCTACTCTCCATTGTATGTCCTGCATCCAGATCACTACCTGGTGCACAGTGAATTCTGTGTAAATGAGTGTGAAAGATTTCAGGAAACAAAATAGATATCTGATCTAATCAGAATTATTTGCTTGGGTTATCTTCTAATGCTGACCCGGGCCATATTAAACCAAAGAGCTTTCTAAGAATAAAATGTCCTAGTACAAACTAATTTCTGTCATCTTGTTCCAATGCTTATTAGTAATTGGGATGTAGAAATTCTCAATGATGCCTGCTAACCAGCTAATTTGCCCATTTCTATTAGTAGTTACTAGCTGTTAGTTTCTCCTGCCCAGTCTTCAAGTAACTTGCCTTACAGGAGTTTGCTTTTAAACCAGGAATTTCCTTTGTTTGCTTTGCCATCTCCTTGCTTGGCTTTTCTTTCTTTAACAAGCACAACAGCATGCTGCTGCATCTTCAAAGAGTAAATTAATTCCGTCCGCAAAAGGGTCAAGTGCTAGAAAGTGCATAGCCATGCAGTTTGCATGGCAGGATACAGAAGATATGATGCTAATAAGATTCTAAGATGAGAACAGCAGACTGTCTCTGGAGATTCAGATGAAGGGGTCTGTAAATTTTAAAAGAAATGGTCTCCGAAAACTAATGATGTCTGCTTTCCAATTCATTAATAATGTGGAGTGGGGAGATGGGAGTGAGATCCAGGCCATGCTTTGAAATATCAAAATGTAACGAGGAAGAAAACAGTAAGAGCGATCTCAATGGGGTCATAAAGCTGGGAGAAGGAGGCAGAGTATAAGAAGATGTGGTAGTGCTATGTGGAGAGAAGGGAATCAATCCACCCCAAGTGTGTATATTTATGTGTATATCGTACTTTTATCTATACATGAGTAGATAAAAAGTTATTCTGTTAGGAAAAAAACACTGCAACATTGATAAGGCTTTTGCAATTTTCATGTATTTAAGGTGATGCAGAGAATATTTCAAGTATTGTAAAAACATGTCTAAGCTGTCTGCCTTTCCATATTTACAAACCCTGCCCTTCACCTCTTTGCATTGCATACAAGGAACTGAGTAACAAGAACCTCAACCTTGTTTGCAGTTAATAGTGGGGGGATGGGGGAAGGAAACCCTCAGGCAAAGCCTAATGAACCAAGAGCAATTCTGAGCTCTCCTCTGTAATATCTGCCGAGGCAGTGTCTTTCCAAGGGCTGCCTGGACATATCGTGTGACCTTGCTGCTTTACATCATTAAAATTTCCCATTACTGGAATGGTGTTTGCATGGAGGAGCCGTTGTGCAGATATTATGGCTGAGTTTCTCCCTGCTGCACTTGGAGTTTGTGCTAATAGAAAATGCCTCTCTGCTTGAATAGTTCCCTCGAGCTAGGAGGTATGCAGCAGCGGGAGAGTTTAGCTTTGGCTTTTATTTTGACAAAGCTATTACATTTTGCAGATTGAGGTTATGGTCTTTTCTCCTATCTCTGTATTTTATCTGCATGATATTTTCTGATCTCCCTTTTAAACCCCCATTAGTTACGACTGAGGCTCTGGGGCGGCAGCCTGCCTTGGAGCTATGATATCATCAGCTTTTCCTACAAGCCCCTAAATAGACTGACTAATTCAGTAGTGTTCAGTCTTGTGGAACCTTTCCAATGGTGCTAACCTCAGAAAGGAGACACTTGCGTGCCGATGGACACTTGTGTGTGTCCGGCACCTTCCAAGGGACGACCAATCTTAAAAGCGAAAGTACAGCCTCATTCACCAGGGTCATAGGGTCTGACGCTCCTCCTGAGCTCCTTCTTCAGCAGGCGGCCTGCTGCATCAGAAAGTCATAGAGGTGGGCAGCATCGGTGCCATTTCCAAGCACCCCACCCTCGGCCTGTTTTACTCCCCTTCTAAAGAAGGTGCTATTCTAGTTACACTCTTCCTAACTTTGTTTCGTCCACCATCACAGTTGTACACTCATGCACCTCTACCACTATGATTTTAGCAAAAAGTTTTACAATAATGAATGCTTCTGCCTAGAGAGGTGGAAATATACTTCAAAGTACTGCTTATACGGCGATAAACTATTTAAGTGGTCGGCAGATTCATTAGTCAACAGAGCTGCAAACCGTGGCTCGCGAGCCGCAGTTTGCCGACCACTGGGAACCAACTGAAAGGGAGAGATTCCTTGGTCTAAGCAAACCCTAGGCAGTTGAGAGATTTCAAACCCAAAGCCAGTGCTTTCATTTCTACAGCCAGGTAGTCTGACCATTTCTCCGTGGCTTTTCTATTTTAAGTGAGCACAGTGAATTTTTCCTGATAGACTCGTCTGAAGCTGAGATTACAGCACAGCCTTGTGCCTCAAGCACTTCACTTTGTCCACCTTCTCTTGAATGTGTGGGGACGTGGCAGTCTAGAGTGGAGAGTGTCACAGAGCAGAGGTTGTAGAGGTGAGGAATTTATTTCCCCAGGAAATCTCATTAGTGATGCAGTGCCTGTTTTTCATTGAGGATTTTGCTCCTCGGCTTTGTTTTCTACTGAGTAACCGAGCCTGAGAGCTGTCTAGTGATTCACAAAAGGTCACACTGAGAGTCGGGGCCCTGACCAGCGCATGCTGCCTACCTGTGATTGATGTGTATTAAAGCTGTCTTGAGCCACTCATAAACACAGCAAGAATCCTGTTCTCTTTTCATCAGCGCTCTTGACCAAGACTTGATTTACTGTTTTGAAATCAGCTGTTCCTTCAGTCCTCTACAATAGCTTCCTTAATAGCTTGTCATAACCATTGATGACAATTTGGAAAAGCTCACATACTCAATATATTTTTTAAATTGACTTTGTACTATTCTAGGTATCAAGGCTTTATAAACAGTCTAATTGTCCCCTCAGTGTTTGCTGACCTAAAGAAAAGTGTTGATGAGTCAGACCCTCCTTTCCTGTCTATGAGGGTATTGAGATGTGTATTCAATATCATAGCAAATCACTGCTGAAAATTGTTTCCATGTCCCTGAGGCTACTTACTTCAAAAGGTGCAATAGCAGAAGTACCTGCTAGAGAAGACCAACCAGGTCTGCTGTTTCTTGATGAGATTGCTTTGAAGTTTGTATTGCAAAGGGATTGGAATTGGATCCGAGTGTTATAAGTGACAGTTCTTGTTCTGGTAAAGAATCATCATCATCATCTATACCCACTGAGTGTGTTTGTCAGTTTGATACATATGTCTACATGATAATGAAGTTTAAGAGCAAAACATGGCAACAATTAAAAACAAATCTCCATTTCCGATCAATTTAATTGTTGCCTTTTGATGGCATAGGCAAGTTGAATTGCTCCTTGACTTCCCAATGAGCACTTCCATATTTATATTTAGAAACTAGAGGTCTGATGTACAAAATTCCTGCAAGGGCTCAGCCCTTGTAGCCCTGGCTGCCTTGCGGCCCCATCCACTGGTTGTTCTGGAAGGTCGTTTCCGAAGTCTGGTCTAATTAGCATATTAGCTCTTTATTCTATAGGATGCCTGCTGGAGTGATCTTCAGAATTCCTAACAATTCACTTGATAGATACAGTGACCATTCAGAATGGATTCACCAGTCACACAATGAATGCTGGTGCCTCTGTACAGCAACATCTAACTGCACATCAACTCTGCTCTTTATCCTCTCCATGTGTACAAATTCTACCTCTCCTTCAAGGTGTGGCTTAAGTTACTTTTATGGGAAGCATTTCTTGTTCTGTCCAGTTCTATTTCTTGATTCTGAATTTCTATACTATTTACATTCCATGCCTCACAATTATCCCTATAACATGTGCTATCTTCTATTGTTATTCTGTTTTTTATATTCCCCACTGCACAGTATTGGGCACATATAAGCATTTCAAAAATATTTTTGAACATAGAGTATTCTGGTAAAAATACCCAGAGAGGATGTTTGAAAGTGCTATATTTGGTGTAGTGTTAATTTGAATTTTCTTTGTGGACTTAAACTTGGTATCCAAGTCGCCCATTTTCTGTTAGAGGAGCCACGTGGACAAAACAAAACAAAACATTTCAACAAGAACTGTAGCATTATGACACTGTCACAAAAGCCTTTTCCACTGTAGGTTTTCATTTATTTTCTCATATATTCTGCCCATTTTCCAAATGATGAGACACTTTCTTCTATTCTTTTTAACTTGGAGAATTATGAATGAGATCTGCTGTAACAATGAAAGAATTCAGCTTTTACCAGAACCTCTGTAGAACTGTGTATGATTCTGTGTACATTTAGTCACAGTTTCAGATTTAAGTGGCATACATCATTTCTCTTCAGAACAGAAAAAAATTACATACTCAGATAAATCTATATAAAGTTCCCAAGTATTTGGCTTTTTTGTAGAAAGTTTAATATGATGATTTGAAACTAAGAACATTTTTTTTTCTTTCCTCACAGAAATGATATCAAGAGAGTTGAGGTTTCAAGCTCACCCTATCATGTCTCATTATTATAGCCTCCAGCAAAGAAGGGGGCCTGGGCTCTGGTGAGAGAGTTTTAAGAAAGAAAGGTGGAGATGGATTCTCTGAGAAAGGCTACGGGGGGCAGCATCTCTAGGGCACTGGGTGTAATCCCAGGTTATAGCTAATGTATTTATTTTATAAAGCTAGAATAGGGTGTAAGTGATCTTACAAACCAAGTGTGACTAAATGGGAAATTACCAGTTGCTTCCTAAATGCAACTATGATAAGCCATGTAGGACTGTAAAATGAACATCAGAAGAGAATGAGGAGAGCTGTTTCTAGTCCTGGATCTGCTATAACCTGTCTGGTTGACCTTGAGCATGTCACTGCACTTCTCTGAACCCATTTGCTCATCTGCAAAAGAAGGGCTTCACTTCCCAAGGCTTCTTTCAGCTAAAGCAAACTGACAATCACCTTTCCTACAATGCCATCTCTATCCAGATTTCTGTTCTGTCTTCCTCATGCTGCCTCGTATATTGTATTTATTTCATTCTGCTGAATCTAGCCACTCCTCTTACTCAGCCCACTTCCTCCCACTGTCCCTTCCCTAGAGGCTAACAATAATAAAACAGAGAGGAGGAAAATACTTAAGCACCTATAGGTTATCATAGACCATATTCTATAAATATGTCCATGCTTATTCTCTCTTTATCTGAAAGCTCCTTGAGAACAAAAACTATACCTTTTTTCTTTATTTATATAATAAATGTTAAGCACCTGATACATTTGGGAAATATTTAATGAAGACAGTGATGCTGACATATTCAATTAAAAACTTGTAGCTCCCCCAGTTAAATTTTTTAAGTATATTTTAAGCCTGGCCAGCATGGTTCAGTGGTTGGGCATTGACGGCTATGAACCAGCAAGTTGCTGTTCAATTCCAGGTTGTGGGCTTGATCCCCAGTGTGGGGCATACAGGAGACAGCTAGCTTATCAATGATTCTCTCTCATCATTGATGTTTCTCTCTCTCTCTCTCCCTCACCCTTCCTCTCTGGAATCGATAAAAAAATATTTTTTAAAAATCCATACCAACTGTTATTATGGATAAGTTATATTAAAACTTGAAGAGATAATTCTTAGGTTAAATAAATTTTCCAGAATATAAAACGAGTAGAAAACTAATTCTATATGACTAGCATAATCTTGTTTATAAAGATATATAAATAACTAGAGGCCCAATGCACGAAATTTGTGCAAGGGCTTTGGCTCCTGAAATGGCAGCACCCGCCTCTGCCTTGGCCCCTGCCCTCCACCCACCACGGCTTTGTCTGGAAGGAAAGACGTCTGATCTAATTAGCATATTATACTTTTATTATTATAGATAATAAGTAACAACAGAATAAACCAATTTAATCTATGAACATATATTAAAATCCTAAATAATTGCATTGTTTTGATATAAATTAATGTACTTCTAACAGATAAGATTCAAGTTATTGATTGATTAAAGTTTATGTCTGGAATGCAAGGATAGTTTAATATTAGGAAACCTATTAATTTAATATATTGCAATTATTATCAGATTAAAGTAGAAAATCCATATAATCATTTTAAAGGATGCCAAAAAAAACAATTTAACACCTATTCCTAATTAAAAGCAATTTAAAAAATTATTTTGCAAGCTGAGAAAAAAAAGAAAATATACATCTTAACCCAATAAAGGTATATATCAGAAAGCCATAGTGCACATTGAAATTAAAGGTGTTTGGCAAAGATGGCTAGCTGTATTCTACTTCTAGTTCCCCTTTTCTTCCTTAGAAATATAAACCCTGGTTTTTAGCCAGGCTTATGGTTGCCAGGAATAAAAGCTACATTTCTCAATTTACCTGACCACTAGCTGTAGCCATGTGACTAGATTGGCTAAGTATTATGAGCAACTTATCAACAAGGATGAACTTCAAAAGCCCACAATATCAAGTTACAAAAAGCTCCAATGTTATGATACCAACTATGTAAATGTTAAAAACATACAAGATAATAAATATAATTTAGAGATCTACATTAAAATCATAAAAACATTTAAAATGTGTGTAAGAGTAAAACACACCAACATTAAAACAGATGGAAAGAAAAGGGGTTGGAGCTTTACTGGTAGCTTAATTTGAGGTATTTTATTTCCTCAAAACTAATAAAATACAAAAGAAAAGAGGTCCGAAACAAACTTGGCAGTTAACAGCTATTAAACCTGAGTTATATTAAACTAAGGTCATACTATTTTATGTGCTTTTCTATGTTCATAAAATATTGCATAATTTAAAAATCTTTAGTTGTATAAAATAAAGGCCTGGAATAAAATAAGACAAAACAGTAGCGCTGAATGTTGACAGAGGGAGAAGTCTCACTTTGCTTTGTTCATCTCAGATTCCAAGGTGATTGAACATATATGAGCCTCAGGGCTTGGCCTAATTGCCTTCTCCCCAAGTAAATAAGTGTCCCAAAACAAAGGCTAAGGGTAGTCTCTTTGATTTGTCATATCCCAGACATTGCTCTGATGAAGGAATCAATTCAGATGCTCTATCACTGGCAATAGATTATTAAATGACCACAATCAGAGTAAACTATCCTTGTGCCTTTATTTACTACAGGTTTTATCCGGTTTTGTTTCTTTGTTTGTTTGCTGAGCTTATCTACTAAAGTTAAATCAAGATAATAGAAAATAAAACCTATTCAAAACAGCAACACAAGTAGAAAACTAAGAATAAACCTAGTAAGAAATATGCAAGACCTACATGGAACAAAATTGTAAACATTTCCTGAAAATTATTAAAGAAAATTTAAACCAATGGAAATATATCCTATCTGTTCTTTAGATAAGAACACTCAATATTTTATCTATATTGATTCTCTCCAAATTAATCTATACATTTAAAAGAAATCCCAGTAAAATGGGCCTTCATAAACCAAGTCTGAGATTCATATGAAATAGAATCTCCAGGGATATTTTTTTAAAGACGATGGAAAAATGTGATTCATGAAAGATATCTAAATATATTATAAAGCTTAAATAATTGAAACAGGGTGGTATTGACAGTAAAATAAAGTAATACAACAGAACAAAGAGTCTGGAAACAGATTAATATATATCAGATTTTAATATAATAAATTTTGTATTTTAAATCAGAAATGGGAGTAAAAATAATATATATGCATGTATTAGATATAGGATCATACCTTAGCTATAACATTCATAAATATAAATTCCAAATGGATTAAAGAGCTAAACAATGAACAACAAATTCATAAAATTATCAGAAGAGAATACAGTAAAGCATTTCTCTTTTTTATGGGGAAGTTCTCCTTAAGCTAAAAACAATACACAGAAGTCATAAATGAAATGTACAGGTTGGATTTTATAAGAATTGAGACAAACTGGGAGGAAATATTTGCAACATGTATATTTGGAAAAAGATTAATAATCAGAATATATAAAGAGATCCTAAAAATCAATAAGACAATCCAATCAAAATGAGAAAACAATATGAGAAGACAAATATAGAATAAGAACTAAAACAGCCAATATACAAGCAGTAACTAGAGGCCCAGTGCATGAAATTTGTGCACTTGATGTGGGGGTGGTCCCTCAGCCCTGCTTGCACCCTCTCACAGTCTGGGAGCCTTTGGGGGATGTCTATCTGCTGACTTAGGCCGGCTCCCAGGGATCAGGCCTAAATCAGCAGTCGGACATCCCTCTCATAGTCCAGTACCCTTTGCTCCTTACCACCAGCCTGCTTGCATTCCTTAGCACTGCTGCGAAGGTGGGATAAGCTCTTGCCACCACCGCTGCACTCACCAGTCATGAGCCCGGCTTCTGGCTGAGCAGTGCTCCTTCTGTGGGAGCTCACTGACCACCATGGGACAGCTCCTGCATTGAGCATCTGCCCCCTGGTGGCCAGTGTGCATCATAGCAATTGGTCGTTCTGGTCATTCCGCCATAATAGTCACTTAGGCTTTTATTATATAGATTAGGACTAATGCAATTTGAAAAAAGAAAATGATATCTGCCACTAGACTAGCCAACTCTTGGCATTAGAAATAGCTTGAGGAGATGGATAAATACTCCCATATACCTATTACCTCTCTCTTCTACTCCCTCCCCTGCTCACTCCAGTTCTTCGATAATGACTTCCTAGCTTTTCCTAGTACTCAGCTATCATTTACCTCAGTTACTTTTACCTGCTGTTCCCTCTACAAATCATTTCCTCTCAAATACCTGTGTGGCTTGCTGTAGTAGTTCCTTCAGGTTTTTCTCAGAGATTATCTTTTTTGTAAGGTACTGTACCACCTAATTTAAATATGCAACCAGGTCTTACTTCTTGACCTGCTCTTTTTTTTCCTCCACACGTTAGAGAGGTGCTGGGTATGTAATTAGGTAGGTAAGTAAGCAGCCACTGCATAAACCTTTTTTGAATGAACGAAAATATGCCACTGGAGTGAGTGCAAATTAGTACTAAATTTTCAGGAAATTTTACATTTAACTAAATACTAAAATAGATACTAGTAAAATATTGGTATCCTGTGACCCAGCAATTCTGCTTCTCAGTATCTATTCCTTTTTTAATTTATCTTTATTGTTGAAAGTATTACAGACATTCTCCTTTTCCCCCATTGACCCCCTCCACCCTGCTCCCATCACTTTCCCAGTTGGTATCTATTCCTAATAAATACATTTATGCACAAAAACAGGGATGAAGAGGTATGTTCTGTGCAACTTTGTTTTTAGTAATAAAAAATAAATATCTACCAACTGAGGAGAGATTAAATAATATATGGTATTTTTATGCAATACAAAGCTATGTCATTCAAAACAAGATGGGTCTGTATGTACCCAGATGGAAAGTTGTTTCAATGTTATGATGTTAAGTGTAAAAAAAGCAAGTCACCAAAAAAAATCTAAAATATAAATCTTATATGTGATAAAATAATCCAGCATGTGTGGAGATATTGATATAGATACAAATATAGATATGTAGAGAAACACATATAAATGTATATCACTTTAAATTTAAGATATAAAGGATATACACCAAATTGTTAATAATTTTTAAAATTCTCTCTGTAAAAGAGAAGTGTGAGTGTGAGAGCTGGAAAAGAAATTTATTGGATATATTTTCTTATTGTTTTAGTCTTTTACAATGAGATTATATTCATGCATTACATTTTTAATTAAAAAATTGAATGTCTCCAAGGTTATTCTCTTCCAATGTCAGTCTCACTCATTTATATCCTGAAATGCTCTCTTGGGTGGCAATGAATGAGATGAAGTAATGGCCAATGTGCTGGGAATTACGTTTAGAAGAGCATTGTGCTAGGGAACATTAGTCAGCCACGTGAGCCCTCATAGAAAAAAGGGTTGAGAACTGTGTTCATGCCCCATTGTTTCATTTCCTCCTACAGACACTAGAAACAAAAGAAGCCTCATGTCGCTTTCCCTCACAATGTATCAGAAGGGAAGAGGATTTTTTGTTTGTTCATTTTTTTTATTTTGCAGTTTAGACACATTTCATACCTGCAGAATAGCCCTTTTTTCTATATTCTGAGTAATTTTAAATAAATAAATGTTTCTCTGCTAGCATCAAATACAATGAAATAAATTACAGGTCTCAGGGTACATAAATGAGTATGCTGGCAGTCCCTTCTTTTACCTCTCATATGAGGATTAGAGAATATAAGATAATATATAGCACTCTTGACTTGCCTTTGCAGGATTTTAAGTGTTTCCTTATATGTATGCATTCTTAGCTGTATTGGTTCTTTCCAATCTATACACAAGCATATGTTTGTGCTAACATATGAGGGCCACCCCCTTCTCTCTCTCTCTCTCTCTCTCTCTCTCTTTCTCTCTCTCTCTCTCTCTCTCTCAACACACACACACACACACACACACACACACACACACACACACACACACACTGAGCCAGAACTGCCTGTCTCAATCCCAGGCTTTTTTCTGGATAAGCATTGCTTGACCTTGTGTCTTTTCTCCATCGACATCCTTTTAATGACTATCCAGTGTTACAACTCACTGACCCATAGGCCAGTGACAAACTTCTGGGGCAGCTCTGTAAATCAAATCCCCTTCCCTTCCTCCTTTTCTCCTTGATTTGAAAGGATAGAATCAACTTGATAGGGTCTAAGAAGGAAGAAAGTTATTTCCATTCAGGTATATTAATAATGATAGAAGTAACCAAAATAATGATAATGATTACTAGTATTATTAAGCATTTGCTATTTGTCAAACACCATTCAAGGCACATTATGGGTCTCATTTAATATTCACAGTAACTCTATGAAGATTGAGTTAAATATTACTATATCCATTTATATTACTATATCATTAATATTACTCTATCCATTTCACAAATAAGGAAAATAAGGTGTGTAGATTAAATAAGTTGCTCAAATATCACAGAGCTAGTAAGTGATCTAAATTTGTGTCTCCACACATATTGGGTTATTTTTTCCATAGATGAGATTACATTTTGGATATTAATTTTTTTCCACTAACATCATAACATTGGATGCATTTCCATATGTGTACATAGAGACCTATATGTTCTTTCTAATAGCTGCATACTGTGTTTTATTTAACCTCTGGCCACAACCGTCCAATACCATCTTTCTGATGAAAACAGGCTTAACAGCCTGGGGTATATCTTTCCAGGCTTTTCTCCTTATTCATACCAACATAAAGATATACATACACTTACATAGGGGTCGAGTGTGTGTGTGTGTGTGTGTGTGTGTGTGTGTGTGTGTGTGTGTGTGTGTGATGGTTACATTTACCAGGATTCCTTTCCTCAGAATTGCCTTCGCTGTGTGGTTCTGAGCTAGGATTGGCCACAGAGAAATTTGCATGAGATCTGGAAGGCAACAATGAAACATCAGCAAGAATTAGATTGGGAATGTTGGTACAGGGTCAAGTGCTGTAGCAGCTTATCCAAGTTTTTGTGGATCTGCTGGCTCACCTTGGCATCAGAAAGCAGCTGGTTCACAAATTCACCAGTTCCCCCAGGACCTCCTCCTTCAGCTTCTCCTACTCTTGGGTAAGCCACATGTACCACTCCATGACCAAGGGCATCAGCTTCTTCTCAGGTCACACACATCACTGAAGTCAGAGGTTTGGAGGAAATGAAAGAGCTGGGTTCCAGCTTGTCCTCCTAGTTTCCAATTTACCTTTGGAATGACATTTCAATTCATGTCTATCTTCCACTTCCAACAGCCTGCCCTGAAGACTTCAGGCTAAACACTGGGAGTAGAAGCAATAGTCACTTCTAAACTGTTTAATCAGCTCCAACCTTGACCTTGAATGAGGTCAAATTCCTACAATAAATTCCTTTTTCTATATGACTCCTAGAAGTTCTGCTTCTCTGATCAAACCCTGACTAATCCATTGTGTCTGTTTAGTTTTAGCTAAACAGAATCAAATTATAGATGTCAATCTTCAACTTGCTTTCTTCATTTATAAATCATAGAGATTCTTACAAGTCAGTACATCTCTCCCTCACTCCCGTCTATTTTTCTCTATATATTCTAATGCAGTCATCCTAAAATGTAAATGTATATATATGTGTGTATAAGCATATATGATATAAGTCATGGATGCTAAGTTTGCTTAATGATTTACTATTCTCCTCCAACTCCTGCCATATGTTCCACATCCACATTCCAAGCAACTTGCATTAGCAACCTTATGTGTCTTTCTGCATTTTTCTTCATGCTCATGGATCAATATGTGAACTATGCAAACACTATTACTTAAGTAAAGTATATTACTCCCCACCAAATTGAGTTACAAATTTTTCAAATGTTAAATTCTCACATATATTGTTTCCTATTTCTGGATTTTCTGTTCTGTTAACTGACCTATTTTTTTCTCAGGCAGACAGCTTCCCATTGGTTGACCTCTGAGTCCTGAGATAGATTGCTTACTGCACAACTGATCTGAAGTCTCTTATATCTTTCGCTTCAGTGTGTTTATTATTTCACGAGAGGCTCGATGCATGAAATTTGTGCAAGGGGCTCGGCCCTCTCAGCCCTGGTTTTGTCCATCTGGAAGGTCCGGACAGTCGTTCTGCTGTTCTGTCTAATTAGCATATTAGCTCTTTATTATGTAGGATTATTTACTTGTTAATGGGAAGCATCATCTGCTATGATGTTTTCATATAACAGATTTAACTAGTCATTCATTTGGTGCTGAGAAGACAGAGGAAGATATTCAGCTTAAAATGTTCTTCTTTTTACTGTTTCCTGGTAATCCCTTCAACAAAAGTAGTATTTACACAATGTTAAAAATATAACTGATTATATAAAGACCTCACTAAGAATTCAAGTTTTTTCATCTATGACAACTACACAATGATTTCAATAAGTTGTATCAAGTTCATTCCCAGGGCCTGATGTTGTCATTCAATAATAATAATAATAAAAATCCAGTATTTCACTTCACATGTTTTCTAAATATGTAGATTTTCTTTGTGAATAATTTTCTAAAAGCAGGTATCTATGTATATTTATAATTTGTACAGTCTATTTTATATGAGGAATAAAGAAAAGGTTGCTCTTTTTACTTCTTTTGTATAGGATATAAGTAGATATAGGCTGGTAGGGCAAATGCCAGGCTTATGTTGGAATGGCTTAGAAACAGAGCAAGGACGTTTAGGGGTCAAAGAATCCATAAAGGCAAATTGGTCTGCGCCTGCCTCAAGCTGTGGTGTTAATATTAGCAGACAGGATGGTGTAGAAATGTGAGAGAGAAAACTATAAAACGTGATATTTAAATTGCTGTACAGCTTGAATTTGAGCCCTTTCCCATTATTCCAGAATCATTACTAATAGAGGGAAGCAGAGAGACCAAGCCCAATGAAAAGCTGCAGGAAGCTATAGAACACATGAAAATTCCAGCTGGTGAATAAAACCTATCACTTTGGCAAAACAGTGTGAGTGGAAATCTTTTAAACATGCATCAGCTACAGGGGCTGAATGTTAAGAAATACAAGATTAAGATGATTCTGGGAGAACTGGGGTCACTCATGCTCACCCCTCTAAGAAAAGCCTGCTTGTGCTCCATTGAGTCACACACCATTAGGGTGATAAGGTAAGCTCAGCTGCTTGAGACACATCTTTCCTGTAATGTATCAAAAAACATGGCAGAGATGTTATGGCTCCGCTCCCTGAATCGAGTGATCTCTAAAATGAAGATTCAATACTAAATAGTTCTGTCGCTTTATTATTAGAGTTATAACAAATCTAAGTGCTAAATTCTTTTAAATATATTGTCCTTTATACCAAGCTGGCAATATAACTAAGTTAGAATATTTAACAACTATTTATCGATTACCTACTATGTGCAAAAGTATAAAGATAAATCAGAAGTTGTCTTGGACTTCTAGGAGTAAAAGTTCATGTCCTAGTAAGAAAAATAGACATAAATAAATAACTTTAACACCAACCCTACTGTAATAAGTATAGTAATAGAGGAGGAGTAGAATTCTGTCAGGGTGAGGGGAAAGGGGTAGGAGGGAAGAAAGATGAATAAAGATGATAGTTCAGAAAAGACAATTTATATAACATTCCAGTGTGATTTAGGAGTTCTTGTCCTGACTTGCTTACTAACAAGTAGAAAGACCCCCAGCAGATCTCTGGGCTTTTGTTTTCTCATCTATAAAACTAAGTGTTATTTTATAATGATCTCTCAGGTCCTTCAGAACAGTCTCTTTAATTTCATTGTTCTATTCACATAGCAGGAGTAAAACTATTCTCAAAAAAATGCTTTAAAAACCACCTATAATAATAAAAGCATAATATGCTAATTAGACTGGATGTCCTTCCTGACGACCTTCCATGAAGCTGGGGCTGTGAGGGAAGCCTGGGTCCTGGGTGCCTGCTGGCAGCCAGAGGGAAGCCCAGGTCCCAAGTGCCAGTGGGAAGCTGGTGCCGGCAGCTGGGGGAAGGAAGGCCTACTCTTGCACAAATTTCATGCATGGGGCCTCTGGTTTTACTATAAAATAGTTGTAGCAGCATCTTTAGAGCGTCTCACATTTACTTTGCACTATGTGTCCTCTTCCTTTACATGTCTACATCAACACATTGGGAAGTCTAAGTGAAACTCTCTCAGAGTAGCATATTAGTCTCTATGGTAAGAAGTATTGAAATACAGAAAATTACAAAATATAGCAATTATTTATATTCCACATTAAAAAAGAAAATATTAAGATTAAACTTGTCTTCATAACTACCATCCTGCTAATTCTCTTTTTCTCCTGAGGCAACTACCACAATTTTCTTCAAGTCTGTACTTCAGATTCTTATTTCAGATCTCAATGTACATTCATATGCAATCCATAAGCAATGCATAAGTTATTTTGTATGTTTTAAAATAGTGCATATGCAATATACTCTTATTTTGCTGCTTCTTTTTTTAATAAATTTTATTGTTCAAATTATTACAATTGTTCCTCTTTTTCCCCCCATAGCTCCCCTCCACCTGATTCCCACCCCACCCTCTGCTCTTACCTCCCCACCATTGTCCTCATCCATAGATGTATGATTTTTGTCCAGTCTCTCCCTGTACCCCCCTCACCTCTTTCCCCCTGAGAATTGTCAGTCCACTTCCTTTCTATGCCCCTGATTCTATTATATTCACCAGTTTATTCTGTTCATCAGATTTTCAATTCACTTGATTTTTAGATTCACTTGTTGGTAGATGTGTATTTGTTGTTCATAATTTTTATCTTTACCTTTTCTTCCTCTTCTTAAATAATGCCTTTCAGCATTTCATATAATACTGGTTTGCTGGTGATGAACTCCTTCAGATTTTACTTATCTGTGAAGCTCTTTATCTGCCCTTCAGTTCTGAATGATAGCTTTGCTGGGAAGAGTAATCTTGGTTGTAGGTTCTTGCTATTCATCACTTTGAATATTTCTTGCCACTTACGTCTGGCCTGCAAAGTTTCTGTTGAGAAATTAGCTGACAGTCATATAGGTGCTCCCTTGTAGATAACTGTTTTTCTCTGGCTGCTTTTAATATTCTCTCTTTATCTTTTGCTCTTGGCATTTTAATTATGATGTGTCTTGGTGTGATCCTCTTTGGATTCCTTTTGTTTAAGGTTCTGTGCGCTTCCTGGACTTGTAAGTCTATTTCTTTCACAGTTAGGGGAAGTTTTCAGTCATTATTTCTTCAATTAGGTTTTCAGTATCTTGCTCTCTCTCTTCTTCTGGCACCCCCATAATTCTGATGTTGGTACGCTTGAAGTTGTCCCAGAGGCTCCTTACACTATCTTCACATTTTTGGATTCTTTTTTCTTTTTGCTTTTCCAGGTGAGTGTTTTCTGCTTCTTTATATTTCAAATCTTAATTGATTCTTGCATTCCTCTAGTCTACTGTTAGGTCTCTGTATAATTATTTTTTCTTAATTTCAGTCATTGTATGTTTAATTTCTAGTTGGTCCTTTTTCATCTTCTCTTGGGTCTTGCTAAATTTATCCATCTTTTCTAGGAAATCTTTAAAAAATCTTTTGAACTCTATATCCAATCATTTGTTTTCCTCCATTTCTTTCATTTGTGATCTGTTCTTTTGTCTCCACACTTTCACTGCTTCCCTGAGTTGGTAGAGTAGCTTTGTGTGCTAGGTGTCCTATATGGCCCAGTGGTCTGCCTCCCCAGTTACCTGAGATGAACACTCTTGGTGCACCCCTTTGTGAACTGTGTGTACAATGTTGTTGTAGTTAAGTCTTGATTGTTGTTGGTATCACTGGGGGGAATTGACCTCCAAGCCAACTGGTTGTGAGGATCAGCTGTGTCTACGTGCAGAGAACTTCTGTGTTGGATTCAGCTTTAAGACTTGCAAGATTGCAAAAGCCTCTGTGCTGGGCTTGGATGTGGCAGAGTCTCAGGGCTGAGCAAACAACCTTCACTTCCCATCAGCCCTGCCCTACATGGTGGCCCTTGGGTCTCAGTGTTTCTCGGTAATCACTGCAGCCCTCTATGTGCGCATGCACGTGTGCACCTTTAGACCTCTGCCTTTCTGGCTCGCCTGAGTTTCCATGCACTCTAGGACCCATATGAGTCTGGGTCCCCAGGGTCTCGCCTGAAACTGGAGTTTAGTGCAGTGGGACCTGGATTTCAGTGCAATTGGGAGGTTCTGTTTTCCTTCCACTAGAGAAAGCCCAGGGCACAATCAGCAATCAGTCCTCTTTGCGCGTGCCAACAGACCTCTGCCTTTTGTGGCTCCCCTAAGTTTCTGTGCACTCCTCCCTTTTCATAACAGTCAGATTCCTTGCATATGAGTCTCTTCTGGAATTGTGGTTCACTGCAGTCAGAGGAAGCCAGCCAGACCCTCCGTTGCCCGTCCTCTCCACATGCGTGTCTCTGTACCTCATCTTTTTGCAGCTCTTCTGAGTCTCTATGAGCCCCTTTCTTTCCTTCTAGATGTAAAATTTCCACTCAGCCAGCTCTCCTGTGGTTCTGGATGGTGTCTGTTCTGTCTTTTGGTTGTAGTTTTGAATTTGTTGTGTGAGGCAGCAGTTTAGGTATTCACCTATGCCACCATCTTGTTTCTAGCACTCCTTGCTTCTTGATATTTTTTTAGACATATCCATAGGCAGTGGCCCATCCTCTTTGTCATTGCAATATAAAATTTCATCATATAACTTTCTCTTTTTTGGATTTTTAGATTATTTTCAAATGTCTAGTATCCAATCGATGCTACAATGAATGTACATGTAAGATACATGAAAAGTATTCTAAAGATACATGAAAGTTTCTCTCAGGCATATATTCTGAAAAGGAATAGCCTGTTCTATGTATGTGCATTTCTAAGGTTTGTGTGTTTTTTTTTTGTATTGCCACGTGCATTCCAAAGTAGTTGTACTGATTTACACTCTCACCAGAGATACACGGAATCCCCACTTTCTTACCCATATTTGACATTGTCTGACATTTAAGTTTCTGATCATCAGGATTAGAATGGTATCACGTTCTTGTGAAAACATTTTTTGGAATATGCTTTTTCGATAAGCACACTTATTCTTCTGTGAGCTGCTGTTCTATTTCCTTTACTGTTGTTCTGTTAGTGGTTGTTTTCTCCACTCATTGATGTATAGGAAATAAACATGTATAATACTCTAGTGCTAACCTTTTGTCTTTTCATTCAGGGTGGAAATATCTTCTATTCTGTAATGGATTTAGTAACTTTTTAAAAAATTGTTTTCTAAAAGTTCTGATGATTTTCAATTTTTGTTTTGTTTTGTTTAATCTTATTTAAGAAAGCCTTTCTTACCTTAAAGTAGGCCTAAGAATTTTAGTTTGTTTTTTCCTTTAGGTCATTAGTCCATTTGGGAAATACTTTGTGTGGACATTGAGGTAAGAAATCTATTTTTCCCCCATAGGAATGGGCAGTTGTCCAAAGCCATTTATTGAATAATCTGTTCTTCCACTCAAAGATTTGTGAAGTCACTTCTTTCAAATACCAAGTTCCCATTTATGCTTGGGTCTGTCTCTGGGCTCTTTACATTGATCTATTTATCTAGTTGACTCTTAACTATGTTTTTTGAATCCTTAATTATACTATTTAGTAAAAGAAAACTGGTTTCGTGAATAGGTCCATTTCTAATATTTAATATCCAAGGCTTTTTCTCCACTCTGCTCCATTCTGGGTACTCAGTGTCCTGGGGGTTACTATAGAGAGATAAAAGACCAAAGTAAAACAAAACAGAAACCTGACAACCAAATAGTTTACAAATAAAAAATAGGTTGAAATTTAGTTTCTGCTCCATGTGGTTTAGAAATTTTTCAGTATGTACAATATATTTGTTCTGTCGGATTGTTATAACTTGCAAATGCTAATGTGGAAAAAAATCACTTAATCCTAACGTGGAAAAAAATCTCTCTACTTATACCTCTTATCCAAATCCTATCAAACCCTTAGAACCCACATTTCTGAAAGGGAAAGCAATTTGATTGGCTCCCTTTCCATTCAACAAAGCACTTCCTTATGTCACTTTCAAGAAAGATATTCTAATTTTGCTACAAGGTGGAATAAGGAAGTTAAAGGTAGAATGCCTGACAACAGTTGTCAAATGATTTTGAAGATCAGCATTCCTGAACAAGTACTATATTCAACCCCATCACAACATCCAGGGTATAGAAGAAAGGGTTCACACCTGCTCCTATGAGTCTACTTTGAACAAATTGTGGTAGAAGACATAATAGCCATATAATTGTCCAATAGAAATATTTTTTCATGAGAACGAGGAGTGTTAAATTCAGCCTTGGAGAGAAGGGTGTGAAACAAGAATCCAAGTCTGTGCCATCACAGTGAAACTAGTAGTATGAACCTTAGACAAGTCAGAGTTGGTGCCCCACTGCCTGTATCAGAGCTGGCCTCTTGATAGAAATCTCATACATATGGTGAGCTCTAATTTCAGAAGAAAAGAACCAGGACTCCCATTGAGGTCTCAGTTGGAACTATCGATTACATAGTAGAACAAGATGAGATTGACAGCATTTAAGCCACCAGTATCTAAATTCTGTGCAGGAAATTTTATGCCAGTCAACTACACTGATATACCCTGTGACACGAGCATGTGTCTTGGTTTCAAATTCCCACAACTCTACCAGTTTGGGCCTGATTTTTCTACTCTTTCTTCTTTTCCAACATTTTTTTGTTTTCTATGTATGTGTAGCTGCTTTAGAGATATTCTGCTGCGTGTCTGGACTTGGCATATCAGGAATAGACAGGTTGTGGTTGGAATCTTAATAACCTGTCAAAACAGAGCATTTAAATCCTGTTCATGTTGCTTTTGTCCCTTCTCATGGAACACCAATAGCCAGAAAGACAAATAGGGGAGGTCCCTTGGTATTTTTCCCTTGTTTGTGTGATCCTAAGAGTTTTGATGAACTGGCCTTTGCAAGTTACATTGCAGCTGTTCAAGCCAGCATCATCTGGATGTGACTTGCTTAATGATTTGTCAAGGCTCCAAGGCATCAGAAGTCAAACCAAAACAAAAAATAAAAGAAAAGATAAGATCAGCATGTATCATAACAGTATAATCATTCACCATTGGATCTGGTTACTTATTATAAGTTGTACAGTGACAGAAATGGAAATATTTACTTCTGGGCACTCTGTATTACTGTTAAATCATTTATGGGCTGTGAAAGGAATTGTAAACTGTTGAGATTCAAAAATCCCCTAACTGCATTCTCCCAAGTAATTCACCACCACTACCCCTGGTTCTCTTTCATATTTTAAGCATTTTTTTAGAGTATGAGCTTTATTACCCATGTTTAAATTCAGCAAGCCTATTTTGTTCAGATAGATCACCATCAAGAAATACAGTAATGTACAATAAAGCTACTTCTGACATTTTTATGGTGTGTGATATATGATATAACATGATGTATTAAGTTCTTTGTAATAATTTTTAATTTTTGAAATAGCTGATTCTTTGGGGACCATTTAATACATAATTCCATAGATGTTAGTGATACCCAGTATCTCTCAAGTATCATTTTAATTGAGCTCTGGTGCTTTTTGTCGCTATCAACTGTGAATCAATAAGGAGTCTGTCAACTCCTATTGGATGACAAATCATAGGCCAATTCGCAAGTCATGTCTAAAGACAAATAAGATTTAATCCCTGCCTTCAAGGAGCATATGGTTTAATATGGGGAGAGAAGATATTAAAAACTACAAAGTAAAAATGTTATCAATGTATTACAATGTCATAGGCGTACTGAGCTACATTTACTATGTACTAAGCACTGTTTTTTCATACTTACACCTAGTTTTGAAACCTAAACTTTGAGTTACAATCTATTGTGCAGATGAGGAAAAGAGGCCTAGAGAAGTTCAACAACTTGAGTAAGGTTTATAGCTACTAGGTAGTAAACCTTGATTCAATAAGAAATACAATAAATTGATGAAAGTGCATCTTAATACTGGAAAAATTTTTATCAGGAGAGATTTAAACAAGGAGTCAAGTTAATGGGAAATTGAGAGAGACTGGACTAGAGCAGTGTCTTGGTTTCAAATTCCCACAACTCTACCAGTTTTGGCCTGATTTTTCTACTCTTTCTTCTTTTCCAACATTTTTTTTGCAATGAGGACAGCAAGGGGTAGAGGATAGAGGGGGACAGTATTTCAATGAGATTTTTGGAAGAATCACAAATGGGATTTGGAAAGTAACTTATTAACGTGGAATATAGAAAAAGTGAGTTAAAGATGATTGTAGTGTTTTGAGCTCCAATGAGTAGAAGTAAGGAAGGAGGAATCTTAGGGGATTAGCCTACTTCATTAGGCACCCAGAGCACACTGTGTACATTTCTCTAGTCTCAGCCTTCATCACACTGTATCCCTAACTACTTGTTCATGCTTCTCTCTCCCTCATCATATCTAAGTTCCCTATGCCGCATGATTTTTATAAGGCCCAGCCTCCAGGAGAGTGACCAAGACAGAGTTAGGTCTTCCATAAGCATTTCTTTAAACCTAATAAACTTCAAACCTATTATAATTGAATTTCTCATGAATAACTAAATATGACTCTTTAGTAGACAAAAATATAAAACCGAGAGCGCATTGGACTTCTAAAATGGTCATTTTAGAATAGTATTAGGACTCTAAGCAGATTCTTATCAGAAAGAAACAATATTTGAATTCTTGAGGACAGGTTAATACTTTGAATAAGAACATGAAAGAAATAGCAAACTAAGTAGAAAGAACTAAGGATAAAAGAAAACAATAGAGGACAGGAGGAAGAGATCTTTATTTAAAAAGATGGCTGATAAAAGCATAACCAATGGACGCAAGACACTGGGGGGTGAGGGCATGTATAGGAGTGGGGAATAATGGGAAGATATGTACATATGTAATACCTTAATCAATAAAAAAATTAAAAATGATTAAAAAATAATAAAGAGATGGCTGATTAATAATGTCAAATGCTAAAGATTGAGCAACTTGTTGATGGGCTATAACAGCAATTTTCAACCTTTTTCATCTAATGGTGCACATAAACTAATTACTAACATTATGCAGCACACCAAAAAATATGTTTTTTTTGTTGACATAAAATAAATAAGTATAACTTTGATTCGTTCACCCCAGATGGCTATTTTTATGTTTGCTGCTGTTCTTTTTTATTTGATACTCTAAGGGAAATAAAGTTAGCATCTCTGACTAAATAGTCAGGTATTGTATGTTTTAAAATTCTTGTAGCACACCAGTTGAAAATCGCTGGTCTACAATAATCTAGAGGAATTTTATGTTGTTTTACTCATTTTCTAATTGTTATTGTGGAATATTATATTTGAAGAGGTAGTACAGATGCTATATTAATTAGAAGGTTTATGACTATTAGTTTTTTCTTCTTTTAATAAATGTTTGCCTATTCCTAAGGTGAAAGAAAAACATTTCCATAGCTAATCAGTTCAGATGAAAAAGAATTAATAAATTAAAATGAGCTAATCATAAGCTTTACCATTTTAAACCAACCTCATTTAATCACCCAATGTGGAATAATCATTAACTTAAACTTACTTGAAATTCACCATTGTAACTTTCATAGTAAGTACTATATTACAATGCCAGATATTCTCCATTAAGGAGCTCTGATTATAATTTTTTACTATTTCCTGTACATTTCCCCTTTTAGAAAAAGAATTGCATGTTTTGGATGACTTTTGAAGTCATTTGTTTGGGAGAAATTCAGCAGAGTGCCTATTTAGCTGTCTTTTGTTTGTATTTGAAATATATAAAATGTACTCATTATCCATCTCTCTTTAATGTATTGAATCATGAAAACTGACTCCAGACATCCTTGCATATATTAGTTTGATAATACAATTGTTTTGTTGCTGTTCTTTTTCAACAATCACAAAATACCTCTCATCTCCTTAGAGAGCTGTGAACTAAGACCATTAAAGAAAAATAACAACCAAAGTTATTAGCATTATAAGTACATTATTTTTATAATGTATTGTAAGAATAAACAATAGAGGGCTTATTAGATAAGATATGACATATCCACCCCTTTGCATCTTACAACATAATCGGTACATTATAAGAGATGAGCTCTATCCATGCATCCTGGGATGCACATTTCTCCTCAAACTCAAAATAATGACTCTATAATGATTATCTTTTAAAATTTCTTCTGCATTAGAACTAGAATAATATATTAATACCTATAGATGAAAATTTTAAAAACTCAATAAATTAAGTAAAATCTGCCTTATATCTACCAAACAAATAAGTAGCCAGTTGAAAGGCAGTGGTCAGAAATTCACAGAAATACAAAGAAATAACACACAAATAAAAGTAGTTAAGATATAGAGGATATATTGAGAGGCTCTAAGCCACATCTAAAAATCCATCCACAGGAAAGAAGGAAAAAAACTATATTTGAAGAGGGGATCACCTACAAATTCCAAGAATTCAAAAGTCAATGTCCTTCACATTTAAATTGCACTTTAAATAGTGAGCAAGATAAATAATATAAAATCACATCAAGCCACATTGAAATGGATCAGTAGAACATAGAGCATAAAGAAGAATCTTAAAAGCTACTACAGGAAAAAGGTAGGTTACATTAAAAAGGAAAGACAAGCCGAAACCGGGTTGGTTCAGTGGATAAAGCATTGGCCTGCAGACTGAAAGGTCCCAGGTTCGATCCCGTTTAAGAGCATATACCTTGATTGCAGGCACATCCCCAGTAGGGGGTGTGCAGCTGATCGATGTCTCTCTCTCATCAATGTTTCTAACTATTCCTCTCCCTTCCTCTCTGTAAAAATCAATAAAATATATTTTTTTAAAAAAAGGAAAGACAATTTAGACATCAACAGTTATTTCAACAGAAACAGCAAATGCTAGAATATAATGGTGTTGGGGAGAAATAATCATGAATTTAAGATTTTATTCTCAGTTATACTAATATTCAAGAAAGACAGCAAAACTACAAATGCTCACTACATAACTATAAAAGGACAAGCTGAACTTAAAATCTATCTATATAAAAGCTTAAGTGACCATTACAACCAATGACCGGTCAGTAGCTATGATGTGCACTGACCACCAGGGGGCAGACACCAATGCAGGAGCTGCCCCCTGGTGGTCAGTGTGCTCCCACAACCAACCTCCCATGGTCCCTCCCCCTGGCTGGCTGCCCTGATTGGCCTGATTGCTGGCCAGGCTGAGGGACCCCACCCATGCACAAATTCGTGCACTGAGCCTCTATTATCTAATAAAGATGAGGCACTATAGTGGTCACCAATGGAGTGGATGGGAAAATGAATGAGATCATGGAAGGCTACACAGAGGGCTTCAATAGTATCAATAAAAATAGGTGAATGAAATATGACAAAATGATAAGATTTTTTAAAATAAAGTTTTATTGTTCAGATTATTACAGTTATTCCTCTTTTTCCCCCCATAGCTCCCCTCCACCTGATTCCTACCTCACCTTCTGCCCTTAACATCCCCCCACACTGTCATCTGTAGGTGTACAATTTTTGTCCAGTCTCTTCCCACACCCCCACAACTCTTTCCCCCTGAGAATTGTCAGTCCACTCCCTTTCTATGCCCCTGATTCTATTATATTCACCAGTTTATTCTATTCACCAGGTTTTCAATTCACTTGATTTTTAGGTTCATTTGTTGATAGATATGTATTTGTTGTTCATAATTTTTATCTTTACCTTTTTCTTCTTTCTCCTCTTCTTAAATATCTTTCAGCATTTTATATAATACTGGTTTGGTGTTGATGAACTCCTTTAGCTTTTTCTTATCTGTGAAGCTCTTTATTTGCCCTTCAATTCTGAATGATAGCTTTGCTTGGTAGAGTAATCTTGGTTGTAGGTTCTTACTATTCATCACTTTGAATATGCCTTGCCACTCCCATTTGGCCTGCATATTTTCTGTTGAGAAATCAGCTGACAATAGTTTTTCTCTTGCTTTTAATATTCTGTCTTTTGCTCTTGGCATTTTAATTATGATATGTCTTGATGTGGTCCTCTTTGGGTTCCTTTTTTTCAGGGTTCTCTGCACTTCCTGGACTTGTAAGTCTATTTCTTTCACCAGATGGGGGAAGTTTTCAGTCATTATTTCTTCAAATAGGTTTTCAATATCTTAGCTCTCTCTCTTCTTCCGGCACCCCGTAATTCGGATGTTGGTACACTTGAAGTTGTCCCAGAGGCTTCTTACACTATCTTCATATTTTTTAATTCTTTTTTTCTTTTCCAGTTGGGTGTTTTTTGCTTTTTCATATTTCAAATTTTTTACTTGATTCTTGGGATCCTCTAGTCTGCTGTTAGATCTCTGTATATTATTCTTTATTTAAATCAGTGTATGCTTAATTTCTAATTGGTCCTTTTTCATATCCTCGAGGGTCTCACTAAAATTATTGGCGATTTCTAGAAGATTCTTGAAAAACCTTATAACCGTTGTTTTAAACTCTATATCCAGTCATTTGCTTTCCTCCATTTCTCTCATTTATGACCTGTTTGTTTCTGCATTTTAGCTGCTTCTCTGTGTTGATAGTGGCTTTGTGTGCTACGTGTCCTATAGGGCCCAGTGGCTCAGCCTCCCAGTTACCTGAGGTGGACACTCTTGGTGTACTCTTTTGTGGGCTGTGTGCACAGTCTTATCGTTAAGTCCTGATTGTTATCGGTATCACTGGGAGGAATTGACCTCCTGGCCAATTTGCTGTGAGGATTAGCTGTGTCTGTGACAGAACTTCTGTGTTGGAGACACCCTTATGGAACAAGACTTGCTTCAGTGGGGCTTTGGTGCTCACTGAGTCTGCCCCTTGAGTGTGTCCCTTATGGATCTGAGGAGTTGTAATCTGAATAGTTCCACTCTGACCACTGGGTACACTGGCTCTTGGATCTCCAAGGAGGTGCAAATTTACCCACTACTTGAGGCCACCCAGCAGGAGCTATGGAGAGATCTGCAGATTCCTCTTCTTTGTTTGGGGTTTTGAGGTGCCCAGATGAGGCCCAGCTGTGAAGCAATGCAAGTTTCTTGGGCCTTCTTTTAGAGATTCTGGGGTTCTCTGACCCAGCTGCAGTTTGTTGGGTAATTTTAGATTACAAAGGGCCAGGCCATTCCTATGCAAAAGCCTCTGCACACAGCTTGGGTGGGGCAGGGTCTAGGGGCTCAATAGAGTATAAAAAACAGCTATGGCAGATTCTCAGCTGTGCCCTGAGAGGCCCCTAGATCTCAATGTCCCATGGTAATAGCTACAAGCACCTCTAAGAGAAAGCCACCTTTGAGTTCCACCCGAAGCCAGACAGTCCAGTTTCTCCCCGTATGAGTCTGGGTCCCCAGAGTCTCACCTGGAACGGGAGTTAAGACCAGTCAGGAGCTTGTGTCTTCCTCCCGATTGAAAAAGACAATCGCGTACTCAATTGCCAGCCCTCTCCGCACATGCGCCTCCATACCTCTGCATTTTACTTCCGCACCTCCTCTGAGTCTCAGTGTGCTTTTCTCTTCCCTTCTAGTTGTAGAATTTCCTCTCAGCCAGCCTTCCTGTGGTTCTGGATGATGTCCGTTTTGCCTTTCAGTTGTAGTTTTGAAGTGGTTGTGCCAGGCAGCAAGTTCAGGTGTTTACCTATGCTGCCATCTTGGTTTCTCTCTACCTCCCAACTTTTTCTATTCCTTTAGTAACTTTTCCTCCCCAGTCTCTGAGACAGATATTTCCTCCAACACCCCCAACCCCTGATTCAGGTGATGATCTTGTTACATAAGTTATTATGAAAAAATAATAAATTTTTTTAAAAAATCAATATTTTATTTAAGCTGAGTGCTGAGTTGATTACAATTTCCCTCTGCTTCTCTGGTTTCCCAGAGGAGGAATTTTCCCATAAATAAGCTTCACTTTTCGCTACATCCCTTTGTTCTTTCTCAGAAGGAAAGGACATGCCCTCTCCAAACACATTTCATTGATGTGTTTGGAAAGGAACTAGGCATTCCCACCTTAGCCCCACACTCATCTTTCTGGGGCCTCTTCTGCAGAGATATCATTCTCTAGTCTGTCGTTGGCCACAAGGTAAGTGTTAATGTTCAAGACCAGGGTACAGGGACCTAAGCCTATTGTTGCTCTTTTGCAAACTTATGAGAAATAAGCCACTATTTAGAACCCTATCTTCCTTTTTGTCTCTCTTATTTGGTTTTTAGGATTTGGAAGGGAAGGTGTGTTGTATATGACTGCATCACCCAGGCCATATCCTCCAACAGAGACATTGATTACACAGCATATTTTATTTCCATTCACCTGAATTTTTTGTCTCTCTCAATTAACTCAGACCTTGGATAGAGAGGATGGGGGATATAACTTAATGGTACCTCAAACTTTAACAGTAAGTACAAAAATATTTGTTGAATTATTCTGTATATCCTATATAAAAAAAGGCTAATATGCAAATTGTCCCCTCGATCAGGAGTTTAACTGGGAGTTCAACCAGGGTGTGGGACCAGCCAGCCAACCTCCCATGTCTCCTCCCCATGGCCACCTTGCCTGATTGGGCATGATAGGGGTGGGCCGGCTGAACCTCAAAGGTGCATGAATTCATGCATTGAGTTTCTAGCCTATATATATATATAAAAGCCTAATATGCAAAGTATCCCTTCAGGAGTTCAACCGACCAGGAGTTCGATCACTCGCTACAACGTACACAGACCACCAAGAGGCAGTGCAGAATGAAGGAAGGCCCTGGCTGGTAGCTGGGGAAGGGAGGCCCCAGCCAGCGGCTGGCAGCTGCTGGGGACCCTTACCTGTGCATGATTTTCATGCACTGGGTCTCTATTATTTTTCATAATGAACAATATGGTAAATACACATATATATCAAGGTTATAAATAATTGTGGAGATATATATGTATATGTGTGCCCATAACTACTATTAATGTATACACAAATGCTGCTAAATAGTTAGCTCTTTCAGATTTCTTACAATCATTTAAAATTAAGTGATAATAGCCCAGCCAGCATGGCTTGGTGATTGATTCCTGATCAGGGCACATGCCCACATTGCAGGCTCCGTCCCCAGTGTGGGGTGTGCAGGAGGCAGCTGACCAATGATTCTTTCTCATCACTGATGTTTCTATCTCTTCCTTTCTTGTTCCTCTCTGAAATCAATAAACATGCATCTAAAAAAGACTTAAAATTAAGTGATAACAGTTAATGAATTGGGAGGACCTGGTTGAACAAGTATCATTTAAATCAAAGTCAGAAATTATATGCTGGAGAAATAAGCAATTTCTGTTCTTCTGCCCAAATGAATCAAATAAAAGGAATACTGATAGCAAAGGCATCATTATTCTGACCCAACAAAGAATTCCTTTGTGTCATATCTAGTAGAAAAATATAAATAATACGAAAAATAGCTTTTATAAGTGAAGAAATTAAGTAAAACGGGTATCCAAATAGATGCCTGGTGAATATAACATTATGCTGGTTAAACTCACCAAATTTGTAATTCCTGTTAAGTTTCCTAACTCCTTCCCTTCAATTCCCCCACTCTGTTGTTTTCCTTTTGACCACATTTCTATGCTTTCAGGACAAGGGCTTGCCCTGCAGAAAAGAAGAAGCTTAGCTGAAATTAGAATGTTTAATCAAAGCTTTTCTAGACAGCATGAACCATCAGCAAACACTGAACCGGGCAAAATGAAATGCCATTCAAATGGAAACAGCTAGAGCTTGCAGATTTACCCAACAAAGAACACGATTCCAATACTTACTCCCCCTCATCTCGTCACCACATACTTTTTCCAGCATTAGATGTGAATGAAATTTGGGTTGTTGGCAGAAGGGGATTGTGAGGGATGGGGGCCGAGTAGGGAAAAGTCACACGACATTGCTTCCTGGTTGCTGCACAGAATGCAAGTCATTATTTTCCAGTGACAGTATCCAGAGATCATTTGAATTGGTAGCGGTACTGCTCTCTCTCTCTCTCTCTCTCTCTCTCTCTCTCTCTCTCTCTCTCTCAATGGTTTTCAGTTCCTAGAAATTGGCTCATACTTCAGCCTGTAGACATGTCCCAATGTGTCATTTTTAAACCACTATGGGGGAAGCAGAATGTGCCCTGACTTTGGAAAGGAGGTTAGAGAAGAAAAAGCATATGTCTAGATGAAAAAAATTAGCAGGGACTGCTTTCTTTCCCAGCATGCTGGTGTGTTGTGTCACACTTTCAGCACTGTGAATTTATTAATTATGACTCATGGATAAGCGTTTTTGTCAATTAAAAAGATTGAGATAGGATCAGCTAAGCAGGCACAATTATATTGCTTCTAAAATGGACTATTTTTAAATAATTTCCCAAATTTTATAGCCACTCATTTGGAAATGCAGCAAGACTCTGAGAAATGTCATATTATTTAAATAGTGACCCACCAATTCTTCTTTCAGAGCTGGTTTTAGAGGAATAAATCTATATCCTTACTCCTGGAATGTAATGTCTGAACGCTTATTAAAACAGAAGATAATATTTAATCCTAAAAACGTAGGATATTGTGTTTTTGAGAGTATTTGTTTTTGTTCTTGTCTTTGCTTAAATGAATGTTTGCTTATTTCTCAGTGAAATATTTCACACTTACCATCTTTATCAAGGGTAGCAGGAAATGGGTTTATCTAAAAACAATGTAATAGATACATGATATAGAGGTTTGGGCGGGGTTAAAGAATCAAGAAGGAATGGTGAGGCATTGCTGGTTTGGCTCAGTGGTTGAATATTGACCTATGAACCAGGAGGTTACAGTTTGATTCTCGGTCAGGGAACATGCCCACATTTGGGGCTCATTCTCCAGTTGGGGGCATGCAGGAGGCAGCTGTTCAATGATTCTCTCTCATCATTGATGTTTCTATCTCTCTCTTCCTCTCCTTTCCTCTCTGAAATGAATACAGATTTTTTTAAAAAAGAAGAAGAAGAAGAAAGAATGGTGAGGTACTCAGTGACTAATTACAATGGGAGTCATTACCACCCACTCTGAGCTTGAAGGGACAAAGGAAAGAATGTTCCTTGAGAGGTAAGCATAGAAGAAGCATTGTTAGATGGGAAAACAGAACCAGAACAATAGCAAACAAAGATAGAGTTGGAGGAATAAATACCCAAATCTTCTCCTATCTTTCCATCTCCTGCTGGTGCTTCTAGTGCATCAGGAAGTCCAGATGATGCAGCCAATAAAGGGCAGCCTCTCAGGCATCGAGCTAGAGAAGAACAAAGACAGATCTGGAAATAACCAGAGTCACCAGCACACCATCCATAAACAGTTACATGTCTCCATTCATAAGGATACTTTTTGCTATTATATAGGTACTAGCGGTCTGGTGCATGAAATTTGTGCAGAGGTGGGATCCCTAGGATCAGGGGCTGGGACCAATCAGGGCCAAAAGGCCTGGGCAGGGTCAGGAGAGGAGGTGACAGTTACTGGGCCAGGCGCAGTTCCCCGCCTCCCCCTCCTTTCTTCACCACAGCACCACCACTGCAGGGGGCGAGCTGCAGGACAATCAGGGCTTGCCAGCTGGGGGGAGAAATGGGGAGGGGCCACGGGAGGTTGGTTGGCCGGCCGAGGGGCCAAACCATGGGCTGTTGGCCAGTCAGGGGAGGTTGGCTGTGGGAGCACACTGACTACCAGGGAGCAGCTCCTGTGTTGAGCATCATAGCAGCTGTTCAACCAGCTTTTCCAGGCATTTGGTCTGAACGATCACTTAGGCTTTTATATATATATAGTAGATAGAATAAACATACATACCATCGCTCATTCATCCTAAATACTGTAACAGAGCGAGTCCCCACAAGATAGACCACAAAGACTAATTGAATTCAAACAGGCATAAATTTATTACAGATTCGAATCTGGGCTCAAACCTTAGCTGACGCAGCAGCCTGGCAAACGCCTGGTAAGAGTGACGACAGAGAGGCAGTCCCTCTTTTTATACCCATTCTGCCTTCCCCTATTGGCTCATACTGCTGGTTGGCAATCTTTAATTGGTTCTCAGGCAGCAAGGGACCAGCTAACCCAGGAGGTTCCTAGTAAGGCTGCTTGACCTAGTTAGCCTAACGGACTCAGGAAGTTTGGTTCAGGTGTTGTGGTCCGTAAGGGGATTCCTCAGTAGTTCCCAATTTAACCGTTTATCTCTGGACTGCTTGCTTAACCATTTATTGCTACATTCCCTACTGGTCTTTACCGGGGAATCAAATCCTTGATTCCTCGTCCTCCTCTTCCTCTAATTTAAGGCTATGTATGATATTGAGTTCGGAGGACCATAATCTTAAGGTCATGTGTCCTGGCCAGTATCATGTTTACTAGGGACCTGAATATGCAAGGGCCCACTGCCAATACTACTATTAACCCAGATAGGGGGCCCAATAAAGGAAGTAGGTATGGGAGGAGGCCGTTAAGCCCACTCCAGAGAGGGTTGTCCATAACCACAGTCTGTGGGTTTGGAGTAAGAGGTAGGCACTTTCCCGGAGTGTCCCCCTCGACACTCACAAGGGGGCCCAAACAGAGCTTCTAACATCTTGGCTTTATCAACTGGGTCCCCCCATCCCCCTTCACCGGTAGGAACAAAAGCAGTCAATAGTCCTGCCAGCAGGACTATTGTCCCTAGTCCAGTGATTCTGACCTTTAGGGGCTCGTTGGTAGGGCAAACCTTCCATCGTCCTTTGATGTCCTTTTCTTCTGATGCCCTTTTAAGCCGAGTATGATGTATCCAGTGTTGTTTTCCCGCGACCTTGACGGCGGTGGGGGTGCTGGGGACATCCTACTGGGGCTCTAGTTGGCCAGGGCTGAGTTTCTTGACCCAGACTAGCTCACCCGGTTCGACGGCTGGGTCCCTCGAATCTTGGTCTCTCCCCACTTCTTCTTCACGGCCCCCACGGACCATACGTTGGATTGCTCCCCAAGTGAGTTGAAGAGCCTGTAATGAGTTAAGAAGGTTTCGGTTATGGATGGCCCCAAGCTGCTCCTCCCCCAACCGGGGCAGGATTGCGGGAGGTCTTCCAAAAATGATCTCATAAGGGGTGAACCCGAGTAAATATGGGGTACATCTGGCCCTAAGCAGGGCAAAAGGGAGGAGGCTTACCCAGTCACCGCCAGTCTCGAGTTTTAAGAACTCCTTCAAGGTCCGATTCATTCTCTCTACCTGTCCTGACCTTTGAGGCCTGTATATACAGTGGAGTTTAGTAGCCAATTGTTTAGTGACCTGAGCGGTAAACGCCGGACCATTGTCGGACCCCAAATATAACAATAGGCCAAACCGGGGAAGAATTTCAGAGACTAAATGTTTAGTTACTACCTGTGCTGTCTCTCTTTTGGTAGCGAAAGCTTCTGGCCATCCTGAGAAGGTGTCAACCAGTACTAGGAGGTACTTGTAAACTCCCCTTGCCGGGGGAAGTTCGGTAAAGTCTAGTTCCCAGTGTTCTCCTGGCGACCGTCCTCTGAACCGAACTCCTGGCCCTTTAACTTGGATGGGGTTGGAATTTATTCTGGCACAAGTCTTACACCTTCGAGCAATATCCTTGGTGAGCTGGTACAATCCCTTTAGAAAGTAGCTTTTCCTGAGGAGCTCGGCCAACTTGGTGCCCCCTAAATGGGTATTTCGATGAGTCTGTTCAGCTATTTTCCTTCCCAATGCCTGAGGGAGTAGAACCCTCCCATCGGGCAGTCGGATCCACCCCTCTTTATTCTTTTCTCCTCAAAGCTTCTGCCCTATTTCCTCCTCCTCTGGGGTATAATGGGGACTCGGGGGGACAGTGCCCTCTTGTAGGGTCAAGACTTCTATAGGCCCTACTGGTCTTTTGGCAATGTCTCTAGCTGTTTGATCAGCTAGTTGGTTTCCCCTTGAGATCTGAGTCGTCTCATTGATGCCCTCTGCAATGGATAATGGCCACCTCTGTTGGTCCCCATACTGCAGATAGTAAATTTAGGATCTCTTGTGAGTTTTTAATGTCCTTTCCTCCTGCTGTTAGGAGGCCTCTTTCTTTGAATAGGGCACCATGTACATGAACAGTGGCGAAGGCATATCGGCTATCAGTATAGATGTTTACTCTTTTTCCTTTTTCCCATCGGAGTGCCTGAGTTAGGGCAATCAGCTCGGCCTTTTGGGCAGAGGTCCCATGTCGTAGGGCTACTTGCTTAACCATTTATTGCTACAAATACTACACTTCAGCCACACAGTATATCCCATCATCATACATTCTGGCCTCCACCTACCCTTCCACCATCACTCCTACTAACAATTTTGAACTTTATTCTCTAGGTTAATAGATAGTTGACGTTTTTAAAGAGATTTAGGGCTGTTTGTTTGCTTGAGAAAATAAATATGGAAACAGTTGAAAGATGAACTTAAGTGGAAAGACATTGGTGGCAGGGAGAATATAGCTGACACTGAAGAGAGAGATGATAAATTCTAAAACTAAAGAGGGGTCAGATAGGATCAATGGATTCAAGAGTTGCCGTTGAAATGGCATCTATAGGTTTGGGTGACAGGTGTGAAATGATGAGGGAGGGAGGGGAAAGAATCAAGAATGAAGCTTCCCTTCTAATTTTGGAGTTATACCATTCATCAAAAAAAATAAATAAATACAGAGAAGCAAGTTTTGGTGAGAAAAGATAAAATAGACATGTTAAATTTGAGATGTTTTAAAGGAACTCTCTGAAGACAAGTTTGTGGGGAAAATTCTTGTCATGATGATCCTTGTGAGGAAGGGGGTGGGAAACGGGAATCCAGCTGGATTTCTGAAACCGGGACCAAGGTAGGCAGACAATCTCAGTACCCGACAATAAACGAATCTTCTCACTGGCTCAGTGACTCACAGGGTGATGTTTCTAATATGACTGTGAAACAGGGGTCCTCAACTCCACATTTAAGTGATGGTTTTGGATTTGGGGCCCTGAGGAGTTTTCTGAAATTAACTACAAACTATTAGACAGGAAAGAGGTTGGGAGGAGAGAGAAGAAAAGGAACAGTTTTGAAAAAAGGTCCCCCTCAGAAAACCTGGCAAGCAAAAATTCAAAAATATAAATCTATGCTTACAAAATAAATAAAATTTTGAACACAAATTTTAATTTTAACTAATATTGATTTAATAGCGTTGTTGGACAAAGACTTTAAAATACTACCACTACACCCACAAACACTCACATGCAACACACACACGCACATATTTTCCCCATAGGAAAATGGCCTTTATTATATGGCATGAAACATTCATTCTCCTGTTCAGGAATAAAAAGGTCTCTGTTTTCCAGCCTAGCGACCTGAGAAGGGGAGGGAGGTACATCCTACCTGAAAGGGTGTAACTGGGGTCCTGGACTTTTTCATAGTGGTTGGGTCCCTTGGGCAGAGGCGTCTGCTTCTTCATCTGTTGCTCTTTCCGCCTCTGTACCTGGTAAAGGAGCTCTTGGGTCTCTGGCACCTCCTTGACATTGAAGCCATCCCCACTCAGGCAGCCATTTCTGGAGCCTTGGTACTGGATTCGCTGGATTCTCCTCAGCACTCTACAAGCCTTCCCTAGAGGAATAGATCTGCTCCCAGGAATCCTGAGAGCTGGTGTTTTCTGAATTGCTGAGCAGGAAAATAGACAAATGGATAAATCCCCTTATCCATGTATCGGCTGTGTGACCTTGGACAAGTTACTGAATCTCTGATAAGCCAGTTTTCTTCACTCAGAAATGGGAATGCTGCTACTTACTGTGGCTACTACCCACTGGCGCATAGTAGGTATTCTCTCATTAGACTGCATCACATGTTTTAATTTCATCAATGTTCAGTTTCTCTTCTGTGTGGGAGAATTTGATAATATATCATTTGGTAAAAATCCATTCATAGGGAAGTCTTTTAACATGGTGAGTGACTAAACTGAGTAATACTGTCTAGGATCTTAAAAAATGAGGTGTTAAGATTCTTGTTTTCTCATATATCTTGTGTGCTGACACTGAGAGCAATTCTATAAGAGAAATTTCAAAAATGCTTTAGCAGCGATTAGTGCTGGTGGAGTTAGTGTATAATCCTCCAAAGTGACAACTTCACTGTGTGGTGTGAATTCTGATTTCTTGCTCTACAGCCTGTATTTTGCCGCATTTGTGTCTGCCCTATAAGCTTATGCCTACCCATTTCTTTCTTTCTCTCACCAAATATTTTTCCTAATGGCTTTTAGTTTGAGATTGTACTTTTTTTTCCCAGCCTAGAAAAGCCGCTGTACCACTAAACCCCAGAGACACAGATAGAGCAGCTGTGTGCTCCCAGACTCCGATTCAAAAAGTGTGGGTGGAAGAAGGGAAGTCAAAATAGCTTGTTATTTCCATTGCTGGCAATTTAGATTCAGAGGCATTTCATCTGCAGTCCCCTCAAGTGTTGAATTGAATAAAAGTAGTAGCAGAAACAGTGGAAAGGCTGGAGGGGGGAGGGGCTGTGAACACTTCCAGCTAAACGCAAAGAGACAGGCAGCTTGTAAGCATGCATCCTCAGCTTGGAATAAAAGCCACAAGAAGCCTGAGAGCCAGCCTTTATTGAAACAAGATGCTGTCGTAATGAAACAAAATGCAGGCTGAAATCCATGTACACTGGCAGAGTGTAGTGATTACTGAGAATGTGCTCCTCAGACCAGGAGGGGCTGTGTGGGCAGTTGCGAATGAGAGGAAGCTTAAAGCACTACGGCATTCACATCCTGCCTGACGTGAATGATTTAGGAATAGACATATTTCACATGCACCTTTACTAAGAAGGAATGTGTCTATAAAAGATTGACTCCTCATTTTACATTTGAGTCAACCAGCATTCACATTTGCATTGAGCTTGATACTATGAATACAGATTGTGTATAGGAAGCATGTTTTCAAAGACATGATATCCCAAATTTTATTTTTAAGTGATTTTAAGCCAATTTTCCTTTAAAAAAAATTGTTACAGAGCTAGCCCTCAGAGGTCTTTTAACAAATAATATAACCAAAGTATAAGACTAGCACAAGTAAATAAACGAAAATAATGCTGAAGGAAAACTAGAAATTTAAACAGGAAAAAAATGGATCTTGATTTATTTTTGTGTGTTTGTAATCCTGAGAAAAATTAGGAAAATGAAAATTAGGAAGATGAAGACTTGTAAATTTATGAATCACGTCAAGGAATCCTTGATATGCTTTAAGGATTCTAGAGTCTCACAACACTAATCCTTTATTATGTATACCTAATTTACCTTTAAAAAAATATGACTTTCCTTTTCATTGATATAATTCCAGAGTCAGACAGTATATATCAGTTAAGCTCATTCTATAAAAAGGTACTGCATATGTGCTGTAAGAGATATAAGAATTGTGCAACACAGGCAACACTTTATTGAAGTGCTTACAATTTAGTTGAGAAAAACATACTAGTACATGGTTCAAAAGTGTACATAATGAATACTATGTACAGAAATATAGACTAACATGCAGATAGATAATTCTTTATCGTGGGGGGCTACCTTAGGATATTTAGCAGCATCTCTGACTTCCACCTAGTAGATACCCAGTAGAGCATCCTTTATGGGCTGAATGTTTGTGCCCTCCCCTCCAAGGTGAGCATATTTGGAGATGGGAACTTTGGGGTATTTAGGTTTAGATTAAGTCATGAAGACAGGATCCTCATGATGGGATTAGTGCCCTTATAAAAAAGTAAAAAAGAAAGATATCTCTCCATGAACATATACCAAGCTATGCTCAAATGAGCACATGATAAGAAAATGACTCTCTACCAGCTAAGAAATAGGTCCTCACCAGACACCAAATCTGCTAGCACCTTGATCTTGGACTTCCCAACCTCCTGTGAGAAATAAAGGTATGTTGTTTAAGCTACCCAGTCTATGGCATTTTGTTATAGTAGCCTGAGGAGGCAACCAAAAATTTCTCCAGACACTTAAAAGTCCCTGGGGGGTAGGGGGAAGGCAAAATTACCCCTAGTTGTGAAAATCACTGAGTCTAAGAATCACAGTTTGTTGTCAAATTACAAGTGTAATATGTACTCCCCACCTTAGTAAATGGCATTACCCAGTGGCTGGGGCCAAAAAGCTGTCATCCTTGACTCCTCTCTTTCACATTTTTCAGCGAGTTTTAATTTGCCAACAAAACGTATCCTGATTCTGATTCTCCCTACCATCTCCATTGCTGCCATCCTCGTTCAAGCCATCATCATTTCTCACCTAGATACTATAATACCTCCTAACCTGCATTTCTATTTGCCTCCCCTCTGCTCTTTTCCCCACACAGTAGCCAGAGTTGGCCTTTTATAATGAGAAGCAGATGTCATTATCAGCTCCAAATCCTTCTATGATTCCTCATCACTCTTGGAATAAAATATAAGTCCTTACATGGTCTGCCTGGCTCTACATGGCCCAACATGATATAGCCCCTGGCTACCTCTCTGAACTCATTTCTACTGCTCTTCTCCTTACTCACTGCACTTCAGCTACTAGTACACCAGCCTCTCTGCTCTTTCTTAAGTATGCCAAGCATGCTTCAATCTTTGGGCTTTATACCTACTATTCTTTTAGACAAGATATTTTTTTCTGTGGAAAAAAAAAATTCTGGTCATGCACTTTACCTATTTTTCTATTGGGTTGATATTTTTCTTCTGAGTATTCTACTTGGATAGAAACTGTTATTTTGAAAATATATCATGGATGTTTTATTGATAATCCGTACTCTAGTGTGCTTTCACCTTTAACGCTAGTCAAGAAAGGAGACAGCAGGAGGGACAGGTGCTTGAAGCAAATGAAGCTTTAAAAGAGGAATAGAAGAGATCTCTATTCCAATGATTGTTTATGATATTTTGTGGGGTTTATTTTTTCATCACTTCAGTTTTCCTCATCCTGATCATTCTTTCAAACCGTTTCCCCCCAATTTCAAAATGGTTTGAATTTGTGGAACAACTATTATGTGACTACCACTAGAACCTGATGCCTCTGTGACCTCATCTTCCACTATTCTCTCAGATCTCCTCCTGATCGGTGAACAGAATAACCTTGCCACAGAATCTTTGCATTTGCTATTTTCTGTGCCTGGACCATCTACATGGCTCATCCTCTGATTATCTTCATCGTTGTTTTCTATTTAGCAATAATCTCAGAAGCATCTCCCCTGACCACCCTACCTACAATTTCAGTACTGCCCCACTAGAGTTTTTCCTGTTTTCTCTGATTTATTTTTTGTCCTTGGCTTTTATTTTCTTATATACTAAAATCTCTATTTATCGTTATATCATTTGTTATTTCCTATAGAGTGGAAGCTCAAGAAGGAAGCAATTTTTTTGTCTGTTGTTTTCACTGTTCTATTCCTGAATCCAAGAACAGTCCCTGGTACACCATTGATATAAAAAGTCTTTAGTGAATTAATTAATGAATCTAAGAGTGAGAGATGGAGTCTTTGGAACTTAAAGTCTCATTGGAGAGAACAAATGCAAATACTCATCTGTATAAAAAACAATTAAAGATATAAATGTCTAGTGATGATAGGCTCAAGTGTCTTGAGTAGCATATGAAGAGTTTTGGTCATGTTTCTTTGGAATTAGATAATGAGACGGTAGTGCCTTTTTACTTGGGTCCTAAGATACTGATAAACCTGGATTGGAAGTGAAAAATCTGAAGGCTTTCTAGAAAGAAACAATAATATGAGTTGGGGTTAGATATGCAAGTAATCAGGCTGTTTCTTGAAACAGAGGACCAGGTAGAAAGTAGTAAGAATTCATTTTAGATAAGTACCTGAGTATTTCAGTCAGGATCCCAGCAAGAAACAGCTGTCATACTCAGAATAAGAATTCAAGGAAGATGTACTAAAACACCCACTTATAAAGGTTTAGGCTGCGGTGCAGGCAATAGCAAGGGAAAGTAGTATCCTAGAGGTAGTCACAGAACAGGGAAGCTGTCACCACCCCCTAGGCTTATGGGTGAGAAGGAAGAGAGTTGGATAGAGGACATCTTGGGAGGAGTTGTGACTTTCAAGCAAAGAATACAGCTGCCCTGAAGTGACCTACACAAAGGGAGCAGAGCTTCATCCTCCCACTGATCCCCTTTAGCGAAACCAACTAGAAGCCAGAGGTAAGGGGATTGCTGATACAGTCGGTAGAGGTCAGCTTCCTTAACATAGAGCATAGTGGAAACAGATGCAGAGTATATCTGGAGGGACAAGTGGAAACTATCCATCACACTGAAGGCTGAATAACCTGAAAACTGTTGCTAGAAAGCCTTGAGTATCCCTCAGAGTGGTCATCATCTTTATAGTTGAGACATGTTGCATAAAAGTTTTTTTTCCTGACTATATACACTTTATAACCTTTTTCACACTGTTTTAACCACATTTTCATAATGAAAACATTGCTTGACCTGGCATTTGATTCATGTAACACATAACATAAAATTACAGAGATTCAGAATAGCTGAATAAAGAAATATTTTTTAAAAAGGAATCAAAGCACCAGCCCGCAAATAGGTGACCCGATGGCCAATGAAAATCAATGCAGCAAAGTTGTGGATTTTTTTAAAATGAGTAATAGGCTCAGTAAAGATTAACTGTATTCTCTCTATTAAGTCCTCTGTCCATATTCTACCACTTCCTTTTACACGCTTCTGTTCCAGTAGTTAACTCTGTCTGTTCTTGTTTTATCTTTATTTTCTCATATCTTCACCTATACTCAGCGTTGGTACTTATCTATTTCTATGAACCTATCTATCTATAGATACATAAAATAAATATTGATTATGTGGCATGAAGGGGAAAGAGAGACACTTTAGCTTTATCAAAGGAAACAGAACAGTCACTGTAATCTCTCTAGCCTTTACCTTTAGTGGAATTCTATGAGAGAACTTGATGAATCTTCTTTAACAAAACATTTTGTCACAGCTTCACTGTCATCGGACAAAAAGAACAAAATTAGACACATGTACAGATAACCACTGCCTTTGGCTAATTCCTATTTTTAGTTTTGTAACTTCTGCAATATTATGTTATTCCTACATTAGTGCAGATTAGCCCCAAATAGTCCAGGGCCATGTTGCTTGACACCATACAGTTATTATATAGTATTCAAAATTACTTCAAAATTCTGGTTTTATCCAGGACACTATTTTAATTTTCTAGTAGATACAGATAATTGAAGCAACCTTTAACTTCTTTTTTGGATAAGCTATTAGCTCTGATTATTTAACTTAAATTAATTCAAAGATATATATATATATATATATATATATATATATATGTACTGATGCTTTATTTTGCAAGCAACAGAATGGATCTGAAGATAAACCCTTAAGAGCTTATAATCTAATAGTCAGAAAAATATATTTAATGTAGATAGTAAATTAGGTTAGAGCAATGTAGAATTTCACAGTGTGAAAGAGTTTTCACTAAAGAGTTTTTATATCAACAGTGTACCAGGCACTGTTCTTGGATTCAGGAATAGAGCAGTAAATACAACAGACAAAAATCGCTTCCTTCTTGAGCTTCCACTTTATAGGAAATAACAAATGATATAATGATAAATAGAGATTTTAGTATATTAGAAAATAAGGGCTAAGGAGAATGATTCAGGATTGGGTATGAAGAGAGGGCAGCATTTCAATAGGTATAGACCAGTTATGGGACAAGAAAATGAAAGGCTATAAACTCCTGTTTATTAATTCATAAAACAAAAACAATATTATTATGAATTGGATTTTGTGAGGATTAAATAAAAAAAGGAATATAAAGCACTTTGTAAAGGTAATGAAAAGAGCACAATAATGTTAGCTTTAAAAATAGCCTTCCCAAAGTTCTAGCAGCAAGAATGGACTGACAGTATTGGAGGAGTGGACACTAAATGGGAGCATAGGGTTGAGGACATGGAGTAAGGAGAGAGGACAACTCTCATTGATCAGACATTTATTAACTATGCTTTATTTCCTTGGAAAAATAGAGGGAAATAGTAGAAACAATACTGTGGGGGGCAAGGGATCTCCTTGTTTGCTGCTGTGTCCCTAGTGCCTCTGAAACAGAGCAAGGCACACCGTTGATGTATAATAGCTATTTGTGGGATGATCCTACCCTGTTGGGAGATGATGAGAAAAGATTCATAATCCTCAGCATGAGTAAAGATATCTCTTCAGAGACAAGAAGAAGAGGAAGAAAGAAAATACTTAAATTTAGAAGCCTCTACTAGAAGAGAGAATACTAAGTGCATTTCTAAAAAGTACAGTGGATATGCACATTGGGTATATGGAGGCAGGCTGAAGCAATGGAGAAGGTAGAAAACCCTTTTGCTGGGGGAGAAGTCTAAGGGAAAGGCTACAAAAAAAAGAGGCAAGAAGTTACAGCCAGGCCAGTGTGGCTCAGTAGTTGACTGTCAACCTATGTACCAGGAGGTCACGGTTCCATGCCAGGTCAGGGTACATGCCCAGGTTGCAGGCTCAATTCCTTGTAGGGGGCCTGCAGGAGGCAGCCTATCAATGACTCTCTCTCATCATTGATGTTTCTATCTCTCCCTTTCCCTTCCTTTCTGAAATCAATAAAAATATATTTAATTTAAAAAAATAAGTTAAAGAATACCGAGAAAGGGCAAGAATATGGTGATGTGAAATCCCTATTCCCCCAAAATTCCAGGTATTCATACCAACACCCTGCAGAGTGGTTCATACAAACCAAGTGCCACGTACTTGTGTAGTACTATGTGCCAAAGTTGGATTGGTACAGACCAGGTGGAAGGGACAGGCCAATGGAAGTTCAATGACCCTGACGTCAAATGTACAGTAGTGCCTGAGCCGGTTTAGCTCATTGTTAGAACCCATGGACTGAAGGGTTAGGAGTTTGATTCTGGTCAGGTTGTAAACTCGATTCCCAGCCCCTTGGGTGGAGCACGCGCTGGAGGCAACCAGTGATGTGTCTTTCTCACATCAGTGTTTCTTTCTGTCTCTCCCTCTCCCTTTTACTCTCTCTGAAAAGCAGTGCAGGGGAGGGAAATATCCTGGGGTGAGGATTAACAAATGAACAAAAAAAAGTATAGTAGTAACTGGACTACAAGCCACTACCACCTAGGAATTTGCGAAAAAGCATTGGACTTCCCATAGAATGAGGATAAGTGAGATCAAATCACCTGAAAATGTAATTTCAAATACAAGATAACTTTGGCTGCTTTGGGGGTTGTACCTGGTACCCTGCTGGCTAGTTCTGGCTTTGGAATCACCTCCTTCAGAGCAGCATCCTATGTCATTTTCTCCTTTCCAAATAAGCTTCGTGCCCCTCTTCGGCACTCTCTCATCACCTTTAACATGGCCTTTCTCCTATATTGTAATTATCTGTTTATGTTTTTGCCTCCCTATTAGAATGAACAAATTAGGGCAGGGTAGAGTCTGATCTGATCAGCATTCATGCAGCTGGGAGGATGCAGCTTGAGCTAACATGTTTGCAAAGAGCCTTTGGAGAAGGTAGGCAGAATTGCAAAATCTAAGTTCAGAGTCAGGGTAGGAACAGAACAAGCAAAAAAAAAACAAAGACAAGAGTCTTTATCAGAGGTTCAGTTGTAACATTTTGGCATATTTGTGGAGCCCTCCTACATAGCCACATTTATCTCCAAACATCTAAAATAAGGTGCTTTGCGATCTTTGGTTACCTACCACCACTATTTTATGAAATTTTCAGGGAGAAAAAAATTTAATTTCAACAATCACAACGGTAGAAAAAAATATCTAATTTTCTTTTTCTGAGAAGCTGTATTTATTCATTGTCCTAGAAAGGGTGGACATGTGCTTCACTCACACAGCCTTAGCTACTTAATTCACAAGAAGAAAAAAGAAAAACTTCTAGTGCTTGTACTACAAAGCCAAGTGTCTTTGTGTTAATAACAGGGTTTGTAAGGGTGTTTTTTCTCCTGTCTTTATTCTGTTGCCATCAAAGGAGAAAGCAATTAAGCCAAATAATATTTAAAATCTGACAATCCTCGGGAGCCTGAAAAGAAAATCTAAATCTGCCATGTGGACACTTTAGAGCCTGTGTTCTACCCATGACCAGGGACTCACCCCTGCCTGAAGCCACACACATTTCCTGTGCCTGGACTTAGCAGAACTAATTAGAAAGAGAGCTCAAATTCTCTGCATATGAATGTCTTTCCTTATATTTGTTGATGCAAGTTAAGAGTCCCTCTTCATGTCTTGGAAGAACAAAAACAGATCATCTAGAACACAGTGAATAGTGTAGAATACTCAACGTGTCCTTATGACTGCCTACACAAAGCAAAAAAGGGTCTGAGAGGGGTATTAACATCTGAAGTGTCTGTCTGTGCAAAGACCTAGGCCTTCTGAGACTGCCTGGACAGAAGATTTAAACAGCAAAAGCAATTTGAAGTATTGGTGTATTTTGTTGTGACTTCTCCCCATTTTCTCTTCTTTTCTTTTGAACGTTAGCTACTAGTCTGTCTTCGGTAAAGGTTTAAAAATTGTTAAGTCTTTTATAAAGGAAGATAAATACCTGGTTTTTAATGTGAGCTGGATACTATGTATTGCTTTTATTGAACTAGTCAGAGAGTGCAGTATTTTTCTTTGTGTCGCAGGCAGCTCTGTGCACATGTATGTGCCTCGGGACTAAGGGGCACATGAATGTTTCCCGCACTGCCATCATGTGTGTGTGTGTGTGTGCCCCAGCACAGCCATGCATGGAAGTGTGTGTGTGCCTAACCGTGGCTGTGTGCAAAGGGAAAAAGACTCCTGTTCCATTATTCCAAGCAATTAAACTCCACAGCACCAGGATGAAGGGGAGGCCCTGATTTTCTTTTCCTTTGCCGTAATTGCCACAGCAATCATCTTTGATCAGGGAAGAGCAGGGAGGAGAGTCCTGGAAGTTGACATCCGTGGTATAAATATATACATTTACATACATGGGGGCAGTGCAACTCCACTGCTTTTTACTGACGTTTCTGACCTGAAACCATTGTAGCTCCACTGACACTTCATTTAATTGAATTCTTCCCCAGCGGTGCAGGAGCCGAAGGACTTGAAAGGGGGAGGGGAGGGGAAGGATGGGTAATCAAGGCTGACTCTTCTGCCTGAATGTCTAGAAATGATAGGAAAGTAATTGCTTTTGAAAAGGAAAAAAAACAACAACTGAAATAGCACAATTTGTTCTAGTTAGCAAGATGCTAAAAAGGGATGAATATATGAGGGTCTTGCCCCAAGTATACCAAAATCCCTACCCTGAGACTAAAACTAATTTGGATTTCTCTGCAAATAGGAATGAAATGGGGTTTTAAAATGAAGAAGAGAGAAAATGCAATCCTAAAAAAAGAAAAAAATCCTGAGATTCTCTGGTTCAAAATGGCCAGAGACAATAGGAAGATCATTCTGAGCCCAGAGCTATTGCACAGCCCCTTTTGTCAGCTTCAAATCAGCGAGCCGGAGGGTCGAATCCATTTAACCTGCCCCTGTGACACATCACCCACCCGCCTGACCCCAGCGCGGCCTCATTTTTATGGATGCAGAAGCTCACAGTGTAATTCATTCCGCGGCACACCCTGCTCATTCAGCCGCCTGCTTTTGCCACAAAGGTGCACTGCATATTCTCTGCTAGCTGAACTGGTGAGATATCTGTCAGCTTCCTGCTTAATGCAGGAGTTACCTCGCCTTACAGCTGCTAAAGAGTAATGTCCTTTACCGGGCATCTATCTGGGGGGCCTAGATCAGCCATGCACAACAGCACCTGTGCACAAACTCAGGGTCTTCAAGAAATCAATCTGGACCTGGAGGAATCAGGCAGCAGATTGGGGAAAAAATAAAATCTAAAAGATATTAAGTAACCTTTACCTTCTTTGTCATCAGTTCTCCATATTGGCTTTTTTGGTCATATGTTGATGAGAACGTGCAAGCATGTGCACAGCAGGCAGCTGCTTTGTCCTTTGATTTAGTGCATGGTACAATGGAAAACAAACAACAAAAAGGCTTAATAACAATACATCACCTGTATGTGGTACCTTTACAAACAACTCTCACATACATTGTTATATTTACTTATACCTTTTAACAACCATGTGTAGTAGCAGTAGCAGCAGCTTCTTGACCCCCTTATACAGGTTAGGAAACTGAGGCTCATATAGTTTAAAGAACTCACACAAGTTCTCATTGCTGAGAAGCAGCAGAGGAGGGAGTCCTGAGGTTCAGCAAGAGGAGGTCCAATTCTGACTTGAGGAATCCATGAGATTAAGGGAGGGTATCCACTCATTTCTTACCAGCACTTCCCACCTCTAGTCAACATTACATACTCAGCACTCCAGAATTTCAAGTGGGCTTCTGAAACCTGGATAGGATTTTAGAAGGATTTCAGGCCATCCTTCTGATCTACATCACAAGACCCAAGGGGTACATACACTAAGGATGACTGTTTGTGGGCATGGGGAATGAATATTGGATGTGATGGTATAAGGCTCACACATGTGCATAAAACCATGCATACTGAGAGACAAGGAGGAAAGAGAAGGGAGATGGATTGCAGTCTGGGGGCTATGAGCTAACTCCCCTCACAGCTATGGTCTAAAGTCCAAGGAGTCCTAAACCAGAACGTGCTCTTCCAATGTTTTATGAAAGTATATATTTGTCCAAGTAGGAAGATAGAACATGTTTTATGCTACCATTTGATATGTAACTTTTAAATATTTATATATATGGTATGTAGACCTCCATTTAAGCTCTCACCCCAAAATATTAGAGGTAGACTGGCTGAAGTGTCATTGGTGTGCATGGTAGTGATGAATGAAAATTTGGAAGAGATTACCTAATCTAGATTGGCATAAATTTTTATTAGCTCCCTTTAAAGGGTCAAAAATTTATTGGCCGTCATAATTACAGCAGTCTTCCCAACAATTTACTAAAGGCTGAAGTACCAATGTCTCCAATAGTTAAGTATACTAACGATGAATCTAATGACAAATAGATTTTTATGTTTTATAAATGTATTAACACAGTTGTTGGCTAGTCACATTGCCAAGTTTTTAAATAATATGATATTGGCCCCAGAGTGTTAGTACCCTGGATAATGGTGAAACATTTCCTCCGGGCAATTATCAAATCCTCCTCAGCAGCAAAAGAAAGATTAACACGTTGTCCCAGATTCATGACTAAGTTGTTCAGGAGGAGAGTCAATTCTGTGAGAATGCTGTGCAAAACAGATGAGATCATCTAGTCATGTGGCTTCGGTTAGGAGTTCACATCTGGTTTCTATGGAGATCCTCATGCTAACCTAAGGGTCACACCAAATCTCACTTTTTCCATGAAGGTTTCTCTCCTAATACTGAACTTCCATAGCAGTTTGTATCTCTAAGGCATAAATATTACGCTCTTTCTTCATTAGTCTTGTGTCTCTTCCCTCTCATAATAGATTGTACAGGTCTGAAAACCTGTAACTTTCACCTTTAAATTCCCAAAATGTTCAGCACACATTGTAGGCATTCAATTAATATTAAGTGACTGCATAGACAAATGTTTCCTACCTTTGCCAATATTTTGTTTCCTCTTTTTTTGGTATTTTTTTACATATTTATGTGTTGTGCAATCTCCTCTGTGGTAATTCCATTATTTCACCAAACCCTGAAGAATGCCATTAATAACATAGATAAGGTGCCCCAACCGGATAGCTTAGTTGGTTGGAGCATCATCCCGTATACCAAAATGGTTGAAGTTTCAATCCCCACAACCAATGGATGTTTCTCTCTCACATCAATGTTTTTTCTGTCTCTGTCTCTGTGTCTGTGTCTGTGTGTGTCTCTCTCTCTCAAATCAATAAAAGCATATACTTGAGTGAGGACTATACACACATACACACACACACACACACGCACACACACACACACACACAGGTTTTTCTTTTACTTGAAGCATATTCAAAGGCTAAGGATATTCCTCTATGTCAGCGATCTGCAAACTCATTAGTCAACAAAGCCAAATATCAACAGAACAATGATTGAAATTTCTTTTGAGAGCCAATTTTTTTAAACTTAAACTTCTTCTAATGCCACTTCTTCAAAATAGACTTGGCAGGCCGCATATTCTGTGGAAGAGCCACACTCAAGGGGCCAAAGAGCCACATGTGACTCATGAGCCGCAGTTTGCCAACCATTGGTCTATATGAGCAGAGGAATTTTCTGTCGGTTGGTATATGACTGAATGTTTGTATTCCTCCGAAATTCATATGTTGAAGTCCTGATCCCCAACGTGTTGCTATGAGATCATGCGAGTGGGATCCTTATGATGAGATTTGTGCCCTTTCAAGAAGAAACACAAGAGAGCTTACTCTACACACACTGAGGAAAGACCATATGAGGATACAGTGAGAAGGCATCTGCCTGCAAGCCAGGGAGAGAGCCCTCATTAGGAACAGACGCTTCTGGATCTTTGATCTAGAGCTTCTAACCTCTGAAACTATAAGAAAATAAATTCTCTTGTTTAAGCCACTAGTCTATGATTTTGTGATGACAACCTAACAAGACTAAGACTAAGTTGAGTGCTTTTGGCAGCACATAATAGAAAAATCAACTTTTATTAGTTAGTATGTAATAAAGACATTTTTATCTCATACAATAAGAGCATGTTAGGATGTTTATAGTTCCAAACACTCAACAGTAGTATCTCAAACTCCAAACCTTTTTGTCCTCTGTTCTGCCAAGTGTGATGGTCTTTGTCCCTGAGCTCATGACTATTGTGATAACTGATAAAGTATCCAGTCAGGAGAGAAATAAGAATAGGTGGTATAGATAAGCCCAGTCTATTTTTTATAAAGTAAACTATTTCCTAGGAGCCCCTCAGTGCACTTGCCCATAAATGTTATTGGCTGTGGCTCTGTCACATGCCGTATTAGCTTCAGAGGCTAGGAAGATGATTACCAAACAAAGAAGATTGCCAAGTAGACTTAGGCCAATCATGATTCATCCCTTGAAAATGGGCACACTGCCACCTGAATAAAAATCGGGACTTTGTTAGCAAGGAAGAAGGGCCAGAATGGTCATTGAATGGATAGTGTCTGCCACCACTTCTCTGTTGTCTCAGTATTATCAATAAATATCTTTCTCTTTTCCCCCAAACACTCCATATTGAGACTATTCTAAACTAAAAGTTCGCATGTTAATAGTCCTCCTTATGTCCTGTGTTAGCCATATAGTAACTTGAAATAACACCTATATTTATTATAGGTAAAATCCGCAAGCTAAAAAGAAAACATCCATGGAAATATATAATTAGGAATTTATAAAACATTATAGATTCTGGAAGTCTTTCCCAGTGGTTCTATACACTGGAATTATACAGCGAGTTTTCACACAATACCAATTCTCCAAACCAAACCAGCTAAGTCAGAATCTCTGAGTGGGGCCCTGACATTGGTAAAGCTGCCCATGTGATTCTAATGTGCAGCTAGAGTTAAGAACTCTTGCAAGAAAGATGTATAGGAAGCAAATATAAGAATCATTTCTACTTTTAGCTTCTCTGGAAACCTGTTCCTAGCCCATGAGAGATTTTCTCATTGTTTCTCAATATCCATATTTAGTGAAGACATTACTTATCTTTGTACGATGTACATATAGGTCTGTATGCAATGTTGTGGATATTGTTTTTAAATTTTAAAATATCATTTCAAAATTTCCTGTTCTACTGGGGTAAATCAGTGAAAGATTTCCATTTAAACAAGATCATATTTGTTGAGTACCAAAATGAGGAGTACAGATAGTGTGGGCTTCAGGAGGTTATATGAGAGACAAATAAATGTGGACTAGGATGGTCAGTAAAGGCTTCCTACAGGTAGTGGGAAAATTTGCATAGGCAATGGTGAGGAAGGAAGCAGCCACATTTGTTAGGGATCACAATGTACTAACTTACTATATTTGGAATCTAGCCAAGTCAGTTGGTTCTCTGGTGTAGGAGATAAGACTAAAAACATTGAAGAAACTGGTGTTTTGATGGTTTGGATGTCACCAATCTAAAGGAAAGGATGGTCAAAGCAGGCCCTAAAATACTAAGTTTGCAAAAGAAAAAAATTTTTTTTCGGGAAAGAGCTCAATTGAAGGCTGAGAAAGAAGTTAGAAGTGTTCAGTAGGTAGTTGGGGGAAAAAAGGAGTATATCTGGGAAACAGGTGTGTTTGGGGCATAGAGATGATGTGGAAGCTGTGAAGATGAACACAGAGGTAGAAAACTAGAAGCCAGGCTTTCAAATATGTCAGAGCACTCAAACAAAATCCCTTCCGGAACTCTCTGGCATCTTCCCAGCTGGATACTTAAACATGACCCTGTAGTAAAGACCTTGGTTTTACACTCAGGTAAAGAATGCTGCAATTAGGAGAAATGCAACTGGAAGGAGCACAAAATACGATCTCATCTTCGCTCCCTATTTGCCAATGTGGCAGCCAACTCTCCCAGTTTAAGTGACTTCACCAAACTCACAGAGGGTTAGTAGAGGTCAAATCTTCAGGCTTACTGGGTATATCAATTATCTTTATTTTTACTTTTTAATAGTTGCAATGATCCACAAAGGCCATTTGCTGTTTAACCAGTAGTTTATTCTTTATTTTTCATTTTTTTTTCATTCAGCAAATATGCGTGGTAAGTACTAGGCATGTAGGAGATGGACATGTTTGGCTGATGAATTCCTTTTATCCTAATTATAGCATGTGTCATTAACTCCCAAGGCCCAGTAGCCTTAAATGATGCCAAGAACCTAGCATGCTGGGGATTTACTAACCATTCTTATGTTTTTCTTATCCTGGTCTAAGGTCTGATAGCAAATGAAGTTTTATCTGTGTGTATGTGGTTATGAATTTATCTATGTGTATTTTTAATTTGTTATTTAAATAACTTATTAAATAGAGACTACATTCTTAGAATTCAGAAAGTACAAAAGGTACACAGTAAAAAATCTCTGTGTGTCTTAGACCTACCCAGTGCCCTTACCCAGTGGCAATCTGTGTTATCCAGTTTTTATGTTTCCTTTTAGAGATATTTTATGCAGGTACTAGCAAATACATGTAGGCATATACTCCCCTCCCATTTTTACACAAATAACATACTATAATCTTAGCTCAGCACTTTTTTGAACAGTATATTGATGGCCTTTCTGGACCTCCCCTGCCAACTATTTCATTTTCTGCAGTGGTTGGTAAAGGAAGTTATATGTAGGGGAGTCCTTAGTCATTTCTATCCCATTGTTGGATAAACCATGATAAACATTTAGGCCATTCTAGTCTTTTACTATTACAAGGGTATGGCAATGTGTACCCTTTTACATTTGCCATTTCACAAATATGCAGTGACATCTGGGGGATCGATTCAGAGAAGTGGACTTGCCAAGTCAAAGGGTATGTGCATGTAATTTTAATGGATCCTGAAACATTGTATCCTATACAGGTTGTGCCAGTTTCCACCACCACCAGCAATGCATGCAAAAACTTGTTTGGCCAAATTTTCACCATACATTGTAGTATCAATAATTTTGGAGTTTTGCAAATATATTAAGGATAAATGACATCTCAGTGAGGATTTAATTTGCTTTTCTCTTACTTTGAATGAGATTGTCTCTTTAAATCATTTTTTTCCCTATGAACTATTTTAATTAGGTTACTGAATTTTTATACATTGATTTATAGGAGCTTTCCATATATTATTATTGAAATTAGAGATTTGTTTGTGATATGTATTTTAAAACTTCCCAGTCTATCTCACTTTTCATTTTGATTATGATGATTTTTCCATACAAAAAATTGTTTTATTTTTATTGTGATGAAGCTACGAATTTTTATATCATGACTTCTGAGTTTTGTGACATGTTTAGAATGACTTCTCTCACTCAAATGTTATTTTTAATTCTCTCCTTTAATTGAGTAATTTTGTGGTTTTAGTTGTACATTTTTAATTTATCTGGAATATATTTTGGTACATTTGTGGGATGTTGTCCCAACACCATTTTTTCCTCACTGAGCAAATGCCATTTGTTTATTCCTCCAATTCAACTTGAATCAAAATATTGCTTTGAATTTCTAATGAAATCAATATTGATTGAATGCCCATTATACAAAGGGTCATTTCATAATGTTTTCTTTCTAACTTCCCCTTTAAGAAGAAATGGGGGCAGGATCTTAAGGCCTGATATCCAGAAGCTTATTTCAGTAGGTAAAAATAAATAAATAAATAAATAAACAAACAAACAAATAAATAAATAACTTGAACAATAAAGTTTCCAGTTATAGTAGGAACTGATTATAGCCATATTCAGTGATACAATGAGCTAGTTCAAGTTACAAAGAAAACATAAAATGGCTCTTTGTGGGTGTGAGTCCTCCTATATAACCAGGGCAGGAAAATGAAATAGATGACAGGAGAGATTTTTACATACCACTACATCTATGAACATGCGATGCTGCCTTATAAAAACAGTGATAGTAGACACTATGAAAACATTCCATTGAAATAGAGCTTATGGGCTAAAAATGGGCCAGTACTAACAGATTCTAAAATAAGTCGTTGTCTACTACCTACTTCCTTTTAGTATGAGAAAGAACACCATAAAAACTGTAAACCTCACATCCTGTATTGAAACCATCCTAGTAAGGTAACTATTCACAGGAACTCTATGATTTGTGATAGTATTGATGAACTGTTCCTCCAGCCTTCATTTACTACAGCCTGGAGTCACTATTTACTCTTTGACCTAATAACCATTATGCTTCTCCTCCAGATTTCACTAATTGTCTGACTTCGGGAACATTGTTACAATCTATGCCCTAGAAAAGGTTCATATAAAAACCAAGTCGTATTCTCCATTGTACAGATTCATATTTGCACTTGTATGTGTGACTTAGCCACGTAGAAAGAATACTAAAGAAATATATTCCTGGTGGGTGAAGGAACAGGAATAAGAGCCAATGGGTATGAGTCACAGGCAGGGAAGAAAACAAAATGCAATACAGGGGAACCCACTATTTAAAAACCTACAGAAACTGAGGCTGAGCAGGAAGTAGAGGTATTGACAATTTGATACTGCCCATCGTGGTGGGTTGAAATAGTGTGCCCCCAAAATGTATGCCCACCCAGAATCTCAGAATGTGACCTTATTTGGAAATGGGATTTTTGCAGACATAATTAGTTAAGTTCAAAAGAGATCATACTGGATTAGCCTGGGCCCTAAATCTAATGACTGGTGTCCTCATTAGAAAGGGAGAGAACATACAGATTCTGAGGGAAGAAGATCATGTGAGGCAGATAGTGGATCGATGTTGCTATAGAGCAAGGAATGCCAAGGATTGTCAGAAGCCACCAAAAGCTAGGCCAGGAAGGGTCCTCCCCTAGAGTCTTCAAAGGGAGAGTGACCTTGCCCCAACACCTTGAGCTTGGACTTTAAACCTCCTGAATTGTGAGTGAGAGGAATTGATTTCTGTTGTTATAAGCCACCCAGTTTGTAGCAATTTGTTACAGCAGCCCTAGGATATTCACACAGTGCCCCATGGGAACTTAAGATATACTCGAAACAAAAGTTTTTCCTCTATGTATCCCATCTGTCCCTTTTCCAAGTTGCTATGAATTAAAATATCGTCTTAAGGTGGATATTGGAGATTTTAGGTTTACCAGATTATATTATGACCTGATGTATCTATTGCCTTTAGCAATATTCTTATCTGTAAAATGCAGAATAATACCTGTCTCCTTCATAGTTGTTATAAAAAAAAGATGAGTTAATATGTTAAAAACTGCCATTTATACTAGAAAATACTATATAAATGTATAATTATTATTATTACTGCAATTTTGTAAATAGTAAGCCCAAATAATCTCTACCCCAAACTTTTATTTTTATTAGCCTAATTTTACCTACAGCAATGATACTAATAAAAAAATTACTTCTGATTTACCTACGTGATATTTTTCTTCATGAGATATTTTAACAATTGTCTACATTGAGAAAATTGACAAAAGACTTTCTTTCCAATTCTAACTTATTAATAATAGTTTTCTTGTCCGACTGGCGTGGCTCAGTGGTTGAACGTTGACCTATGACAATTGTTAAAATGTCTCATGGTTTGATTCCCAGTCAGGTCATATGCCAGGGTTGCCAGCTCGATCCCCAGTAGGGGACATGCAGGAGGCCTCCAATCAAAAATTCTCTCTCATCATTGATGTTTCTATCTCGCTCTCCCTCTCCCTTCCTCTCTGAAATCAATAAAAAAATATATTTAAAAATAATAATAACTTTTCTAAGATTCTAGAGTATTTCATTCCCTCTGTCTTAGAAGTCATGGGTGTAAATGAAGATGTGAAACTCATCTATTCATTCTTGTAAAAAATACTGAAAGTTCATTTGTCAGACCGTATGCTTAGTAATTGAGATTTGGTATTCAAAAACAAGATAACAAAATAGGGTGAGGTGATAGGGTGTGGCCTCCGAGGTTGGTGGTCTGTGAGAAGTAATCAAACTTCTCAAAAGTTTGATTATTTAGGTGTCAGTTCAAAATCAATTGAACTGACACCTAAATAAAAACTGGAGCAGTCATGTGACAGTCTCCTTTGCACCCCAAGCAAAGGAGAATCCTGAATGCCCAGCACCCCAGCAGAGTTGGAGTGTTTCTGGATCAGAAAGGTGACCTAGTGCCTCTCACAGAGAGAAGCAAGGGAAGAAGCGCGCAAGGCCAGATCCTGTAAGGTGTGGCAGACCTGTAAGGAGTGGCAGACCACAGCAGATGATGAGGTTTTGTGAACGTGCAATGGGAAGTCCTTGGAGGGCTGTGACGGAGGGACAGCGTTCTCTGATGTCATTTGTGAAAGACTGCCCTGGCCGCTGTGGTGAGAACAGATTGGGAGGCTTCTGGGGGGATAATATGACGATGGCTCAGACCAGGATGGTCTGGGGGTACGGGTGTGGACAGATTGGAACACACCTGGAAGCACAAGTAGCAGGACTTGTGGAGAGGTAGGATGTTAGGGGGAGGGAGGGAGAAAGAAAGGGCCTGGCTCTTCATTATAAAGAATCCTGGTTGAAAGCAGCCCCACAAAGTACATCCAATTCCGCAAATCACTATTGTCCAAATATTTCACTGTTTTGTCCTCTCCTTTTGGCTGCTCAGAACACAGCCTTGTTTGGAAGCACACAAAGAAATTCTTTATTGGCCCCTGCTCTTCGGAGGGCCAAGCGTGGCTTTGCCTCTGTCTCACCCTGCTGAGGGAGGCTCGGGACATTTATCCTGCCCCTGGTTCTAATATAAGCCGAGAGAACTTGAATCATTTCATTTTTCTGTATCTGTCATCTGAGAAATGGGGATATTAATGCTCGCTCTACAGAGGTTTTCTGGTGGTAAAATGAAATAATAACACATGGTCTGGGAACTAGCTGAACTTCAATAAAGGGTAATAATAGTGATGATGATAAGTGTCTCACAAGACAGAAGTGAGTAAAATTGACCTGGTTCCATCAGCTTGGAATCATTTAGTTCAATCTAAGTCTCTCCACTACCAAATACCATTACTGTAACTTAAGCCCAGGTCCATAAAGAAATGTCTGGGATTTGTCAAGCAGCAGTGGTTTGTCCAGAGCAACAGTTCAGGCTGACTGGGTAATCTCTTGATGTTATTATATTACTTATTCCTAATTCTTTTTGCCAAAAAATAATGTCTTTATTGATTTCAGAAAAGGAAAGAGAGATTGAAACATTAATGATGAGAAAGAATCATCGATCTGCTGCCTCCTGCATGCCCCGCAATGGGGATTGAGCCCACAACCCAGGTACATGCCCTGACCTGGAATCAAACCATTACCTCCTGGTTCATAGGTCGGTGCTCAATCACTGAGCCATGCCAGTTTGGCTTCCTACTTCTTTTGTGAGGCATCGGAATAATTTTTGAAACAGTGGCAAGAAAAAAGGTTTCTGATAAATAATGAGCCTTCCTTATTTTGAGCTTTCCTTTGATGCTTGCCACCTCCTTCTTATTATGGCTCTTTGTCCACCATTGAAAAGGCCAGTGTCCTCAATTTGTGCCCAGCTGGAAAAAGAACATTGAGCTGAAGAGTGCAAAGGAGCAAAGAAGTCACACTGAGATGATCTTTTCCTTCGTGAGACATTTTAACAAGCATAACAGAGAGAATGTCTTATGAGCTGACCATCAGTTTTAAATATGGAAAATATTTCCTGGCTTTAGAGCAGTCATTATGCCCTTTTTTTAGATGTCACTAACAAAGCAAGTGGTTTGTTCTGTATAAATAACATATTTAACACAAGGAGAGAGAGGGGGAAAAAAAGAGAGAAAAGTGACTGCTTTCTAAATCCTAATATGTACTCTGAGCCTTGCACATTTGGTAAGAGAGACTCTTCTTAATCCTGATGCATTCTTCTTGTCCCTCTACTTTTTGATGCTTTCTTTTATGTCTTTAATCATTTTAAATATAATTGTATTACCATCTCTACCATCTTGTTCTATCGCCTGAAGTTCTCAAAGGTATACCTGTAGTTTTCTTGTTGACTACTCTCACGCACAGTTCATCTTCAGCAGGGCTTTCTCTGTAAGAATCCTAGGTGTCCTGTCTGAAGCTGTGGCTCTGCAGAGTATTCGGGATTTTGCTTCTGCCATATCCTTCAGGGGTATTTCTAACCTGATATCAAGTTTGATTTTAATGTTTCAGCTTACAGGTTTCCAAACGTGATGGGTGGTACATAAATCCCCAAACCTGTAAGGCATAGTCACAGATCCTAAAAGTCTCAGGGGAGACTTTTCCCCCATTCATGGCCCAGGAAAAGACAAACATCCTTGTGACAACAGGTGGATTTCCCCCCCTAAGCCACCTTTTCAGGGTCTCATTTTTGTGTGGTGATATCAGTTCCATAATTTTCATGGGCCCTAGCACTTGAGTTCTGTATTTCCAAGTTTAGCCATTTATTTAAAAGTAATGTGTGTTCTGTTTTATTCAGAATATTTTAACATTTCTGGTGAAAGGGATTTTTGAGTTATCTCTTCTACCACATGGCTAAAAATGGAGCTAGCAACAAGCACACTATAATCCCATATTGGTGTCCAGGATGCAAATCTGTTCACCCTGGATCTTACCTCAAGCACAGTATCTAGAACATATTAACTAATTATACTTGCAGTCTTCATACTGCAGCCAGAAAGAATTTTTCAACAAGTAACTATGATTTATTAGTCTTGTTTAAAACACTGGAGTAACTCCCCAAAGGTCTTAGGATAGAAACTAAAATCCACCACCAACAAGGCCTTCCCTATTCCCCCATCCTCATATCACACCATATTCCTTCTCATTTATTCACACAGAGTTTCTACTCACTCTTTTTATTTCTAGAATGTACCTCATTCCTTACCATAGCAACTTTGCACATTCTGTTCCCTATTTCTGGAATACCCTCATGTCCCCCCAGTTCACTCACCATTCAGATCTCAACATAATTGCAGTGGTAGTTGTCTAGGTAAGTTTCCTCATATGTTTGTATGTTGGCTCAGATACTTCTCCTTTATTATACAGTTGTTACTTTACATTTATTTTTGTAGTTATTTTTAAATATATCTCTCACCCACTGTTACCATAAGCTCTATGAAGGCAGATGCCATATCTATTCTTATTCACCATTTTTGTTAGTAACACTAACTGCTACATTCACATTCACACAAAAAATCCTAAAATCTCGGTAATTTAACACCATAAAACCTTATTCCTCATGCTATAGTCCAATTCAGGTCAGGTAACTCTTCTCCAACTGAACTCCAGAGAAAAATGCAGCACCATCTTTAGCATGTTGCCATCTAGGTCCCAGTGAAAAGGAAAGAGAACAGAAGACCACATGGGAGTTTATGAACTAGGCCAGAGACTTCCCACTGGCCAGAACTCAGTTATAAGCCCTATTATAAAGAGCTGGGAAATACAGAATACCTGTGTGCCCAGGAAAAAGAAGGGGAAATTTTTGTCAGCGAGCACTCAAGTCTCTGCCACATCATTGTATATTTAGCAAAGAGCAGTTCCTGACAATAGGAAGTTCTCAATAAGCACAGATTGAGGGAATCAACAAATGGATGCATGGATGGATAGAGGAGGGATAGATGGTTTTGTTGTCAATAGGTAGATCATTGATTTAGTTAGTCTGTAAGTTCTTTGAGTAGAGAGGCCATATCTATGTTGCTCATCAGGATAGAGAAGTTGAGGCACATAGCAGGAGTTCCCAAAGAATAAATGATCATCACTATGTGGAAGATTTTATGGAGGAGATGCACTGAAGGTAGATCTTTAAGGAAGGGATGGCAATAAAATGGAAAGGCATTATAAGAAGTAAATTTGTGAAGGCATGGAATGGATTGGGGGAAAAGTACAAGAAAGGTTAGGATGCATATTTGGTTGAGAGTAAAAAGGAAGAAATCAATGGCAAACCTTACAGGAATAACACCTCACCAGCTAGCATCATCTAAACATATCTGGTGGGTTCCAGACTCCATTGTTTTCTCTCTTGATGTATTACCACCTTACCCTTAGGAATAATGGTTCCTCTTTTGTGAAACAGCACATTTCCCCTCCCATTTTGACCTTTAATGTTGAAAATGAGTAAAATGTGCCCAGAAATACGTATTTGGTTAGCCAGAAATTGGTACAACAAAAGGCATTTTGCCCCTGACCATACAGAATGGTAAACCATGCTAGTTCCAGCCCCAGCTGTCAGGCCAGGATTTCGCCCTAGCCCTTGTCTGATCAATACATAGAACTGCCTAGTGCCATCGGGAGGGAGCTGTATTTTAAAAAATGAATGAAGTAGGACAGCCAAAATCTTGCCATTCTTCATGCTCTTCTCTGTAGCTTTCTGCGTAGGCCTGGGGACTACCCCGAGAGCCTCAGATGGGCACGTGAAGGTGCCACTCTCCTCTGCCCCAGAAGAGGCCGGGGCTACAGAGGTAACTAACCCGCCCTCCATTACAGGCTTCTGAAATGCACTATCAGAGTTAGTGACAGGGGAGCCGGTCTACCTCGGAGGCTACGGCAGTGCAATGAGCTTTAGTGGATCAATACTTTAGTCTTGTCATGCTAATTGCTCATTGGTTGACATTCATGATCCTTCCTTGCTCCCTCCCTATGTAAACTCTTTACAGCTTGGAACAGCATGATGCAAAAATCCTGAGTCTTCATAGCCAGCTCCTGCCGAAGAGAGAGGGCCTGGCAGCTGAGGTATGGTGCTCCCCCATTTTCTTGTCCCCCTTAAAAAAGCTTCATGTGTGTCTGCATGTGGTGATGTGAGAGGGAGACGCACGAAGAAATGCCTGGGGTCACTTCTGTAACATGTCAATGGTGTTACCTTTTCAGAACAAAACAATATCTCCTCCCTTTCCACTCCTCTCCCTCTATCAAAACATTAAAAAAAAATAAAAGAAAGAAAGAAAAAGAAGCACAGAAAAATACCCACCCCTTCTATGAGTTTGGTTGCAGCCCTTTCTGTTTTGGTGAGTGTGTCGCCCTTCTCAGCTCACAATGAACATGTACCTGCACTGTCCTCTTTGCTCCCAGCTTAGGGAGCATGTCAGACCATGCTGTATGTGTGCGTGTGTGTGTGTGTGTGTGTGTGTGTGTGTGTGTGTGTGTGTGTTTTGTGATCACGCCTACCATATTGGCTTCCTGTCCCTGGAACATCAGCTTTTCTTGCTGGCTGAGCCTGTCCCCACAACCACTGTTGCCACTGAGACCACCCCAACTCCTACCCTGTAAGCTTCAGGCCTGTGTTATGCAGGGTTTTGTTAAGCTGTTTAGTATTAATTGATTTTTTTCCATTTTTTTCTTTCTTTCCCTGGGCGGGTCAATAGCTGGATGCTTCAGGAGCAGAGGATCTATCAACTGCAGACCAAGCATAGGGAGACGCAGGCAGACCTGGAACAGAACCCAGCAGCTCCAGCGGCTCCGACAGTCCTCGGTGGCTGGACGGTCAGCCACAGAAAGCATGCCAGGGACCATGCAGCAGGAAATGACTCAATCCTTGAGGTCTGGTAAGTTTTCTCACTTTTGGAAAGTGAAGCAAATGATAACCAAGTCTTTCTTTTCTTACCCAAGAGGCTCGGCAGCATTTCTGCTGATTTCAGTTAATGAGCTAAAGATCAAAATCGGGATGCCCCCAGCATAGCTGGGAGAATGGAGCCGTTGTGAGGGAGGAACGGGAGTTTGGGGGAGAGATGAGGGCTAACCAAACTCCGATCCTAAGGTGAGCCACTGCAGCCAAGCAGATGTCCTGGGTATCGATCCTGCATCCTGTTATTGATTTCCTCTTGGGGCCAAGAATGGGGTGGACCTACAGAGGACAAGAGAAGAACCGACACCCTCCCAGAGGGCCATGCAGCTCTCATCGGTGATAACGGTGTTAAGTGGTCAGCTTGGAGATGAGGTTTTGCTCAGATCTATTGATCTGTGCTCCCCTGGGATATAAATCCTTCTGAATTTGCTTCTGTGGATATAAATATTTATAATTAAAATAGCCTAGGCACCTCTTACGAGGCATAGGGAGAGTGGCCCATCCTAGGGTAAGGTTTGATATCAGCCTCATATCAGTGTCTGTGCTGTCCAGGCTGTGGGGAAAATTCATTTGTACACGCTTCTCCCTCTCTTGCATCTGTTTACACATCTCTGTTCTCTCTGTTGAACCCTCTTTTGCTCACCCTCTGAGTGACAGGCACAATGTCGCAGACTACCAGAAGCTGGGGAAATCCATTCTTTCTGAATGCAGCCTCCAGCCGAGGAGGGAGTGCCACTCCCCCCAGTCGAGGCTACACAGTTTCATGTGCATTCAGGAGCCTGGACTCAGAAAGGAACGGGCTGTTTTTGGCGGGGGCATGGGGACCTCTTTAGTTGTTGCTTTGTTCTTGCTTTTATTGGGGCATCAGTTTGGATCCAGCAACATACAGGCTTTGTCGCACAAATGTTTTAACCAATGCCAAGACGCTGCAGGCTCACCTGCAGTGTTAAATCCAGGAGAACAATTTGAAGGGCCCCAGACCCCCGTTTCTCAGTACCTCGTAAATATAAGCTCACATGAAGTGAACAGAGCATCCCTTATCCTAGAGAATAGAAAAAGAAAGGATGCTGAGGACTCCTTTGCAGGCATAGCCCTTGAAGCCAGCCAGTCAGATCAAGACCATTGGGCCTACAAAGGATTGAAATCAATCAGCCTTAATTTTCAGAAATTTGAGTTGTAGAAAGAATGGTCTTTGAAATCATTTGCTGTGCTCGCTAAAGCTATCATCGGCTTTGGTGTCCAGGATACAAATCTGTTCACCCTGAATCTGTCATCTGCTTTGGCATCCAGGATACAGTCTCTCAGTTTCACAACTTCTGGCTTTTTTTAATCAGGTGTCTGCCTTGCTTCAGTGCTTACATCTTCAACAGTGTGTCTTTGCATGCTGCCCTCATCAGGTTTCATTAATTTGTAATTGATGCCTATAAAATTGTTTAAGGACTTCTGGATCTTACTTGTCAAGTGTGTATGTTATTGGGTATGTATGCACTGTCTAAGATATGAGGAAAATTCATTGCGTTTTGCTTCTCCTGGTTTTAGACTGTTCATTCACTCTGCTCCATTTGTGTGAGTTAATAAATGTATGTCTGTGTATCTCTGTGCAGGTGTCTGTACTTGAGAAGCAATTAACATAATCAGGTTAGAGTAGTGTCCCCACATTTCTCTACCATTGCATTAATTATGTCTTCCCAAATGCATATTAAGCTTTGCTTTTTTTCTCTTTTTATTCAGAGGTGGTAGTTTTAGAACTCAAGTCTAGCTCTCTGTTAGAAAATGATTGAGGGTTAGAGACTATTCCAACTGGCAGTTAAGGGTCAGTGTTTTGGACTCCATTTGGCTTTGATAATTTATATAGAATGAAAGTCTAACAGGTATAATCACAATAGCCTTGACTTAAGAATGTTTCTAAGCATACTTGAGGTTGAAAAACACTTCAAGCTGAAAATGGAAGAATGTTCTGTTTAGTAACTGTATGTTTCTGTGGTAATAGAAAGAATTGGAATGCAGTTCTCTTTGTTTGATTTATATGGTGACACTCAGAATGTGAAAGGTGTATTTTACTGTAGAAATAAACTTTCAACATTGACCTAGAGAATGGAAAACCCAGGCTGGTTCTTAATTCTTTCTTTGCTAGGTTATAATGAAAAGCATAATTAATTTTTGAAAAAATATATATTTTAGGCAGAAAAACCTTGATTGGTGTCTTTCTCCCATTGTTTGCAAAATTTAGCAATATTTTCTTTCATGCTTCCTCTGAAGAACAAGTTTATTTGGAGGAAGTAACCTAAATTTCAAATTTTAATGCACTTGATTAAAAAATGTGTTTTCTTGTGATTTTAGTGCCACTAAATCTAAATAATACATACATAAATTCATTGCTGTCCTGTGCTACTATTTCTACAGGTCTTATTTGAAAGCTTGTTGCCAGCCATAGGAAAATGGTTTTATTATAGAATCACCTACGATTTAGGATAACAAGCTTCAATGTCTTCAGTATTGTAGGAGTTTAATTCCTGTGTTATGGATATATTCATATGCTACATTTGTCTTTTTTATTCTATATACATATACGTCGTCAACATTTGTCTTTTTTATTCTATATACATATACGTCGTCACGTCGTCATTGTTGTTAATCCTCACCTCAAGATATTGTTTCCATCGATTGTTTTTTTGAGAGAGAGTGGGAGGGAGGGAACAAGGAGTGGGGGAGAGAGGAAGAGAGGAGAAAGAGAAACATTTATATTCGAGAGAGATTAATTGGTTGCCTCCTGCACGCATCCCAACTGAGGTTGGGGATCGAAACTGCAACCCAAGTGCCCTTGACTGAGAATCAAACCTGCGACCCTTCGGTACACAGGCCAACATTCTAACCACTGAGAAACACTGGCCAGGGTTATAGATATGTTTTTCAATCTCATTTGTCTAAAAGGTTTTGCATGCAAAAGTTTTTACATTCAAAATACAGGGGTGGGAAAAATTAGGTTTACAGTTGTTTGTATGGAAAAAGACATACAAGTTATGATTAGTACAATAGTTTCATGAACTCAAAAGAAGGTCGCAATGCAACTGTAAAACTATGTTTACACACCTAAGAATATTTCACTGTTATTTTTATAGTCATAACATAAAAATATAATAATATTGATATTTCACTGTTATCTTTATATTAATAATATATATTATGTTTTAAATTAAGTTTTCTGAGCATCTTGACATATTCACTTACTCTTTAGTGTAAGCTTTTAAGTTAGAGCAGTGGTTCTCAACCTTTCTAATGCCGCGACCCTTTAATACAGTTCCTCATGTTGTGGTGACCTCCAACCATAAAATTATTTTTGTTGCTACTTCATAACTGTAATTTTGCAACTGTTATGAATTGTATCTGTGTTTTCCAATCGTCTTAGGCGACCCCTGTGAAAGTGTTGTTCGACCCCCAAAGGGATCGCAACTCACAGGTTGAGAACCGCTGAGTTAGAGCAAGAATCATTATCTCCATTTTACTGATAACAAACATGGACAAAGTGACACATTTATTAGTGTCATACGTGGGTTTATCACCTGAGCCTATGGTCTCCTGATCAAGTGCTCTTTCCGAAGCTACCAGCCACCTCCATTAATGTTTGATAAAAGTTCAGCATTTGAAATCAACATGTTTGGTTGATCTTAAATTCTACTCATGCAAGAAAAGGTGGCATGTACGTATTTTAGGCATCTTTCTGCGGCCTTTAGCATGCCACAAATGGCTGCAGAGTCCAATCCATTTTGCTAGGCTCCAAAATTACTAATACGCCTAATAAATGAGTTTGCTCACCAAGAACATGTCCCTGTGAAAATAAAATGAGTATATAATACTATGTTTTACATAGTATTATCACTGTGCATATACTGTATTTAGTCTTATACTGTGCATATACTGTATTTAGTCTTCATACCTATCAACATCTGCTTTTAAAGAAACATTATGTCTCATTAGAAATATCAATTGAAGTCCTTAAAGTCAAGCATAAACTTTTTCACTTCTGAAATAACCACGCCACTTTCCCTAACCTTCTCACCAGTTCAGAGGGTCTTAACCTTTTCTGTGCTCTGGATCCCATTACCTGACTGCCAGAGACCTGAATCCTATGGACATCTCAAATGGTGGTTTAAAATGTGTGGGACAGAAAAGATAGAATTATAAAGGAAACCAATTTATATTGAAATTCAGTTCTTAAAATATCAAAATCAACTAAATACTAAAACCAATTTCCGATGTGATAATGTATACTTTTTAATAACTTGCTGTAATTTTAAGGTAGTGATGAGCAGAAGAAATATTTTTAGGTTACCTACAACAATATGTGCTATAATATTAAAATAGCTGGGACTCCTATTGGTGACTTTGTCACTGGTACTGTTAATATTGCTGTGGTTGGTTTCCTGTAGTTAAAATGGGAAAACATGCCGAAACCGGTTTGGCTCAGTGGATAGAGCGTCAGTCTGTGCACTCAAGGGTCCCAGGTTCGATTCTGGTCAAGGGCATGTACCTTGATTGCGGGCACATCCCCAGTAGGGGATGTGCAAGAGGCAGCTGATTGATGTCTGTTTCTCATCGATGTTTCTAACTCTCTATCCCTCTCTTTTCCTCTCTGTAAAAAATCAATAAAATATAATTTTTAAAAAATGGAAGAAAATTCTAGCATGTTTATATGTATTAGTAAAGATAAAGGTGAGATTATATATCTTCCCATTCAAGTTCACACACCCACTAAACACTTATATCCATGGACTCTTTAGGAATCAGTGGATACCAGATTAAGAACTCCTACTCTAGCTCCTTTTTCATTTTTCAAAACTTAACTGAACTAAAGAACTTAAGCAATATTCCCCCATGTGGAATTAGCTGCCACTCTTCTGTGTCCCAAGAGCCCCCACAACCTCTCCAACCTGACACTTAGCATAGCACAGGGTCTGCATCAATGTACTTGTCTGTACCTCCTAAACAATGTATATTCCTGAGCTCTTGGGTCATGACTTACATTCCACCACCAAGCACAGTGTCTAGTACATAGCAGAGGTTCAGTAGATATTGAAAATAAAGTGGGAGGAAAATTTTAAAAATCAGAAGCCATAAATCACAGAAAATTAAAGTTAGAAGAAAATTAAAGTCAGTACCTTGAATGTTTGCTTGAGTCAAATTTTCCATCAAATTTTCTTTCATATCCCAGGCACTAAAGACGGCCATGTGGATGGACCCTGCTCTGCTTCCCTTTTAGTGCAACTCTCCATTTATAGCCTCCAAAAAAAATCATAATTTTATATTAAGGTCCTAATAATAATATCCCAATCTCTTTTATTAAAGGTTCTCATTAGTACAGATGGGGAAAGAGGCAGTAGGGGCATAGAAATAGAGTGCTTTCTTCACATCTTGAGATTTAGGGCTTCATCAATCAACTGAAAAAGCCAAGGGAAATTATTTTGATTCTAAGGGATATACATAAATATGTAAATTCTTTCTAAAGCCCTATGACCTTGCAAATAATTATTAAGAAGATTTTGTTGAGTCCTGGCCAGGTGGCTCAGTTGTTGGAGCATTGTCCCAAACACCTACATATATCAGGGCACATACCTAGGTTAGAGGTTCAGTCCCTGGTCAGGGTGAGTATGAGATCAATGTTTCTCTCTTACATTGATGTTTCTCTCACTCTCTTGCACTTCCTCTTTCTCTAAAAGAAATAAAATTATATCCTTGGATAAGAATTTTTAATTTTTTAAGATTTTCTTGAAAAAGAGAACACTAGCCCTAACCGGTTTGGCTCAGTGGATAGAGAGCATCAGCCTGCGGACCGAAGGGTCCCAGGTTTGATTCCAGCCAAGGGCATGTACCTTGGTTGCGGGCACATCCCCAGTAGGGAGTGTGCAAGAGCCAGCTGAATCAATGTTTCTAACTCTCTATCTCTCTCCTTTCCTCTCTGTAAAAAAATCAATAAAATATATTTAAAAAAGAAAACACTAATATAATAAAAGCCTCTAACATCCTCAATACAAATGCTTTGTGTAGGATAAGCATAGATGCTTATACACAGGAAGGTCCCCTTTTAGACATATAACCAACTTCTTAAATATTAATGTCACATAAAAATTAGCATTTATTCATGCGCATTGATTTAATTTTATATGCACCTCTTCCTTCCCAGTAATAAATACTTGGCATTTCTATCCAAATGAATGGATATTCACATATCAATGTGAGGTTGCATATTTCTTGGGTACAAGTTGATTTTGATATACAGTGAACTTGTTTATTATAGGAGGAAGAGGATCAAGATCAAAATGGAGATAAAATTGGAAACAAATTTATAGCCAATTTATTGTCTAGGAGCACATGCTGAACACAGGTTGTTGACCAGTAGTTCATTGGTTTTCAGTATGCCTCTATAGCATATCTTATTAAAATATATTAATCAACCACAAATTTAGATTACAAAATTGAATCTGCTTTAATATAAAGTCCTAAGATCTTGACTTGGAAAAAGCTCATTTCACCCCCATCATATAATAAGATACTGACACATGTGCACTGTACTATCCTAGAAGTGGTAGTTCATCAGGATCGTTAGTGAGTGTCCATGGAGCAGATGCCAAAATATCTTTATGTACCTAACTCTTATTTCTGTATTTACATACCTTCACCTTCTGAAGCAGAAAGTTGAAAAGGTGGTATTCTGCTTGACTGGTTTGGCTCAGTGAATAGAGCATCAACCTGCGGACTGAGGAGTCCCAGGTTCGATTCCGGTCAAGGGCATGTACCTCGGTTGCAGGCACATCCCCAGTGGGGGATATGCAGGAGGTAGCTAATCAATGTTTCTCTCTCGTCAATGTTTCTAACTCTCTATCCCTCTTCCTCTCTGTAAAACATCAATAAAATATATTTTTTAAAAAAGAAAGAAAGAAAAGAAAGGGTGGTATTCTGAAGTCTCCATTCCTAAATGGAGTGTTGGTAGAGCAAAGAAAAAAGATATAAAGGTAGAAAGAAGTCTTTTGCACTGGAACTATGGTTCAGAAAATTAATCTCAAAGCATCAATTCATATTTGAGTTTCTTCGCCTTCTACTACTAGACAGGCGCTTGAGCCAGCTAAGCCAGTCTTCACCTTTTAAAGAAAGTCCCAGCTTAGCCTTAGCTGGATTCTTGTGTCTAGGTCTGTTACTTATTGCAATGCTCTTTAACCCATTTTATACCTGCTTCCCCCTAATTTTATTATTCTCTTTAGGTAGTCCTCGCATTTCTGCTCTCCTCACTCTTTGAAACAACTTTTGAGTTAACTATTACCCTAAATTTACTGACTTGGTGTCTAATCTTTGAGCTCTTCAGGAGAAAAGTCTACTTAAATCTAAAAGGTGAGGAATAGTTTATCTAGATACACATGAGAAACATTTGTTAAGATTTTTATTACAATAAATATAGGCATTATAGTTGATATGATCACATTAGTAATAAATCAAGAATCTGCTATTTAAGCAATGAAGTACATATTTTTTTCCAAGGCAGAAAGGAAACCATGGCTCTAGGGGGAAACACAATTCAAGCAAGCAGAACAGAAAAAGCTTAAACATACTCTACTTCATAACAAAAACTTACTTTAAAAGAAACCAAGAACTATCAGGGCAAATAGATTTCCATAACATAACTTAAAATAAAAGAGATTGCATTAAGGCAATTCGCTTATGAATTTCACAATCAATAGAAATTGTTTTTAATAATCTACATTTTAAAGAGTATTTGAAAATTGTAAATATTTTCAATACAGAAAAAGGGTGCCGAGTACTTATCATCTATTAAAATATAACTTCTGTGCCTAGTAATATAATGAATCAGGTGTGAAGAGAGAAAAATTGAGAGGATGTGGGGGATAATGGAGCCAAGGCAGCTTTGAGAATGGACAAAGGACAAATCATTCCCGAAAATGTGATCACTCTTTTAAATCGCATTACAAGATTAATGGATGAAGGGAATGCACTAAAGGTAATATATATGGATTTTACTAAAGCATTTGATACACTGCTCCATGAATTTCCACTTGCAAAATTAATTCAAATTGGGTAGAATATGTGCATGGTCACATAGACTGAAAATTGGCTGAAGGGCCATAAACAAAGAGTAATGACAAATGGTGGTCCTGCACATTTAGTGGGAGACAGTGCATCACATCCCTGAGAACTAATGCCCACTTTGGTATCATCTAACCACCTCAGAAATTATCTGGAGTAAGGGAAGAAAATTATGGAACTCACATACTTTGAGGTATCACAAACCAAGATACAATTAGAGTACAAAAAGAGTTATATATAAAAATAGAGTAAAATTAAGCATAGGTGACACTTAATCCCTTTTCAAGACTAAAAGATAAAAAGGATTACTAGGAAAATAGTTAAAATGCTGATTGGGCAGAATGTCAAACCTCAGGGAAGGTGGGGGACAGAGCGGGTAAGGGGAAGAGATCAACCAAAGGACTTATATGCATACATATAAGCCTAATCAATGGACACAGACTACGGGGGGCAGGGGGTCGGCCATGAATGAGAGGTGGGGGTAATGGGAGAATAAGGACACATATGTAATACCTTAATCAATAAAAAAAATTTTTTTTAAATGCTAATTGGGGAAATACACTTAAAACCATACTGTCATTGAATAGGTAGTATTTATCCCATTAGAACTGAATGTTATGCTCCTTGTATGCTCCAAATTTGAATGCTTCTAAAGAATTCATAGAAATGCTGAAGGGGCAAAAGTAGCTGATTTATAAAGAAAATTCAATTATGTCTACTTAAGTGCATAACTATTGGGGTATCAGTAATTTCCCCAAATGTGTGATAAGAACAGGATAAATAATCAATTACCTTGAATGAAGTTCTGATATGAATGTTCCCAAATACCACTATGATAACTGCCAGTACAACCTTACTATTTTTTCTGATGTTCCTGAAACTATATAAAATCCCATTGTTTAGAAGCAGAATGAACTCTTTAAAAAAAATTTGATCTTCCTTTTACAGAGGGCATGATCTTATTTACAATCATAGTTCTTTTAGATTCATCATCCCATCCAGTCCTCTTGGCTGGGATGATGAATCCCCAATTACAGATGTGGAAACAGGTTTAGAGAGGGTAAATGACTTGTCTAAGACTACATCATCAATAAATGATGAGTTGGTGCTAAAGCCCAAAGGTTATGGACACCTGGTCTTGGGGTCATTCCACTAAACAGCACTGTTTCCCACGTGTATGCCATGAAAGACTGTCTCAGAATCCATATGCCAGTGTCTGTTCTTGACTTGGACTGTTTGTCATGTACTGAGTTAGATGTGGCATGGAATCTGGGACAGGAAGGGCACTTAATATCACTTAGCAACTTTACTTTCAGAATTTCTTCATTTGGCAAACAGTTATCAGCCACCTAATGGGGCTGGCACTGCCCAGCTGTGCACATCTTAGTCCTTCCTATTACGCTCAGGTCTCCCAGGTTAGACCACAAGCTCCCTAAGAGAAGACCTTGTATTTGCCCATTCGCTGCAATCCCCAATACCTAGCATGTACTCAAATGGACCTCCTGACTTAGGGAGAAAACATCCAGCCTCATGTCTTCGAAGTTCCCCTGAGCTTTGGCCAGCCCAAACCTCACGTGCACACTTAGTTCCTTCACACAGCTTCAAATAAAATGGCCCATGACCCCCTGCGCACACTGAAAGAGTGGAAGAAAAGTCTTGGATAAGAGCATGATGAATGCACTTGTCAAGTTGATTTTTACTTCCCTTTCACCAAGTTACTCCTCAGGCCTGTATAGTCATGATGTGAACAAGTAAACCACCATGCTAAAGCACTGGGCTACTGGGACGCTCTTTACTAAAGTGTCAGACATACTGCTTCTCTTGTGTCCATTGCCCAGACTCTCTCTTTGATGATAAGCTTTCTTGAAAATTTGGGAGGAAATAGCATATGGAAAGCCCAGATTATAAAAAAGCGTGCCTCTCCTTTGGGAATAAGCCAACCCAAAGGACAGGTCAAGGGCATGTAATTTAGCTAGTGATGCAAAATATGGAGCCTCATACATAAGACTGTAGATAGGGACAACTTCTGATGTGTCCACGGCCAGTTTGCATCCCCTCTAAACGAAGGCAAAACACACAGCTGCTCAATTCCTGCCTTTAATTCAACCATGCCTGGGAATGTATTATTACATCACAGATATTTCCACCCACAATTGAATTAGTTATATTATCTTCAAAACTAATCCCTTTGTCATTTCCAGCCCTCTTCTTCTGCATTAGGCTTATTGCAGTTGGGTGAGTGCACCTAAAGTCTTCAGTGAAGTGTCAGGTGTAATTTAGCACTGGGAGATGAATTATGGGATTGCCCTTTAGGAAAAGGCTGGGAGCTCAGCCCTGCCTGTCAAATAGGTCCCTGCCTTATAGTGAACTCTGCAGGTGAATGAATCAGTATTTGGCATATCAGCATTTCATAGAGCCTCCATGCTAATGTCTTTTTGAAATGAAACCGAGAAAGCTGTTAACCTCAGTTAGCCAAGTGTCCCCTCTGTGACCGGGATAAATCATCAATGTAGAGGCTGAGAACTCTGTTCTTACTGCTTTGGGGAATAAGAGCCAGGACTGTGGAGAAGCTGATGGAAGGGGCCTTCAAATCTCAGGAAACTAAATAAGGATTTTTATCTTCCCTTAAAAAGAAAAGTAAGTATTACTTCTCCCTGTGTGTCAGGACAGTGCTCTATCAACTGAGCTCGCTGGCCAGGGCTTTCCCTCCCTGTTGATTTAGGTATTCTAAAATGATTTTGAATAATTTGACTTAGTTGGATAGCATATATTATCCTTTTTACCAAGCCTTTGATCTCTTCTTAAGTGAAGTCTCCAAAATTATATATAACTACATTATAGTATGTGTATGTGTACATGGTGGGGCAAAATTAGGTTTAGAATTGTTTGTATGGAAAAAATAATATAATAATTAATAAATAATAATACAAGAATAAATTCTGTTTCCTGGAAACCTACTTTTGCTCCACCTTATATAAAAATGCATATGCATGTATAAATATATATGAATAACATAAATAACATTATCTTATAGTAATATATAACATACTACATAAGAGATATGTAAATATTAAATATATGCATGAAATCACAATTGAAAACCTGGTCTTAACTGCCAGAGTAGCTATGGTCAGCCAACTGGGGATTCTCTATTCCCTACTACTTCTTGAATATTTTTTCATGGTTCAAAATCAAGCAACATCTATACAAAATCCTCACATCAACCTTGTGAAGCAAGAGTCATTATTTCTGTTTTTTCATTTGGAGAAACTGGGCTACACAGAAGTTAAGGGAGTGGCAATGCTTAGGGTCAAACCCAGAACTTCTGTCCTATGTTCCTCAGTCAGTAGCTGCTGTATAATCATTGGTGCCAGATGTGGTGCTGGAATTCTTTTCCCTAACAATTCAGTGCAAACTAAAGGCTTAGGACCCAAGCTTGTGCCTTTTTTCCTTGAAGGCTTTGACTGCTTCCTCCTCCAGCTGTCCCCAAGGGAAAGCTATTTGATTACTACATACATCTTCAGCCTTTGGTATTTACAATCAACTGTACAATTGCTGTCATTAGTTCCAGTACACATGTTATTCCCCTTTCACTTCGACTGCTCAGCTCTGAACTAGAAGAGGCTAGATGACTGAGTTAAGGCCCATGATGTTGAATGTTCCAGAGGAGCATGGAGCAAAACACCAGAGCCTTCTCATTCAGCAGGAAGCAAAGTAGGTTAAGTGATCTGCAAGAACACTTAGGATTTATGGTAAAATTTTCTTCTCTAAATTTCTTACATCCTACAAACAAAAGTACAAATTATTTTTTAAATGGCAATAGAATGCCCATAGATGTTGAGGTGGTATGCTTAGGACAGAAGCTTTCTTGCTTGATCCTACCAGTCTTTGGTTGGAAGGAAGGATCACAGTGGGAAGGAAACTGGCTTGTGTTGCCAGATTTTAATTATCGATGGGACCATACAAGATTTTTTAAAGTTTGAGTGCCTCCATAAGGGTACAACTGCATCATTTTATAAAAGTAAAAACTGAGTCTCTGATGGGTTAACCAATTTGCCTAAGGTCACAAATCTTGTTACATTGAAGAATTAGAACTTGAATGCAGGTCTTCTGGTGGGAAGTCAATATTCTTCACGACATGTGAGGTGGTCCAGTGGAATTTCCTTGCTTTGTTGAAAGTCCCACATGACAGTTTCAAAGAGAAGACAAAAGCAATGACCATTAAGTAGTACTAAAGACAGCAGCAATTTCCAGGCCTGCTTTTCACTTTTGTTTACCCAGGCCCAGGTACCACCCACTCCCTACCATAAAATCACACCTTCCACTAGCCTTCCCTAACCTCCCCAGATAAATTTAACCATGCTTTTCTTCCTGCTACATCATCACTTTGCACATACCTCTGTAGTTGCACGTATCTCAGATTAGAATTTATGGGTCTTTTCCATGTAGGATGTGAATTTCATGAGAACCTATTCACCTCTGCATTCCCCCACACCTATCATGGTAGCTCCACAGTCAAGATTCATAACAGTTTTTCATCCCCCTTAGCTTCTGTTTAAAGGTGGACCAGGGTAGAAAATAATTTTCAAGTCTTTTTTTTGTACTTGTGACTAACTAAATAGTATTTGCAATGATTTGGAGACACCCAAAGTTTTCTTCTAATAAGTCCACTGGAATTGGGATCGCATTAGTTTTATTTCTGACTCTTCACTGAGAGTTAATCAGGGCTTCACAGCTACTTTGTACACTTGTATTTCTAAAAGTGAAGATTTAGAGAACCCAAAATTGCTTTCCAAATGGCAGAAACAGATGTAAGGTCTAAAGATATTGTATTTCACTCTTAAAGGAGTAACATTAATCATAGGACATAGTTTGCTTTTGAACCCACCCGAAGGAAAATTCTAGGGGTTTTTTCAACTTGTATATCATGATGAAATTCAGGAGAAATTGGGCAATATTTTGCATGTCCAAACGTTACATTGGCCATCAACTTATTAGTCAAAGGGAAACTCCTCAGCTGAGAAGTATCTCTCCATTGAACATTATAAGAATGTGTTCACAATACATTCAGATTTTTTAAACTGGCTTTAGTCTTCCTCTATTGCATATTAGAAAAAAGAAACTTTGACCACAGATGATTCACATTTCCACACCTCCTAAGGAACTTATGAAGTATTCCACAGAAGAAGGGAACGAAAACTGACTGACACTCTTGGAGTGAACCTGCAGGAATTTGGAACCGTTTTCACTTTCTCATTTGGGCTTTATTAAGATCAGGAGTTGACAAGCACATGGGCCAACTCCTATTTTTTTTTAAATAAAGTTTTATTGGAACCCAGACACATCTATTCAATTACATATTGTCTCTAGCTATTTTCATGATACAATGGCAGAGCTGAATTGTTGTGACAGAGATGAGCTGATCTATAAAACCTAAAATATTTACTATTTGAACTTTCACAGAAAAAATCTTTTGACCCCTGTTAAGGTCATAAACCCTGAGTAAAGAGATGAGAAATACAAATTAAAGCACAGTCTGAATAAACAGCTGATTACAAATTGCTTCAGAAGCCAACAGTTATAATAGAGTTTAATATATTTGTAATATATAGGAAATACCTTTTATACCCATCAGGACTCTGATCAGCTGCAAGTAACAGAAACAACAGTAGCGGCTTAAAGAAATAGATTTTATTCCCCTCACATAAGAAGTCTAGGTCACTGTGGGCATTGATTCAGTACTCAGAGATAATCATCAAAAAGTCAGGCCTTTTTTATCTGTGTCTTGGAGCCAAAGATGCTTAGATTCATGGCTGTGCTTCCTATTGGTTGTAAGACGGGTGCTATGATATCAATAATCATGTCTATGGTCAAAGATGGAAGAAGGAAGATGGATGATGTTCTCTGCCTATTCCTTCCTACCTGGAAATTAGAGGTTTTTCCAGAAGCCCCCTCTTACCCCTTCAGCAGATGTCTGCTTATATCTCACAGCCGGACCAGTCACAGAACCAACCCTACTGCCTGTGAGGCTGGAAAAGCAAGTACTTTCCAATCTAACCTCTATGGGGGAGAGGGGATGCCAAGAGAGACAAAAGCATTGAGAGTGGCTTTGGGATGTCCACTCAATAGAGTCTTCCATAGACAGTTTTTCTCATTATAAGTGTGCATACACAGAGGAGCTGACCAATGAATATTTACTAAATGACCAAATATAAAGGGAGTTAAGTTGATTATTTTCTTTACTCCATATCAGAGAAATTCTATCCAGACAGAAACTGAAAATCTTATAGTTGAGAAATGAGTTGGGGACAGGGAAGATGGACGCTATGGGTGAATGGCAGAGCAAGTATGCCTCAAATACAGATGACACTTGTCCTGTTTGCTCATCATGTGGTTCTAATTGGATTAGCACAGGGAAAATTTGTTACCTTAGGGACAAGCTTTACTCTGAAATTTTTGTTGAGATTTAAAGTGTTTGACATATTTCCTGTAGCAATGTGAGCACAACTGCTTGTTGATAAACATTAAACTGGTCTCTTTAAATGTACCAGTAAAATAATGAGATAGAATTGTAAACTTTAGGGTGAGTTAGTTTCACCTACCTATTAAAGTACAAAGAAATCACTTCTGTATTTTACCTTATTGCTCACAAAGCTATGTATTTGCGGTATATATTTAAATTTCATTTATTAAGAGAAGGACAAGAGTAGAAGAGATATAAATTTAAAACATGTTTCTTGATACCATCTTAGAGCTTCACACCATTGTTAGAACCATGTCATCTTCAACTTTTTATTTGTAAACTTACTTCATTTGACTAGATCTCACTTCCTACTCAAACAACCAGAAAAAAGAAAATAATCATAAGGAATTTAGTTTTACCAGCAGCATTTTTCTGTGATTTTATTATGGTGATAGTAACAAAAACAGGCTACTTGCTCTTTCCTAGTCTCACCAAGAAAACAGAGTATTTCAGGAGAGAAACCAAGATGGCGGCATAGGTGAACATCTAAACTGCTGCCTCGCACAACAATTTCAAAACTACAACTAAAAGAAAGAACAGACAGCATCCAGAACCACAGGAAAGCTGGCTGAGTGAAAATTCTACAACTAGAAGTAAAAAGAGGGGCTCACAAAGACTCAGAGGAGCTGCAAAAAGCTGAGGTATGTAGATACGCACGTGGAGAGGATGAGCAGTGGAGAGTCTGGCTGGCTTCCTCTAGTGGAAGGGAGACGGAAAATCCCGACTGCACTGAACCCCAGTTCCGGGCGAGAATCTTACAGGGTGGGGGAGAGGGGGTTCTGGACTGTTGTGAAAAGGGAGGAGTGCACAGAAACTTAGGAGAGCTGCGAAAGGCAGAGGTCTCGAGGCACGAGCAAAGAGGACTGACTGCTGATTGTGCTGCTGACTTCTCTAGTGGGAGGAAAACAGAATTTCCAATCCAAGTCTGACTGCACTGAACCCCAGTTTTGGGTGAGACCTTGGGAACCCAGACTCATACGGGTCCCTACAGCATTCGGAAACTCAGGGGAGCCGAAAAGGCAGAGGTCTGGAGGCGCGCGCACATGCGCACAAAGTGGGCTGCAGCGATTACCCAGGGGCACTGAGATCCAGGGGGCCGCCATGTAGGGCAGGGTTGACAGGAAGCCAAGACTGTCTGCTCAGCCCTGAGACTCCACCACATCCAAGCCCAGCACAGAGGCTGTTGCAATCTTGCAAGTCTTAAGGCTGAGTCGGGCACAGAAGTTCTCTGGGTGCAGACACAGCTGATCCTCAAAACCAATTGACTTGGTGGTCAATTCCCCCAGTGATACCAACCAACAATCAAGAATTAACTACAAGACTGTACACACAGTCCACAAAGTGATACACCAAGAGTGTCCACCTCAGGTAACTGGTGAGGCAGAGCTACTGGGCCATATAGGACACCTAGCACACAAAGCTACTCTACAACTCAGGGAAGCAGCGAAAATGCAGAGACAAAGGTACAAATCACAAATGAAAGAAATGGAGGAAAACAAAAAACTGGATATAAAGTTCAAAACCACAGTTATAAGGTTTTCTAAGAATTTCCTAGAAAAGATGGATAAATTTAGTGAGTCCCAAGAGGAGATGAAAAGGGACCAACTAGAAATTTAACATACACTGACTGAAATAAAAAATATTATACAGAGACCTAATAGCAGACTAGAGGAACGCAAGAATCAAGTCAAAGATTTGAAATACAAAGAAGCAGAAAACACTCAACTGGAAAAGAAAAAAGAATCCAAAAATGTGAAGATAGTGTAAGGAGCCTCTGGGACAACTTCAAGCGTACCAACATCAGAATTATGAGAATGCTAGAAGAGAGCAAGATACTGAAAACCTATTTAAAGAAATAATGACTGAAAATTTCCCACACCTGGTGAAAGAAATAGACTTATAAGTCCAGGAAGTACACAGAACCCCAGACAAAAGGATTCCAAAGAGGACTACACCAAAACACATCATAATTAAAATACCAAGAGCAAAAGACAAAGAGAGAATATTAAAAGCAGCAAGAGAAAAACAGTTAATTGCCTACAAGGGAGCACCCATAGGACTGTCAGCTGATTTCTCAACAGAAATTATGCAGGCCAGATGGGAGTGGCAAGAAATATTCAAAGTGATGAATAGCAAGAACCTACAATCAACATTACTCTACGCAGCAAAGCAATCATTCAGAATTGAAGAGCAAATAAAGAGCTTCACAGGTAAAAAAAAAACTAAAGGAATTCATCAGCACCAAACCAGTATCATATGAAATGCTGAAAAGTATTCTTTAAGAAGAGGAAGAAGGAGAAAACAGTAAAGATAAAAATTATGAACAACAAATATATATCTATCAACAAGTGAATCTAAAAATCAAGTGAATTGAAAATCTGATGAACAGAATAAGCTGGTGAGTAAGAATTAGGGGCATAGAGAGGGAGTGGACTTATAATTCTCAGGAGGAAAGAGGTGAGGGGGGTGCAGGGAGAGACTGGATAAAAATCATACACCTATGGATGAGGATAATGAGGGGGGAGCAGAGGGGAGGTAGGAGCCAGGTGGAGGGGAGCTATAGGGGAAGGAGCAAGAAGAGGAACAATTGTAATAATATGAACAATAAAGGTTTATTTTAAAAATAAATAAAATTTTTTAACTATAAAAGAAAACAGAGCATTTTGAAGTACAACAGGAGGAATTTAATGCGGGGAAGTGAGAAGCTGGTGCGGGTGATGAGGTTAACAACAGCAGGCAGTTACTATCCTCCCACAAGACAAAGAGAGGAGTTGGTGCTCCAGGAGTCCAGGGGCCAGGGTCAGCTCCTGAAACCTGGAATCATGACAAGCCTGTGGGTCGAGCTGGAGCTGCAGCGGAGGCACAGCTGCTGTTGGAGTCCCATCCCAAAGCAGAGGATGGGGGAGCTCTGCCTGGCTTCCCACACTCCATCCTCTTCCCGGCTCCTTCTATGCGCCAAACCTAGCTGCCAGCCTATTGACTGTGGAGCCTACAAATGCAGCTTACAGGTGTCACCCCCCAGCCACTCAGAGCAGAACAGGGAAAGAATGAGGAATGCAAGCGAAAACAAACAGAATCCGCTATACTTTGGTCTCTAATGCTAACTATTAACCTGTGCCTCTCAGCTCTGTGGCTTGAGTTTCCAATACTGGTTAGGATGATTATGTCAGTACACTAACGATCTTAACTGCATAGCAATGAATAATAAACATGTCTTGACTCTATAGGAAATATAAAGAAGTAGAAGATACCAGTCCTGATTATATGACATTTATTCTTATACTTATAGTTAGAGAAGGCTGCCTAATAGAGGTAAATCCATAAAGAGGAGGCAGGAAGAGTGTTTTGGGTAGAGGAATTAGCCTAAGAAGTAGAAAGAACATTTTGCATGGCATACAGATATCCTTAGCTGGAATTGGGAGTGTGGATGGGCTTGGGTGATAGAAAAGCAAGGAGAAAACTTTGGAGACTAACAGAGGACTTTAAAATTAATCAATAGACAACACAGTAAGCCTTTCATGTCAAAAATAGTGTTGAGTTTAGCCAATGCCAGAAAAAAAAATATTAGGAAGCTGTTGGCATAATCTAGTCACAAGATAGGAGCCAAGGGATTGACTGTGAATGGGTGTCACAGTGCGTTGGCTAAGAACATGCTGCAAGACTTCCTGGGTTCAAATCTCAGCTCTTCCACGTATTAGCTCCCCCTCTGGAAGACAAAGATGATAATAGTACTTACCTTGTAGAAGCATCAATTTTGTGCCTGACACATGATAAATGTTAGCTATTATTGAAATCATATTAGACGATGAGCTTATCAAGTAAGGAAGGGAGAAGGGGTAAAATGCCCTCGGGCAGCCTCAATATATATTTGAAACCGTTTATAATCTAAATTGTATTGAAATCACTATAAATGCATAAATTCACTGCACCAATGAGTTCAGAGGAAGGAAAAACAGGACAGACAGAGGAGACAATAGACAAAGCAGCCAGAGAAATAATAAGAGAATTCTGTGGGTCAACGTACTAAAACCTCAGAGACTAATAAAGCCTCACAAAACAATGGTTGCTCGGCAGGATATTGGAAACCCTGGATGGATGTCTTCTGTTCACTTTGCTGAGTTGGTTCTCTGCTTGCTGTGGCCTACACACTACCATCATTTTTGCACATCTCAGCATTTTAAATGGAGTAAGAGCCAATCACAATGTTGCATAAGTGCCTGTCATCAGTAAGCATTGGAAAACTAAGTGATACATTTTTCATCCACGGGGAGTTAAGTGTACATCTCTGCATCTTCCAAGGTGACTAATTTGGCAATGACAAGAGCACATTTTTCCCCCTAGGGTACCAGATCCAGTTGGCTGGTACCAATTTCCTTGTTTCACATTGGAGGCTGAAAACAATAAGAAGGAGCTAAGGAAGTGAAGCCATTACCAACAACCACAAAACAGCCAACATTGCTGTAAATGATCTGTCATCTGGCTGAGGCTGCATGAGTGTATGACTCCCGGTATTATTCCTGAATGGTGGAGTGCTGGCCCAGGGGGTGAAGATAAGGAAAGGAGATAAGGAAGAGAGAAATGGGAGGACAGATTTGCTGTAGGGCTTTGTGTGTTCAATTTCCATTACCGCTCAAAGAATATGTGTGCAGAACTCCATTTGGTGGCAGCTTGGTGAATGTACCTTTCTGTATTTCTCCTTTAGTTTAAAACAGTAGGGTTAAAGTGCTCAGAGACACAGAGGCCACTAGGGATGGGGAGGGAGCTGTGATCTTACTAAAAGGATCAAAGAAGCTGGTCTTTCAGGTCTTGAGGCTGTATATCATAGCAAGGGGCAGCCTTTCATTCACTTTTCTTAGCCTTCCAGTCCTTTATCTCTATTCATCACATGAGCCAAAAATTAATTGTTTGAAGAAGAGCCCAGTAATCTTTCCTTTTCTCTTATAATTAGAGTGATCATATCATTTACCCTCCAAACCTTCTATTGAAAGGGAGTACAAAGAATACTTTTGCTGGGACAACAAGCATTAAGTTGGTCTGTCTCATACTGATTGGGATATGTCGTCATCCTCCTTATAACCCATTTCAAAAATCTTTTTGTTCCATATAGCATAGTGCGGTTAACAGCACAGACTTTGGAGCCAGACTCACTTATTTCAAATCCCAGCTCAGCTGGAAACTAGCTGTGTGACCTTGACCAGTCTTTTAACTTCTCTGCAGTTCAGTGTTCTCATTGGTGAAATGACACATGATCATTGTTCCTACATGGGAGGGTTGAAGTCCTGAGTTATTATGTAAACAGGCACTTAGGTAGCTCCTGGAGGGTAGTGTGAGCAGTGTTTATTGTTTTTGTTATTTTTGGACTATCAAGGATAGGGACCTTATCTTACAGAGCTGACACCCGCCTTCTTGCCCCAGTGCCTTCACATGGAGAGGCATTCAGCAAGGGTTTGTTGAATGAATACATTAGAAGAAAGAAGGAATGCATAAAAGAAGAAAGGAACACAATTTTATCGTTTCCCTTCATTTTTTTTTCTTGATTCTTGATTCTGTCAGTATTTTTAGTTTACTTTGAAGCACAAAGATATTGACACCCACTCAAAAACTCTTTCAAATGCTGGTTCTAACATAGCCTTTACTATACCCTGGGATCCCTTGGTGTTGAGTTTTCTTGCCCTTATCTGGCCTGTAACCAACACTGGCCTCTCCTCACCATCTGCTTTCTACCTTACCAACCTGCATCTCTCAAGCTGTTAGACTTTGTTGGAGAAAGTTCATCTTGTCAATTAAAGTAATTTTATCAATGAGCATTATCAAGTAGACCTATCAGCAATTCTTTTATTAACTCAATCATATTCCCTAAAGATATCATCTTTCCTATCCCTCAAGTTCAAAGCCCACTCAGCCACACCTGTGTCTCAGGAGTTGACCTGCTTTGCTTTCTTGAGATGAAATTCTCTACATGAATTCCTCCAACTTCCTTTTTTTCACATCTAAGTGGTTTATCTTTTTGCCTATTATCTTTTTGCCTATTAAGAGAAAAATACAGAGCATATCTACATATATAAAATGGTAATATGCTAAGTGTCCCTCTAACCGTCCAACTGGAAATTTGGGAAGTGCCCCATCTGCTTTCCAAAACTAATTCATTCTTCTCCCTCTCTGCCTTGATTCCTTCCAAAGCTGTGCTCCATCAGTTACCCGACTCTATTTTGTTTTTTACAAGTCTCCCAAACCTTGATTTCTTCCCTTTTACATATTAACTAGTGGCCTGGTGCACATAATAGAAGTGTCAACCAAATTCACCATCGATAATGACAGATCAAAATACACCCATGTGATTGGTGCCAGTGAGAGCTTTATATGTATTTCAAATGTGCGAGTCAACTTAGCCTTTTATAGAAATAGAATAAACTTGCTTAATTAGACCTGCTTTCTGATGTTGCTAAACTTTTTCCAGCCCAGTGAAGCACCCAACTTCTCTTTCAGGTAATAGTCAACAACATAGCAGAAAATATCAACATGAAGTAGTTTATTATTGTAGATCACGCAGGGAGAATAAAGGGTGAAATATTTAACTGCAGCAGTGTTTGACTATATTCTGCGCAGTGAGAAAACCTGAAGTCATTTTCAGGGTCCACCGTTTCTTACTTCTTTTCAGTCAGGTCAAGTTTCTAAACTTTCTAAATCTCCATTTTCCAGCTATTTAAAAGAAAATAGGATTCTACTGAATCTCTCCAGAACTTCTGTAAGGATCAAATGAGATGAAGCACAGGAAAACGCTTCATAGACATTTAGTTAAAGTGTAAAATGTTTGTACCTAGCTATAAAGTTGTGTTCCTGGGCTGAGAAACTCTAAGGAGGCTAGTCTCTAGGGAGATGAAGCCGAGTGTTGTGACATTACATCATTATCCGGTGCCCAGAGCAACTGTTTCTGGATTGGGCTGGGCTGTGGGCCACATTTTGCACCATGGGGTTTCGGCAGTGTTGTCTGCAATTTGGTGGGGTGTTGCTTCAGGGTGGTGGCAGGGCCTGTGTCCACTTGGGGGAAGCCAAGTGCTGCTTTGTCGGTGCCAGGTCTGCGGTGCCATTTCTTTGTAAATGACCAGTGCACATCATGGCAGCTTCCTGGTGGTCAGTGCGCATCATAATGACCAGTCGGACAGTTGGAGGGACTCAACATATTACCATTTTATATATGTAGATATGCTCTGTATTTTTCTCTTAAAACATCAAGAACAAAAAAATTCTCTCATCTTTCTCTTTCTATTCATTATCAAATTTGTCAAAAGAATAATCTATACATATTAGCCCCTGTAATCCCTTAGTCATTTCTAAACACTTTAAAAATGACCTTCCATACCAGTCATTTGAACTTGTCCTTATCCTCCTCAATCTCCCTGCAGCATTTTATGTCATTGATCACCATCTTTTTCATGAAATAATGTTCCTTGGCTTCCTTGACTTGGTTTGATCTTGGTTACCCTCTTGCCTCTAATTTGTCTTTGTTTCCTCCTACTCCCACCCCATAATAGAGGTTCTCCCAATTTTCAACTCTTCTCTTTATGTTCCCTTGGTGATCTCAACCATTTCCAGGCCCTTGACTATCCCTCAGTCAGGTGGCCCTGGATCTGAAATCCTAGCCCAACAAATCTCATGCGACAGGTACACATTTCAGCATTCTGCTGGACTTCTACATTTACTAAAAGCTAAACTCTTCTCAACAGGCTCCAAACCAGCTTTGCCTTCTGGGGTTCCTGTCTTTGATAATAGCATCTTGGTCTTCCCTTCCCATCCCCCAGCCTTCAAAGTTTAAGTAATTTTTATGTCCCTTTCACCTAATTAGTCCTCCAGGTTCTATCAATTCTACCTTTGCCTCTCTCAAATCCATGGCTTTCTTTCCATAATTACTGCCACTAGCCAGGCTGTTACCTCTCATCTCAATATCACAATTGCCTGTCCACCGCTCCCATTTCTTGCACTTATCTTGAATCTTCCATTGCTCACTTTCTTAAGTATGCTATACAGACTACAGATAAAGACCCAAAGTCCACCATCTGGGTCCGCTTATTTTCTCTGAAATAATTCCTACTATTGGTATTTACACACACTGCTCTCTAACCTAGCCAAACTTCACCCTTTAGAATAAGTTCTACACTTCCCACCTCTAAGCCATGTCTTCTTTCTTCTTGTATAAGTTACCTAGTGCTACCATGTATAAGTTACCTTGGTGGTTTAAAACAACAGAAATTTATTCTCTTCACAGTTCTGGAGGCTAGAAATACAAAATCCAGGTGTTGGCAGGGCCCTGTTCTCTCTGAAGGCTCTAGGGGAAGAATCCTCCCTAGCCTCTTCTAACTTCTGGTGGTTGCTAGCAATCCTTGGTGTTCCTTTAGCTTGGAAATGTATCACTCTAATCTCTACCTCCAACTTCACATGGTCTTCTCCCCTGGGTATATGTGTCCAAATTATCTTCTTCTTATCCCCATCTTCACATGGTCTTCTCCCCTGGGTATATGTGTCCAAATTATCCAATTCTTAGTCATTGAATTAGGGCTATTCTTAATTCAGTACAACCTCTGCTTAACTTGATTGCATCTGTAAACCCTATTTCCAAATGAAGTCATGGTCCCAGCTTCTGGTGCTTAAAACTTCAACATATTTGTGGGGACACAATTCAACCCAAACACTTCTCTGCAGAGATGGACATCTCCTTCCATCCAACTCCATCTGTCAGATCCTTCTCCTGCTCCAGAGTTGGTTGATTTTCCTGTCTTGAAGTTGCTCATAATTTCCTTTTAAAAACCCACCCCCCCCTCAAGGTAACAGTATTTTGGCCCTTTTATAGCTGGCTATTTCTGCACATCTTCTCTCTGCTGCTAAATTCTAAACCCTTCAAGGTATAGGACACATATATCATTCATCTTTGTGTCCCTCAAAATGCCTAGCAGAGTTCCTTTTGCTCATGAACTCACCTCGTTAAATCAAATTTTAAAATTTCCTTATAGATATTAAATTTTGACCATTCCTATATTTTTGTTGCAAAAAGTAATTTTTCACTTCCTCATTAAATCTAAATGTTGGCCAGGTCCAAAGATTTTCAATCTAGGCTTTCTTTTGCATTGAAATGTTTCAACATTAATAACATCTCTCTCTCTCTCTCTCTCTCTCTCTCTCTCTCTCTCTCTCTTTAAAAAAAATACCTCTATAAATTGCTTTCTATAGGTCATTTTTCTATGCATCGATTTCTTCCCTGGATTATTTTGAAGTTAATATTGCAGGTGTCCTGAATTCTGTTGGAATCTAATCATCTGGCATTCAGAAGATATATCAGGAGTGGTTAGGGGGAGGGGGTACTGTGGCTTGAACCTTCACCTTCAATTGAGAACACAATTTCCTTCTGGCTGAATTTTTATGTTCTAAATATATTTCATTCTTTATTGTATTCCCAATCCTCTATTAATTCCTTTTGATTCCTGCAGATTTTAACTTGGAAAAAGGTGAAATAAACTCATGAGTGCTTTTGTATCTTAATTAGAGTGGGTATCTGTTCTAGTTTTTCATCTGGAGTTGCTGCATCTATATATTAGCACACATGTGTGTATTTGTGTATATATTCATAAAATGGCTGAAATCTGATTAGTATCCTAAATAGATTGAGCACATACATGCACAGTGAGAGCATTCAGACTGTTTTTAGTCAAGACATGGTTCTCTTTTTAATGCATATTTGGGACTGACAGAATTAGTATGAATCAGTAGTCATGGGGAGTAAAGGAAAAGCAAGTGAAATAGTAGATTGCAATGATGTTTAAGGGCCAGTCTCTCTGCATGAGTTCACTCTACAGAAAGGTTCCTCGGGGCTGTGGGGAAATAGGTGGCCTGCAGGCTGTGCGCTAATGCAGCACCGCCGTTTGCATAGCTGCACAGCCCTGGGAGAGACCTGGGACAGCTAACTTGAATTCCAATGAATATTTACAATTTCACTGCTCCAGCGCTACATGCAATCATAGCGCTCCAGTCTACACATTTTATGCATCAAAAAGAAAATGAGAGGAGAGCAGCAAAAATGGAGCTGCCTTTGGAGAGACATACACAAAGATTTTACTGTTTGTGGCAGAACTAAAATACTTTCTTTCTGATAGGGGCAATTTATTCTTTGGACACCTTCCATGACAGTGGAAAGCACCTGACTGGGTTTTAAAGTGAGAACATCTTCAGTAGGTGATTTTTAATTCCAAGCAAGAGCAAGGCAAGGAAGGAATTGTGTTGCATAGGTTGTTAGTTTGTTTGTTTGTTTTCTAACAGAGAAACCTAGAAAGGAGTGAGAAAATCCCTAAGCCGGTCCCAAACTCCCTCTTCTTTCAGTGTGTTTTTAGCCTGTCTCATGGATTTTCCTTTCTTCCTAGGGCAGCCCTAGGGAAAGCCGCCACCATTTTGCATCCCCATTTTAAAGCCTTTGGGTAATTGATTGCCAGGAATGCATGTGACCCCTCACTCATTTTTTTCTCCTGGGCTGTTGATCCACACCAAAGATCTGGAGAGAACTAGATGGAGAAAATTAGTCAGAGCTGCTTGAACCCAGTGAGGCAATTTTTAACTTTCAGAGGTGCCAGAGTGGATGAAATTGCATGTTTTAAAAGTATTCCATCAGAACCTGGTTTTGTGGTTTGGCTGACTAATCTCTTGGACTATTAAGATATATATTGGATTACTATTTGCCAGTAGCCTGCATTGCTGCACTAAGCAGAAGTCCTCTTTACTACTAGCCATACTTTTATCCACTTATTAGTCCATTTTCTCCCATCCAGACACTACTGTCTCCTAGTCATTTATCTGCTTGGTTACCCCTCCTACCACAAATCCGCACATCTGTCCATCAACTTGCTCATATGTGTCCAAGCTTGAAACAGAGAAGGAATGGTCCTGTGCCTGTATTTGTGTGACTGGTCACGGGTAAATCTGAGAAAGCACGTTTTATTCTCAAATTACATTTCCTCAGATTCTCAGTGGAAATGCCAAGCCACTGGAGAAAAGAAGAAGTTTTAGGGTTCCTATAATCTTCACCACTTTCCCCTATTCTTGTTGTAGATGAATCTCATTGTGTCAGTCATACCTATGTGCTGTGCAAACAGAGCTTTAAGGGTACTCCTCCTTTCAACCTGCTGCCTCTAACTTTGTCTTTCAAGGAAATTCTATAGCCACTACCAGACTTAAGTTACTTAGTAAGTCCCTACTGTATACAAAGCAGAATCTAATCTATGGGTGTCCAATACATGTGTAAATATTTTTTGGAAAAACTAAGTGTAGAACAACCAATAGCCCTGGCTGGTTTTCTCAGTGGTTAGAGCATCAGCCCTTGGACTGAAGGATCCTGGGTTCAATTCCCAAGGACACGTACCTCAGTTCTAGGCTTGATCCCCAGCCCTCTCACATGGATGTGTCTCTTTCACATCGATGTTTTTCTTCCTCTATGTCACTTTAAAATAATCAATGGAAAAAATATCCTCAGGTGAGAATAAACAAACAAAACAACAACAACAAAAAGAATCACCTTAAATTAAGCCATACTTTACTACTGGTTGATTAATTGGGTCTTTACTCTTATGGTCAAAGGAGTGTTATCCTTCAGCTTAGTAACCCCAGGTAGGATGGGAGGAAAGAAGAAGGGTGAAGGCTAGTGGTTATGAAAATATTTTTAAGTTACTTCTGATGATGGTTACACATATCAAAGCTTGTACCAAAAATCACTGAATTGTAAACTTTAAATGAGTAAATTTTGTGGTATGTGAATCATTTTCTAATAAATCTGTTTTATGAAAAAGAAAAGCTATTTATAAGCCATCCTTAAAATATATATACATTAACTCATTACTTTATGGTCCTATCTAGAGTTTGACTTACTTTTATTATAGAAGTTTGATTCCAACTGATTTTTAGCTATTTTTAGAAATACAACCTACTGTCAATGTCAAGTGGTAACATTTGCTGATAATGATAATGTTCATGACCCAGAGGTCATGAGAACACTACTACCCGGAGAAGAGTTTCCAAATTTTTTACTTGTATTTGTGAAAAAAAAAAAATGAAAAATGAATTACCTCTTTAGATGACTTCAGAAAGGCCAGTTCTCGTTTGGAGCTATTCATTATGGTGTGTGTGGTTTTCGAAGTCATATTTCATATAGATATACTAGAGGCCCGGTGCACGAAACAGTGCAAGGGCCTTGGCCCTGGCACTCCCGCCCACTGCTGACATGGCCAGGGGCCTCTGCCACCTCTGCAGCTTTGTCCAGAAGGAAGGACATCCCATCTAATTAGCATATTATGCTTTTGTTATTATAGATAATTTGGAAGAAGGTAAAATGGACTGTGTGTGTGTGTGTGTGTGTGTGTGTGTGTGTGTGTATTTTGATCTTTGATTTGTAACAGGACGAGTTTGAAGGAAATGGAAGTGATTTTTTTTTCTACTCATAAAAAATAATAAGACAAATGTTTTAGGAAAATTCCTTTTCTCATTAAGTGGGGTTAATCCAGAATCTTTGTAAACTCCCAAATTAAGTCCAGAGGGTAGCGACCAAATAATGCATTAGTGCTTAAAAGCAAATTTTGTATGATAGTGTTCATACAAAGCAAACAGAGACTAGTATTCCCCTAGAGAGTTCTTTGGCAAATAATTTTTAAAGCTCCTAAAAGTGCCTTTGACCAGCAGAATATCCAAAGTTGATACAGCTGATTGTCTGGCAATAACTTAGAAGCGGTTGCTGTTGACCTAAAAGAGGAATCCATCTTCAGTTCTTCCCATAGTCTCAAGGCCTTCTCACACTAAACATTCTAACTTTTAATAAAGTGGTCCCTCGTATCCCTATTCACTTTTGACAACTGAATAGTAATGCAACAGGAGAGGATGTTATAGGTGCTGATGCCTTTTTTGAAATCCTGTCCACCATGCTAATGATCTGCGAGTATGAAAAAAAATCACTTGTATATTTCTATGGAATTATTTTAGTTTTTTGTCATTTTTTCCTTCTGCTAAGAATGTACTAAGTAAGTAAAGTCATCATAACTACATAACTAATTGCCTCCCCACTGATGCTCCACTTCTATAGCAACTGAGTTAGAGTGGAAAGTTAGCCAGAAAATGATTTCTGTGAACTCAAGTGAAGCTTTAATGATACCACCACATAAGAGGAAAGCTGTCACCATCATTTAAAAAAAGTTAACGCGGAGCACACTGATATCTCAGAGAGGCCCTTTAAACCCTGCAGGCAGTGGTGTTTTTAAAAGTTTGCAAGCCAACCATTTTATCTGCTATTGTTTGGATGTTCAGATGTCCCTCAGAAGGACATCTAGCATTTTTTTCTAACCTTAAAAGAGACACTCAATGAAAATGGGAAATAATGAGATTTACCTGTATATATCAGTCCTCACTAAGGGCTGATACATTCAAGATTTAGTTCCTTGATCAACTTGAATCCCCAACCTACCTTCCAAAGCCATTAGTTTATGTTGGTGATATTGTGGCTTTTCTTATTCTGGGGAGTGAGGGGGGAAATTATTATTTATTTACAAAGTTAAAGTCTACCTGGATTCCTACCGCTGGGTAATTATTGGTCAATTACATCACCCTTTTATGCTTATGTATACATTTATAAAATAAATGTAGATTCCCAGAGGAATAAAGAAACCAAGATTTGTTACAAACATACCACATGTCAGACATTATACTTGGTATTTCATTTTTTTTAATATATTTTTATTGATTTCAGAGAAAAATGGGGAGGGAGAGAGAGATAGAAACATCAATGATGAGAGAGAATCAATGATTGGCTGCCTTGTACATGCCCCCCACACTAGGGATCAAATCCGAAATCTGGGCCTATGTCCTGACCGGAAATCGAAATGTGACCAAGTCTTGGTCGATGCTCAACCATTGAACCATGCCGGCCAGGTGGTATTTCATTATAATCTTAAAAATACCTGTGTACAGTCAATGAGATTCCCATTTTACAGACGAGAAGTTCAGAGTCACTCAACCAACCCGTGACCTTGACAAATGGTGGTACAAGGATTCAAACCAAAATAGAAAGCTAAAATCCTTATAATGCTAAAGGTTATACATTCACACTCCTCCTCACACCTTACATTTTGAATCTTAGTTTTTATTACCTCTCTCTCTCTCTTCCAACCCTGCAGGCCTGCTCCCACTGTAGGGCCTTGACACTGGCTATTCCTTCAGCCTGTAACGACCTCCTCTCATATCTAGATGACTCATTTCCTAACCTTTTCACTTTTTGACTCAAATGTTACCTTCTAAATGAGGCTTCTCTTAATTGTTGTCTGTTTTGTTCTTCGATGCTTCCTCAGCTAGACTTGTGCCTATCATATAGTAGGATCTAATTAAGTATTTGTTGGCGAATAAAGGAAAGATTAATGATCCCAAAACCTTGCTTTTTCCTCAATGGCCTCGAAATGCACATCCAGAGATATTTTAAAATACTCTTAATCTAAATCTCTCCTTCTGCTCCCCATTTTCCCCCATTTTACCCATCCATGCATGGGGAACAAATCTTTCCCTCAACTGTTTGGCTTGTGTTTACGGGAAGATGACCTGGGGTGTGTGTATGTATGGTGGGGAGGGGATTGCAAAGGGCTTGCACTGCCATCCTTCTAGTTTGAGGAAAGAGAGTGATAACTCTCTGCTAGCCACCAGCAAGCTTGGTGAGTGAGGCATGGTCCTGGGCATATATGGTGCCTACAGACCCAGGGGAAGGACAGGGCACTTTCCTCTTCTGCCCACTTGTCATCACCGAGGCCCTAAGAAGAGGTCTGTGCTCTATTTAGCATTTGCAGTCTTGAGGGATAAAAAATAAATCTGAGCTTGGATTACATTTCTAGATGGTTAAGAATTCAGAATTTCATAATTAACAGTCACAGGGCTTAATGGATTGTGAGCTTTACTCTCACTGTTGGATATTTGTTAAAATTCAACATGTAACTAATTCATCTTTGAAAGCCATCTTAACTTTCTAATAACCCATAAGCCTGATGAAAGAAAGGCAATGACGGAAAACAGGTCTTTATCATTTCACTGGGATAGTTCTTTGTAGGTCTGAAATAAACTTACTTTTTTCACTTTATTAAAAAAAGTTTTTGGCTGACTCAATATATAATAAGGGAAAGTGGGTGGATACAAAGTTATAACCAGTTGAATGAATGAATGAATGAATGAAGTGCAGTTACCTATTTTCCTCAGAACTTTTTTCAGTGTGTGTGTGTGTGTGTGTGTGTGTACACACATGTGTTTATATGCAGGCATATATACTGTGAGGAATTTCAGTAAGTTGTTATTTCTGAATAGTAATATTCATGGGAATTTTTGTTTTCTTTATGTCTCCATAGATTTCAAATTTTCTACCATCAATGTGAATTATTTTTATAACTGTAAGAACAATTAATTTTCTTAGTAATGTTTAGAAATTTTGCATCACTTCTTTAAAGATATTTAGAAGGTATTTCCTATATTCATTACATTGCTTTGGATATATTTTTTTTTAAGCCCTGCCATGATAGTAAAAGCAATAAAATCATATTACTAATAGGCACTTTCAGATTTTTCTTCACTAGATATATAAATTATGTGGTTAAAAATTAAATATATACATATATTTAATTTTTAACCACATAATTAAATATATATATTTAATTAAAATTTTAACCACATAATTTATTTACTCAATTGTTTCTTCTTCAAGAGCTAATGAGCCCAGCTGGCGTGGCTCAGTGGTTGACCATGAACTAGAAGGTCACGGTTCGATTCCAGGTCAGGACACATGCCCAAGTTGCTGGCTCAATCCCCAGTGTGGGCATGCAAGAGGCAGCCAATCAATGGTTCTCTCACTCATTGATGTTTCCCTTTCTCTTCCTCTCCCTTCCTCTCTGAAATCAATAAAAATATATTTAAAAAATCAAAAATCTAATGAAAACACATACCTACCCACAAAATACATTTTTTTAACTTTGGAGAATGGATCCATAGCAAATGCTCTCTGCCTCCATATCCCACCCCCTATACATTCATATACTTCATTTTTTTTAATTTTTCTTAATATATTTACCAAAGGTCTGGAGGACATCTAAACTACTTGTCTCCTCAACTTATAGATGGAGAAAGCAAAGGCCCAGCTGGGAGAGACACCTACTTTCTGAAATGAAGATACCTACTTTCAAGCCCAGGGTTTCAGAAAGGTAAACCACATACCTAATCCTTCCTAGTAGATTCCAGAAAGAACATGGCTGAAACTTCTCTTGATCTTTTTTTTTTTTCTTGAACAAATGTAATACTTTGATCGCTTTTAACCAAAAGTAGTATTTAAAGAAACAGCACAGGTCACTTTTATTATATACAGCTCAGTTAGCAAGATGCTAACTTGAGTAGCTACTAAAGGGATCACACTTCAAAAGGTAATTGACCTAAATTCTCCTTCCTGCCCTGCACTCCTGTGAGCCTGGCCCAGGTGCAGCCCTCCCATGCATCTCACACATGGAAGAGATGCAGCAGTGTCCTGGGGAGCCTGAGAATCTAGGCCACTGTGATTAAACTAATTCAAACATTAATGTCTGTGTTTAGTTGGCTAAAAATTCTCAACTTCATTCGGCACCTAAGGGCTGACAGCTTTACTCTAAAGGTTCTTGAGAACCTTTCTCAGGCCTCAACCCTTTAATACAGTTCCTCATGTTGTGGTGACCCCCAACCATAAAATTATTTTCGCTGCTACTTCATAACTGTAATTTTGCTATTGTTATGAATCGTAATGTAAATATCTGTGTTTTCCGATGGTCTTAGGCTCTACAGCAGGGGTTCTCAACCTCTGGGTTCATGACCCACAGGTTGAGAACCGCTAAGACCATCGGAAAACACAGATATTTACATAACAATTCATTAACAGTAGTAAAATTACAGTTATGAAGAAGCAAAGAAAATAATTTTATGGTTGAGGGTCACCACAACATGAGGAACTGTATTAAAGGATCACGGCATTAGAAAGGTTGAGAACCACTGCTCTAGAGTGAATCATAAGTTGATTTATAAGATGAACACTTTAAAGTGAATGCACCTGCTCTGGTTCCATCGGGTTGGGGTGTGATGAAATGGAGTTCTGCGTCTCTGCTTTCGAAGTATTTGTTATGATTTGAATAATGAGCAACATTACAAAAAACACACCAATATAAAAGAAGAACCGTATGCCTTGACCTTTAAATTACAAGTAGGATGAAAAAATAAGTACTTAATGTTACCCCAATTTCTTTTGTTAATCTCATTAGGAACACCATTGTAAGAGCTTTGGGTGGGGGAGGCAGGTGTTCACTAATTCGGTGACATGGTGATGTTTTATTCTAGATCCATTCCATTGCATTACCACAATGATGCATTTTAACTTGTAAATTTCAGTGGTATCTGCTGGTAATATTCTTAGGATAATTGTGCCATTAGCTAAAGTTCCCTAGAACCTATTGGAGCACCAATTGAAAGTTTTAACTATCCAATACATTTACTAGTTATGTTAACTAACCTGTCAGTATTAACTAATCATTGTTCTGAACATCTTTGGAACAAAATGAAATCAACAAACATCTTTGGTATATGATCTTCCTGGGGTGTTTTTCTCCCATTATTTTAAAAAATCGTATTATTACTATTATTTTAGAATACGTCCAGAAGCAGACTTGGTGTTAAGTTCTGACTCAGTTAAAAAGCCATATGTTACCAATCACAGCTCTCTATTCCATACACAGTGGGCCAAGCAAGATGTTAAGCTGGGAAATTTTTGTATTACCTGAGGTTGTGTGCTAGTAAAGAGAGGCATAGGAACCAAATTTCTAACTAATAGTCCTATTTCTGCTATGTGCCATTGTATTAGCAAGTATTCTCATTGTGTGTTCCTCGAACAAAACCATATGCCTTGACCTTTAAATTACAAGTAGGATGAAAAAATAAAAAGAGATATACACTAAATCTCTAAATCATAAAGAGTGGAGAAGGCAAACAGAAGATGAAATGGGGAAATGGCTGTGGGAAGGAAACACAATGAAGCTCCTTGGAGCCGAAGATTATATGAATATGAGCAAAAACCCATATGAAGTCACTTAATAATGAGGTCAAGAATGCTGAATAATTTAACATACCCTTGGATCTTGATTTGTGATGGTCCAAAACTAATATTTCACAAGCCACATTGCACCTGGGGAGTCCTATTTCTCCCTCCAGATAATGTCCAAATATTAATGGACCCAATTTGGTGGAAATTACCTAATTGGCTGCGGTCACTTTAACTCTAACGTGACATTTCAGACTGCTCTGTAGTCACAAGGATAAGTTAGAAGCTTGGGCAGCAGACTTGTTCTTTGGGATAATTGTAGCTGAAGCTCGTGTTATCACCGAAGCTTATTATTTTGCAAGTTGTACACTCAGCTTTTTGTAAAAATTGTACTGTAAGGAAAAAATCCCTGAGGAGGCTTCCTTCCTCTCCCGGCTCTTCGAACGCTCCCAGATGAGGATGACCAAACAAAATGCCATGTGATTGTGTTTAAGGGTACTTAACTGCATGCCGCCCGATAAAATATCTTAGCACCACGAATTAAACTGTTCTTAAGTCTCTGCACTCTTTAGGTTTTGTGCTTATTCAGCTAACCAAATCACTGCTATTGAATGGCATTAGTTAAGGGCACTCTTTCTGCCTTGAGGAAATTGTGTGCCTACCTCTTCATCAGGCAGGTAAATGAGGAGGAAGAAGTCTGTCTTTGTCATTGTCATTGGCCTGCATTCTGTGCCTGAGCATCCTGCCGGTGAAAGGAGTCAGCTCATTCCTGCACAGTGGGAGGGTGTCAGAGAGTGGACATCTTTCCCCTGTCAGTAATTCTTTGTATTTATATAATGCTTCATAATTTCAGGAGGATATATCTTCAAGATATGTCCTCAAGAAGACCCTTGGTTCAGAAGGGAAGAAAGAGGACTAAATAATCAATTATAATCCTGTGTGATGAGTGCTCTAACCATGTGTACTTCAGAAAATGCCTAGAAATCAGGAAGCTTCGAAGAGAAAGTAATGTTGGGGGATCTTGAAAGATGATCAGTGTTTACAAGTGGAGAAGGGGGAGTAATAAGTGAGGGTTAGGGACTTGGTTACCTGATGGCCAGTGTGAGGACATCAAGGTATAAAATAAGTGGCTGAAATGGCAGGTGGAGGCCAGATCAGCAAGGACCATATACACCTTTGTAAAATAATGGGAAAAATATATATTGGTCTCTTCCCCCAGTTCCTACACAGAGCTCCTAAGTCCCTTGGAATTTCCTGGGTGAGAGCAGAATCTTGTATTCTAATAAGGCTCAAATTGGTGGGCTTTTGAACAATTTCAGGATGTGGACTGGTCACTAGAAAGAATAAGCTCTGATTAGAAGCATGAAACTTCCATCCTCATCCTCTGAGAAGAGTAGAGAGGCTGGATACTGAATTAATGACCAATGATGAAGCCTCCATAAACACACACACACACACACACACACACACACACACACACACGTATTGGGTTTATATTGCTTCTGGGTTGGTGAACACTTCTGTGTGCCAGGAGGATGGCACATGCCAACTCCAGGTTCAGGACCTTTCCAGACCTCACCCTATGCATCTCTTCATCGGGTTATGCATCTATATTCTTTATCATTTCTTCGTCACATCTCTTGATCAGGTTATTCATCTATATTCTTTATTACATGAATGTGTTTCCCTGATGGATCCATGGAGGAGGTCATCTGGACCTTCAATTTGTAGCCAAGTCAAACAGAAGTTGCAGGTACCTGGGGACACACTACTTGTGATTGATGTCTGAAGTGGGGACAGTCTTATGTGAATGAGCCCTTAACCTGTGGGGTCTTTGCTAACTCTGGTAACTATCAGAATTGAATTAAATTGTGGGACACCATCTGAGATTGGATAATTGTTTGATGTGGGAAACCCACGCAGCTGGTGTCCGCAGTGTTTAAGAAGTGTTGTGAGTGTGATCAAGGAAAACACAGGAGAGTTTTCCTGAACAGCCTTGTCCAGCTGTCCTTACAAGCCATCCCATTTCTTAGAGCTTAGGATACATAGCTTATTTGGTGCTTAGCAGTAATTTGGTATTTATGCTACTGTCCATTGAGCTATATAGTCCATTACCACATACTGTTCATGTATTTTCCCCAGGCACTGGATGATATTAGCTCATGAAAGCTGATGTGGCACACTGGTCTCTTCTCTCCACCAATGAGCATCCGTGTCCCACTCTGTAGCCAGTCCCTATCAATGAGCTCTTCCACGCTATCTGGAGTTGAGAGTCTCTATTGCAATGGTAGAGTTTGTTCTGTCACCATCACTCTTTCTGCAGTCGATTTCTGCTCAGGGGGAAAAAAAAAGCTGGGCCTTTCCCTTCATATTGCTAACAAAAGGTGTGCAAGTGCTAGTGACTTTGGGAAGGGCACTCTATAGAGCAGGGCATCCTGGGAGGACTGCAGCACACCTGTGAAAATCTGGCTGAAGGAACCTTGAGACCACCAGGAACCGGGAAGAAACAGCGTGGCCATTGTCAGCCACTGCCGTGGCACTGGGAACAGGTCTCTGCCGGGTGTGTGCTTTCAGGATCATGTGTAGCACTAATGCTGGCAGTGTACCCGTTTCCTGAAATTGGGTGCACGCTGAACAAAAGAGGGAAAAGGGGGAATCTGCTGCTTATTACAGTATTACCTCTGGAGCCCAGCAATCTGGGTTTGAAGCCCAGCTCTATCATCTACCAGCCTTATCATCTTGGATATTGAACCTCTCCACACCTCAGTTTCCCTATCTATAAAATGGGATTAAAAATAAGACTAGCAACTGAGGTTGTTGAGAAAATAGGATAAAACCTGTAAGAGCTTAGAAGAGTGCCTGGCACCTACTAAATGCTTGAAGTTGTTAGCTCTTATTGTTATTATTACCACTGCTACTGATATTTACTTGCTCTCTGTAAAATGAGGAAAATTGACTAAATGATCCATCTCAGTTCCAACATGGCCTGGGAGAAAACGATAACTCAGAGGGTCTGCCTGCCCCTGCCACGGTTACATGGGGAGAAAGGAGTAAGATGCAAATCAGGAATGGGAACTCTGGTCTGCCAGCCCCTTTGTGCCCTTTGACATTCCAAAACCTGACCAAAACATCACTCAGCTGGGCCTTTCCCTCCTTAACCTCCTGTGCCCTGGCTGTGGGAGAACCTCAGGCCACTCATTTGTTTTGTTTTGTTTTAATCCCTTTCATTCCTCTTACAAGTCAGGCAGGGAAATGGCAAGCCTGGAGAGTGAGAGGGCATTTCGTGCATTGGAGGAAATAAAACTCAGCATAGTATTAAATAAGCTCAAGAATATTCCTCCTGTCATTTACAGCTCAAACACCGGCGGTTGGTCCCCATGCCATTAGATCGGTTAGCCTTTCAGGGCAAGTGGTGGGCTTTCCACCCAACACTTCACTCAGTTTGCAGAAAAGCCAAATCTTTGGCTCCTCTACCCTTTGTCTGACTACTGTTTGCTTTTATTTTATGTGGCTGGAATCCTAAAAAAAAAGTTACTCCTTCCCCCTTCTGGTACAGTTATGGCAATTTTGCAAGGGCTCAGTGAAGATGGAGGGAAGCAGGGGGAACAGGAATAAAGGGAGGGGAGAGGGGACATTCCAGCAAACAGACCTATCATCTAGTGTCTATTTTGGTAAATTTTTCTTCTGTATTCTTCCCTACACTTTGAAACCCACATGGCACCGAGACTCTGGTCTCTCCCTCCTGGGAATGAAGCTTTCCTTTTTTGTTTAGTCTCTCTCTTTTTTTGTCCCTATTTAAATATTAGGGTGATCATTACCCTTCTAACAACCAAAATATCTGTGCAGGTTTTCTTCTTAATAAGTATTTTGCATTTGACTGAACTGATTTCATCAGAAGCAGTCAATGCGATCATTTTAATTTGCAAAATTTCTTCCTCTTTTTAGTTCTCCCACATTTGATCTTGAGCACGCATTTAATAATTTCTGATGGTTTGTGTTTCAGCATCAGCTGGACATGCAAAACAGGCTGCCAACAGTCTCAGAATTTGATTAGGACGAAGGAACCACTATTCTATAAACACTGAAAATTGGAAATTATCTCTAGAGCTGTTTGTTAACGAAGTTGAAGCCTAACCTTTAGGGCTCATTAAAATTCCACCGATGAAAACTCTCGCACCAGTCTCTCTTTCATGAATCCATCCCTGTGCTAGGAGTACTGGTGTGTGGAAATTGGTCTGAGCCCTCCCCTTTTGCCCTCCCCTTTAATCTCGTGGTTGGGTTTAGGCAGGGGTTTTTATAGCTTATAGATTTCTCTTTCTCTCTACTCAGGGTATGTCTTGTGAATCCAAATAAATATGAATGGATCTCTGAATGTGTAACTGTTACTGAGCCACTGTGGTCAGACTATCCCTGCTGGCTCTGTCTTCCTTCATCAAGAAAGGAAGAAGTCCTTTAGGGGTAATTAAGAGGGGTTAAAAGAGGGATATGTTTTCTGTTCCTGACAGGACAAATAAATATGGATGCGGGGGAGAGAAATGAAAAACCTCCAAGCATCAAGCACAATTGGTGGGATGCAATGAGTTGTTTTAATGACTCCATCTGCTAAATGACAGTCAGTTAAAATACAACCATTATTATCAAAGATTGCCTGCCTGGTGACAGTAGCCACTCTCTGGTCCTGATGTCAGATAAGACCTTCCAAATCCTTCCCAAATGCTACAGCATCTATGTGCACAGGAGCATTTGGGCTCATTTGGTACTTTTTTTTTAAAGGGATGCTGTCGATGGCACATAGGGTCGCTAATACTATTGCTAAACAGATGAAAAACAATTGTTTATGGGATTTGTATTTTAATCCCATTAATGTATTTGGCAGGAAGATCCACCTAAGTATACAATTCAACGCCTGCCTTTGATCTGATCCCCTTTGGGGCATTTTCCAGGACTGATAAACTGCTCCTTCGAGTTCATAAGCAAATGATGAAAATGATAAAAAGAAAAAGAAGAAGAAGAAAGCCAGCCACCAACCTCCCATTTGGGTATTTTGCCTCCTTGGAGAATCAGACAAGCTGGCCAGGCTTTGCAGTCAGGTAACAACCCAGCACACATCCCACCCAGCTCTGCACCCACACAGGCTCAGTATGAACGCCCTCAGCCCTCCGCTCCCCAGCTCCAGCTCCCTCCTCCCTTTTGCACACAAGCACACACATGCTCGGTGCAAGAATTCACATGCTCTATCTTTTCAAAGATTCCTACTGCCTTTTTACATGTGCCACTTTAAATGCTTATAAAATATTTATCAAAAATAGCCCTTACACATATTTTCCTCTTTTACCCCATCACACATGTCTTGGTAAGCATTATATATAACAGAAATCAGAAGCTTTGCTTCTAATGAAAATGAATGTTCTAATTGTGAAATCTTTAGTCTCCTAAGTGTTCTGCTGTAAATCAGGCTGAGGGCAGCCATAGACAAGACCAAACCCTGATATCTTGCTAATTTCTCTCTTACCATAACCCCAAAGGACAGGGCTAGTGTAGAAAATTGGACAGCCACCGAAAGAAAGGGTTCTATGGATTCCCTTTTCAGAAGCACAATCCCCATTTTTCCTCCTCTTGAGATGGTTGATCAGACACTTCTCTTCATTCTTAGAATAAAGCGATCTAAGCAGGATTTAAATTCTTGGATGGAATTTGTTTGTTTGTTTCATGGATTTTTTTTCTTCTCATTCTTTCTCCTCTGCAGCACACAACCAGTAAATGATCAGATCTTTGACAGAACAAAGGTATTTTTGATGGGCTCTGTAATCTAGTGCGCTAATGCGCCCAGTCCCCTCATTGTCTTGCTGTCTGATCCCATCCCTTCTGCCAGACAGTCACTGCGGGATGAGTCACTTTTAATGTCTGATAATCAAGGTGAATTTTCAAAAAGCTGCCATTTTGGAATTATGCACTATATCACAGTGTCAGGGACAAGAGGAGGAAGGGTGAAGGAAAGGCTAAGATAGACACCTACTGCACGTTCAGAGAACTGCAGGACACCAGCTATCATCGCGCCAGATAAGACGTGTCTGGAGGGTCTAAATCGATCAAGGCCATAATGAGAAGAAGACTATGTTAATTATAAATTAAAAATAACTTCTATGATAATGAAGATTATATGCACAGGAGAAAACGTCTTAGTTAAAACAGAATGGCAGGATGAAATTAAGCACCAGCCATGTGGGGGTATAGATTCTGTATCTACTGAATATAATAATGTGGTCCATTAAATAACCTAATACAGACTTACATTGGAAAAAGAATAGTAGTGAACTGAGGCTGTCTCTGTGGATGCTGTATTGTCTGCCTTCCTTATTTAAAGCAACATCAGCTAAGGGAGTCTTATCTAGCAGAGGAATACAGCCTTCCTTCAACTCGGGAGACTGGGTATTTCTGGAATCATTTAAAGGATTGGAACCTTTTCCCCTCCATGAAATAGCGAGGGAGATATTGGAAACCCCAGGTAAACACAAGTCAATCAAATATTCTTGCAAGACTTTGACCATTCAAATATACATGGGACGGTGTCTTCTCTAAGGTAATTAACTAAACCCACTGTTATGTATCATGGCTCTGGAATTTTATTTTTTTAATTTTCAGCATTGTGTTGAATAGTAGGGCAGTTGAAGGAAAATGATGGAAGAATCGCCTGCTATTTCTGTTTATTATTCAGAGAAGTGAATGCCTATAAATAGAGCCAGGATGTTTTGACTAGGGAAATGCTGTCCTCATTACAGCTGGGAGATGCTGGGGCGATTTAAAGCTGAAGCTTCAAAGCCTTGTCCTGCTTTACAAAAGCACCAGGGTTTTCATGGATGTCTCATAGCCGGTCAGAGCCTGCAGAGTCCTGGGGGAGGGAGGTAATGGCATTTCTGAGAATGCTATTTTGTAACCATGATGAATGCTTACATATTTTCTCTAACAGGGGTATTTAAATACCTGCATATCTTCTTTAACACCCGTTATGTTTACAGCTTATTATGCTTTTTCATTGTCTACCAAGGTTAATTAGTTCATTCTCTCCTTATTCTCCACCCCTCCTTTTGCCACTGCCACACACACACACACACACACATACACACACACACACACACACACACACACACACACACTATACTTAATAGACAGTTGCAAAATAAGAAGAAAAGACTTAGCTACCATGCTACTGTTCTCATGTACACAAAAGAAGATTAGACATATAGAGAATATATGAGATGAAAGTGACCCCTTAGAGATCTTGGGGTAAAACCCTAATTGTGGCTGCAACGAGAGAAGTGACTTGTCCTGGGACAGTCGTCTGAGCAGGGCAGATTGCAGGCCAGCGTCCAGGCAGCTGACCTCCAGGCTGGCTTGCTTTCCACGCAGCATGCTTTCTTCCCATTGAAAGAACCAGGTCCCTGCAGCTTGGCCCCACAGTGATTAATGCACAGATGTCACAATGGAAAAAAGAAAAACCTGAGGAAGAGATAAGAATCATATATATTTTTTCAACCATGATACAAAGGAATAAAATGGAAAATGGTACGAAATGAAGGAAAGCAAAATGTTAATAGAACATCTATCTAATAAAACGATCTGCCTCGTCAGGAATTCTATTAGAAGGCAGAATTGTCCTTTTTGGGGAAAAGGCGGTAGAGACATTTTAGCCTCGCCAAGAAAGCTAGCACTGCTTGCAAAAGTCACACTGCTTTATTTCTCTCTCTCTATTTTTTCACCTGAAATACTGGAATAATCTAGTCATAGTCAGGCGTGGATTCTCACTGTAATCATTGAGATCCTGCCTGGGTTCTATTAGTTAGTGACACAGGTTAAAGCCGACCTGAGCCAGCTTTTCTAGAATCTACATCCTCTCCAAGAACAGGTTTACCTGACCTGATAGGTATTTTTGCATCTATCATTTCCCTTTTGCTGTGTTCCATCTCCTGTTGGACTAAGCTCTGTCTGAAATATTCTGCACATTTTTAGTAAAATACTTCCTTCATGCTTTGAGGACTCTAAAGGGGCTGAGCGTGAAACCCCTGCACCCTTAAGAATATGCCCTATTTTGTGTGAAACCTGATGGACTCCCTTCTCAAAGACCTGATGACAGTAGGAACATTCTTAGAGGCATTAAATGATAATAGTGATAAACCAGACATTAGTATGAACCAGAACATGACCTCCCAGCTCTGCTTTCCTTCCAAAAGAACCTCAAGAAAAGCTTGCACTAAGAATTAAAAAGGAGAAATAAAATCCATGTATATTGAGAATGTGTTTTTAGCATGATAGAGAATTTCTGGTAGATACAGGAAGGGATCAAAAGATCTATATTGTGTAAGAAATCTTAACAAGTAAGATGGAGAATGGAGATGTGGTCAACAATTTTAAAAAATAATAATAAATAAATCACATCAGAAAAAAAGACAATGAAAGTCTTTTTTAAAAAAAAGAAAGAAATTGTGATTCCTTCAAGTATCAAAACAAGTGGGCTTTCATATTCTCTCTGATCCAACCTTTTGCTTCTGGGAAAGAAAAAATTGCAGAACATACATTTGGCTGGTAGGATAAACACAGAAACATGTTTTACGTTTTCACTCTGGAGAGCTATGGGGAGGGTTAATGTGAATTCCGTTTCAATTATACTGTTAGGAATAGTGTCCCAACCTCTGCACTTTTAATATTTTAGACTGAATAATCCTTTGCTGGAGGATGGAGAAGAGTCAGAAAAGGGTCGGTGCTGTGTGTTTTGGATGTGTAGCATCATTTCTGGCCTCTATTCATAGGATTGTAATAACACACCCTCCTCTCCCCTCCCCCCCCCCCAACCAGACCCCAGTTCTGACAACTCAGCTATCTTCAGATATTGCCAAATGCCCCCTAGGGAACAAAATTACCCCTGGTTGAAAAATCACTTTCCACTTATAGTCCCTGATGTTGCCCATGGATTGACTAACACAGAACTCAGAGCTCAAGATATCTGTAATCTGGTCTAGAAGGAGAGATGTCTCAAAAAAAAAAAAGTGAGCAATTGGTTATTGACATTTAAGAGTTGACCAGGATCAAATAGATACAAAGCCATATATGTTTCTGAAAAAGATATACTGTCAATGAAATATTTTGAAATAATTAAAGACCAAAATACATGAAAAAACATCCCATGGTCATTGAATTGGAAAATGTAACCTTGTAAAGATTTCAACACTTCCCAAAGAGCCACCAGTCTATTTTTTTTATAAAGTACTAGAGGCCAGGTGCACAAATTCATGCATGGATAAGGTCCCCAAGAGAGGGAACAGGACGTGATCAGCCCTCCAGGTGGGCAGTGGGATGGCCTTGCCAGCCCGGGATCCAGATCCATCCAGCTGACATTCATGCTGGCTGTCGGGAGCCACTTGGCAACTGCTTCTGTATTGTTTCTTCCTTGCAGAGCGTCTAGGGAAGGGAACCGGCCATGGTGCCCAAGGCCGACTTCCAGGAGGCCAGCGGCACTGTCAGGATCCTGCCTTCCAGTCATTCTATCAGTCGCTTAGGCTTTTATATATATAGATTTGAGATAAAAGTGACCTGAAAACCCCCAGTTTCCCATAGAAAGCAGGCTGAGCCATAGTGGAGAGCATATTTTTCAATGCCCTTTTCAGATGTGGCCAAGGAGGATAATGAGGGCAGGGGAAGAGGGACCTCCCAGAGCCAAGGAGAACAAAGAATTCTGAAGCCCCCCTGGTGAGCAGAACAATAGTCCAATCAAAGAACAGTCCCTACGCATAGGGGGCCTTCACCATGTAATCCCACAAAGATTTCAGAATTGCTGTGAATCAGTGACTGCTATTTGATTTCCATTCTTTCCCTTCCTAAATGGGAGATTGTAGTAACCCTCCCTGTTCCTCTACCCTCACTGTATGAGCGGCAAGTAACCTGGCTTGTTACTTCATGAATGTTTAGATCTAGAGGAACCGTCTGAGATCCAGTGCTTTAGGTTTGAAATGTGATTGGATGAGACTTTGAGATGTCTTCTTTCAAGAAGAGATGAAAATGTTGTGCATATAAAGGGGGGAACAGATATTTGTCACCAAAGGAATTGACTGTGGCAGATTTTACTACTCTGGTTAATTATTTTCTGTCCTTTCTTAGGATATCATTATACATACCACTCACTTTCATTTGAATTTTCAACATCTGTCCATGTGGATGACTGTCTCTTTGATGTTACAGTTGCTCATAAGACTTTTTTTTAACCATTGAAATGTGGATAGAAGTGATAGGTACAACTTCCCAACAGAAGCTTAGCCACATTGTGTTTCAATCATCGTTTCTTTCCCTCTGTCACTTTGTCCAACTGAAAGCATTGAATGGGCGCCACCAAGTCAATTCAGAGATTTCAGCAGTAGTGATGGTGATGATTGTTATTAAGTCTTAGATGTGAGGCTTTTTAAAAATCAGCCTATTGCTCAAAACATTTCTAAACGTATCTTTTGCTGGCTGTAAATGAAAACTATTTGCATGTTTCAATCCCATTAACAAATCTGCAAGTTCTTTCTTGTGCTTTCTCTTCAATTACTTTTTGTTAAATTTAACCAATAGGAACTAAGGCACACTAGAAACATTCTGTTTCTTACCCCCCTTACTGAAATCCACAAATGAATTAGGTACATGATCTACCTTCCTAGGAAAGCCAGACTTAAGCAATGCAATTTTTAAGTTCAAGACCAGAGAAATAACAGAAAAAGCATGACAACATCCAACACCATGTTATGATTAAGAAACACTCCATAAACTAAAACTAAAATAAAAATTCCTAAAAAGGGGCATCTGCAAAATCCCAAAGCTAATACTATGCTAAGTGGTAAAAGACTAAATGCTATCCTGCTGAGATCAGAATCTAGACAAGAATCTCGACAAGAGGTCCACACTCATCACTTCTATTCAACATTGTACTGGAGGTTCAGTCAGGGCAACTAGGCAAGAAAAGGAAATTAAAGGCATCTACAGTGGAATGGGAAATGTAATACCATCCTTACCTTTGGATAATAGGAACTTTTATATAGAAATCCTAAACAATCCAAAAAAAGGCAACTATTGCAACTAAGTAAACAAGTTCAACAGTGTTGCAGGATACAAGAATAATATACAAATATCCATTGTATTGCTATACACTAGCAATGAAAAATCCAAAAATGAAATTTTTAAAAAAGTTACATTTATCATAGTATGAAAAAGAATGAAATACTTGGGGACAAATTCCTGAAGGTTTAAGGCAAATAGAGCTCATTCTTTTCCTTCACTAATATTTTCCTTTTTGTGGTTCCCTCCAATACTCACTCAAAATGGTTCTACTTGAATAAGAGTTTTGCTGAGTGATTTTGTTGTAGATGACAGGGACAGTACCAGGTCCCCTGGAGTCAGACTGGACCTGGGTTCAGCCATCTCCATACTTGAGTTCTGGCTAATAAAAGAATTCAGAGCCAAGACTCAGATTCACTAGAGAAAATTTATTAGGCAAGCAAAGAGAAAGTATACTCCAAGAGAAATTTTGAGTGGACGGCTCAAAGAGCTGCCCTGGGGAGTGGGTTAGGGCTCCTTTTAACCTCTCAGAGGATGGGTTAACTTTGTTCTTCTTAAACTAATCTATCGGGGTCTGTCCAGTCATCTTCTGTCCTTGTATGGAAGTTAGGTGGGACTTTCTTCCAACTCCCTTGTTTTCTTCTAAGAGTCAGGGTCTACCACATGATATAACCACATGCCAGGGGAGAAAAGGTCAGGAGAATCCCACCTGCATGACTGGACGCATTCTAGGGCAGACGGTGTATCCTAGGGGCGAGGTCCTGATTAATAATACAGTGGTACCTCGAGATACGAGTTTAATTTGTTCCGTAACCTTGAGGCATGGGAAACTATGAGACGCTCGAGTCGTGGTAAACTGGTGGGTCGTGTGCAGCCGGCCGATCCGCACGATTACGCCTATCTCAAATGTTGCTCGTATTTCAAAGCAAAAATCGCTCGCTTGACGGCTCATCTCTCAAAAATCTCATATGTTAGGGCACTCGTATCTTGAGGTACCACTGTACTTATCTCCAATACTTGCTCTCCCAGCTTTTCTTCCATTATAGGTATTCTGGATATTCTGCCCTGGTGACCTTCTGTAACTTGCCCATCATCCTTGCTCTGTACATGTCTGTCTAACTGCCTACCACAGTTTGGGTTCATGGACAGAGCTGTTGGTAGGTGTATATACATACAATTTTTGGTGATGGTGATTATTCTAACGGAGAGTTTTTAACCTCCATTCTTACAAGTGGGGGGTTTCATGTGCATACTTGAATTAGACCTTAGTTTTCCCTTTAGTAACTTCTTAGAAATGATTTCCTAACATTTTAGGAGTCGATATAAATTGCTTTGTAAGCTTTTTTGTTTTCTTACAACAATTCTACCTGATAGACTTGATCATTTTGTGTTCTGTACAACATCTGTGCTTTTTGCAAATTCCTACCTCTGCATGTCTCCCATCATTTTGATACCAGACCATACAAAGAAAGATAGCATTTTATTAACTTTGCATCTCCAATGCTTAGAATATGTTCAATGTATGTTCGCTATCCTGAATTCCCATTTCCATGGGACTTTCGTTGTTTGCCTGCTTGAAAGCTACTTCCCTGAAGTCTTCTCTCCTCCAAACTCTGAGTGTCAGTATGTTAAACTTACAGGTTGATATTAAAATGAGTACATATTCTCCCTATACATTACATTAATTTCTTTATTTCTGAAGTTACCGCTAAGCATCATTTCACTATTGGCCATAATGAGAAACATCCCATCGGAGTCACATTAAATGTCTTGTAATAGGGTTTCATGGCACAGTATGAGAACAGTTTACCTGTGAATAAGATTTTAAAGATAAGAAGTAAGAATTCCTGTCCATTCTTTTCACTGATCCTGCTTCATCAATATTTCTTAGCCCTTTCAACCTAAAAAAAAAAAAATGCTGGATCTGAGAAGCTGAGATCTTCCATCTGCTGTTTAAGCATAAACTACACATGCCTTTTCAGAGAGAGAGACAGCTGCCCTTGTACTTAGAATAAGGACAGTAAGAAGCCTGCATATAGCTCATGCTTGATGGATATTTATTGTTCAATACAAGCTCAAGGTACCTGCACTATCACTAGTGTTTCTATCACTGTGACTATCAGCCTATCAAATCAGACATCATGATAATTGATTGAGTTATGGGTCGGCTGGAGGGACATTCTTAACGGTTGGTTGACTGAAAAATCCATCACTAAACAATACCGTCAACATTATAGTCACAGCTTACATATTCTCTGGTGCGAGTTTTTAATCCACATGGTTATTGTTTCTCTAGAGTTTGACATGAAGCTCACTGGTTTGATAGGTATTTTCTCATAGAGATGGTCTCAACTTGACCTGACCAGAGATGGCAGTTTTCCAATATGTTTCCATCTTTAAAAGAAAAATACATAAACATTAATTAACAACAGATTAATGACTTCTCAAAAGTATATCTTTGTGAAAAAAGTATTTGCCATTTATCTTGAATAAGTGGTGCAACTGAAGTGTGGTCCATGGACAGTGCCTGTCTATGAGCTGTTGGTTACTGGGTTATCCTACATAATAAAGGGATAATATGCAAATTGACCCTCACAGTGGAACAACCAGAACGACTGCTCGACCAGCCACTATGAGGCACACTGACTACCTCTAGGTTCCTTTCCCTGGACGGCAGGCTCCCATCGCCCAATGGCAAACAGGAAACCAGGGGGTGAGTGGTGGCGGGGCACAGGTCAGCTACGGGCAGCCAGGAAGATGGCCCTGATCACAGGACAGGCCTAGGGACTATACCTATACATGAATTTCATGTACCGGGCCTCTAGTAATAAAATAAATACAAAGATTAAGAATGAGCATTTAGAAAATTTATAGCAGCTTGACAGCACATTTGTGTCTGGATAATCAGCCATAAAAACTAGACCTGGTATTTTGTATTCCCTTTCAATTTGATTTTTTTACTATTTTGTTGTTTCCTAAAAATACCTGTTCATAGTAATATGGATTTTCTAAAAAATTGGCCTTCACCATAGATTGTTTGGGAAACACTAACATAGCATGTCTCATCTTATTTGCTAGTCTTATTTGCTTTATTCCAGTCTCCACACTTCAATCCATTTTATACTCACTGCCATTTTCTCTTTATGTCTACATCCAAACTTAGATCCTTTCCCCCTTTTTAGCCTGCAGGCAGTAGATGTGGGGCTAGAAGCACTGGCTACACCCTTTTTTAAAGCCCCTGGTATTTGGAGGTATAGTGTGGACAGGAAGCTGATGAAGTCCCCTTCCAGCCACTTTAACAATGTATTTATCGTTTGGGAGATAGGAAAGTTTCTTCCTGTTGATTGTGACTTTGGCTCTTAGAAAAATCAAACTAGAGAAGTCCATCTTAATCCACTGCAGTGTTACTAACCTTTACATCATCTCTGCACAATCCAATAAATGTTGGTTCTCCATGAGTATTATTTCAAGTGAACTGATACATTGTTCATTGTTCTATTTCATTTGATTCTTGTGCTGAGCAGTCAACCTGTCTCCAGGAGAACTATGTTTTAACTGATTATGTCTTAACCTGTGACATCATATTTCATAAAGAACATTGTTTGAAGACATTGATATCTATTGCCATTTACAACTTCTTTTCATCCAGATGGATTATATTCATGACAGGGATGTGAGTGATGAGATGGAGAACATAAGATCGGAATCAAGGAGAACAGTTAGGAGGTTTGCAGTAATCCAGGCAAGAAATAACGACAGACTCATCTCAGAGACTGGCAGTGGTGATGGAGAAGAAAAGATGAGTGTGAGCAATATTTAAGCGCTAGTACAATGGGATTCGGTGGCTAATTAGATATTGAAGGTAAGAATGAGGAAAAGTTGAAGATGACTCTCAAATTTTTGGTTTGGGGTAACTCAGTGGATGGTGATGAGATAAGATAGGAAGAACAAGTTTGGAGAAATATGGGGAGATATGATATGATGGATTTAGCTTTGAGCACACTAAGTTTACCAATGTGACATCCAGGCCTTTTGGCATGAGTCTGAAACTCAGGAGAAAAACCTGGTTTATAGATTTGGATTTTTTAAGTCATGAGCATTTAATTAAAACCATAGAGCTGAATGGGAATGTAGAGAACTGTAATACTTTAAAGTGTCTTAGAGCCATTTCATTTTATTCAGCTTCCTCTTACAACTTTAGATTTTTAATAGATATGTTTTCTTTATCTTTCATTTGAATAAAACAGGATCATCCAGGTACAGCCTAGTAGCTTACATATGGCCAATATATGGGATTCTATAAAGAGTGAAGATGATCAGGGAGATCAGGTGACATGTTTCTTAAACTTAGAATTCTATATTCCGGGGTAGTCCTGATTATCCAACTCCCCCTCACTCACAGTTAGTAAAATCATACAAACCAAAGGTATTAGAATTTTATGTGTGCCAGTACATTTGATTCAATTCTATCATCACATGACCCCTAAGAGACTTCCTTAAACCCCATTTACAGATGAGAATATAGACACAGAGAAATTACACGAATGGAAAGTTCCTAAGTTACCATTCTTTAGTATTGTGTATCTCCAGCCATCCAGTATGACATGCTTTTGCACAGCACCATATTTAGGGCCCCATTCCATCCTCCACATCTTATCCTTCACATCTATTTAGTTACCAAATCCTGCTGTTCTAATGACTAAACATTTCTCACACTCATCCTTCTCCACTGTAAGTGCTGATACCTCTGCCTGTTTCAGCCTAACCAGGCACCCTCCAAAAGAGCCCATTTTTGTAGTTCAAAAATTTATTCCCTTAACTATATCCCCAAACACAAATAGCAAACACTAATGGACACAGGAGAGAGGTGTTTCAAATGAATGTCTAATCATTTTTTTGTGTGATAAATCTTACCAAGAATACACACCAAGAGAGCTGGTAAGATTCATCCCTTTTCACAAAGTAATCCTGCTTCCACAAAATTATCCTAAGGAGATAGAAAGGCACCTCGAAATATATCCATACATTTATTTTTTTTATTGATTTTTTACAGAGAGGAAGGGAGAGGGATAGAAAGTTAGAAACATCGATCAGAGAGAGACATCGATCAGCCGCCTCCTGCAAGCCTCCTACTGGGGATGTGCCCGCAACCAACGTACGTGCCCTTGACCGGAATGGAACCTGGGACCTTTCAGTCCGCAGGCCGATGCTCTATCCATTGAGCCAAACCGGTTTCGGCCATACATTTATTTTTTAACAAATATTTTTAGTGAGCACCTACCAGTCCCAGACATTATGCTAGTAACTTGGAATACAATTGTCAGTAAGAAATCATGGTCATAACCGCTTGACACAGACAATGGGGTGGTAAGGGCCTGGAGGTAGAAAGGGGAGGGGAGCAGACTGGAAGAGGATAATGAGGCGGAAAGGAGGATATATGTAATACTTTCAACAATAAATATTTTTTTTAATATGGAAAAAAATAAAGAAACTGTGGCAGCCCTCTAACAGTTTCCAGTCCAGAGCATCAGGGAAATATGGTACTTATGATGACAGATAATTTGACTGGGTATCATGGGAATAGGTTAGAGGAAGATCTTGGCAACCTGCAGTAGGGAAGGCTTCCTGAAGGAAGGATGCACAGGCTGGGTTGGTAAGCCTTGAGAAGATGGGCGGCAAGGACATTCCATACAGAAGCAACAACATAAGCAGAGTGGTAGGAAAAGATACTATGTCAGGGTCCTTTCAGGAATGGACGGCTTGGAGAGGTCATGCATGTTCAGGGGCCTCGCTTTTACTCTGTAGGTCAGAGGTCCCCCATATGTTCAGAGTAGCCCCCGTGTTTCTCACAGAAGCTTTAGCAGTCTTGATCAACAGGGAGGTGGGTTGAGCTGGAAACTGGTTCAGACTGTGAACCCCAGCCCTAGCACAACCCAAACTAATCCATAGGAAGTTTTACTTAAGATACTTACAGGAAGGGTTCCACTGCTGAGAGGAAACTTTGAAAACCTTTGATGAGGAGCTATGGAGATCTTTAAGCAAGGGAATGACTATAACAGACAAACATTTCAGGTAGGTTACACTGGTGGCTATGGGAAGGTAGTTCACCTGGTATCTGTTTACATGGAAACAACCTAAATGTTCAATAATAAGAGTGTGATAAAATAATAACAATAATAAATAGCTACTATTTATTGAATGCTTACTGTGTGTGGGCACAATGCTAAGTATATATGTACTCTATATCATTTAACCTTGATAGAAACCATATGAAGTGAGAATTATCAATATTTTGCAGATGTGAGAATTGAGGCTTAATGAGGGCGAGTAGCTAGTTTTTGCTTCATCTGACTATTAAGAGCTGGCGCTGGAATTCCACCTTAAATCTAACTCACTTGCATGTCATTATGCCTCCTGAGCTCTGATAAAACCACATGGAGGAATGTTCTGCAACCTTTTGAAATCATATTTTCAGAGACTAATGATATGCAGGAAATGTTTATAGAATAATCATTCCAATTTTATTAAACACTAGAGGCCTGGTGCATGAATTTGTACACCAGTGAGGTCCCTCAGCCTGGCCTGAGGGATGGGGCCGAAACTGGCTCTCCGACATCCCCCAAGGGGTCCCGGATTGTGAGAGGGTGCAGGCCAGGCCAAAGGACCTCATCAGGGTGATCGGGGCCAGGGAGGGACATGGGAGGTTGGTCAGTCAGGGAGGGACTGCGGAAGGGCTCCAGGGCATATCTGGACTGTCTCTCTCAGTCCCGATTGGCTGGACCCCAGCAGCAAGCTAACCTCCCAGTCAGAGCGTCTGCCCTTTAGTGGTCAGTGCATGTCAAAGTGAGTGGTTGAGCAGCCTTAGCATATAATTAGCATATTATGCTTTGATTGGTTGAATGGCCAACTAGACAACCGGACACCTAGTATATTGGGCTTTTGTTATATAGGATACTAGAATCAATATGCCTATATATATAAAAAGCCAGTGACCATTATGGTCATAATGACCCTAATGACAGGTCGCTATGACACCCACTGTGGCCAGCCCAATCAGGGGTTGGGGATGGCTGGCCAACCTCACCACCCCTCCCCCTGCTAGCCTGGCCCTGATCGGACTCTCCCACCCCAACCAAGAGTGGGTCACTGGCCAAATGCCCCGTCCCTTCCACTGCATGGCCAGTCCTGCCCCTGATCAGCCCACTCAATCACGATAGGCTCACAGCACCTCCCCCTGGTTGGCAGCCAACCTCCTGCAACTCTTCCCCCTGGATGGCCACACTCCTGATGAGCCCCCACCACCCCAATAGGGGGCAGGGCCAGCCATCTATTTCCTCAGCCCCTCCCCCCCTGGCCAGCCCTGATCCCTATGAGCCCCCACCACCCTGATCAGCCCTCAGCCCCTCCCCCAGGCCAACCCACCCTTAATTGCCCCCAAACCCCAAAGGGGGCAGGGCTGGCTGGCCAACCTCCTGCAGCCCCTCCCTCTGCCTGGCCCCCTGACCCCAATCAGGAGTAGGGCTAGCAGGCCAACCACCCATGCCCTCCCAAGGCCACTGACCCCCCATTGACACCCCACCCATTTAGGGGCGGGGCTGGCTGGCCCACCACCCACATCTCCTCCTCATGGCCAGCCCTGCCCCCAATCGGCCCCCAACTCCAATCAGGCTTGGGGCCCGCCAGCCAATCACCCACAGCCTTCCCCCAGTCACCTGGCCCTGAGCAGCCCCATTGGGGAGGGCCGGTTGGCCCACCTCCTGCCATCTCCTCCTCCCGACAGGCAAATTTGTGCATTGGGCCTCTAGTGTTAAAACTATTTACTGCTGGATGATAGGACTGTAGGTCATTTTAATTCTTATGCTTTTCTTCCCAATTCTCTATAATGAGCACATTTTCCTTTGACCATTGGAAGCATAAAATAAATGTTTATATCAGTCATTCTCACTCTAGACCCAAGAGGAAGGATCAGTTCTTTAATACATCTTTCAGAACAACTGTCTAACTATCATGTGTGTAGGTTGTAAGGAAATTGTTCGTGCTAATTACTAGTCATAACTTTGAAGTTAACTTCTCTAAGTCTTAGTTTCTTTATCTACGAAATTAGGAAGTTAAAGTAAATAATCTTTACAAATTTTAAAATCTCCAAATTTGATAGGTCTTTTTTTTTAGTACAAATGAAATCGGGCAGGAGCATAAAAGAAATATATTAAATTCTTTTTGCTTTAGTTACATTTTCATGGGCATTTAAAGTAGGTTCTTTGATTAGATCTTGGATATATGATAATATACTCAGATGCATTCAACATCTGAGCACCACATTATGCTTTCACAAAAATTTTTCTCATCTCATCTTTACTAAAACCTATTGAGGTGAGCATTATATCTTTGATGTAAATCAAGGAGTTAAGGAACTCACAAAAGGTCTCTCACAATATGTGGTAGCCAGACCCAAATGCTTGTTTGTAAATTCTTGTTTGCAAATATTGTTAGTTCAAATGTGGAGTTATTTGCTTGCTTATTTGTCTGTTTTATTATTTCAACTACCTACTGTATTGGTTATAGAAGAAAAAAATAACACAGCTTCTCTCCTCATATATATTCATATCCTAAAAGAGAGACAAGGTTCTTTTAAAGAAACAATTCTGAAATTAAAATTAAGAACGGCATATAATGGGGACAAATGCAGGCTTTCAGCAATGTCTCTTGTATCCTTACCGAGAAGCAAACAAAAGAACATTATTATATAAAATTGCAAATGGGGACAGAAACAGTCACTTGTCATTAGTGTCAGGGTCATTTTAATGAAAATTAACCCCAGAAATGCTTGACTAAGCAGTGGAAACGAAGGCACCATTTGGACCCTGACAAAACCAGGAAAGAAACATTTTTTCCTGCCTGCATATGAGCTTAAGAGAGTAACTCAGTCTAAAACCACTGGCTATGCTAATTGCTCTAATTATTATCCCAGGAAAACACTAGATAATGCCTATGAGGTATCAAAAGATAGCCACAACCCAAAATAATCTTGTAACCAAAGAGTTCCTGATGGAATACTTAGTCAGTATTCACAAAGCCTGGGCCAGCCCCGTTGGAAAATAAAGCATAAAAATATGCAATTTGACAGAAAGGGTAGATCCCATAGCGTAGAATATACTCTCCTGCTGGGAATGACCTTGTTCAGTGGAAATATAGCACTGCCTGGAAGAAATTGGGCCGAGCATCACGAAGAATCATTATTCGTTACAGAATCCACAGAACCTGGTACCTGGTACCTACTTAGACCCGGGGCCAAGGAGAGAACAGTTAAAGATTATACTTCTCATTCTTAGTTAGCTTAGAAACACTTTGGCCCCTAAAGATGGCTATTAGGGATGGGTGTGTGTGCACATGTGGCCTTTAACTAAAAGAACAAACTTTGCTGATTTGTTTTATCAGCAGCCCAGCCTTCTTTCTTGAAATGTGACTATTCACCCAACTTTTAAGAGCGTCTAGGATTTTGTATCAACTTCTTAAATTCCCTGCTGTCTTGAGATGAAAGAGTACCCAAGATCATGAGCTTAATCTCAGAGAGGAAGTGAAAACAAGGTGTTCCGTGTATGAGCAGCACAGATTTATCATCTGTACATCATGTGAGATGTAGGGAAAGGGGTGTGCTTTATCCTGGTCAGACGTTGCTTCTCCAGTAGGTTGTCTTCCTCTGGGTAAAGAAATAACTATTGTGAAGTGCTCTGGTTCTCTGAGGAATGTTGATATGTGGATAAATTACAAAGGATCAGGGAGCACTGGACCAGAAGTTGGGGAGATGGCCTTAGCTCCACCACTGTGTTTCACAAGTAAATTAATCCACAGGTGCCATTAAATCTCCATTATCAGGAGTAAAACTATATTTATTTATTTATAGGTAACCCAGAACCAATGAGATCTGTCAAAGCTCTTAAATTTCACTTTAACTAAATATAACAAAATTTAAGGAAACCTTACTATGTGCAAGGTACATGTTCTGTGGGAAACACAAACAAGATATGCTTCATGTCTTTCAGGAGCTTGGAATCTAGTGAGGTAACGGACCAATGCACATATTGCAACCAATTGAGTTGTAACGGCATTGTGATCATTGCTATTTGGAAGTTTATTCAATCATTCAACAAGTATTGGCAGGCACTGTGCAAACTCAGAAAATAAATGACTTCTCTCTGAGGTTGGAGAAGGCAAAATCATAAAGGTTTATGGAAATGTGTGTGTGGCTGGGCTTTGAAGATGAGGTTAAAATTGTTAACCAGAGACGAATTGAGGCAGGTGTGACAAAGGTAATGGGGGAGAAATGGGCATGAGAAACATGCAGGGTGTGCCTGAGAAATAGTAAGTCATCTGTTTGGCGGGGGGAGTAAAACATGTGTAATTAGTAAAGGAGGAGGTGGTGAGAGATATGCCTGAAAAGATCACTTGTGGCCGATTCAAGGCAGCCAAGTTGAAAGCTTGGACTTCGTTCTACAGAAATCAAAAGCCTGAGGCAGAGGAATGACATATTACATCTATGTTAGGGGACAATAGGTCTGTCAGTGGGAGTATAGGAGGTCATACTGGAGGAGAGGAAACTTAGTAGGAGTCTTTTGCAAGACCCCAAGGGACAAGAGACAAATGTGGGCAAAGGGGGATGGACTAGAGAGATGGACGTAGAAGACATGGACGATATAGAATCCACAGAACATGGTACCTTCTTAGACACGGGGCCAAGGAGAGGACAGTTAAAGATTATACTTCTCAAATGTTGCTATCATAAGTCCAGCCATTTGTCAATTTTTTAATAGTTTGTTGTTGTTTTTTCCAGTTTGGGAGAGCTCAATATAGTACCCCTCTCCTGCTGTCAGGGCCTTGTGTGCTACTTCCTCTCCACAGTCAAAGGTTGCCACCAAGAGCAGGTGAGAAATCCATCCTGCCTCGTAAGAACATACTATGTTACCCTTCCTAGATACTTGCCCTCCGACAGATTTTATTTTTATTTTTTTATTTTTATTTCTTTATTCATTAAGGTATTACATATGTGTCCTCATCCCCCCATTACCCCCCAAGACTACCCACTCATGACCTCACCCCCTATTTCAACAGGTTTTAAAGCTTTAAGATATAGAAGCCTTCCAAAGGTGATTTCTGTTAGCTAGTAATTTTTCGAGTAATTAGGAAATATTTTATTCTCAAATTTTCTATGTTTCAAACTTTGCTTTGGTCCAGTCTTGTTTATTGGCATGGGTGATCTTCAAAATACTGAATAACTCCTTACAGCGCGATTGCTGACTGTCCATCAGGAACACCAACCACAAACAACTGTCAGAACCCTATCAGAACAGCCAGCTGAGCATCAGCTTGGGTATTTGCTCCTTCTCGGTTACCACAGCCTTACAAATAAGGATAGGCCAACAGACCTATAGGCAATAATTATACCCAATCTTTTGAAAGCTAGATTAAAACAGAATGAAAAGTAAACTACAGTCCACGGCACTATCACTGAATTCCTAAAGCTGCTAATGCCGGTCCACTAACTACTGGTCCATAGCTGTTTCCCAGGCAAGGTAGGAAGGAGTTGCAAAAACTCTGACAGGATACACCTCCTCAGCCGCAGCCTTTCTCCTTTATGCCTGGGTGCTTTGCCCCAGTGCCTTTGAGATGCTTTGGTGGAAAGGAAGCAGAGCTGTTACCTACTCTTCGCCCTGCTGCGTTCTGCCCTTCCTTCTGCAGCTCGGAGCAGGAGACTTTTTCGTCCAGTGAGACTGTGTGTCATGACAGCCTGACCTGGCTCTTATTACCCAAGATTATCCACTCCCTCCTTTATTTGAAAGATACACATAATTTTAAATGCCACCCGTAAGGCTGACGTTGTCCCCAGAAATGGAGCTCTGATTAAATTCCTACTGCTCTTTTAAGAGCCAATTTAAATGTCACCTCGAAATAATACCAGGTGACATTTACTCAGTGCTTACTCTGAGCCGGGCACTTGGCTAAGGTCTTCTAATGGATTTTCTCATTTCACCCTCAAACGAGAACTCGGAGGTCAGTACTAGTATTGTCCCCATTCTATAGATGTGGAAACTGAGGGGTTCAATAGCTGATCCGAGGTCTCAGAGCCGGGAAGTAGGAGAGCCCGCAGTGCAACATCTGGGTCCTCAGTGCAAGTACACAGTAGCATTCAATAACTGACCTGCAGAATGCATAGTCTCTGCTTCTCTTTATACCATGACCTTAGCATGTCCTTTGCAGCAGCCCTTACATTTGCAGTGACTTATCCAGTGCTGTCTCTCCAAACTCGACAGGACCACCATTATACCCCACAGACTTGGTACTGTGCCTGGCAGGCGGTGAGTTTGCAGTAAGTCTTTGTGGAAGGAGAAAATAAAGGAAGGGAGGGAGGAAGGAAAGGAAGAACATAAAGGCTTTCTAGTTTGAAGTTTAAAAAATACGGTGACCCACAGAATGGCTATCGTCAATAAGTCAAAAAACAACAAGTGTTAGCGAGGTTGTGAAGAAAAGAGAACCCGCATGCACTGTTAGTGGGATTGCAGGTTGGTGCAGCCACTGTGGAAAACAGTGCAAGGGTTCCTCAAAATATAAAAAATGGAACTACCTTATGACCCAACTATTCTACTTCTAGGAATATATCCAAAGAAATACAAAACACTAATTCAAAAAGATATATGTACCCCTATGTTCATTGCAGCATTATTTACAATATGAAATATGAAAGCAACCCAAGTTCCCATCAATAGATAATTGGATAAAGAAGTTGTGGTACATATGTACAATGGAATTTTACTCAGCCATAAAAAATGAATGAAATCTTACTATTTTCAACAAATGGATGGACCTAGAAGATATTATGCTAAGTGAAATAAGTCAAACAGAGAAAGACAAATACCATATGATTTCATTTATATGCGCTATCCTAAGAGCAAAATAAATGAACAAGCAAAAGAGAAACAGGCTCTTAGATTCAATGAACAAACTGAGGTTTCTAGATGGGAGGGAATTGGGAGGAATGTGTAAAAAAGTTGAAGGGAGTAAGAAATCACAAAATAGTCACCGGATGTATAGAACACCATAGGGAATATAGTCAATAATATTGTAATAACTGCGTATGGGGCCAGGTGGGTACTAGAATTATCAGGAGGATCGCTTTATAAGTTATATAATTGTCTAACCACTATGCTGTAGACCTGAAATAAAAATACATATTTGTACACCTGAGATTCCAAAGGTTTTAGGAGCTGTGTGCCAGGAACCAGGGTCACAGACCAAATTTGTTCCTATTAATAAATTCTTTTAGTATATACATTTGTTTTCTATATAATTAATAAGTATACAATTTTTATATAAATTTCAGTATATACATTTTGCATTTTTAATTAGAAAAAAAAATACAGTGACCCAGTATGTACTTTTGAGTGAAAAGGAGGTATGTCATTGAGGACTGCACCAGTCAGATCTAAAACCCCGGAGGTGCAATCCCAACTCTGCCATTTACTGGCCAAGTAACTCCCATGTCTATCACCATACTTTGAACCTGAGTTTCCACATCTTGTAAAAGTTTTCTTCTTGGAAGATCTGGAAGTTAAATGAGATTACATAGATGAGTTAGGCCCGCAAAGAACCTGCTACTCAATAATTGTCGGTTGTGTTGTTGAGCAAGAGATACACGAAGGATGACATATTTCACATCTCACAGAGGAGCATGTAGTCATCGCTGGTACATAACATATTGCAGGAGACCAGTAACTGTTGTGAGTGATTAGGCCAAATGGCTCTATGTCTAAACATTAAAATATGATATATGCCAGTATTATCAGGAACACCTATTTTATGTCTCTCTGCCATCTTTACTGAGATGTCGATCTGTTTGCATTTATAATGCAAGTACATTGTGCAGTTCCTGGTCAGAATAGCTGAAACGTCTGTTCTTCCCTCCGCCCCCTGCTCCACTCCCCCGCCTTCCTGCCTCCCGAGCGCAAGGATTCCCTCCCCACGCTGTCCCTCCAAACACCCTTCATCTGCCTGTCACTTTTCAAAGACGAGCTCCTCGGAATGAAATTTCTGCTTTCTTTGTTTTCCTGGTTTCCATTTTGTATCCTAAAATATTCACTTCAAGTTCCGCTTGACAGACGTCCCTAATCTAATCTCCACGTCTGCTTTCTAATTTTCACAGTCAGAATAAAACAAATAGGTTGGAGTTAATTGCGGGAGCAGCGGGCCGAAGCTCTGAGCTGTGATTTATGAGCTGAGTGCAGGCGCTCTGCAACACATTTTTCTTAATTTATTTTTAATGAGTCTTTCAATTAATTTTCTTGGAAACATCTTAATGATGTTGGAGGCGGGTGTTAATGAGGTCTGCACCGGCTCCTAATTTTGCATATTTTAAAGTGCCTAATGTCATCTTGCACCCTTTTCTTTCCATTTTAAGAGGACGTGTGGGGAGGGGGTAGAGAGATTATTGTCGAATGCAGAATTTTCACTCTCCATGCCTCAGTCTTTGCTTAACCTTCCAGACTTTATGGGCTTATGGGGTGTCTCAGAGCTCTCGCCTGCTTCCTGCTCCCCTCCCCAACCTGTGAGTGTGAGTCTGAGAAGCTGGGGCAGGGAAAAGAGAAAAGACACCGTTCCCAGGAAATTGCTCATTCTGGGAACAGTCAGTATCCCCGCGTGAAGATGGACAGAGAGTACTTTTGCTAGGTGATCTAACCTTTTGCAAAGCAGACATTGAATAGGGGAGAATACCAATGGAAGACCAACTCAAGGGGCATCTTATTAGCATCTGGACATTTGGTGCCTCAAGTGTGTCTGCAGAGCTCAAAGCAACCACACCCACCTCTGCATCCTGCAAGGCCCAGAGCAAGGTGCCACTAGGTCCTCTTTGATCTTCTTTCTGTATGTGCTAGTTAGAGCTTATTTTTCTGATTACATAGTCATTAACTGCTTATGAGAGAAAATTTGGGAAATTCAAAAGAATGACTCAAATAAGGAAAAACTAAGTTCTAGTGCCACTCTTAAAAACAGCCACTATTAAAATTATGGTGTCTCCTTGTACACATTGTTCTTTTTCTATACATGGGCTTTTGGCTTTATTTTACTCAATTGTGGTGATACAGAAAATCATTTATTCTATTTAACATGATGACATAAGTAAACTTATTTCAAACATTTTTTTACTTTATTTTTTTTACTTTTCAATAATACTTGATATACAATTTTATATTAGTTTCAGGTGAACAGCTTAGTGGTTAGACATGTAACTTACTGAGTGATCACCCCGATAAATCTAGTACCCATCTAACACCAAATACAGGTATAACCATATTATTGACTGTATTCCCTCTACTGTACTTTACATCCCTGTGACTATTCTGTAACTGCCAATTTGTACTTCTTAATCCCTTCACCTTTTTCACCCAGTCCTCCCCTTCTCCCATTTGACGACCATCAAAATGTCTGCTGTATCTGAGTCTGTTTCTATTCTGCTTGTTTGTTGATTTTGTCAAATTATGGGGTGGGGGAGGGTTATGTTTACTGATTTGAGAAAGAGAGAGAGGAAGGGAGAAAGAGTGAGAGAGAGAGAAACATAGATGTGAGAGAAAAACATCCATCAGTCACCTCCCACATGTGTCCTGACCAAAGATTGAACCCACAATCTAGGTAGGTGCCCTGGCTGGGAATTAAGCCCAACACTTTTTAGTGTACAGGTTGATGCTCCAACCAGTGGACTCCTTTGGTCAGGACAAACATTATTTTTAATGACTGTTTAATATTCCAAATCTGCTAAGATTTGTCATAATTTACTAAGCCATTCCACTGACACTGGGCATCTTAACTATTTCTCAAACTGTTCTCACAAATACCATTGGGTTGAACACCTTTGTATAGAAAGCTTTTTTAAAATTAGGGATTATTTCCTTTGAAATAGTCTGAGGAATTACTGATTTAAAGAGTATAATTCTTTTTAAGTCTCTTAACATAAATTTCTAAATTACTTTCCAAACCACATGCCAGTTTACTTCCAATAGTAATACACTAGCGTGTCTGTTCATTCGATCTTGCAATAGCATGGTGTATTGCAATTGTAACAAAAAGATCTTTAATGCCTGACTGGTATAGCTCAGTGGTTGAGCATTGACCTATGAACCAGTCGGTCACAGTCTGATTCTTGGTCAGGGCACATGACTGGGTTTCGTGCTGAATCCTCGGCAGGGGTCATATAGAAGGCAACCAGTCAATGATTCTCTCTCATAATGGATGTTTCCCTCTCCTTCCTCTCCCTTCCTCTCTGAAATCAATAAAAATGTGTAGGGGTTTTTTAACTTTGTTTATCCGACTCATTTAAATGTATTTCTTTCATTTTTTCACTAAGTCCCACTTTGGGATTATATTTCTATTAAACCCAAGACTGCTTTTCCTAGAGAATTCCCTGGACCAACATGGCCAAAACCTAGGTTCTTCTCTTGGCATGTAGTAGAGACTCGATAAATGTGTGTTTCATTGACTTACCCAAGAAATGGAAAGTTGAGTCTGTATCTCTGCGTGTCTTATTTCCATCTGGATCTGCCCAGTGCCTCTCTAGGTCAGTGTTTCCAGAACCGGATGCCTTGCTCACCTATCCCATCTTGAGTAAAGTTGTCCCCATCAAGCAGCTCCCATAGGCTCCAGACATGGGGGTCTTCTACACTGCACCCCTGTCCTCACAGCCCTCAACACATGCACATGCGGTCAGTCAGCAGGTCCTGTGGATATGCCTTCCCACACGTTCATGGCCGCCTCTTCCCTTCCATTTCCGCAGTCCTGTTTCAGACCCTTGTCTCACCTGGTCTAGTACATAAGCTTCCCAATTGCCTATAGATCTTCCCTCTGTATGTGAGCTCTTTAAAGTGCCAGAGTGCTGTCTTTCTAACATAGGTGAAAACCCTACCACGATTCCCTCCTTGTGTGCAGAACATAGTCCAAAATCCTCTTTATGCCATTAGGATTGTTCACACCATCTGACGCCCTCATACCTTACTGTAAGGGAAATACAGCTATTTTCCTTCACAGGTAGGAAAACCCCAGTTCTTCCCTACAGTGTGTTTCTCCTGGTAGTCTCTTTTATTTACTATGCACACACAAAGCGCTTCAATTCTAATGCTTCTGTGGAGGTTTTCCCCACACACACCAAGCAATTCTCTGCAGCTCCAGCTGGGTGTCCTACAATTAGCTCAATTCTAACACTATCTACCTGGAGAAAGCATCAGATTCACAAAGGCAAAGTGCCCCTCTCCACCTCTACTTCAGAACCAGTCACAAGCTCAGGTTATTGCCTATCCTTCTGCCAATAACCAGCTGTAGATTGGATGTTCCATCAACACCCCTCTTCAGGCTTGATTAATTTGCTCCCAGAACTTGGGGAAACACATTTACTGGCTTATTTTATAACTAGTGGCCCAGTGCATAAAACTTGTGCACGGGGAGGGGTCCCCTGCCCTGACAAGGACCCAGTTCTGCTGTCTGGGAAGAAATCCTTTTTCTCTAGGTCACAAAATGGGTGTTAGGAAGTTCACCTTCTGGTATAGAATTAACAGCTTATGGCCTTCTTTCTGCTTATGCTGGGTAGCCAAAGGTGTTTTATGTCTTATGCAGTTAAAGGCTTCTTTAATCGAGACTCATGGTTTCTTTAGTATCATAGTTCTCTCAAAACTAGTACGTATAAGTTTCTGGTCTGTTTGCTTCCCAGTTAGTTCCATTACCCAATGATTACAACCCGTTATTTCTTAGACATGATTGTCAACCCTGCCTCATTTCTCTGCTTCCTTGCCTTCATACTGCTCTCTCTCAATTTAATAGCATCTGGCTTAAGGCCATCTGGAACCATCAATGGAAAGGTCATACCTTTAATATGGTCTCTGCCACAAGCTGGATTGCATTGTTCACCTGAAAGGTTTTATCAGGCCCCTGTCATGTACCCGCTACTGTCGGGGGTCTAGAAACGTGAGCTTTTTCAACCCTCTGACTCTGCAAATGTCTGAACTCCTTTTATTCTCACTTATTTCTGCATATAGATTTACTCATTCTCTCCTGAATTCATCTCCTTAGCTCAGCAAAGGCAGCCAATGAAAAGCAACACACATTACAAATAATCTGTTTTCTAGATTCTCCCTCTAGGGCTGACAGCTTAAAGGGAGACCTAAGTTACCACAGGTGACAGATTTCTTCTGTTTTACCACTGCACATCATGGGTCTCATCTTTCTAGCCACCAACGAAAGCATCCTCAACATTCACTGCCTGACCACAAAGCCAGTGCCACATATTTTAGGTTTTTATTAGAACAGAACCTCACATCAAGGTGCCAATTTCTGTATTCACCAAAATAGGATAGTCTAAGCTACGGTAACAAAGAAATCCTAGCAGTTTAACACCATAAAATAAGGGAAAGTTCATGTGGACTTTTGTAATAGGGCAATTCTCCTCCTGGTACTAATTCAGAGACACTAATTCTTTAACCTGGTGGCTCCACTGCATCCTCTACACTTACCTGATCAAGAAGCTGAGAATGAGTCTGGAGAAAGACCCAGGGTATTTTAGGGGCCAGGGTTGCAAGGGTATATATATCACTTCCACCAGCACCACCCCCTTGCTACTGACCAGGACTCAGTCATGGTCACAGCTAGATGCAAGGGAGCTTATGTGCCTTAGTGTATATCCAGGAAGAAGAAAAACAGATATGAATAAACAATGCCACCTATATCACACAAACAGGATAAAGTTAATTCTTATTTTTATCCTTTCATACTAAAACAAGGGTCTTAAGATGCCTTAACTTCCTTCCTAATTTCTTCCATCCAGCTTTCCTATTAGAATTTTCTAGTGTTTTTAGTTTCACTTTTTTTAAAAAGCCAGATGAGGTTTTTGTTGGTTGGTTGTTTTGTGTGTGTGTGTGTGTGTGTGTGTGTGTGTGTGTGTTCATTTGTTTGCTTTTACAGTTAGTACTTACTTATGTAGTTTACTTATATATTTCACCTACTTTTCTAGAAGTGTGAAAAACTTCTGCATCTTCTTCTCTTCTGGTTTAATTTAAGTTCTTGAAAGAATTCCTCCATTTGTTTTTTCAAGCAAGGGTTTAGGACAAATAAACTCTTAGTCTTTATATCTCTTGGAAATATATTTATATCACCTATTTCTTGAATGATAATTAGTTAGGTAAAAAATTCAAGGTTGTTGATTATTTTCTCTAAATATTTTTAAGGTTGTTCTCTTATCTTCTATTTTTTTATGTATTTAAGCTGACAGCTACTTCCATACTTACAAATAATGTAGTTAACTGCTATTTTTTATTTGCAATGTTAGAAGTTATCCAGTGATTTCATATTATAATAAATAAGAATTTAGTTCTCTTATTCCACCTTATATCACTCCTATTTTTAATTATAGTATATCAATATTTACAACAGTATGATTATATTAATACTGTTCATTGTTGAGCTGAGTAATGAACTATGATTGCATTTAAATTGGTTTATGATTCAAGTTCCAGTGCAACTTGGAGATTTTCTGATAATTTCTATCTCCACTCTCGAGTTACTGGGGGTTAGTTTTGGAAAGTCTAGTCCCTAGGGCCATCTGGTTTATTTAGGCTGTGACTTTCTCTTTCTGCTTAATGAGCCATCTCATTTAATCATCTGTTTTCAAATTTCCAAAAATTGTTGACTTTCTTATCTGTTGGGTCACCTTTTCATTCTCTTTCTATAGTGGGTCTATATCTATTTTTAAATCCCTGAACAATCATTTTAATAAGGTCTCAGGTGTAAACAGAGATAAACACATGTGATTCATCTACCAGACTTAGATCAGACACAATATAGAGTATTTTTCACTTGCCACTAGAATTGTCGTGAACATAAAAAGCTGATTGTGACCTAACTATTCTAATTTATGTTTTAAATTTTCTTTAGTCCACATCTATCACTTGGGTTACTACACACATATACCAAATATTAGAGCAAGTGAATATTTCTTCACTGAGTTTATTTTGCAGTGAGATTTACTTTCAATATTGCTACCATTTTCATAAGGCATATTTTTTAAAAATTTAATGGAGTACTGAGATATCTCACAGTACTCTCTATGCAGAAATGTTTGTGAGAATTAAAATATTTAACACTTCTGCTTTAAAAGGAAGGAAATTCTGGCACATGCTACAACATGGATGAATCTTGAGGATGTTATGCTAAGTGAAATAAGCCAATAACAAAAAGACAATTACTGTGTGATTCCACCTATATCAGGTGCTTAAAGTAGTCCAACAATCACAGAGAGAAAAGGGAGAATGGTAGCTTCTGGGAGTGGGAAGGGGCAAATAGGAGATACTGTTTAATGGGTGTAGAGTTTCAATTTTATGAGATGAAAAGAGTTCTGGAGATGAATGGTGGCGATAGTAGCACATTTTTAATATATGTAGTACTATTGAACTGTGCACTTAAACGAGTTAAGTTAGTAAATTTTGTGTTATATATAATTTACTACAATAAAAAAATAGAAAAATTATTTAACACTGAGTTTTCCATCATATAATTACTAAATCCAATCATTAAACACTAATTGAGTACCTATTATGTACCAGACACTGTGCTGGCACTGAAGAGTCAACAGTGAACAAAAAAAATACAATGTCTTCCCTCCTGGATCTTACACGTTATTTGAAAAGATAGAATAAAAACTAGTAAGCATATAAAATAAAGGAGGGTAAAGGAAGATGACTGAGAAGGCTGCTGTGTTTTAAGGTGATCAGGGAAATCCTCTCTGATTATGTGGCACTTGAGCAGAGACCTGAATGATTTTCATTTCCTAGTACATTCCAAGGAGAAATTATAATTATGAGTTAACCAAACACCGACCCCCAAAGCACTATACTTGGTAAAAGCTTTTCAATTTCATTACTCATTATTCTTATGGTTGATGTTGTCACTATTTAAGTATTCATCTCTGCTTTTAGCCCACATGATTTCATTGTTTCTATTCACATTAATAATTATTTCCTGACATAGACTGAACTTTTCATCCAAGGAAATCAATGTGTTTAAATTGATTATCTCTCACCTAGGAGGATTAGCTATGACAAAGACCTAAAACACAGAAGTCTCTGGTAAACCACACATAAACTTCAGCCCTCCAGTTCCAAGTCTAGTTTGTCACCTCAGACCTGCGTTACCACACTGCTATGGGATTGTGCAAGACAGCTTCTCTGAAAGCACCTAGCATGCCCTCAAGCGCACTGTAAATTACTTTCCCTTCAGCACCCTTTTACTAATAACTGATCCCTAGGGTGATAGAACTACCCCTTGCATACCTGGAAAAGAACTTACCCTAGCAAAGGATCCATTTGGCAGACACTTTTTTTTTCTTCTTTGTTTCTGGCCCCTTCCAGCCTATGGTAGTGAGTATCTTGTTAATTTGGGGCAGAGAAGAGTTGGTCACGGGATCAGTTCAGTGACAGTGGTCATGAAACTAACTTAATGTGTCCTTTGTCCTGCTCGACAGTCATGCTCCTGCTACAGTGAGGAAGACTTCACCTCCTCAGCACTCTTTGTTTTGCTTTGGGTCAACCAATGGGAGACTCAGCAGCCATGGGAGTAAATTTGCCCCTGCCTTTCTCACAGCTTGTCAGTCTTTGTTAAATCAAGGAAAGCTGAAAAATGAACTCTTTTCTGTCCCTGTTTAAACATGGCAGCTGTTTAATTTCAATTAGCAAAGCTTGAAAAAAAATATTCTGGCAGGAATAATTCAAGCCGGAGGGGTCCCTTGCTCACTGCCTCTCCTCCTCCCAGTAGAGGCTCTGCAATGGCCCCCAGCCGGGCTGTGAAGTTTGGGTTCTTGGGGAATCCTGGTGCCTGTGGCTTTGACGTAGGTCTCTTTTCAAGCAAGTGACAAGACAGGAAGTACTAGCTTCCAGGAAGGATTCATTGAACTTTTTAAAGTCTGAAAATTAGCTGTACAGATCAGACTTGTCTACACCCGACCACCAACTTGTTCACTTCAAGCCCTCGCATCTTCTTCTCTGTAAATAGTTTGCTTTCAGAGCTCCTCCTCCCCTCCTGCTGGGAAGGCCAGCCCCTTTCTCCTCCATCAAACAAGTATTTCTTCTGGTTGACACGTTAGAATCTGCACCAAGAAGCGAAGCAACCCCCTACCTGCAACTTCTTAAGTTTCATTGCAGCCGTCAGGGTCCCAGCAGGAAACAGAATTCACCCCTAATGATACAGATGAAGAGAATTTAGGGAAGGGGCTACTGACAGAGGAGGGGACAGGATTAAGAAAACAGACAAGAAAAGGTGAGGTGTCCAGAGACTAGTAACAGCAGGAAGCTGTCACTGCCCGAGGGCTGAAGGAGCAAGGGAACAAGGGAGGGAACCGGTGCTACCGGAGCCAGGGAGAACTGGAGAAGTGGCCCAGCAGACACTGGCATCTTGGAAGGATGTGACCTTCCAGGAGAGGCTGAAGCAGGAAGAAATGCCCTCCTGTCTTCCGGCCTCCTAGATGTGCCTCAAGGACAGTTAATAGTCACTTCTGGTGTATGATGCTTGTTTCCCCAGCTTGTGTGCAGTCAATATGAGGCTACCCAATCAATGGAAGACCTGAATAGAACAGAAAATCTGGGTCAGAGGAACTGCTGGGACCCTGGCCTTTTCTAGCTCTCATACTGCAACCTCTGCTCTTCTTGGATCTCCTACAACCACTTAGCCATTTCTCCTTGGTGCTCCTATCTCACGTAAGATTCAATTTGTCTCTTTTTCCCTCAAAAGTGTCTCTTCCTCCTCTTAATTATTCTGTGGCTGAAAACTTCTGAGTCTGCTTCCCCACCCCAGGATCCAGTTGATCACCAAGTCCTGTTGATTTTTCCATTCATTTCCGGACACCTCATGCTTTTCACTCCCCCTGCTCAACCTAGCCCAGCCCCCATCCTCACCTGTGGCAACCTTCTCGTTGACACCTCTGCCTTCAGTCTCTCTTTCTTTTCCTTCACCCTGCAAACCCCTGCGAGAGTGATTTTAGCAAAAACAGTGTTTCATCACGCCTGTCCCCTCTTCAGTCACTTTCAGTGACTCCAGCAAGGCAAAGCCCAGACTTTCTCCTGAGCCTCGAAGCCTCTGACGCTCCTTTCCTTTCCAGGCTGCCTGTGAAGACAAACCTAGAGCTCCAGGGAACTGGAGCCGGGCCGCACAGAGCTGCCTTCCTGACATGCCCACTCTTCCTCCCAACACTGGAGAACACAGAGCTGTAAGTGACTCCTTTTTTCCAGTTCAAAGTATTCTTCCTAAGGGCGTGGTTTGTTGTTGTTGTTGTTGTTGTTTTAATTTTGAGTTTACATATATTCTTGGGTGAAAAACATGATTCACATGAAGTTCACTATAAAACGCTTAGGGAGCTAGACACTTCCTAGCCTGCTTCCCTGGTGTTTCTATTAGCCGCAGTCATCATCACCACGTTGAGTTAGCTGAGAGCCGTGCTTTGGGAGAGGCAATGGATGCTCAGAACAAACTCCCTGAGTTTGAATCCCGGCAGGCTTTATGGACTTGGGCAAATCCCTTAATCTCTTAAAGCCTCAATTTCATAATCGACTTGATGGAAAGAACAATAGTCACACCTAGGACGATTGTAGGGCTTAACAGAAAGTGGTTAGACAGTGTAAATGCTCCTAATCAAGACTCTCTGAGTGTTAGTCCTTGTCACCTTGTTACTGACAGTGAGCTGCCCACGCAGTATTGGAATGACCCCATGGAGCTGGCCTTCTGGGATACCATGGCCATGAGTAAGTGGGCATCCTGGTGCTCCCCTGCTCTTGGCTGACCCTCAAAAATTATAAACTGGTGCAGGTCATAGAGGCCCCTTACCTGGAGGTGCCTCTCGTTCTGTTGGTCAGACACTCTATGAGGACTTACATGCATTACCTCATTTCAAGCCAAGAAATGAAACGGAAGCTCTGGGAGGCCAAGTAATTTGCCTAAGGCTACGCAGCTGAAATTTGAACTCGGGTGTAGGGGTTTTTCCTTTCTGTGCCTCTGGTTTTGTCCTGTCTCTCTTTGACCTTCCCAGTCGCTCTCACTCACTTCCTCAGAACCCCCACCCCATCTTTCAATGACAAGTAGTTATCTAGTCAGGGCCCTCATCCATTTAGTTGATTGGAACTGAGGCAAAGCAGATTGACATTTGTTTTCTGGCTCTCAAGCTGTTTTAAATCAGAGCTTCCCAACATCACAAGCAGTGACTCTAGAACAGTGGAAAAGGGAGAGACTGAAAGCCTTAGAGCCCCTGGTGCTCCTAAAGTTCACCTGCATATCTTCTGCCATGGGCATCATGGGTGATGGGAAGGGCCAAGCTGCTGTGGCTCCTGCTTAATAAATAGTTCTTATGCCGTGGAGGCTCAATGTGAGATCAGGAAAACCCGACTGGGCTTTAGTGCTAAGTTACAAGTCTGAGGTCTTCCTGGTTGTGCAGATGTTTTCAGGAAGTCATCACCGTGACCTGAAGACAGATATGAATTCTGCACCTAGGAATTATACTTACCTTTCTTGTAGTTCAAATGCGTGAATCTCCCAACATTAGCAAGTGGAGAAGATTTCTAATTCCTCCATGCAGGGTAGGACATGCAGTCTGTGGAAGCCTGTTTGTTGTGTGCCCTCTGTTGTTTTATTGTTATTGATGGGTTTAGTCAGAACAAGATCAGTGAGGTTGGGGTAATAGACCCTGAAATCTAGTGGCTTAATACAACAAAAGCTTTTTCTTGTTCATGCAGAGTCTAAGCATTGGGGGTTCTCTGTGCGGTGCCTCCGGGACCCTGGGTCCCTCGATGTGGGGCATTGCCATCTCAACAGGAGGCTTCCAGAGTGACATGGCAGGGAAGGAGAGAGCACAGAGGAGGCGCATTAACTTTTAAAGCCTTGGCCTGAAAGTGACAAATGTCAATTCCACGTATACTCTAGTGCCTGGAACTAGTCATGTCGCCCTACCTAGTGGCAGAGGGACAGAAGAATGTTTTCTTTCTGGGAGATCAGGAAGGAGAGAGGAACCAGACATGCAAGCACACTAGCAATCTGTATCATAATATTTACATAAGCTACTACTGGAAACATAAAATCAGAGTTTCCCAATCTTGTCCTGGTGAGAATACATTTGTTTATTGACAGTTTTAACTAGAAATGAAATACAACTTCCTGGTAAAAATATTCAAAATGCACAGGAAAGTACCAAGTGAAAGAAGACTTTCCCCTTTTGTCTAATTATTGACCTTTCCCTCCACGTCCTTCCCAGAAGTTTCTTGTATATCCTTTTCGCTATTGTTTTTTACCCCATAGTATGTCTTAAATAGCTTCTCATATCGAAACACATAGAGCTCCCACCTTCTTTTTTTATTTATGTGTGTATTTTTTTATTTATATTGTTAAAAGTATTATGTAGGTCTTCCTTTTTCCCCCATAAGCCTCTTCCAGCCCGTTCCTCTTCTCTCCTCCACCCAGGCCCTCACCATCCATTGCTACCACCTTCTTTTAATTGCCTACATGGATTTAGTATAACTGGTCCCATCAGCCCCTATTAATGGACATGAAGGTTGTTTCCCATGTATTACTCTGGTATAGAATACTACCTTTGCATAGTTTAGTGAATGTAGTACATCCTAAGATAAATTCCTACACATGCAATGCAGAATCAGAGGTACAGCTTTTAAAACCATGAAGTCTGCGCCAAATTGCCCTCTCAAGAAACAATAGATACAAAATTTTACTTACACCAAAAAAAAAATGGTGGACCTGCTGTTTAAATGTTGATGAAGGTCAGGACTATTTGTGAATTTTTTAGGAATGACAATGGTACTGTTAAGGTCCTACCTGTTAGAGATAGTTACTGAAATGCTTGTAGGAGAAATGATATGATGACTTGGATTTGCTTTAAAAAAAAAAAAAGCCAATGCCCTAGTTGGTTTGGCTCAGTGGATAGAGCATCAGCTTGTGGATTGAAGGGTCTCGGGCTCAATTTCAGTCAAGGTCACATGCACAGGTTATAGGAGCATGCAAGAGGCAGTCGATTAATGATTCTCTTTCATCATTGATATTTCTCTCTCTCCCTCTCCCTTCTTCTCTAAAATCAATACAAACATATTTTTTAAAGACTAAAAAAATGTAGGTGGGGAATGGATGAAGCAAGAATGACCAACTATGGATCATTGTGAAAGTGGATAATTCACTATACTCTTCTCTCAATTTTTGTATGTATTTGACATTCTCCATAATAAAAAGTTAATTTTGGGGGGTTTATGCTAAGAGGAGATATCTGAGAAGCTCATCACAGCACATTTTCAACTTCCTGATTAAAGTCAGATGTGCTCTGAATAAGCACGAGTCTCATGTGGTCAGTCAGCCCAGAGGAGCTGGAGAGAGACGGGGATGTAGGATGAGGAAGAAAATAGAGTTGTAGGAAAAAGAGGAGAAAGTTGGAGAGATTGCCAGTCCTCCCCATTGTCCGTCACCTCCAAGTGAACCACACTAGGAGTTCCTGCATTCAAGGGAGGAATTGCACCTGGGCTTGTAAGACTGTGCACCGCAAGGGAGGGTCCATGGGAGGAGGTAAAAAGAAAGGAGCAGGGTTGGCTGGAAGAAGGAGAGAGGAAAAGTTTCCAACTTTTCCAATTTAGTGGCTTCAGTGCCACTAAATTCTACAGTCACAAGTTGTGACCACAGATATATGATTTGTGTCTGCATATAAATTGATGTGCCCAGCAGGAAAAAATAAATTGTATATGTGAGAGAATTCAGAAAGAGAGCACTGTATTTTTTTTTAAGTAAAAAAAAATTAGCACTTAGTAGAATGAACCCAAGTGTGGTTGGTAATTATGTCTTCCTCTGGCAAGTTCACTGCAGAAATGACTAAATCCAAGAACTGTCTTCAATTAGGATCTGAAACACTGATCTCTAAGAACTCTATGAAGGACATCCCTAAGAGGACCCTGCACATACATGCTCAGATCTTCATGAAAGGCTATTCTGCAGCCAGGTGACCACGTATGCAATCTGTTTGCATAATTAAACCCATTTTTTTTACCTCCAGCCACAATTGGATACATGCTTGTGGTTACTGTAGGAGATGCTACAGAAGGGGAAAGAATGTCTTGATGCAAAACTGTTATTCTTTCCAAAAGGAGTCATCCAATCAACAGCAAGCCCTTCCACACGAAGCCAAATGATTCTTTCGGTGACGCTCTGCCTCTGGCTACCACAGCCCTGCCTTCAGTGGGCGGAGAAATAAGAAATATCATTTATTTCCAGAACTTGAGAACTAAAGGCTAGTCCCTTGATTGTAAAGTCTCCCCATGAAGCTTCCACGTCTCTGTCCTTCTAATCTTTAAGGCCTTGATTCTGGACCAGAAAGGCAAACTCCCACAGGCACCAGCAATGACATCTAGTGTACCGGTACTCTGAAGTTGTGTTCACCAACATGGCAACCTCTAGCTGCAGTAGCTCTTTATATTTAAATTAATTTAACATTCAGTTGTTCAGTGGCACCAGCCATATTTGAAGTGCTCAGTGGTCTCCTTGAGAAGGGCTATCACACTGAACAGGGCAGACCTAGAACATCTCCACTATCACAGAGGGTTCTGTCTGCACTGCTGGTGCTCTGATGCTATCATTCAAACTGGCATGAGGTCTTTGAAAGGCCCCACATCCATGTGAAGGCAAATGATGGAAAATCACAGATTAGGCACCAGCAAGGGAGCACAGTCACACCAACATCCTCTCCCCTATCCTTCCATCCCTGTCAGGAATATTATGTCCCCACAAGTCAAGGCATGTCCAGGTGCTGGGATGCCCAGGATCTGCCAAAACCATTCAGACTCTGCTCCTGCTCTTAAAGGATTGACAGTTTCATTCAGGACATTAAAAAAATGTACTAAGGAGCCATAATATGAGTAGAAAGTAATCATTTCATAACAGAAGTGTGTTGAGTACTCATGGAGTTCAGAGAAGCAAACACTGCTTCCAGTTTGGGAAAAGGAGTTGCTCTCAAAGGAGGAGAGATGTGGGGGTGGAGGAAAAACTATACAAGCAAGAGAAAGAGCCAAGCAGAGTCACAGAGACAGCCAGGTTCCTCCCAGGCTGAACAGTCCCCCGCTCCCCAGCCTCCAGCCTGAGGCCCTGCACGGACCCCTGCCGGCTGGCTGATTACCTCGGTGCACCCTGCCAAGCATGGAGATGAATGTCTGGCCCACTTGCCCTCTGCTTTGATTAAGGGTCAGTCATGGAAAAAGAATTCACTCTAGCAAGTTAAAGCAGGGTCTTCAATTACAAAAATTACCAGCAAAGCTAAAAATCACAGGACACTTGGTGGAGTTTTCAGGAGTGACTCTGAGCACTAAGGGAACTGCTGCCTGGTTTTGTGATTGAGAAGCCACCACGTCAGGAAGTGAAAACCCTGACACAGCCACAATGTGCTGCCCGAGAAACCGTGGTCCCAGAAAACATAGACTCCACTGCACTGTCACCTGTCACATTTCACCCAGGTGTATAGCAGAACTGTAATCCCATCCAGAAACCTTGGTGCAAAAGCACCTGGTGAATAGAAGAGAATGTGGGAAATACTGGAGGAAGGAACATTGGAAGAAGTGGGAATCCATTCCTCCTCCAACCTGCCACACCCTCACTCCCTCAAGGAATGGAAGATTGAACGGACAGTCGTATTCCAGACCAGCAGTCGCCAACTAGTGGTCCATGAGGTCCGAAAGGTTGGCGATACACTGCTCCAGAGTGATTATAGCTACTTTCAACGGTCAGGACCTGGGACTTTAGGAAGACTGCTCAAAGCAGAAAGCAAAAGACAACACTCACATAATCACATTAACAAGAAAGAAAAATCTAAAATCTAAAAATATTTTAAGTGCCTGGGTGTCCTTTATAAATCAAGAGTTCTGGAAGGATGCAATCTCTTTGCTCAGAGGTAGCCACTGCGATTCTTATTTTGGGGCAAGGAATTGCAGTAATTGGTGGGGTTATACAGCATCTCACACACCAATGAAAACTGAGAGAGGCTATTTTAGGGTGAATTTCAAAGTCTGAAAAATGCTAGGCGGAAGTTGGCACCCAGCTCCAGGTTTTATTTGTCATATCAGTCCCTGCTGAGGAAAGCAAACAGCAGGTAACTGTAGAACACACCTGTCTAGAGCAGCTGTTTGATGTTAGCAGGCTTTGATTGTCAACCGAGCAATTTGCTTAGGATTTGGAAACAAAGGAAGGAGATTGTCAGGAGCCAGAGGAGCAGGTGACATGCAGCATGCCTGTGTGCTCCCAGCAGTCAGGAGGGGAATGTGTGAGCAAGAGATTGGCACCAGAGGTAGTGCACTTTGGGAAAGTGACAGCCTCCTACAGGGAAGTAATGGGATCTGTACAATAAAGTGCCAACTCCCTATCCCAGTAAAGCCTTGATATCATTAAAGACCATGGTACTAGTAAACAGTGTGTCAGGGTAGGAACTAGGGGAGGGAAAATGCATGATTCTCAGCATGGTTAGAGAAAACCATCAGTAAGGAATCCAGAAGTTTCTAGCTAGATGGCTTATAGTTTATAGTGACTGATTTGTTATTAAGGAATATCTGAACCTGCCTGTCCTTCAACATCCAGCTCAAATCCCATATCATCTCATTCATTCATTCATTCAAGGGTATCTACTCAACCTACTCTACCTTCTGGGCTCGAAATTTGCAACACATCATGCTAGTCAGAGTTATCCATAGGGAGATAAGCAAAAGAGACAATCTTCTCTGAAGCAACTTCTCTCTAGTGGGAGATAAGACATGAATAAATAACTCTAGTACAGGGTAACAGGTGAAATAAAGTGATATGAAAAGTCCAAGATGGGAATTCACTTCAGTTTGGTAGAGGGAAATGAGGAGAAGGATCTGGAAGGCCTTCTGGAAGGAAGCAACCTCATCAGCACCCCATCCTTGGATGTTCAGTCTCTCTGAACCTCCAGGGCACTCTGCCATTTGGCCAGCACCTACCTTGTGGAGTTAGTGGTCCTTCAATATACTTAGTCTCCTCACCTAAATAATGAGTTTTGAGATTATTTTTAACTAGAGGCATAGTGCATGAGATTCGTGCACTGGGGTAGGGAAGAGGTGTCCCTCAGCCCGATCTGTGGCTTCTTGCAGTCCAGGACCCCTCAGGAGATGTCCGCCTGCCAGCTTAAACATCTCTCTTGCAGTCCGGGGCTCTCCTGTAGTCTGGGACCCCTTGCTCCTTACTGCCTGCCTACCTGCAGCCGAAGCAGGAGAGGCTCCCGACACCAACCAGTTGTGAGCCCAGCTACTGGCTGAGTGGTACTCCCCCAGTGGGAGTGCACTGATCGCCGAGGGCAGCTCCTGCATTGAGCATCTTTCCCCTGGTAGTCAGTGTGCATCATAGTGACTGGTCATTCTGCCGTTTAGTCTATTTGCATATTATGCTTTTATTATATAGGATGAATTTAAATAGTACTGTGTGTCTAACCATATAGTTGATAATTAGTAAATATTAGTCTTTTTCTTGGATTGAAATGAGCCCAGAGGTAAGGTAAATAAATGTCGTGGTTGAATATAAGGTCAAAATGCAGTACAAACCCTTGAACAACTTCAGTGTTAAAGGGTGATATTGGCAGCTGTGTCTGAATTCTTTATTAGTATTTGTTTTAGAGCCAGTCCTTTCTGTCTCCTGGAAAAGTGTTCACTCTCATGTTAGGGAGAATTACTCTGAAAATTGCTGTTTGTTTCTAACTATGTTATTTAGAAGAGACATGCATGATTCTAACTGAATTAAAAGCCAGATGTATGTGGGAAGTGTTGAAGATTTAACAACTGTTGGGAATGAGAAGTATCTATAATAAAAATGTGGATACAGTTCCTATAACTTTTATAACTTTCAAACTCCAATTTAAATCCAAAATGCATTGTTTGTTCTAAGGGAAATTGTTCAGCATAAAATTATGAGCTCAAATTAGCATTCCATCACCCTCTCAAGGGAAAGCCTGAGAACTGAAACCACAAGCCAAATGTTACTTTCCCATCAGACATCCCTATTCAGTGCTGGGAAAAGAACTGGAAAAGCAATGGTTATTCACCAGTTAGTTCTGTGGCAGCTCTGTGAATCTGTCCCATAGGTGAGACAGTAAGTGGACAACCAGTAAGTGGACAGTTATCCAAACAGAGCTGGGGGGTCGTAATCCAGCTAAAGCACTCAGGGACAGTCTCTATGAATGTCACCAGCAGCATGCAGAACTGGGCCCACTAGCTATTCACCTTTTCCTCAGGCAGTCTGTTATCCCCCAAGGCCTGAGAGCAAGTGCCCAACTGAAGTGTGAGCTCTTCCCTTCTGAAGAGTTCATCACTAAGTGGCTTGTTGCCTTGCCTCTTCAGTACAGAGAAGGCAGGAAGGAGTGCTGGGATTCTTGTCCCAGCATTACAAAGGGTTCTGCAATCTGGATAAAGGAGCTGATACATAGATTCAAGAAGGAGGAGTCCAAGGATGAAAGATAATTTTGAAAGGCATTGGGGGTCAGAGGTGCTTCAGCTAAAGGAGCTAAAAGACTACCCCTTGTCTAAGGACCCCGTGCTATTTATTAACACAATTTGTCCTAAGGCAAGATGGAGATGATACACTTCAAAGGGTAGGGTTTACAGAAGCATTGTCTGAGTGGGGAATAGCCTACAGCCAGCTGTTCAGGTGTTTGGCCAACAGGAGGCAATAACATGCAGATTTAAGATGCTCTGAGCTGTCTGACAGCAAGCAATTCTATTCAGGTTTGGGGGAAGTGCCATTTAGCCATTTCAACAGATAAACTACATATGTGGCTCAGCCCTTGTTGAGCCGCCAAGCTTCACCAACCTTTTGATGAAAGGTTGTAATTATGACATGTTGGAATTAGTTCCTGGCAGAGGAGAGCCCTGGATTTCATGTTAAATTCTGGATGTGAACCCAATCTTTACAGGTACCCCACTGAAGCTAAAACCCTGTGTGTCAGAACTCGAGAGAGTCCCACACACTGCTGAAGTGAAGAGACTCCTAGCACTACATATGTTAAAATGCCCACTTACTTTTATCAATTCAGTAAGTCTTCTCCTTTGAGCAATGCTTGACATATACATAGAAGCATTTGTACCCTAAGAGTCTATAAATCCTCTTCATCCCTAAATAGTGTATGCTGTGGTGGCTTTCTCTCTAGGTGAGGCAAATGAATTTGGCTTAAATAAAGGAAAATGCTGCTGTGGTCAAGCCTTATAGCAGAGAAAAGCAGAGGCTCTGGGAACATGTGGCCTGGGCTCGCAGGCTCTGCCACTTACCAGTCTGTGGCCTTGGACTAGTTTCTTAACCTCAGTTTCCTCATCTGTAAGATGAGGTTGTGCCTACTTCAAAAGGTAATAGTGAGGATTAAATGAGTGAAAATTAATAATGTGTTTAGAATGGTGCCTGGCACTTGGTAAGCACAGAAGAAGAGTTAACTATTACTATTACTACTTCTATTGTTGTTGTTGCCTGGTACTTAGTAAGCACTGTAGAAGAGTTAACTATTACTATTACTGCTTCTGTTGTTGTTGTTGTTGTTGTCATCATCGTCGTCATTATCTGGTTCCTCGAGCAATTGAGCTTGCAACCCCCTGGCCAAGAACAATTGTTCTCAGCTGGGGATAGTTGAGACACTTGGCAATGTCTGGAGACATTTAGTTGTCATGACTGGGAAAGGGGGTGCTAGCAGCTTCTCATAGGTAGAGATAAGGAATACATTTGAACATCTTGTAGGACAGCCCCCACAAAAAAGAATTAATCTAACCCCAAATGTCAATTGTTCTGAGGCTGAGAAACCTTTACCTACATATACCACATATGCATATCACTCTGAGATCTCACCTCTAAGGGTAGGGAAGAGAGTATACTTGGAGGGAGGCCTGGGAAGGGGTAAGGATATCTGTTTCTTCTAATACTCAGTAGCTGAAGATGCAGCAATAGTTTGTATTTCGGCAGAGTCAACATGACTACATCAAAACCTCAAATGCTAGCCTCACTCTGAGTCCCACTGCTTCGTAGGTAGATGTATAGAGCAGGCTTCTTGCCAAGGAGAACTAGAACTGCCTTCTGATTTGTCACCAGGATTCATACCTACCAATTAGATTGGGTTGGGTTGCCTCTATTTAATCTGGAAAACTCTAGTGAGCAGAATCCACACCAAACTGGTTCAGAGGCAGCTGGCCCCTTTATGCTCATCCCAGAGATGACTGTCAGTTGGTCAGGCACCCAATCCTATCCATTCTACCCAGAGGCTGGCTAGTTCTTTCCAAACATAGGATTATAGCAAACTTGCGGGCAGGAGCCTCTTTGGGCCATTTCCTTTTGGAAGGGCAGGTGCCCAGGCCCTCAGCCTGTCCAATGTACCACAGGTGATGGGAAGAACACAGGTGTCCTCACATCTAGATGTTGTCCTTACTCGGTGCCATGTTGTCCTAGCCCCACTGTTTCTAGGTCTTCATTTTCTCATCTGTAAAATGCACCCCATCTACATCATAGGGCTGCTGTGCAGTTCAGATAAGGTCATCGTTATGAAAGCACTTTGAAAGGCTATAAGAACTATAATGATGTTATTCCTTGACTATAGAATAACGAACATAGTAAAATTGCTATTGCAGATATTAGCATAATAGCCCAAATTGCCCTTCCCTCTAATGAAATTCATCTGCAACAAAATGCTCAGGCTTTTTCTCTGACATTCTCTCGGCATCTTTCTTCAGGGGGGAGCCATGAGGCTTAGTGGTCCCTGGCCCATGCCTCTATTTGGGCCTCTTCCTAAAGAGACATTGCTCAGATATAGGTTAAACGTCCTCCTAGAACATTCCATGGCTCTAATTGCCTAAAGGGCTCTACCAAGTGGGTCATCAAGTATAGTTATACACTGTGTAATGATGTTTTGGTCAAGGAAGGTCTTGTCTATATAACAATGGTCCCAATCCTATCTAATGAAGAGGAAATATGCTAATTTGACCATCACACCTGCACAAACATGGTGGCGCCCACAGCCAATAAGGAGGGAATATGCTAATTGCTGCCATACCCTCAAAGATGGCAGTGCCCTGTCCCCTCAGCTCATCCGTGGCAGCCAGCATATGGCACAGCCAGGCCTGCTCCCAGGCAGATCTGCCACTCTGCATGCCTGCCTCTCTCCCAGGCCCCTCAGCCCCCCAACCACTCAGGGCCCAAGGTGCAGGCATGTCTTGGATGTCAGCTGCCTAGCTGCCCAGAGTGGGCCGAAGGTGCAAGCAAGCTTTAGATGGTGTCTGTCCAGCTCCCCAGGGCCACCCAAGGCTCAGGTAACTAGGGAAGGCCGAGGCTTGCACTGCCAGCAGTGGCAGCAGCAGAGGTGTGATGGGGCATTGCCTTACCCTGATCGCTGAGTCACCTCCCACCCATGAGGGCTCCCAGACTGTGAGAGGGGGCAGGCCAGGCTGAGGGACCTCCCCACTCTAGTGCATGAATTTTCATGCACCAGGCCTCTAGTAAGATTATAATGGAACTGAAAAATTTCTATCACAGTGTTGTTGTAGCTGCACCTTGTTATAGTGCAACACATTATCACATGTTTGTGGTGATGCTGGTGTAAACAAACCTGCTGTTCTGCCAATTATATAAAAGTAGCACATACAATCACTGTAGCAGACTATACCTTGTGCACTCTGTGATGCTCACATAACGACACAAGTTCCTTAATGACACATTTCTCAGAACCTGTCCCTATTGTTAAGCAGCACATGACTGAAGCTAGTTGCTCAGGGGTTAGAGTATTAGCCCACGAACTGAAGGGTCAAGGGTTCGATTCTGGTCAAAGGCACATATCTCTGTTGCAGGCTCAATCCCTGGCCCTGGTTGGGGCATGTGCAGGAGCAACTAATCAATGTGTCTCTCTCACATTGATGTTTCTCTCTGCCTGTACTCCTCCCTTCCATTCTCTCTAAAAATCAGTGGGGAAAATATCATCTGGTGAGCATTAACCAAAAAAAACAACAAACCGATAGGTTTGGAAATGATGCTCCGGTATAAATCAAACCAACTTTGATTAGAAAACATGTTCACTTTTGTGAAGAGCTGGACAATTTGCCAATTACTAGTGCAGCATTTCCCCTTCCTAGAGCAGGGGTTGGGCGTGGGGGTATAGGGGTAGAGGCTTGGGGGAAGGAGGCAGGAGGAGCAAGGGAACTTGGGCTGGTATAAAGTCCCTGGCTCTACCTGAGGACACCCTGTTTTCCTGCCCTGTAAGACTGGCAGGTGTGGGGCGAGGCTGATGGGCAAAGGCCTTCCAGAGGTTCTGTCCCAGCAGGGCAACTACAGAGCCTTGTGTGCTACCAACACCGTGGCATGTGGTTTTCTCTCCCCAGATCCAAATGTCACACTGTCATACAGAATTCATTGCAATGCTTCTCTTCATTGCTCCTCTGGCTGCTTCTCTCTCTCAAGCTCCACGAATATTTCCATAGTGACCAAGCTCTCGCTGTAGAATCAGCACCGACCCCCAGCAGCCCATCCTAATTTCACGCTGCCATTCCCTCTCTTCTCTGCTTCTCTCCACATTTCTTGTTCCAACACAATGGCATTAGAACAGTGGCTTAGCACGAGCTGAGTAAGTGATTTGTGACTACATTTCCCCCCTTATAGGAAGAGCCTGCCCACTAAAGAAAGCCACCGTGGAAACTGCCTTTTTTCTTTTTCTCAAAAGACCTTTTCAATAATTTCCCTATGTTTTTAAGTCTCCTTTTGCTTGACCTTCACCGTAGACTCTCTGAGGGCTGGACTCTGCCTCATCTTCATTTAGTTATTAGAACAGGTTTCACATCTTTTTTTAAAGTGGCATTCATAAAGGGGCGAGGTCATCGGAGAGCTAGAGCCACGAAAAGAAACTGTCAGCAAGGGAAGACGCTGCCTCCTGCACCGGCAGACGGTGGACAACACCTGAACCAACAGGGAGAGGTGACCTTGGGTTAGAAACAAAGGGCTGGGCCGGAAGCATGCCTCTTAGTTCCTGCAACAACACAGCAACTCACCCTGGGAAGAGCAAGAGCGCAGAAAACAAAGGCTCTTTGGGCACCTCTGATACCATCTTTGGAAGTGAATAAGACAAATAACTTTAAAGGGGCAGGGGAGATCGATGGCGCTGCTAACGTGAGACTGTCCATATGAGGGACTCTGATTTATCAGCTTTCATAAGAGCGGATAAGCTCTCAAAATGAGTGTTCTGTGATCGGCGGCTGCGCCTCCTGCTAATATGTGTTGTTCTCCGGGTTGGGGGAGATGACTGTGACAGGGACTGAAAATACATCCTCTGATTCCATTATTCACTGATCCGCGGGTTTGCTTTCTTGTGATAGAGCCGTTAATTGTAGTATTCGAAGGTACAGCCCAAAGCCAGTGGGAATTATATTTCAGAACAGATTTGGGGGTGGGGGCGACTCTTGCTGAGGGTGGAACTGTGTCTTTTTTTATATATATAACAGAATTATTATGAAAGCTGCATTCCTTGTTTGAGTGGAATGGAGTCAGAGAAACCGTGCAGCCATTCGTAAAGAAGGAGGGGTGTCCTCCCAGAGCCGGGGAACAAGCAGGATCCAGCAGGGAGAGGGAAGCTATTATTATAAATAAGAATAAGAAAATAGAGCTGTAGAGTGGGCCAGTAACCGGGCTGAATATTGGGTGCTGAACAGTGTCTGAGCACCGGCTGGGGTTGCCTGAGTAAGATTAAAATCTGCAGGGAAATTTTGTTCCTTAGCACTGGCAGAAATTAGGAATAAATTCAATTGCATTCTGCACAATAGCTGGAAGCTATTGAGGTTAAGTGGCCTCGCTCTCTGATGTGTTAGTATTACTGAGCACTCTCTGCCCATGTGACTTGGTGCAATCTGCTCTTGGAACACGTCGCCATGGCAACTGATGATTTCTATTACAGTACATTCAAGTTCACATTCTGGGCCTGTCATACGCTTGGAAATTTCCAGTTAAAATATTTATTTATGAAAAAGGCACACGCACACACACACACACACAAAGCCACCCCAGACACTTTCAGGGATAGAAAACAAAAAGACACCCCAATGCAGGACGATTTATCTGCATATCCACCATCTATATATCTCTCTCTCTCATATGTGAGAAGAGATTCATTGCGTTTTTACTTAGCTCTTGCTACCAAACAGGAAATTCCCTGTGGGGCAGCCCGGTTTGTCGGAGAGGGGCAGGTGGGAATCTCACAGGCCCTGCTTTGTGTGCAGGTGCAATGTCAGTCTGAGTGCAAAGTGACAGAAGTGGCTGAAAACCTGCCACTTGGCTCTCGGAGGCACACGGTTCCCATTTCAGCCTCCCACTAAGATCCTGCATCACTTTTTTGGGAGTCAACCCTCAACTGAGAAAGAGCTGCACTCACCCCTCAGCCATGAGGTGGAGGGGGGCGAGGGGGGGCGGGGAGGATTCCTCACTGGTTGGGTCAGTATTCTGGGGTCCCCAGGGATCTTAAGCTAACTTCAGTAGAGGAGGAGGGCAACCTAAGTAAGACAGTGCATGGCCGAATGCTCTCTCCCAGAATCCATAACTGAGTTCCACAACAGACATCTCTGGGATTTTCTGAGCACACCTCCTAGGCACGGCTCATGGAGCCCCAGAGATCGCCCCCTCCACTCCCTGCCCCAGTCCTTTCAGAAAGACTACTGTTTAAGCTTGGAAAAGCCCCACTGGCTTCTCCCCAGAGAAAGAGAGTGGAGGGTTAAACGAAGCCTTTTCCTGAGAAAGAAAACATTGGTTTTTCAACCGTACCTTGTACAGGGAGGGGTTGCTAACAAGGGCTCCTGGCTTTGTCTACTTTTTCCCCTTAGACAAGCACATTAAGTATGCTAATAAAAGATTCCCAGTGCCTTCTTCTAGCAGCAGCTTCCAGGTGGCTGCACTGAGCCCCGGTGCCCAATTACCTGGTGAGGGCATCCCATGACTCTCAGATGGTTCTTCCTCTCGCTGGCAAAATCGTTTTTAGTTTTTAGTTTTTCATTGTGACGTCTGTCTGATTGGAATTAGATTGGTTCATAGCTAGATCCCACTTTGTTGAGTTGGGGTAGTGTTTTCTGATCTTTCTGAGCATATGAGTCACCGGAATACTTGTTTAAAATACACGTTCCCAAGACCTCCTGAGTCAGAATCACCCAGGGAGGGGCCTGAGAATCTGAATTCTTACAAATCACACAAATTGGAGTAGAACTGCACTTGGGTTGTGGATGGAGCCTATGAGCAATATTAGGGCTATCTTTCCAAACTTACCCACTGACATCCTCCTGTTGTAGAAGGTGCTGAGCCAGAGGTCTCCAGTGAATTTCCTAAGCATTATTGGTGTAAAATTTGACAAAAAATATTGGGCAGTATTAAAGAAATGTAAAGGGTGGATTGGTGGTTGTAGTTCCGGAAATCCCCCGATGGAAGCATGAATAAATTCAGTCCTGTAAATATGAAAGTATTTTCTATGCAACCAGCCATCCCAGGTGTAAGAAAATAACTTCCTCAAACTCAGTGTAACCAATGTGCCAACCCACCGCTTCAAGCAAGGAGTATTGTACTGTTTGGAGATAATTGACGAACTGCAGGGTTAAATTTTTAGTGCCACTCAGCAACTTTGTCGGCAAGGATTTGCAGGACTGGTGCTATGTTTATAGGTTGCTGATTGTGTGTGTGAGAAGGTAGGGGAGGCGATGGGAAAAGATGGTAGTGCTGAAACCAGAAACCTGGCCAGGGAGATGTGTGTCTGTATCCATCAGAGAAGGCACCAGGCATGGAAGCAGCCCTGCACCCTCAACTCCGCGTCTCCCTATACTCCTAGCACAAGTGAGCGGCTCCTGGTTGTACAAACTCCTTGAGGAACTCTAGATAAAGACTCTTTATCTAGAGCACTCAAGTCGATTATTCTCCCATATGTGGGAGCAGGGGTGGGGACTGCTGAGCTTTCTGTTGTTCTGTTTTTCTGCAGTCGTGTAAGATGAACTCCTGGACACTTGGAGAAATTAGAACAGCCATGGTTAGTTCTTAAAGCAATTAAAGGGCCCCAGAGAACTGCACGTATGCACACACACCTCTGAGAAAGAAGGAGGAAGAGAGAGAGAAATTGATTTAACATGCTCTTCTAGAGCCTGGACTCATGGATCTGGAAAACACTTTTTTTCCGATTCTGGAGTGGACGACAGACCTGTAGGCCCCGTCCAGCCAAGGAAACAGCAGGACCCCCAAGCCCAGAATGGCTCTGGCCAGGCAGCCCTCAGGCTGTCGCAGTTGTGTGGGGCAGCAGCGTCACCTAGTGATCCTGTGGTTTAAGTACAAGCTCTTTCCTGGGAACTGTCCAATTTGGTCACACTGTAAGGGGATCAATTATCCATATTAATGAGCAAGAGTGGTAATATCTCTAATCCCAGACTGTAGATGACCCCCAATTCCATTTTTATTTAGCCTGAAAAGCCTCCTCTGACCACTTAGCATATGGGTTTTCCATCAAGTAACATAAAAGAGAGTATGGCTGAGCTCATGCCCAGGCAGGATGGGTGAGAGAGGCAGAAGTTAGCAAGGTTAAAGAAGGCTGGATCCTGGTGTTAGTTCAGGTTCTCCAAGAAGCAGCCGCTGAAATGGAGTTAGAAATGCAAGAGATTTAGTGGCGTTAACACCTGGGAGAGATCAAGCAGGCGTGATCTCTCAGATGGTCCTTCCTCTCGCTGGTAAAATCGTTTTTAGTTTTTAGTTTTTCATTCTGATTGGAATTAGATTGGTTCATAGCTAGGTCAGGGAGAGCCTTCAGACCGAACAGGTCTGCCACCTGTGAAAAGGACGGGGCAGGAAAGATGAGCTAGGAAGTCTCCAACTGCAGTGCATCCGAAGTGCTTGGGCAGCCCAACAGGGCAAACCGGTGCAGACATCCAGAAAGGGCGATCCCTTCTACCACCGCTGTGCCTGGTCACTGACGGAGGGCTGCCTTGCAGACACAGCTAGAGGCCGCGTGCCCACCTTGAGCAGATTCTCTCTTGAAGGGACCCCTGAGCAGCAGGACTCTATGGAGTTTCTACCGCAGACTCGAAAGGAAACTGCCCTTCACATGTTGGCCAGCAGATTCCCATGTCCACACATGGACACCCAAACACGAGACAATGAAGGAACACTGTGGACTGATGCATCTAAATGGGTCAGTGTCAAGTCTAGCACTTGTCCTCATTCCATTAGGGACTCCTGCGCCGCATTTATTAATCACAGCTTCCTACGCAGCAAGCTGCCTGCCACCCGTGGTGTGTTCTCTGCCCAGAAAACCAAGTTCAGTGTGGACATCCTGGAACACCAATGGCACTTTAGCGTCCTTGTTGAGGACGGATTTGGATCTCATCATGACTATGTCCTTCCCAAGCATGAACAATGACCTCAAATCTGTGCTGGTTCTCTCCCTCCGCTACACAGTCTGATGCCATTGACCATGAGATGCCACAGCCCTGGTGCTATGACCTGGTCTCTGAATTTAAAAACATTAAGGAACTCCCTCAAGTTCAAGGATTTTCCTAAATCAAATTTAGATGAATTAAGAAACACAGACAGCACCACGGGCAAGGGCACAAAGTTTTCAAATCACAGTTAAGCCATCAAGATCCAGGGTGCCTTGGATAAAAAAAAAAATGCAAGGAGCTGCTTAACAAAGGGTGGGGAAAGGCCCACTGTGGAAATCCAGAAAGAATGAGAAAGAGCCCCAAATAAATAAATGAAAGTGAATGGCCAAAACCGGTTTGGCTCAGTGGCTGGAGCGTCGGCCTGCGGACTGAAGGGTCCCAGGTTCAATTCCGGTCAAGGGCAAGTACCTTGGTTGCTGGCACATCCCCGGGGGGGTGGGGAGAGAGAGTGCAGGAGTCAGCTGATCGATGTTTCTCTCTCTTCGAGGTTTCTAACTCTATCCCTCTCCCTTTCTCTGTAAAAAAAAAATCAATAAAATATATTTTTTAAAAAGTGAATGCACCAACTCTTCCTAAGGCTTGTCAGGAGAAGAGCAGCAGAGACTGCAGAGCGAGTTACTACCACCAAAGAGGTTAGAGGCAGTGAGTGTAGGTAGGCTGGGGAGGAGGAAGCGTGTGCAGTAAAGTGGCTAGACTAATAAATGAGAAGGCGAGTGAAATTAATGATGACTCTGAGTGGCAGAGATCCGAGCTGCTCTCTTAAATTGGTCTTTAACAAGAAGAATAAAGGAAGGGAGCATAGATAATTAGGGAGTAATGAAGACCTTTAAATATAGATGTTGAAATAAACCAGGTAAGGGAATACTTGAAAACATGGTACCATACGTAAATCAGCAGGTACAGACAATGTACATTCCCCAACCTAGAGGGATTTCGTTAATGAACTTGCTGAACTACTGGCCATTATTTTCAAAGGCTCCAAGAGACGAGGGATTATAAAATGAAAATATTTGACGAGTCTTTTCCCAAATTAAAAAAAAAAGCAGCCTCGATAATTACTATACCTGCCACTATACACTCTCCCCACCTCATGGGGATGTTGTAATGACAAATGAAATTAGACATAGTAAACCACCTAGAGGAAAACGTGGTGAGGAGGGGAGTAGCTGGTGGTGGTGTGGGTGATCCAGGAGGAAGGTGATGTAGACATTAGACATGCTGTTCAATAGAATGCATTTGGGGGTTGTAGCATTGTATTTTGGGGTGTTTTTTAGGCTGCTTATAAAATCAGTTTATATCCACCAGAGAATAAGGAAAAGTCTTCATGGTATGTGCCAACCTATGATGTTAAATTTTCTCAGGAAAATCCACAGATAGGTAATGAAGTGTAAGTAGTATCAAAACTCTCCAAGCTTTCTTTTTAATAAATAGACTGCAACAAGTTATTCTTTATTTTACTCAAAATAAATATTATTCTTATAGAAAAAATACAAATAAGCAATAATAATGATAACCCCAAATCCTGCCACTGTATATAAATTTCAGTGTAGGTGCATACATAATTTTTCCCATGAAAATATAGAAATTTTTTTATTAAAAAATAAATAAAAATAAAAGTTGGATAGTCTTATAGATAGGATGTTCATATACATATTAAATAACTGTGGGGGGGGTTTTCTACTCACTTTAACATATACCCCCTGCCATCATTTTAAATTGCTACATAGTTATTTAACCAATAAGTTTTGGACATTTAGATTCTTTCTCCTTCTTTCTTATTGCTACCGGGAAAACTGCAATTAACACCCTTACACAAACATATTTCTATACTTATTGTTTTTCTTCCCTTAGGACATAATCCTATAAGGGGAATTGCCAACTCAATGGTAGTTTTTTTAGGACTTTTGTTCTATATTGCTAAGTTACTTTCAAGAAAGAAGCAATTAACACTCCACAAACAGTACTAGTAAATGAAAATGCCAGTTTCCTCATATGCACACCAACTGGATTTAATAAATTTTTTAATCTTTCAATTCAATAACAAACATCCTATAACAGTTGAATTTGGATCATTAGACGGAACAAAACACCTGAGGAAATTTATGTATTTTCAATACTTGCCTTAAACTATTGGGGGTGGATTCTCTTTTCTCTCTCTTCTCTCTCCCTCTCTTTGTATTCTTCTTTCCTTCCTTTCTTCCTGCCTTCCTGCCTGCCTGACTGCCTGTCTTTTTCTTTTTGAGTCATAGATGTATGGGCATAATTTTCATTACGGTGGGTAAGAACTTCAAACAGCATTATTGAGAATAACAGTCTGGCACTGTCTTATAAAGTTAAATGCCTGCAAGCCTATGCGCCAGGCACACACATTGGAGAAACCCTTGCATTGCAGTATGAGAATGCCCAAGAATGCCATAGCAGCCCTTTTGTCCTAACTAAGGAACCACCAGCAACCCAGCTAATGGGAAAACGGATGAGTAAACTCTGCCATATTCCCACCATGGGCTGTCACACAGCAATGACATGGATAACTGCAGCTAAATGCCACCACGCGGCCCACTGCACCTTGGAAACAACGCTGAATGAAAATAGCAGATTGCAGAAGACTAGGGATAGTATGATACAATTTTTATAAAGCTCAAAAGCAAAGAAACTTAACATATTGCTCAGGGGTGCATACATATGGGATAAAAGCATTTTTCATCATATGACAAACACAAAATTCAGGGTGGTGGTTACCTCTGAGCCTTAAGGCAGGGTCAAAGGAATAAAACAAAGGGAATTCTTAGATGCCACATCGGGGATGCAATCCCCAGAGGTATCACACATGTGCATGGCATCATTCTACTTCATAATCTACATCCATATAAGCATCTGAATGTCTCAGCCGCAGAGAGGCAATTATGTATTGCACACTCACTAGTTAGCAAATTTTATTGGCTACGATGTCAAATAGTGCTCAAATATCCCCCAAGAGCATAAGCTGTTTTTTCTCTGCTAAAACCAGGCCTCCTACTATCCTGGCTGGGTGCCTGCCACAGAGAAGACAGGACAGGGTCTCTCTGGAGCATTCCCCAGTCCCCCCAGAGAAGTGCTGTGTCTTCACACCTCAAGAACAGAATTCCCTTCACTCCGGAGAATCAGGAAGAGAGAAAAATGAACCAGAATGTACAACAGACACAACTTCTGGAGGAATTCCCTGAGGCTCAGGGCTCTGACCTTCCCCATTCACTGGTACTTCTCTAAAAATAGACCCCCCGTTCTGGTAAACGGCGAGGGGAGAATAGCCTATTTTAAAGAAAGAGGTCCTAAATAGCGGAATCATTTTGCTTAAGCAATGAGCCAAGTCATTTCTAATGAGGTTGTGGCATTACTGGAAATAAGAGAGATATTTAAATAAATAGTCTATACATTGCCCCAATAAATCATCGAAAAAATATTCTCAATGCACTAAATGTATTTTTAGTGGCCTGCACCTGACCTTTCTGGAAGAAGAAAGATAATGCTGGGACATTTTGAGAATAAACATTTATCCAAATTAGTAGTCAAGACACTAATAAAATTGTCTTACATTTTCTTAACACCTTTAACCTCTGCTTCAAAAACAATGTACTTTTCCTCCCTTTTGTAAAATATTGAGTCCATCTGTAAAGTAGCAGGAATTTGAGAGCAGGAACTTTTTTGATGACCCAATGAGAAACCTTATAATGGTCCTATTACTTCAAGGCCTCGGGCAAGATGGATATATGTATCCATGCATTTGCAACATTTCATAAAATGATTTGCAGTCCATAAAATACTCGTTTTTTATATAACTGTGTTCCCAAGTATTTTAATTTAGTGTCATATTATTTTAATTTAGTGTCATTATTTTTGTAATATTCATAATAAACGTGTCAATAAGACCCATGTTGTCATTCAACAAACACGTCCTGAACCTACTCTTTGCCTGGTACTCCGCTAGAGACACTGAGTCTTCAAGTCCTTGCGGCCTAGGATGTCTTATAAAACACCCTGTATTAACTCTGCACTGAACCTTTTTATGTTATTTTTCTGTGCCTTCAGAAAAGAGTAACAGCCGTTGCATTGTTCTCCAGAGAACGGTTCAGGTTGAGGCTTGCAGGGAAGTTGGGTACCTGAATCTTACTTATCTCTGATGTTTCCCCCACCCTACCTCTCTCTCACTCCTCATTCCCCCTTCTCTGGATCCTTAGCCAAGCTCATTTCCCCCACTTCCATTCCCTCCCTTTTCCTTCTCAACTCTCTCCTCTGTCTCTCCCCTCTTCCCTTTACTATAAAACTTCTAGAAAAACATTCACACCACTCTCTTCTCCCAGAAACTCCCCCATCTATTGTAGGATCATTTCAGTTCTCTGTTCTACCCTCCCTGTGCTCACTAAGATCAGCAGCAGCCTCCTGATCCCTAACATAATGAATGGCCTGGTCTCCCTCATCTTACTTGAACTTCCTCCGCAGCTGACTCTGTGGACCTCGCCATTATTTCTCTACCTTTGGAAAGATCCGTCTGCTGGTTTTCCTTCTGGGGGCTCCTTCTCAACCTTCTTTGCCAACTCTTCTTCATTTACTCATGCATTCAAGATCAGCACTCACACCCCTAACTGCACCCCTCTTATCCTGCTATTCTAACCACTGGGGGTCCTCCTGTGTGCCATCGGTAGTCACAAATCAATGCCCTTGGACAAGCTTTGCTTGGAATTCGAGCCCTGACATCATTGTCACACCCATCCCCTTTTTCTCCATTGGCCCAAACCCCGCTCATCTTTCATGGACTGGCTTAACGGGATGGGAGCAGGTAGTGGCTGAGGGCATGAGCTCTAGAACCAGATGCTATAGGTTCAAATCCTGACTCTACATAGACTAGCTTGGGCAAAGTTATTAACCTCTTACACCTTAATTTCCTCTACTTTAGAAAGAAGATAACAGTATCTGCCTCCAAAAGTTGTTATGAGAATTAATGAGTTAATATCTGAACAGTCCTTGGAGTAGTGCCTGAAACATTGTAAGTACCATGTGTGTTTGTTTAGGGTAAAGTCAACTCTAAAGTATTTTCCAAATGCTCAAGCTTTTTTAAATATATATATTATTTCAGAAAAGGGAGATGGAGAGGGAGATAGAAACATCAATGATAAGAAAGAATCATTGACTGGCTGCCTCCTGCAGGCCCCACACTGGGGATCAAGCCTGAAACCTGGGCATGTTCCCTGACCCAGAATTGAACCATGACCTCCTGATCATAGGTCGATGCTCAACCACTGAGCCACATCAGCTGGGCCTAAATGCTCAAGCTTTTTTTTTTTATTTTTATTAATGTATTACAGGTGTTTATAATACATTTTTATTAATGTATTAAATGTATTCCCATTGTCCCCCCACTGTCATGCATGCCCTAACCCTCCAGTGACTTGTGTCCATTGGTTATGCTTATATGCATGCATACAAGTCCTTTTCCTAACCCCACCTTTTCCTAACCTTCCCACTGTAATTTGACAGTCTGTTTGATGGTTTACTGTAAATTCTCAAGCTTTTAATCATCTCTTATTAGCCACTTACCAACATGTATTATGTTTTTAGGTAAGTGTCTCCCTGGAATACTCTGTGTTCCTTATTCAGGGACTCTGCCCCAGTCGCTTCTGTGTTCCAGCCTGACACAAGGCAGCTCTCAGCGAATGTCTGTTGAATGAGTGGATGATCTTAAGGGATGGGTCTTCCATGGGCACCTAATCTTAATGGTAAAACAGAAAGCGTGACCTAAATTTTGGGGGGAGATATTTTGGCAGGGGGTGGGGTGGGTAAGGTTAGGTATTGTTAGGTACCAGCACTTTCCACTCCTGCAATTTATTCAGCTCAGTAAACTGAACTGGTCAGGTGACAGGAACCATAACAGTGCCAAGCCCAGTTAATCCAAACCAGAATGGCACACACTGTACCTTTCTGTATCACATCAGTTGAGTTTCATTTTCCATCCCTCATACCTGTTTCCTTCTCTGGGTGTAGTTAATGAGCTTTATATTTAAAACGTGAAAAGCCAATAAAACATGAAAATCACGAATCAACAGTGCTTTGTTCAAGAATATTCTATTTAATCAAGAAACTTTCCCAAGCCATGCATTCAATTTAGCCACAAGGTGCCAGGTGGCAATAGGGGTTGTAAGGGGAAGACTACAAAAAATGTGAGAGAAAATCTGTGCTCCCTTCCCTTGGGGGTCTACAGCACCAGAAATGATTAGTATACAGCCTCCCCCTTCTGGACGAGCATCTTTAGAAATCAGAGATGTTCCCATACCCTCCAAATGCATCTGTACCTTTAATTAGTCCAATGGAACTTATAACTTGATAAAATCTCTCACCTCTGTTGCTCCTTTCAACTAATTCCTGAACATTTCACTTTCTCATAAGCTTTCACTGCATAACAAGCAGTAATGAAATTACCAATATTAACCCATTGTTAGATTAAACTGAGTTCATCATTGGCTGATGGCATTCCATATTATTGGGGTTTGAAAATGGGTCCTCTCCTATGATGAAAACATTGAGCATTTGCCTAATGAGACCACTCTTGTACCTACAAAGGAAAAAAGGCATTGTACCAAAACATTTCATGCTAATGACGGCACGCTCAGCACTTTCTGCTCCCTCCACATCTGTGGGTGAGGCAGGTGTCTCGATATTAAATGCTGCAGTTGGGCCCATATTTGTAGAGAGATGTCTGATTGGCTACTCCCCAAATATAAGTTAAATTGGCTTAAAATAGAACAATCACATGCTAACCCAGTAGCATTAGCAACTCTATTAACAGCCAATTTCACATCCATACCAGAGGGAGTAAAAGGCAATTTGCTCATTATCAACACCCTCTGGCAGTGGAAGGAAATGACTGTTCATCAAAAAGTATTTTCCAACATAACAATAGTAACACCCATATGGAACCACCTCACTCTCCCTTCCTTCCACAGCCTGATCACTGGAGAGCAGCTACAGGGGAAAGCCTTTGAAATATAAATGGGTTTGGTAAAGGTAGTCTACCCTTTCCAGAATGAGCCCTAACTTCATCTCACCTCCACAGGCCCTGAGGGTTACAAATGAAATGTTGGGCAAATAATCCTACAGGGTACAGGGTGGATTCAATTTAGCCACAAGAAATTATTTAGATCAAAAAGGTTTCCAGTCTATGTCCTGACTACTTGAATAGTATTTGACGATTTTAGCCCAACTCATTGAATGTGGACAGTTCTCAGAGCCCACTGTAGCCAGCTCTAATCTGTACACTCATCTAGTGATGGAAGAAAATGAACTACAGAATCCTGTCCTGGCAGAACAATTTTCCATCTCTTCCACCACCAGTCTGCATTTAGTAAATATTCAGAAATGATGTTCTTTTTTTGGTTTGTTTTAAATCACTGCTCACTATACTTCAGTATGATGTGTGTGTGTGTATTGGATATAGTATTATACTATTAGAGAGAAACAGATTTCATACCTATTGCCCTGTTCAACTGTTTTTAGTTGAAAATAGTGATCTCCTGATTTCTGTCTAACTGCCTGGGCCTTTTCTTCTTCCTACCTCTGTCTGCCCTGTCTCCTATACACAGGGACCAGGCTAATCTATCTGAAGCAGTCCTTTAGATATCACTCCCCAGCTCAGAAAACATTCCGGGGCTCCCTGTTACCCCTGGATAAATTCTAAACACTGCCACTCCTACTCTTCTAGCTCTGGTTGGAAATTTTCATTTCTCCCTAATATCTTAAAATAAAACCCATGTTCCCTGTCAGAATCAAAGGCAAGATCAAATGCAACCATCTCCATAAAATCTTTTCTTGAGATCCAAAGGAAAGTGATCCATTGTACCTCTGAACTGCAGTAGCCTTTTGGGATAGTCAGTCACTTCGTAGTGGATTTTAGAGGAACAATCCCAAGAAATAAAAAGATTGTTCTGGGAGAGCTAAACCATATCTAGAGTCTATGTAGTTACATAAAACAATAGCTCTCACTGTACCTCCAAAATCTGACTGTACTAGAGTAGCCTATTTAAGGAAAGAGCTTATCAATCTCATGATGCTGAGAGGGGGGACATGATGTCTGACCTTCTCCTAGCAATGTTCAGGGGAAAGGGAGCCTTGGCCAGCAGATTGATAAAACCAGCTCCACTGGTGCGACCTTTGCTATATGAGATAGTTATGTGATGCTGTCCTAGCCAGTGGCCATTCAACATTGTCCTTTAGTTCTGATTCTGTCACCCAACACCATCTTATTTTGCCCTGTTGGCCTACCTATAGAGAAAGGTAGGTCATATGGACTCAGAGTACTTCAGATCCCAAGACAGTGATTTCTCACTGAAATTAGTTCATTGGCTCTATTCTTTCAATAAATATTACTGAATATCTACTCTGTCCCAGATACTGGTCTACTCGCTTGAGATAAGATGGCAATAAGAAAAAATGCAGTTCCTTGATCTATGGAGTTTACAGTCCAGTGGAACATGCAGACAATTAAGCCCACAATTCTAATGTAGTGTGATGACTGCCCTGTTAGGAGTGTTCAGTGGATCGGGGAGGGAGCACATGGTCGGAGGAAGAATCTAGGCTTAGGGAGCCAGAAAAGGCTTTGTAGAGGAAATGGTGTTCTCTGAGACATCAGCTGGAGTTAGCCCAAAGATCTTGGGAGGAGAGAAATTGAATAATGCTTGTGGGCAAGCTGCATAGGCAGCAGACTCAGAGTATGTCTGAGAAATTGAACATAGTTCAGGAGAACTATGATGGGAAATGTGAAGAAGGGCCGAGGGTCAGGAAAACAGGGCATAGATCAAGGAGAGCCTTGCAAATCATTCTAAGAGTTTGTACTCTATTATGAGAACCATAGGGAATTACTGAAAGGTTTTAAGCAAGTAAATGACATGATCATATCTCTAGTTGCTGAAGGAATGAACAGTGTCATTGGAGATAGAGACAAGAAGGCCAATAGATTTATTTAGAAGCTATAATAGGCAAAACCTGGTAAGTGATGGGATGAGGAGTGAAGTGAGTGAGAGAGAGAGAGAAGAATCAAGATGGCACTCACCTTTCGGGCCTTAAACAAATGGAGTGGGTAGTGGTGCCTTTCACTGGGGCAGCATATAATAAAGGTTAAAAACACAAACTCCAGAGTGGGGCTACTTGGGTTTAAATCTCTGCTTTACCACTTACTCCTGTGTAGTCTTGGGAAAGTTTCTGAACCTCTCTGTGCCTCATTTTCTTATCTATAAGGAAGATAACCAGAGTATTTATATCATCTAATTGTTATGCAGATTACATAACAATTAATAGTGACCTAACTCAGAATAGTGTCTGACACATAATAAATGTTATATGTGTTTATTAAATAAGTAAAATGGATGATGAGGAAGAGTAGCAGCTTTGGTGTAGATTATTGTGATTTTAGATTTGGAGAGGAGTTTAGCCTTGTTGAACTGCAGAGATCTGTGGAACAATCCAGAATAGCTATCTAGAAGGCAGTTGCATATAGAGATCTGGAGCTCTACGTGGAGACCTGTGCTGGAGATCCCGTTGTGGGGAGACGTCTTCATATGGATGGAAACTGGAATGAGCACAATGGGTGGAAAAGAGCAGAGAGGATACAGAGTAAGGAAGGAGAGGGCAAGACAAGAGAGAGCCCAAGAATGGTCTGTAGGAGCGGTACTTGCTGAGGAAATTGAGCAGGAGGAAACCTCAGAGAGTGTATCAAAAACTAAGGACAGAAAGAGTTTCTAGTAGGAGGAAGTAGCCACTGGTGTCAAGTTTGTCAAATATGATAAGAGCCCATTGGATCTGACAATGAAAATTTGACCTTGACCAATCAGAATTGCTGCTGCCAGGTTGGGGGTGGGAGGAGGGTGGTGGAAGAAATATAAAGAGACAGCAAATGTACACAGTTCATTCTTGACGAAGGTGGAGGAGAAAGTAGACAATAGATGGAGGTCAGGAGAGGTTTTTTTGTGTAGTCGAATATACTTAAACATTTGACTGCTGTTATGGTTGAATTGTGTCCTCCAAAATCCTATATGTTGAAGTGCTAATCCCCAGTTTCTGAGAATGTGATCTGTTTTTCGTTAAGATGTAGTTGTGCTGAAGTAGGTTGGGCCCCCACACCAAGGTGACTGCTGTCCTTATAAAATGAAATTGGGAGGCAGACATGCACACAGAGAAGATACGAAGGCAGAGATGGGAGGGGTGAGGCAAACCACTGAAGCTAAGTGAGAGGCACGGAACAATTCTCCCTCAACCCTCAGAAGGAACCAACCCTGCCTACACCTTCATTTGAGACTTCTACCCTCCAAAACTGTGAGACAATAAATTTCTGTTGTTTGAGCCACCCAGTTTCCAGAACTTTGTTATTACAGCCCTGGGAAACTAATGCAACCGCTAATGGCACTTTCCATTTTCCATATTAATAGGGCTGGAAATAGAGGGCATGCTCAGGCTGAGTAATTCACGGAATGTTTCATAAAGGGACAGGGTTAGGTATAAAGATGTGGGCAGGGTATAAAGAAGCTATGAGGTATCTGCTGTGCCCATCTGCAGACTTCAGTGGTCAAGGAGGGGAGCAGACCTACCTAAAATGGGTGACAGAGCAGCTATGTGGAAGGGCCCAAAACAGAATTATGTCCAGAGCCCCAGTCATTCTTGGGAATCTGCCAGAGCCACATCTGAGGACACGTGTGCATATAGGGCACAGTTCTCCCTCCTCCTGGTCTCTTGCTGATTCTACTCTTCAGCCAAGCCAACCTGAGGCTTGTAGGCAAGATGGCTGATGGATGCAGCACCCACCAGCCCACCTCAAAGGAGAAAGGGGTAGAAAGGAAAAGTGAGAGGCAAACGGAAACCCAGTTCACCTCCTTTTCACATTTTGGAACCACTTAACTATGTTACGTATTCAAATGTTTAAACTTTTAAGAAACTAATAATGATTGAGTGGGAGAGGCTGCAGTTACAAGGCAGCATACTATGTAAGGCCCCCTCCAGGAGGGAAGTAGGCTATTTTGTGGCACCGGTATTCTTTCTCTTAGTTATATTTGTCATTGTTTATTTCTGCTTCACCCTAATGCATGCTGGATTCTCAGCACATTTGAACTACTGAATAAATTAATATTTATAGTATCTATTTCTCCTCTTTCATCTTTGGAAATATCCATTGAGAGGGACTTTTTCTACTCACTAACCTCTTGACTGTTTGAAGTGATTGAGGTATATCTCTCCTCCTAGGATAACTTTGAGATAGATGCCAGTGACCACAAGGAAAACAGGTCTGGTTTAAAGTACATGCTCATAAGAGGCAGGAAGTGACTCCAAGAGAAGCTTCCATTTATAACACAATCGGTAAGTATCATTTCTTTTATCTATGACTATAAACATCTAACTAAACTACAAAAACTATATTATCTAAGCTAATAGATGATGTCATGCTATCATTTTATATGCTTCTATACTAGTTAGCCAATGCTTTATTTCAAACAGAATCTTAATTCATTACAGAAGTTAGCATGATAATCATTAATAAAAATAACGTCTTTTATAATGAAGGTCAATGTTCACACATTCATAGCAATTCACCTTTGGTTTTTGCAACCTGGATAATGATGTAATCCCACAAAGTACCCCCAATTATGTGATAGTCTTTTGAGTCGTTGGGTTGGCTTTTCCAAGTGAAATTAAGGATTTGTTTTGTGACAATATCCACCTCAGAAATCTCTGCTTCCCACACCATAATTAGGGCTACTTTCCATTGGTTACCTACTTCTTAAAACAGAAGAACCAAATTTAGATGTCAGTCTAATGACTAAAGTTGCTCCTAGATAAATCATTTGAACAAAATCAGAATTGACCTTTGACCCAATTTCTCTATCGCATGAATTATGGGATTAAAAGGAGGAGATAGACCAGGAGAACATCAATGATGGCAAATGAAGAAACCAGGTGAGTGAGAAATGACTGTGCTAGGCTGACAGGTCACATAGGAAAGCAGCATTCAGAATCTTCCTAGCTGGACGGTTGAGAGCCGGTCAGCATTCTGAGAAGAAAAGTGAGGAAGCAATGAGAAAAAGCCAAAGATAGCTAAGAACTTTAATTCTTTAAAATTAAAGCCTGGCCAGTGTGGCTTAGTGGCTGAGTGTTGACCCATGAACCAGGAGATCAGGGTTCAATTTCAGGTCAGGGCATATGCCCGGGTTACAGGCTTGATCCCCAGTCGGAGGTATGCAGGAGGCAGCTGATCAATGATTCTTTCTCATCATGGATGTTTCTCTCCCTCTCCCTTCCTCTCTGAAATAAATAAAAAAATATTTTAGAAAAATAATAATAATAATTTTAAAAATAAAATGTAAAAGCAAAAGGCAAAATGGAAGTGTGGCATACCCCATGGTCCAACCTGTTTCGGTATCTTGGGCTTTTTCTCATTGCTTTCTCAGTTCCCAAAATGTGCTTTCATGGATGGTCCTATTATTCTAACTTCTTAAAAAGTCACAACCACGTGCTGTAACACACAGGAATCTTTTTCATTTGGGGGACAGAAATTCCCTTTAAAGTCTCCTTGTCCTGGGAACTGTGGGAGCACCAGGGTTCACGCAGGCCTGGACTTCCCTCCCTTGTTGCCACTTGCACAGTCGATGCACTCTTAGTTACAAAGCACCAGACGGCTGCTGCCTTCAGTCAATCCATTTAGCCGAAGGCCTCTGATTTGTTCACATTTACTACAACACATAGAGAGAGCTGGAGGATTTTTTTTCTTTTTTTTCTTTTTTTTTTTTTACTATTGATCTGGTGCTTTAAGAGGGGAAAAAATCTCCTTGGCTGTCTAAACACTATTGATCCCTGCTTGGGAGTCACAGCAGAAGTGTAGAAAGGGCGTGGATGAATTGAAATTTCATTTCCGACAACTTGTTCCTGTTATTTTTACCCTTTTGGACGGGGAGAAACACGTTACTGCGGCTTCAGTCAATGTGGTCGATAGCTCCACTGAGAAACTCAACACGGCTTCTGCCAGAGGTTTGGCAATGAGACAGGATGTTGGATTTAGAGCATATGAAACTGAGGGATGCTGGTGGAAAGCATGAGGTCTTCGTGCCAAACGGAAGCAGAGCAGATGGCTTTGGAGAAAAGAAGGACTACGGAGACTAATGACACTCCCATTGGAGAAAGGTCCTGAGTGGTCATGCAAGAAGCTTCACGGGGCTGTACCGGCCCTGCTTCGGGCTCTTGGATGTGTTTCTGTACCAATCACAGGGGAGATCCTCTAACCAATGCTACATTTCAGGCCTCAGAGAAGAGCATTATTACAGGAAGTGGCTTCATGATTGTCCAGAAAGGACCAATACAGAAACTGGAGCTGTAGACCCCGGGGAATTAGAGCACACCACTGGGTATTCAAGGGCACACATCTGCAGCCAGTGGCCTCAGGAAGCACCCCCACCCCTAAGCACACCGAGTAGATGTGGTTTGGTGCCAACAGCACCAGCTTTGTTCTTACTTTTATTAGATGTTCAAAGAATACAGGAGAGAGCCAGGCTCCCTCTCTCTAATGGCTACATCTGGCATTCATGTAGCTGTGCACCTTTGATCCTTCAGGATACCAAAGCACTTTACAACCTGCTGGAGTGCTAATGGCCATAGCAGCGGTCTTACAGTACATGTGGCCAAACATTCCCCATCCTGGTGCTCTGCAGTGTGCACAGCAGTTCTCCATGCTGGAAGGAACGGTTCCATTTGCATCCCAAACACCCCTTTTGTTTGTCTTTATTTTTGCAAAGTTTATTTAGTACTGCCCGGGCCTTTATTTTTTAACTGAAAGTACTTCCTAATCATTCTTAATAAACAGTGCTTTGTTTACGTTTCCAATTATTTTTATAGACCCATTTCTGCCCCATCCCCATCCCTCCCATTCCGGAGAAAGATGAAAATGTTCTCCCCTGGGAGCCAAGAATCTGCATTGCGGATAAGATTGCAAATTCAGACACAATAAACAGAATTAAGAAAAACTGAGCTGGCATTTGACAGAAATTGTAAAATGACACTCAGAAATGTTGCTCTTGTGGAAATTACTGATATTAAAATATAAATCAGTGTCTTGTGTTTCCCGTAGCACCAGGGGCTCTATTAGGTTACGCTGTTTGATTGCTGAGCTGAACCTAGGAGACTTGGCAGTTCAGTGCTGAAGTTTTCCCAAAGTATTTAACCCTTATCCTGCTGGAAGCAGGCACCAAGACAAATGCCAGTTGATCATATCACCTCCAAAAGGCCTCGGCTCATTCACTGAACCCTTCGAAACCTGGAAGACGGTGGAGGGAGCTCACATAGGAAAAAGGGGGGAAGAAATTTGGAAGATCTTTTATAAAAACAAGACTCTTCTTGCATAGTACCAGGAAGAAGGCAGTCAAGGCAACTCAAGGAACTGGTAATCAGAACGTTTTATGAATTATAATGGGATAATAGTGGATAAACTCAGTAGACACTGGCATAACAAAGTGACCAAGGTTAGGGTCATCGATAAGAAGTTATTTGGGAACTCTCTGCACTATTTTTACAACTTTTCTGGAAATTTAAAAGTATTTCAGAAAGGCCTGTATGTTCCTATTTTATCACCAGAGTAGACCCTGCTTACTTTGTGGGGGACAAAGAAAATCATAAATAACCAGAATAATGGCAGATTCCGTTGTGGTAAAAGATATATAGGTAAAGTATTGTGGGAATGTGAGAGATTACCTACCTGGCAGGGTTACTGTGAGGATTAGCTATGATACTTTATGTTTAAAACAGTGCCTGAAATATAGTAACTGCGCCATGCAAGTGTTTGGAAATTAATTATAACATTCCATAACTCTGAAAATTAAAATTGAGAGAAGATGACAGAAATGGTCATTGAGTTGGGCCTTGAATGTATGTGATTTTATAGTAGGCAGAAAGCAGATATGTAAAAAGAAAGAAAAGAAAGAAAGAAAGAAAGAAAGAAAAAAAGAAAGAAAGAAAGAAAGATTCAACTGCATGAAAAAAAATCCAAAATAACAGTGACTTATGACATAAATTGCTCTCTCTGACTAGGACTAGCATGATGGTTCCATACCATCGGGACCTAAGCTCCTTCTGTCTCTTTGAGTATCTCCTCATGTTCCAAATGGTTGCTGGAGCACCAGCTATTAAATCAGCATTCCAAACAATCAGAAAGGAGCAAGAACTAAGACTTGTGCACTGCTTCTCTTTAAGAAAACATTCTGAAAGTTCCCACAACATTTCTTCTACATCTCATTGGTTAAAACTTAAAATCATCCCAAACTATAAGAGAGGCTGAGATCAGTGGTTTTCTTGATGAGTACATGGACACCACAATAAAATTGGGGTGCTCTTATTAAGGAAGATAAAAAGTATGGATATTGAAAAAGGCAACTGAAAACCACTGTGAAAAGTACCAAGGGAGATAGCCATGGAGAGAGATTTGTACCTGTGACAGTGGGTCTGATAAACCCCAGAATTCCTTCTCTTATTCCCTTGGACCCTCTTTTTTCTTTTCCATTTCAAAACTCCTGCAAGGACCAATCAGCCCTACTTCCTATCCTGAAGCGCCTCAGTGCTGGAGTTGGACTATGACCCAAATAGTGATCTTGGTGTCAGGTTATTGTTCACTAAATTATGGTGCAGAATTTCCAGACCCTGAAAAAAACATCTCCAGCATCATCTCCTCCTCCTGCTATCTTCCCCCAGTAGATATGCCCTATATGATCAAGGATTTTTCTCTTGTAGAACTGGGTTTGGATTCAAAGAGATAAACTCTCTTCATGCCAGACCTCTGTACACTATGCCTTCATCCATGCATTCTGGGTAAAAATGATTAAGGAAGAAGGATCCATGTTCATTCATGGTGCACACATATTGTTTTAAAGTAGGGGAGATGCTAAACATCCTTTCACTATTTCAATAATAAAGAAACCTAGGATTCATCAAACTATTTCATTGGGAGGAGATAGTACATTGGAGAAAAATCTAAAACTCAGTAAAACTAAAGGAAGGATTTAGAACTCAGTGTAGGTAAATCTTTATTTTTATTAACCCCCAAGGATAGCTTTAACTTTAAACTGAATGGCATCTCTTTCCATGAAAACCTAGGGGAAAAAAAGTTTTAGATGAGAAAAAGTGACCCTTGGTATTCTTCCATCCAGGTGATGAAGGAAAAGTAACAGTGTTGCTCTAAGACCAGTAGGCCATCTGTGTACCCAGGTAGTGACCCATTCCTTGGGGAGAGAGGCAGCATCAGCAGCCTGTGATTAGGGCCTTTGTGTAATCTAATGTGGGCCGATGGTGCATGAAGTACTAACATGTGTTTCCCATCCTGCCCGCTCAACCTGAATTTCATTGAACTTGTTCACTTGTACCCTTTTTTCTTCCTCTCCCCAAAACTAAACAAAGACTCTCTGAGTTAAGAAGAAGCAGAGAATTTGAACATATGCAAGAGGATTCGATCCTCAGATCGAAGACATGGGCAAAAGCGGAGAACAAAAGAGAACCTCCGGTTGGTTTAGCAATTTAGAGGCAGAGGGGACTTTTGATTAATACTGGAATGAGGAGCAGAAAAGTGAGCAAGATCTTTGGATTCTATCCCCTTCTTAACACCTTTCCAGGCAAAACATAGAATGGTAGAAGGGGAGCTCTAAGAAGAGAGGGCCTGAGACCCACCTCACAGGTGTGTACCTCTGTTTTTCTGCATCAGGATCATCCTGGAAGGACAAAAGAGGGCCAGCAGATCCAAAGCCCACAGTCTGAGGAAGATCCAGTATTTGTGGCCTGTTGACCAAGACACAGACAACTTAGTACACTTCACCTGGGAGAGAGGCCCGTGGCCATGGTGCCAGGGTCCAACCTAGGACCGCAGAACTTACACTCGGGAAAACCTTGAAGAGGTGAAGCGGATCATTTTTTAACCTTAAAATGATTCCTTTTTAACTTTAAAATGATGACGCTTTTTTCAGAGATAGCTAAGATTCTGTTTTCTCCCATTTGGTGGAAACGGGGCTCGTTAAAGAGTCATAGAAAAATAGTAACTTTTCCTTTGCATATCTGAGTTCATATCTGCTACACCAGTCACCCATGTGAGGTGCAGTGTTACAGTTTCTTGAAAATCTATAAGGTGCCCTGAATGTGGATTGAGATCAACTTAGAAGGCACAAAACATTACTAGATGCTCTGACCAAGATTTTATTTTTACAATAACTTTTTTTCTGGACACAGCAGTCACCAAGGGAAGGCATACTAGAAAAGCAAAGAGCAGAACTTTGGAATACAAGAAAGCCGCTCCCTGGGCAATTGCAGCAGAATTGAAGATGCTGATGGAGGAAAAGAGACGTGAGGAAGTTAAGGTTTCAGTAAAAATGCAGGGAGACAGCAGCACAGAAGACACAGAATGAGGGTTTGAGGAGAAAAAAGACATTCAAGTCCCGGGCCCAGAGATCAGGTAGGAAACCCTCTTTCTGTGATGAGTTCTCTCCTGTACAAAATATTTGCCCAGTCACACTCCTCACAGAGCGCTGTAAAGTTTCACGTGATCATTTTATAAAGCACTTGAGGCTCCCTCAACGCACCCTTCCTTATCCATCTGGCAAACATTACTGTCAAATGCTTCGAAAATTTATCATATAACCCTTCCATTTTATTTCATCATAAGCACTTCCAAATTGCCCACTGCTGTTGTTAATGACTCACAGGATTTCCCCTGTCTCTCTCATGGAACACAATTTAACTCTCTCTTTTTCCTCTGACTTATTTTACTTAGGGAAGTCCAATATATTCCCATGCAAATATGAGAGCCTGTGCCTTCTGCTTTTCCTTCCAAATACTCTAGGCCCTTGCAACTATAGCTGTGTAACTCCACAGTAAATGAAACAGTCACAGTTTGGACAAGATCGCATTTGACCTAAGAAGCATCTCCTGACTATCCAGTAGATCTGCCTGGAGAAGAATATTATTCTTAAGGATATATTTGTTTTTTTCCAAATTTATGTGATGCTTTGGCTGAGTTCAGGGTTCTTTAGTAAGAAAGATGTCTGTCAAGGTAGAACACTGATTCAGTAAACCTTAGAGCTAGGAAAGAATCAATAGTAATCATTTAGTACGGTCCCACGGTTTTCAGAGCCACACATAGAGGCTCAGAGAGATCAGTACATTTTTTAATTAGATGCTAAACCAGATTTAGCAGCTTGGTGGCCAGTTACTCCGTTTAGTGTTCTTTTACGCCACACTATTTTTAATCTTCTCATTTTCCTAGTGCTGTGGATTAAATATTTGTGTCTCCCCAAAATTCATGTGTTGAAACCTTAATCCCCGAGTTGAAGGGGAGGCCTTTGGAAAGTGTTTATGTCTTGAGAGTGGGTCCTGCATGAATGAGATTAGTGCCCTTTCAAAACAAACCTCACAGAGCTTCCTTGTCCCTACCACCATGTGAAATTACAGAAAAGAAAAAAAATCCCTGTTCAATGTAGCTCAGCGGTTAGTGTCGTAGATTCAATTCCCAGTCAAGGGCACCTCTCTAGGTTGCAGGTTCCATCCCTGGCCCTGGTCAGGTGTGTGGGAGAGGAAACCAATTGGTGTGTCTTTCTCACATCGATATTTCTCTTTTCCTCCCTCCCTCCCTTCCACTCTCTCTAAAAATCAATGGAAAAAATATCCTCTGATGAGGATTAACAAAAACAACCATCACGGAAGTGGGACTTCACCAGACACCAATTCTTTCCTCTCCTCTCCTCTCCTCTCCTCCTTTTCTCTCCTCTTTTCTCCTCCCCTCCCCTCCCCTACTTTCCCCTTCCCTCTCCTCTCCTTTTCTCTCCTTTTCTTTTTCCTCCCCTTTTCTTTTCTTTCTCTTCTTTCTCTTCTTTCTTCAGGTATGTTTTCATTGATTTTATAGAAAGGCAGTGGGTAGAGAGAGAAAGAAATATTGATGTGAGAGAAAAACATTAATCTGTTGCCTCCCACACTCTCGCCCCAACTGAGGATCAAACCCGCAAACTAGGTATGTATGTGCCCTGACCTTGAATGATGCTCCAACCAATTGAGCCACCCAGCCAGAGCTTCGCCAGACATCAATTCTGCCAGTGGCTTGATCTTGGACTTCTCAAACTTCAAAACTATGAGAAAGAAACTTATGTTGTTTATAAGCTACCCAATTTGTGATAGTTTGTTATAGCATCCCAGTCACCTAAAATACCTAGTCACTTGTGATATTCACCAATATTTCCTTTGGGGAATAAAGGAAGAAGTGAGGCATGGCCATGTGACTTGTTTTGACCAAAGAAATGGGAACAGAAGTGAAATGTGTCACTTCCACTTTAAGAATCTGTATGTGATTCACCAAGTTCCCTTTCTGCTGCCATGGCAACTGGTAACATACTAAATGATAAAGGTTCCACCAGCTGAGGACAATGAAGAACAGAACCCCAGCTGACTCATAAAGGACATGTAGCATGAATGAAAAATAAACCTGCGTGGTTTTAAGCCACTGAGATTTGGGAGTTGTTACTGCAGCATCACTAGCCTCTCCCTGCTGGGTAAGCCTGAGCTACATCACCATTCCCATGATGCATCTCTGTGCATGAAGACATAAGAGGACAAACAGTGCAGCACATCAGAATACAACCCCATAAAACATTCCGAATTCTATGTCTCACCAGCATTCTTTCTTCCTCTTGGCTTACATTAGGGGTGGGGGATGTGGTTCATTACAAAGAATGAGTATTTTGATAGCTTCTCATTCTTGGAACTATTCTTCAGGTAAGTGCCTGGTGGAAATTCCTTCTAGTCTTAGAGTTAAAAACAGAATGAATTCGATTATTTTATTAAGCTCAGTGCATTATGACCTCAAATGTATCATCCTGTCCTTACACCCATACATGTGCAAAAATCTCTGGCTTTCTCTGAGACTATTTATCTAGACATTCGGAGCACTTTATATTTCCTAACTTTATAAGCACCAATTTTACAGTAACTTGCTGCTTAAATCACATCATAAGATCTTTCCAAAATTAATAGTTAGAGATTAGTTCCTTGTGGAGCAGTAAGGGAGCCTGTGTGGCCTGGGGTAAGTCACTGAGGCTCTCTGGGCTTCAATTTTCTCCCATGTAAAAGAAAGATAATAATAGGACCTACCTCCCAGGATCATCATGAGAATAAAGTTGGGTTGTGCACATTCTATTTGATTTTAATTAGTGCATAATGTTAACTACATTTGAGCCACACAACACTTAGAAATCCAGGAAGTAAAATCACTTCAGACCTTTTGCTTTCCAGGAAGGATACATTTAGAAACTATTTATTGATAGTTTTTTGGGAAAGATAAAACCATGGTCATCTTCCTGGTGAAGGATTTAACTTTTGGAAACACAAACAGATGGGTAGACAAGTAAGTATTGCTAACAGTTTGGGAAATTTTTCTGAACTCCCTGCTGAGAGCACATATCCAGATGGGAAAGTCTTTAAAGGGCTGGACTCATTTATACTTTTTCCATCTTAAATTTTTATGCTTTTCCAGGTTTATAACAAAGCTCAGAAAATGCTAAAACTTAAAGGAGAATTGAGAAGTGCCAAGGAAATGAAAGATGAGGTAAGCCTCTAACTCCTATACATACATGAAGTTGAACCTTTGTTACAAGGAACTTCTTTTCGTGGTCCATAATTCAAAATGCCAGTAATAAGCATCCAGAAATATCACAGACAGGGTTGGGCAGTAGGGCATAGCATTTAAGAGTCCAGTCTTGAGCTATGTGGGTCTGAGTGCACATCTAATTGCAATATGGTATTGGGCATGCTGCATACCCTCTCAGAGCTTCCTTTGCCTTACCTAAAAAATATGAAGACCCGACCTGTGTGGCTCAATGTTTGGGCATCGACCTATGAACCAGGAGATCATGGTTTGATTCTCAGTTGGGGCACATGCCTGGGTTGTGGGCTGGATCCCCAGTGGGAGAAGTGCAGAAAGCAACAAGTTAATAACTCTCTCTCATCATTGGGTTCTCTCCCTTTCCCCCTCCTTTTCCCTTTCTCTCTCCCTCCTTCTCTCTCTCTCCTTCTCCTTCTCCCTCTCCCTCTCCTTCTTCCTCTCCTTCTCTCTTTCCTCCTCCTTTCCTCCCTGAAATCAATAAAAATATATTTTTAAAAAATATATAAAGAATGAGCACCTATTTCAGAGGCTTGCTCTAAGGATTCAGTAAAATACTGCTCATAAAACACTAGTGCTTGGGACAGAGAAAGCTATTAAAAATATTAACTGTTGTTGCCAACATTCTCTCTTTATCTAGAATGATATGGAAGTGGAGTGTTCTGACTATTCTAATATTTTGGTCAAACTGTGTTTATGTATTCCCTGACTTGTTCCAGAAAGGATTTGAGGGATGTGTTCTGGCTAGTATAGGGTTGTCCCACATGACATATGCTTCTTAACAGACCTCCTACCAAGAGGTGAGCAGCTTCTAAAAGCGGTGTTTCAGCTCCTTTCCTGCTGGATTGCTAGAGGATAGCCGTACAGGATCTGCTGCGAGCTCTGCCGGAACAAGGATCTGGTATGGATTTTCTAGAAGGGCATTCCTTCATTCAGCTGATACCTTTGGAGCACCTTCAATGTGCCAGGCATTGTCCTAGGGGCTGGGGACAAAGCAGTGAACAACACAAAGATCCCTGTTCTCGTGGAGCTTACTTTCCAGGGAAATCATTTCTCCAAGGATATGATGGAGGAAAGTATATGACAATTGCCCAAGTGCCAGTAAAAGTTGCCCCATATTCCAGAGGTGGCTGACCTCTGCCATATGCCATGTGTATCCTGAACTGTATACTTTTATACAGTGAGCCAGTTTTTAAAGAATTTAGATTACAATAGCATATACACTCATTCTTTCCTATATGAGCATAATTGATTCCAAAGTTTTTGCTCTCAGACAAAACCTTGGATAAGTGCCCATTAATTCCCGTCATCAGTCATCAAAAACTGCAATGTTTCTATAGATGGAACAGTAAACTCAGGAAGCAAGTTAGGAGTAACACTAACAGAGTTTGAAATTACTGTATATAACTGTAAACTCTGTTGCTATACAAGGAAAATATAAAAATCCCTGAAGCAATATTTCATGTTTTTTGTAAAAAAAAAAAAACACATAACTCTCACTATAAATTTATATATGTTGAATGGTAATGGTGATTAAAATGGCTTTTCATTGTTGAAAATTTGTCATTATCTTCAAAGAAGATAATTTTCCAAAGCTGATGAGCTTTATGGTGGTATTGGTTGACCCCAAAATTACTCTGGAAACTTCCACCCAAGCTTTCTTATTTTTTCAAGTGCCAAATGCGTGGGAATGCTGTCACCTTGAACCTTCCTAATGCTCTTGGGATTGAGAAGGCAACTGAATCACAAACTTCAGTTTAACATCAGGATCCCCCCAAAAATCATGAGACTACCTTGAAATCTAGAGCAAAATTTCTTCCTAGCTTTTTTTAAAATGTTTTTACTGATTTCAGAGAGGAATGGAGAGAGAGAGAGAAACATCAATGATGGGAGAGAATCACTGATTGGCTGCCTCCTGCACTCTTTACATTGGGGATGGAGTTTACAACCCAGGCACAGGCTCTGACTGGGATTTGAACCATGATTTCCTGATTTATAGGTCGGCACTGAGCCATACCAGCCAGTGCTCTTCCCATCTTTTGAAGTACATGTTCAAGAAGGCATGCTCTTCGAAAAAAGATCCATTTAATCAATCAGAACATTTGCTTCAGTGAATAACCTATTTTCCCCCAATAACTATCATGAGCATAGTAGCAGCTGCAGTATCAGTACTCACCATTTTGCCTGTGGTTGAATAATGTCACATGCCTTCAAGCAAAGTGACCAAGTTCCAACCTTACAGAAGCAAAACTGGGAATCTAAGTGCTGGCTTAAGTGAAGACTTACTTAGCATAGGAGGCCTGTGATTTGAGTCATCATTAATGACTTCAGGTCTGGGTCAGGGTCAAATGGGGCCTGAGGGGTCAGCATCATGACTCTCAGTTCATCTCATGCATTGGTACTGGTTATGGAGCTTTGATTGATGAAACGTCAGATTAAATCAACCCTTACTACGTACTGATACTCAAAAGGCATCTGCCTGGAATTTAGCCTTCATAAAGTAGATGGGATTAGAAAACAGTGTTCAGTGACCTCTGTGCAAGATATTAGCAAGAAATTGGGTTTACTGGAAACTCGGAAACATTTGCCTTTCTGGAGTTCTGAGGTGTATACAGCCTCTTCTTATAATCTCCTACAGTAAAAAAATAATACATGATTCAAGGAAATCATTTTATTGCTCTCTAAGCATTTCCACTCTTGTTCTGATAAATAAAAAACTTTATACGATTGGGTCTTTAGGAGTGAATGGTTAGATTTTTATTTCCAAAGTAAATTTCATTTGACATCCTGCAAAACACATTTGTTATTCAACTGGTTGAGGAATCCTCAAAGAAAGATTATTTATTCCAAAACTCTTACGTTATGAATGAAGAAATTGCCTCAGAGACTCTGAGTCAATGCTAATGTCCAAATTAGATGAGCTCATGCACGTTGAGGATCTATTTCTGAAGTCCTGAGCGTACAACAGAATTGGGCTAGCAGGCCTTCAGCTCTGAGGACACCCAACACTGGGGGAAGAGGGGAGGTTTTATTGTCCTGAAAGAGAGAGGACATTTAACTTTTAACTTGGAGAGATTCTGGTTGTATAGAGTTGTTAATGAGTCTACAGTGGACCAGGTTCCATATAGGACAATCTGGTGGCAAGGTCCTCACCGTGAGACGCAGATAATCAGCATCAAGGCAAGAGTACAGAGTCTGTGCACTTCCATAGAACAGGGGTTGCACTGTCACCTAGTCTCTTCATAGATGCCAAGGGAAGATAGGAGCAGGAGAGGAGGGGATCCCTAGGGTCTCATTCCCAAATGAGCCTCTGTGTCCTGTTCCCACCAGGGCAGCCATGACACCAGGGATTTGAAAGCATTAAAATCAAAGTGCTGCTCCTTGTCCGGTCAAGGGTTTTATTTTCTAGTTGGAAAACCATGTCTATACACTACATTTTTTTAGCTGCTCTACACATATTCTCTTAAGAGAGTGCCTGGTAATTGTCTTACTGGTAATTACATGCTTGGGGCAGTTTGACAGCCACCATTGTTTTTCTGAAAGTGAACAACAAGAGATGGGAGGAAGAGGGAGAATTTTGAGATAATGAAATCCTTTTAATGACAGAGCCATGCCGTTAACCTAATTAAACTGTAAAGTGGTAAAAAAAAAAAAAAAGTCCAGGTACTAAATGGAAATGAAGAAATAAATCAGCTGAGACAACAGCACTTCTGGGAAACCTTCTGAATTCCGAACAGTCTGACATTGCCGTGTCCGAGGCTCACGGTCATTCTCTGGCCCCTCAGCTTTGTGCAGAGGTCTCTTACATTGACCTGTCCAGAAGGGCTTGATTTATGATGTCCATATCAGGTATCCAGCTCCCCTGGGAAGCCAGAGCCATCGGTGAGATATGGTGACAGAGCACTGGCTACATGGTCAGGAGAGCAGAGTTCTCTAGCCAGGGGACCTTGTTGCCTAGGTCACTTTCCATTTCTTTGCACCATGGCTTCTGTGTGCTTCTGCACCTGCAACTCTCTTAGAAAGAATTGCCCCTGGGCTATTGGGGTCACTTTGCTCACAAGAGCACAGAACTGGGAGTCCTTGGGAACTTTTCTCCCATCGGGCTGCCCTAAGCCATTGACTGGCTGATGCTGAGTCTGACAACCCGGCTTTCTGTGCATCAAATCAGGACAGACTCTGAGGTGTAACTTACACTCCAGAGTTCCCCCATGGGATCAGGCTAAAGCTACTGCTCTCGGGACTCTTGTCTGAAATCCTGCCCTTGCTTGGCTTCTTCTCCTTCCCTGTCCTGCTTCCCCGCTTCTCTGCTGGTTGCTCTTAGGAGTGTTTCTTTAATAGGTGTCATGAATCCTTGTCTAAGAGCCTACTCTGATTAACCTAACATAAACCAGGTACCTGCCATAAAAGCACCAGCCTCATTTCCAACATCTGAAACTCAGAGGTAGTAGGTAGAGCCTGTCCTCATGAGTGTTATGGACAGTCTGCACAGTGTCAGAGCTAAAGCACTGGACAGGATCACAGAGGGCTACTTCCTAATGTCTTTCCACCCTGATGCCAGCCACCCCAACACTGGCAGTCAAAGGTGACACCCTAGTGCAGTGGTCGGCAAAGTCATTAGTCAGCAGAGCCCAATATCAACGATTGAAATTTCTTTTGAGAGCCAAATTTTTTTAACTTAAACTTCTTCTAACATCACTTCTCCAAAATAGATTCGCCCAGGCTGTGGTATTTGGTGGAAGAGCCAAACTCAAGGGGCCAAAGAGCCACATGTGGCTCACGAGCTGCAGTTTGCCTGGTATAATGGAATACCCACCCTCTAACCACAGCTCCACACCCCTAACCCCACTGAAGTTGTTATACGTCACACTCTCTCTTAGTGATCTCAATCACTACTTTCCATTCTGACCTGGCAATAATTAACTCATCCTTTTCACTCATATTCAGAGGCATTGATCTTAGATAATCAGCCCAGGAATTTTACTTTTATTCCCATTGGTGTGTCTCCAAAGAAAAAGGACTAGTTTTACAGGTGAAGGAGGTCTTTTGGTTCAGTGGATCTAAGAGAGTGAAGAGACTTCAGAATCCACAGCAACTCCATCACTGATTCATTTGTCTTGACAAGTTCATTTGACATCTCAATATGTTGATCTCATCAGAGGCAGAGCCATTAATATTCATAGACAATCCACGAGGTGCCTGGAATTATTCTAGGCACTGACTTCCTCTCGCAAAACAGGGGAAGTGTCTGTGATGCACCTACACAGCAGTGGGCGAAGATTAATTAAATAAGTAATTGTCTGAATAATGCAGAGCATCAGACACCTCGAGAATGGAAAATGGGTAAGTGTTCCACGGAATGAGTAATAACAGCAAAGGGTAGATGGACAAATCTTCAGCCAATTTAAAGTCTCTGTCAACCAGTTAAGTGAACGAAAGTAAGCATTTACTCGGTGGTTGATTAATTGATGCCTCTGTTTTTCTGACGGCCTAGGCAGGGGAACGAGACAGAGACGTGAGCAGCCTGAGCAGCAAGCTCTTGAGCCTGCAAGTTGACATCAAGAATCTACATGATGTTTGCAAGAGACAGGGGAAGACCTTGCAGGAGAATCAGCTTTGTGTGGAGGAGGCAATGATGAACAGCATCCACGTAAGGGTTTCAGTAGCTGCTCCCCACCTCTGCTCTCTTCACTTACACTCTGCTCCCTTGAACAGGAATAGGAACAGAAAGTTCTTCCACGAGAGCTTTTATGGAGCAAGCAATGAGAAAGAATGAAACACATCTCCCCTATCTCTCTCTCTCTCTCTCTCTCTCTCTCTCTCTCTCACACACACACACACACACACACACACACACACACACACCATCCTGCCCTCATGATTTTCAGTCTAGCTCTCTCCAAGGTCATCTATATCGAAGGCTCTGTCTTTTTCCTTATCTGGCCCTTCACATCTGGATTTGTGGCACCTGTGGTCATTGCCCTGAAAGACCAAATTATAGTTATATAAGGAGAGCAGCATCTACTAATAGATCTTAGACAAACTTCTATGTTAACCAAAGAATCACACCCCTTCCAACTGCTCATAGGTGTCATTGCTCATGAGTGTAGCGGGTGCTCTTTTTTTGGGGGGGGGGGATGTCGGGAGGGGAACCAAAGAAACAGGTTGTATTTTATTTACACATAGTATTTTTTTGTCTTACTTTCAGATGTACAGCATAGTGGTTAGACAATCATATACTTTAAAAAGTGTTCTCCCTGATATTTTCAGTACCCATCTGGCCCCATAAACAGTCAATATAATAGTATTGACTACATTCCCTATGCTGTACTTCCCATCCCATGACTATTTTGTAACTGCCAATCAGTACTTCTCAATCCCTTCACCTTTTTCACCCAGTCCCCCAATGCACTCCCCTCTAGCAACCATCAGTTTGTTCTGTGCATCTATGAGTCCGTTTCTGTTTTGGGTTGTCTTTTCTTTTATTATTGAATTTATTGGATGGATTGTTTAATAAAGTTATAGAGGTTTCAGGTATACAGTTCTACAATATGCCATCTATTTATTGTATTATGTGTTTAACACCCAAGTCAAGGCTGCTTTCATCACCATTTATCTCCTCCTTTACCCTCTTCTACCTCCACCCCCCATGCCTTCTTTCCCTTGGCAATCACTATATTGTTTGTTGTCTGTGTCCACGAATTGTCTTTTCATTTTGTTGATGGTTTCCTTTGCTGTGCAAGAACCTTTTAGTTTTATTTCATTTCATTTGTTTGTTTGTTTTCTTTTGTTTCTCTTACCCCAGTAGATATTTCAGGGGTGGAGGGAGGGACAAGAGAAATATCCAAGATTTTACTTCCTATGTTTTCTTCTAGGATTTTTATGGTTTTGAGTCTTACATTTAAGTCTTTACTCCAATTTGATCTTATTCTTGTATGTGGTGTAAGAAAGTGGTCTAGTTTCTTTCTTTCTTTCTTTCTTTCTTTCTTTCTTTCTTTCTTTCTTTCTTTGTATGTATCCAAATTTTCCCAATACCATTTATTGAATAGATTGTTTTTACCCCATTGTATGTTCTTGCCTCCGTTGTCAAACAATAATTGACCATATAGGCATGGGCTTATTTCTGGGCTTTCCATTCTGTTCCATTGATATGTCTGTCTTTATGCCAATATCACTCTGTTTTGATTACTATGGTCTTATAGTATAGTTTGATACCAGATAGCGTGATTCCTCCAACTTTGTTTTCCTTTCTCAGGTTTGCTGTGGCTATTCAGGATCTTTTTGTGGTTCCACATAAGTATTTGTATTATTGTTCTAGTTCTGTTAAATAAGTCATTGGTATTTTTTAGCTAGTGCTCTTCATTGCCACATCTGTAGCTCTCTGCCGGTAGCTTCTCTTCTCCTTGCAGAAACCCAATCACAGGGTGAGCTGAAGTGCAAAAGAGTCAATGCCTCTGGAAGCAGCCCTCGATCGATGACTGATGGAGAGACAGTAGATTAAAAAACCTCTCTCCCTTGCCCCTCAGTCAGAAATAATTCCAGGTATGCTCTTCACTGTGTCCCCAAGTTCCTCAATGGGACCCAGTGCCAGACGCCCTCAGTGGTAACTAGCTTGATAACACACCCTTTCACAGCTGCCTGCTTTTCCTTGTCTCATTTTCTCTCTCCACTACCTGAGTTTCCTAAGGTCACCTCCCACCAGAACGACTACCTGACACTCAGTTCCTTGTCACAACGCTTGCCTGCTTCCAGCGGTAACCAAGCCAAGGTCCTCAGTAACACTTTCCTACACGTGTGTGAACAGAAAGACCTCCTGGCGCGGTCATCTTTCTTGAGATTGAGATTTTGAATGAATCCTTGTCCGCCGCCCAAGCAGTTCCTCAGTGGAGGCAGCCTCCCTTCAGCCTGAGGTTTTCTCTCTTTGGAAGCTCTAGCACTAAGTCCTTAAACCAGTCTCTAGATGCTTCCACACAGGCGAGGGTCAGTCAGTGATGGGGACGGGGGGAAAAATACTTTCCTAAAGCTCTCTAAACACTTTGGGTTTCCAAGAATTCCTTACTTTGCCGTCTTCATTTCGGTTTAGGGATTTGAGTTCTTGGCACCCATAAAGTAGGTGCCAGTTGCACAGACCTGTTGCTGGACACCCAAGTTAGCTGCTTAAGGAACCCCCAACTTCTTCAATGTTTGTGGTCAAGAATCTGGTCTCTCTTACTTTTATCTGTTAGAGTTCTCCAAGGACTTACCACCTCCCTGTAAAAACCACAAATTGTTTCTCTTTAATACCCTAAAAATGCTACCAACAAAGCAATTCCACCTTATCTTACTGAGCATTGCTGTTCTTTCCCCAGTAAGTCACAAATACAGAGAAATCCATTGGTTTTCCTAAATGGTTCTCAGGAAGAATGTTTTCATAATTTACTTCTTTCTAAATATTAATATTTTAGAATATTTCCACCATTGTTGTCGCAAGTTTATTTATTCCCCAAGTCAGGGAAAGCCATGTGGCTTATAAATACCAGGAAACCTGGAAGGAGAAAGATATTAAGTCACATTTTATTATTCTATTTATTTTTCAGAAGGTCTAACAGCTTGAAGCAAGCTTTAAAACAGGCTCTTTTTCCCCCTAGCACTTAGTACAGAATGTAAATTGCAGGCTCCACATAGAAATACACAATTAGATGTGGACTTATACTCCTCCCCTCAGAAAATTCCTGCATCGTCTGCCTTCCAGGAGGAAATGTAATATGGGAACAAAGGGGAAACCCAAAACTTTCTGAAATGCTGACTGATATCTAACAAGAAGCTGGGGGAACAAGCAAGAGGTCATAATTCAGGACCATAGTTAGACAAGAAAACTAAAATATTACATCAGCTGTTATCCGTAACTAAATGAGTGGATGATGAAGAAAGAAAATGTCATGACCTTGTAAATCAGGAATACTCTGTGTTCTGCCAGCCCGTGTTGCTCAGTGGTTGAGCACAGTCCCCCCCGCCCGCCCCCAGCCCATGAACCAGGAGGTCACAGTTTGATTCTCTAGCAAAGCACATGCCAGGTTTTGTAAGCTCCATCCTTAGTATGGGGCATGCAGGAGGCAGCCGATCCATGATACTCTCTCATCATTGATATTTATATCCCTCTCTCCACCCTTCCTCTCTTTGAGATCAATCAAAACGTGTGTGTGTGTGTGTGTGTGTGTGTGTGTGTGTGTGTGTGTGTGTGTGTGTTTAAAAATACACTGTGTTTGGGCCTCCTGGAAGAACAGCTTTGCTTAGGGGCCAGTATGGCTGTTCCGGTATGGCCTCAGTTCTTCGGGACTAGGCTCCGCCCTTCGGCACTGGTTTTGGCAGTTGGAATCAGGCTAGTGTCAGTACCTAGGGACCAGATGGGCTATTTGGTGCTAAGCTCCACCCTTCAGGAGTAGGTTTGGCTCTCCCATCTGGTTTCAGCTGTTCAGCGGTAGGCACGCCCTTGGGCACTGGCTTTGGCTGTTAGGGACCAGGTTGGAGTCCTAGGAGTGAGGCTGGCTCTTTGCAGCTGGGCTCGGCTCTCTGAGGGTCTGAAGCTCCACTCCTAGGCTCTGAGGCAAGGTAGTCTGAAGGCTAGCATCAGTCTTGAATGATGCCCCACTGCACATTGACACACCACAGGCTTTTTGCTTGTGTTGGCAGTGGCAGCTTACAGTGAGTCTAAAGGTGTCTGAGCACCAGCCTGGCCCGCAGGGAACAGGCGCTCATGCCAACACTCCACTCCATCCCTTCTGACTCCCATCATGGGCCGCTGCAGAGAGCAGCAGCTGCCGTGACTGGTTTCATTTCTGTGCGCACCAACTTCACCCGGCATTATAAAACCATCTTTACAGACTTCCCATGGTGTTCCTGCACTCAGGATCAGAGACCCTCTCATCAGAAGGGATTACTTCCAGGGCTGTGCAACATCCAACAGGATCAGATCCCTTTGAGAGACTCCAGAGTCTGTTACAATCCAACTGACCTGAGCCCTTCAGGACTGGGCTCAGCTTTCGGTACTAGTGTCAGCACTTAGGGACTAGAAAATAATAAATAAATAAATAATACACTGTGTTTTAAAACCCAGTGAAAACTGAAGTAAAGCAAGTGACATGCTTAGGGTGCAGAGTTTAAAAAGCCCTCACTCTTCAGGTGCCATCCCTTCACTTACTTGAGAGTAAGAGCCTCCTTGATATGTGCATGTCAGTTGCTTCACTCTAGTCCCTAACCTGCCCCAAAATCCAAAGACTGCCTCAATTACCCTGACCGGTGTGCTAGGTGGTTAGCGTGTCACCCTACACATCAGAGGGTCCCAGGTTCACTTCTGATCAACAGCACCTACCTGGATTGCAGGTTTATCCCTGCCCCCAGTCAGGGCATGTGCAGGTGGCAACCAATCAATGTGTCTTGCTCACATCTCTCTCTCTCTCTCTCTCTCTCTCTCTCTCTCTCTCTCTCTCTCTTTCTCTCTCTCTCTCCCTCTCCCCTTCTCCTTCCCTCCCTCCTTTCCATTCTCTCTAAAAAGCAGTGGAAAAAATATCCTCGGGTGAGGATTAACAACAATAAAAATACTGCCTCAATTAAAGTGAAAGGAGAAAAGAACAATAAAGATATTATGATGATCAAACCAGAAAAGGAAGGGTCTCTAAATAATTTCCCAGACTCCTTTGGCCCTGGTGGTGACATGGGAAGAATAGCCTCATACTCAATAGAATTCAAATTGTAAAACTCATCTTTAAAGTGTATGGAGGACATTATTTTTAGCATAAAACTTGGTAAGAAATTTGATTTCTGAAGATAAAAGTAATTAGTTGAGTACATAAAGATTGATAGACTCTTGAAAATTATCACACAGAAATTTTGAATCATTAAGAATAAAAAAGTAAATACATCAAATGCAATGTGGAATCTGGGATTTGATCCTGGAACAGGAAAAAAAAAACCACAGTAGTTGAAAATTTCATAAAATTCAAATAAAGTATTAGTTTAGATAATAGTAGTCCAACAATGTTAATTTCTTAATTTGAACAAGTGTACAATGGCTATGTGAATTATTTTTTTCTTCATTCATTAAGGTATTACATATGTGTCCTTCTCCCCCTTGCTCACCCACCCCCCTGCTCATGCCCTCACCCCCCCTGTTGTCTGTGTCCATTGGTTAGGCTTATATGCATGCATACAAGTCTTTTGGTTGATCTCTTTCCCTTACCTCCACCCTCCTCTACCTTCCCTCTGAGGTTTGACGGTCTGATCAATGCTTCTGTGTCTCTAGATCTGTTTTTGTTCATCAGTTTATGTTGTTCATTATATTCCACAAATGAGTGAAATCATGTGACATTTATCTTTCTCTGACTGACTTATTTCACTCAGCATAATGCTTTCCAGGTCCATCCATGCTATTGCAAATGGTAGGAGTTCCTTCCTTTTTACAACAGCATAGTATTCCATTGTGTAGATGTACCACAGTTTTCTAATCCACTCATCTGCTGATGGGCACTTAGGCTGTTTCCAAATCTTAGCTATTGTAAATTGTGCTGCTATGAATATAGGGGTGCAATTATCCTTTCTGATAGGTGTGTCTAGTTTCTTGGGATATATTGCTAGAAGTGGGATCATGGGGTCAAATGGGAGTTCTATCTTTAGTTTTCTGAGGAAACTCCATACTGTTCTCCACAGTGGCTGCACCAATCTACATTCCCACCAACAGTGCAAGAGGGTTTCTTTTTCTCCGCATCCTCGCCAGCACTTGTCATTTGTTGATGGTTGCCATTCTGACAGGTGTCAGATGGTACCACATTGTCGTTTTGATTTGCGTCTCTTGGATGATTAGTGACTTTGAGCATGTTTTCATATGTCTCTTGGCCTTTCTTATGTCCTCTTTTAAAAAGTATCTATTCAGGTCTATTGCCCATTGTTTGGTTTATCTTCCTTTTGTTAAGTTGTATGACTTCCTTATAAATGTTGGAGATTAAACCCTTATTGGAGATAACATTGTGAATTCTTAACATTAGGGGAAGCTGGATGAAGAGTATATGAGAACTGCCTATACGACTTTTTCAATTTTTTAGAAATCTAAAATTATTTTTTTTAATTTTTTATGTAAATCTCTGTTGAGCAGAGATCACTGATGAGAAGAACATCTAAACCATAAAGGTGCATTCCAAAGAAATGCATGTAACAAACATGTAATCCTATGTTCAAGAAAGTTTAAGTCTTTGGCAGGGTAGGTCAATTGGTTACCATCATCCTGATATGTCAAGGTTGCAGGTTAGCTCCCCAGTCAGGCAAGAAGTGTCATTTGTAGAAGATATAAAATGCAACAGGTAAACTTATCTAGTGATCTAACACTAAACTAGAGTTACAAGAGAAATATCTCAACACCTTAAGAAAGGGGGAAAGATGTTCATGACAATGAACGGAAATATATGAAACTTTCAGTTCTTAAATGAAGACAAATATCAGCAGGGGGCAGAAGTGGTGACACAGGTGGAAGCAGCAGCTCAGGTAACATAGGAGAAACCAAGATGTTGGCAGAGGTAAACACCTGAACTGCTGCCTCACACAACAATTTCAAAACTACAACTAAAAGACAAACGGACATCATCAAGAACCACAGGAAGGCTAACTGAGTAGAAATTCTACAACTACAAGGAAAGAGAAAAGCACACTGAGACTCAGAGGAGCTGCAGGAGGCAGAGATACTGAGATGCACGCTAGGAGAGGACTGGTAACTGAGTGTGTGGCTGGCTTTCTCAAGCGGGAGGAAGACAAAAGCTCCCAACTGCACTGAACTCCAGTTCCAGGTGAAACTCTGGGGACCTGGACTCATACGGGTTGAAATTGGACTGTCAGGAAAGAGAAAAGCACACTGAGACTCAGAGGAACTGCGAAGGCAGAGGTACCAAGGTGTACGCGGAGAGGGCGGGCAACTGAGTGCACTGCTGGCTTTCTCAAGCAGGAGGTAGACAAAAGCTCCCGACTGCACTGAATTCCGATTCCTAGTGAGACTCTGGGGACCCAGACTCATTCAGGGAGAAACTGAACTATCTGGCAGCAGGCAGAACTTGAGGGTGACTTTCTCTCAGAGGTGATTACTGCAGGACACTGAGATACAGGGGCCTATTAGAGCAGGACTTACAGGAAACTAATGTTGTCTGCTCCACCCTGAGACTCTGCCCCATCCAAGCTGAGCATAGAGGCTTTTGCAAGTCATGTCTCATTAGGGTGTCTCCAGCACAGAAGTTCTCCCAGCATAGACACAGCTGATTCTCACAGCCAATTGGCTTGGAAGTCAATTCCTCCCAGTGATACCAACAACAATCAAGGCTTAACTACAACAAGACTGTGCACACAGCTCACAAAGGAATACACCAAGAGTATCCATCTCAGGTAACTGGGGCCTATTGAACACCTAGCACACAAAGCCACTCTATCAACCCAGGGAATCAGCAAAAATGTGGAGACAAAGAAACATCACAAATTAAAGAAATGGAGTAAAGCAAACAACTGGATATAGAGTTCAAAATCATGGATATAAGGTTTTTCAAGAATTTTCTAGGAAAGGCCGATAAACTTAGCGAGACCCTCGAGAATATGAAAAAGGACCAACTAGAAATTAAGCATACACTGGCTGAAATAAAAAATATTGCCCTAACTGGTTTGGCTCAGTGGATAGAGCATTGGCCTGCGGACTGAAAGATCCCAGGTTTGATTCCAGCAGGGGCATGTACCTTGGTTGTGGGGGGTGTGCAGGAGGCAGCTGATTGATGTTTCTAACTCTATCCCTTTCCCTTCCTCTCTATAAAAAAATCAATAAAATATATATTTTTTAAAATATATAGAGATCTAACAACAGAGTAGAGGATCTCAAGAATCAAGTCAAAGATTTGAAATACAAAGAAGCAAAAAACACTCAACTGGAAAAGAAAAAAGAAAAAAGAATCCAAAAATGTGAAGATAGTGTAAGGAGCCTCTGGGACAACTTCAGGCATACCAACATTAGAATTATGGGGGTACCAGAAGAAGGGGGAGAGCAAGATACTGAAAACCTATTTGAAGAAATAATGACTGAAAACTTCCCCCACCTGGTGAAAAAAAAAGAAGTCCAGAAAGCGCACAGAACTCCAAACAAAAGGAATCTAAAAAGAACCACACCAAGACACATCATAATTAAAATGTCATTAAAATGACAAAGAAAGAATATTAAAAGCAGCAAGAAAAAAACAGTTAGTTACCTACAAGTTAGCACCCATACGACTGTCAACTGATTTCTCAACAGAAAACTATGCAGGCCAGACGGGAATGGCAAGAAATATTCAAAGTGATGAATAGCAAGAACCTACAACCAAGATTATTTACCCAGCAAAGCTATCGTTCAGAATTGAAAGGCAGATAAAGAGCTTCACAGATAAGAAAAAGCTAAGAAGGAGTTCATCACCACCAAACCAATATTATATGAAATGCTGAAAGATATTCTTTAAGAGAAAGAAGAAAAAGATAAAAATTATGAACAACAAATACATATCTATAAACAAGTGAATCTAAAAATCAAGTGAATAAAAAAATCTGATGAACAGAATAAACTGGTGAATATAATCGAATCAGGGGCATAGAAAAGGAGTGGACTGACAATTCTCAGGGAGAAAGGGGTGTGGGTGTGCAGGAAGACCCTGGACAAAAATCATACACCTATAGATGAGGACAATGGGAGAGAGGAGGTGAGGGCAGAGGGTGGGGTGGGAACTGGGTGGAGGAGAGCTATGAGGGGAAAAAGAGGAACAATTATAATTATCTGAACAATAAAGATTTATTAAATTAAAAAATAATAACAAAATAAAAAAAGTTTTTAAAATGTATTAGCAGTGCCAACCTGAAACAGAAGGGAGTCAATGAAAATTAGAACAGGGAATAAAATAGTTAAAATGTATTTTGAAAAGCCAGCTTTAGGCAAATCAGCAGGGCCTTATGACATATTTCGAAGAGTACTTAAGGAATTGGCAGGTGTTATTACATAGCTGCTAGTGATTATTTTTGAGAACTCAAGAGAATAAAGAAAGTCCCTGTAGACTGAAAGGGTAAATGAAGTGCTCATCTTTTTAAAAAAGGAAAAAGGACAATCTTGGTAATTATAGACCTGTCAGCTTAACTTCAATATCTGGGAAAATGTAGAACTTAACATCAATCAATTAGCATCAACTTGAAAAGCACAGAGTATGGGATGGAAACCATTGTGACTTTTCAAAAGGCAAATCATGCCAGGCCAATTAATTTCCTTCTGTGATCAAGTGGCCACAGAGGCAAGAAGGGAACAATAGCTATAATCTCTTTGGCCATAAGTAGGGCTAAAGGTTTGACTAAATATGGGAACAGGTTTCTATAGGTAGCCAGTGCTCTTCATCTTTTAAAATAGTTGAGGCTTGGATAGAAATCTACTTGAGAAGCATAGTGGACCACATGGCCTCCAGAATCATGTCCAGCTCTCCATAGTCATTCTAAGAACTAGTTTTACTTCCATAGAATCATTTCCAAGTTGATCATTTCCTCCAGACCTCAGTTTAAAGGTCAAAGAAGAATCTAATAAAATATCTGTCTTCATTAGAAAGAAAACTTTTTTAAAAGATGACAAAAAAGCAATAGGAAATGCATTAATGCCTTAATGACACTGCTCTTTGGCACATCCAAGTGAAATGTAGGCTTAACCCATAGCATGTCATTGTCTACTCATTTAGAATTAAGAAAAATAATCTTTTGAATACTTAAGGATAAATAAGTTGAAATTCAATAGGTCTCTAATAAGTCTAGGCATTTCTCCAAGTCTTTGAAATTTGATTCCTCTACACCCATAGGTATCTATAGCATACAAATGTTTAAAGTTCTTATCCACGAAAACTGTTGTTTCTCTCTATATATATGAACTATTTTTGGAACTTTATAACCAGACACATTAGGGTAGGTCTTATGTTTGCCCTGTACTGAAAGACTTGAGTGAAATCTTATCACCTAGTTGGTCTATCGTGTTACCACAAAGCTAAAGAGAAACAGAATTTTGGTAAATTTTGTTAAGGATTTTATTGGGTATTTGCTTCACTAAAATACAGCCTTCTGACTTATGCCTATCTCGAATGTTCACTCCTTTGTTTTAGTTCTATCTGCATTAAGTATTTACTATGTCTTTTTCTAAGTAGCTCTTCACCCCAGCTTAGCTGTATAGACAGAGGATTTGGGCTCTTGAGAACTTCCCCATACATGTATGTGTGTACATGAATACACACACACATACACACACACACACACACACACAACACACACATTATTTCCAAGTCCTTTCTCCCTGAACCTCAATTATAGGCAAGGGGTGAGAATTCTTTTGAAAAGAATGAAAGCACTTAACTGAAAACATTTCATTAAAATACTGGAAATTATAGCTACACAAAGTAAATACAAAATTTGGTTTTGTTTGGCTCAGGAAAGAAGTCTCGTCAACTTTCCCCCAAGAAACCGGATATTCAGGCCAAGAGTTCAGCTGGTTTTGACCTAGGGTTTCTTTTGCCTGGTTACTATTGTGATCAATTTTCTCTGTCTGCCTTTTCTATTCTGAGACATTAAGGATGAAATGAACTTCTATGAGAGCCAGAGAGAGTAAATCAGATTGAATGACACAATCAGCTATAGACTTTCTGGTTCTGAGCTGGACTAAGCCTCCCTTATCTGTGCTGCCCTAGCCATTCTCACTAGAGATGATTTTCCCCTGGCTACCAGCTCTAACTTAATTAATCTCATTAAAACTCCACCTCTCCAGTTACTCAGACCAACACCTGGAGTCATCCTGTTAGGATGACCATCATCTCCCACCATCTATCATCTAACACAGCAGCAAATCCTATGGGCTCTATTTTCAAAATATATCTAGAATCCAGCCATTTCTCCCACCTACTGCTACCACCTTCATCCAAGCCATCATCCTTTCTCATCCACATCCCTGCTGGAGCCTCCTGACTGGTCGCCCTGCTTCTGCCTTCCTATAGTTGGTTTTCTTTTTTTAATATATTTTTATTGATTTCAGAGAGAAGGGAGAGGGATACAGAGATAGAAACATCAATGATGAGAGAGAATCATTGATCAGCTGCCTCCTGCACACCTCACACTGAGGATCAAGCCCGCAATTTGGGCATGTGCCCTAACCGGGCATCGAACTGTGACCTCCTGGTTCATAGGTCAACACTCAACCACTAAAGCTATGCTAGCTGGGCACCCTATAGTTGATTTTCAATAAGACAGCCAGCATGTCCTTTGTAATATCTACAGGAGATCCCATCAATCCCCTCTGCTCCAGTACCCTCCAATGGTCTTTCCTGAAAAGAAAAGTTGAAGTGTTTAGAATGGCATATATGGCCCTAAAGAACCTCACCTCTCTTTCCTTTCACCTCAGCTGGTACCACTCTCCCTTCTCCTCTCTCTGCTCCGGCCAGCAAAACGACTCCTCAAACACCACTGGGCTACTCTCACCTCCAGGCCTTGCCACTTGCTATTATTTCTCCCTGAAGTGTTCCTGTTTAAATTCCCACCAGGCTCCTTCCCTGTCTCCTTCAAGTCTTGGCTCAAATGTCACCTTCTCAACGTGGTCCTCCATGAAAACAATTAATTCAGAATTACAGCTGCCTCCATCCTGGCATTCCTCATCCCTCCCCTGCTTCACTCTCTTCCATGGCAACCTTTCCCTTTAATCCACTACGTAATTTACTGGAGAGCAGAGAATCTGTATGTTTTATAAACTTCTGTATCCCCATTAGGTAGTGCTTAGCACATAATAAGTGCACCATAGTATTTGCTGAACAAAAATTCATTAAATAAAAATACAGTACCCACACAACAGCTATTAATATTCCTAGCAGCATTATTTATAATGCCAAAATCCAAAACAATCCAACAATTCATTAACTGGTAAATAGCTGAACAAAATATGGTGTATTTGTACTTCTGTATCCCCATTATCTAGTGCTTAGCACATAGTAGGTGCACCATAATATTTGCTGAAGAAATTCATTAAATGAAAATATAATAACCACACAACAGCTATTAATATTTCTAGCAGCATCTATAATAATAAAAGGGTAATATGCTCATTAGACCAGACATCATTCTGGATGTCATTCCAGACTTCCTTCCTAATGAAGCCAGGGCCAGAGGGAATCCAGCTCGGGTCCCAGGTGCCTGCAGGTAGCTGGAGGGAAGCCAGTCCAGGTCCTGGGTGCCAGAGGGAAGCCAGTGCCAGCAGCTGGGGGAAGGAAGGCCTGCTCTTGCAGGAATTTTCGTGCATCGGGCCTCTAGTTATTTATAATAGCCAAAATCCAAAACAATCCAACTGTTCATTAACTGGTAAACAGATGAACAAAATATGGTATATTCGTACTATTCAGCAACATAAAAAGGTCAGAATAGTGATGCTTGCTAGAGTCTGGATGAACCTCAAAAACATTTTCCTGAGTGAAAGAAACCAGACAAAAATTTTATACCATTCCATTTATATGAAATGTCTGGAAAGGGTAAATCGTAGAGGCAGAGAGTGGATTAGTGGTGACCTGGAGTTGAGGGAGGAACAGGCGTGACAAATGGGCATGAGGGAACTATTTGAAGTGATGAAAATGTTCTAAGGTTTGATTGTGTTCATGATCACACCACTCCAGGTTGCCACAAATCATTAAGTAGTACACTTGCAATGGTTGGATTTTATGATATCTAAAGTATACCTCATTAAAACTGTTAAGAAAAATAGTTCATTGTTTTTATTAAAAGTACTCTGTTAATGAAGCCAAGGCCACAAGTTCAAATTCTTGGGAAACAATAAGAGTGCTCATTTTCTATTTTACTTAATTCTCTCTTTCAATACTTCGTTGTGTATAAATCTCTAATCCGGGTTCCATAGGAGCAGACATGGCCCCTGCCTTCCAGGAGTTTATCATCTGTTGACAATATAAAATGCTCAGAAATCATGACAATGCAAGGCAGAATGTGCAGTGCCTTGTTAAGGACATGCCAGTAAAGTCTGTGGTATTGATGCAAAGACACCTTTGCAGGGAAAATGAGAAGAGCAGGATTTGCACAGAATTTTAAAGAACGAAAGGAGGATAAGAAGCAGACCCAGGAGCTAAGGGACACACACCCTCTTCATCCACCTCTTTTACGTGTCATCCGGCATGTTGGGCAAGAAAATACAGACACATTAGTGCAAAGACCTCAGTTGTACTAGATAAACAACTCGAGACTATGTCCTGCCAGCAAAATACTCGATACAAAGTAGGTGTTCAACATATGTTTATTGAATGAATGACTGAAAATGTAGAATAGTCTAGCAGCATTTCAGGTAAATTGTGGATTGGCATGGAGAACTATCTACCTACCTACCTATCTATCTACCACACACACACACACACACACAGCCTCTGCAAGGTCACATCTTCTATCAGCCAAAGGAGACAGAGTCAATGCCCAGACATGCCTGTATCTCTGCCTCCCATTTCCCACCATCCAGAAACCTGTTTCCTCAAAACCCCATCCAAGAGTTTACCCTTTTACCTGGGCATTTTTAATAATCAAGATTAGTCCAAGGACCACCAAAACCGGTTTGGCTCAGTGGATAGAGCGTCGGCCTGCGGACTGAAAGGTCCCAGGATCGATTCCGGTCAAGGGCATGTATCTTGGTTGTGGGCACATCCCCAGTAGGGGGTGTGCAGGAGGCAGCTGATCGATGTCTCTCTCTCATTGATGTTTCTAACTCTCTATCCCTCTCCCTTCCTCTCTGTAAAAAAATCAATAAAATATATTTTTTAAAAAAAAGATTAGTCCAAGGACCGTAACCAGAAATTCATTACCTTCCAGGTCAACTGTGTTATTTTTATATGTGAAGATGAAACATAAGCATATTATCACATATATCTATATTCTACTCTCTGGTTAAGTCCTTTATGTGTGTTTTTTTCTTCTGACCTAACTAAGAAGAATGGTAGGGCTAAGTAGTAAGAAAGAACTGTGGTTTTTTTCCTCTTTTAAATCCTCTTATAGAGTGAAAATACAAAGAGATGTTTCATTGTGAATAGAGTGAAATGTTTAATAAGTGCTCTGGAGATGAAAAGGTAAAAGGACGGGTAAATGGAGGTGAACTGTTGAACAATTTTTTTTTAATCCAAGTATGAATGCATGCTTAGTAACACCCTAAAGCCTTTTCTGTATGTTTTACCTCATTTACAGAATAAGAAGCAAACATTAGCATTCGAGGAATCACAGATGGAGTTCGGGGCCAGTAAACAGTGTCACCTGAGACAACTCCAACAACTCAAGAAAAAATTGCTGGCCCTGCAGCAAGAACTGGAGTTTCGCACAGAGGAGTTGCAGACGTCTTACTGTTCCCTCCTGCAGTATCAGTCCGTCCTAGAGAAGCAGACTTCCGACCTGGTTCTTCTTCACCATCACTGCAAATTGAAAGAAGATGAGGTATAGCTAGAGTTATTATGGAAGTGTCTCATATGCTCATGTACCTACAGAAAACAGGCCAAGCCTCCTAGAAAGCAAACATTGGGCTTACAGAGGAGAGCTTCGCAATATCTTGAGCAGGTTTCATCAGCTTTCCCTCTTTAAGTCTTGATCTTTTCGAAGCTGAGCAGAGGGAACTAAACAGAATGGCATAATTGGGTGAGAGCTCCAGTACTGATGCATGTGGAGTGTGTGTGTGTGTGTGTGTGTGTGTGTGTGTGTGTGAGAGAGAGAGAGAGAGAGAAGGGAGATGGATGTGTGTGAAAATCCATCAATTCCATTTTATTACCATTGCAATTTAAATGCAAAAGATTCTAGGTCTCTGAGGGTTATAAGGCCCATTAAATGAGCCATTTTAGAAAAAAAATTATCAAGTTTTGATAATATATAAATTCCTGACACTGGCACAGTTGATAAGGGAACCAAGACATTAGATCTGAATCATACATTGAGAATACCAGGTCAGACTTTTTACAGACTGGAGTTTGAGATCATCTAGACTTACCCAAACTATATTCTGGACATTCATTTCTATTCATGTCCCAGGATTCTATTTTTTAAATATTTTTATTGATTTCAGAGAAGAAGGGAGAAAGAGAGAGAGATAGAAACATCAATGATAAGAAAGAATCATTGATCAGCTGCCCCCTGCATGCCCCCCACTGGGGATCAAGCCTGCAAATCAGACATGTGCCCTTAGCCAGAATCGAACTCAGGACCCTTCAGTCTGCAGGCTGATGCTCTATCTACTGAGCCAAGCCAGCTAAGGCAGGATTGTATTTTTTAAACCAGAGAGAGAATCCTTGTGAAATCCCAGATAAATTCTAAAGACCAAAGCTATACAACCTAACCCAGTTGAGCAATGGTAGCACTAGCAACAGTAAAACCGTGGGTTCTAAGGAAAAGGACAGGCAGCCTCTCTGGCTTTTCTTCCTTTGCCTTTAAAGGTAGAATTCCAATGACTGTCTTGGATGATGGTGATGGTGGTGGTGGTGGTGGTGGTAGTGGTGGTGGTAGTGGTGGGATGTGTGTGTGTGTATGTGTGTGTGTGTGTGTGTGTGTGTGTGTGTGTGTGTGCTGTTGCTTAAAGACTAACTCCAGGGGCTTTATGAAGAGCCTTAAAGAACAGACTTTTTTTTAAAAAAAGGGAGTATTATGGCCAATGAGAATTTCTTAGAAAGGATTAGGTGGGAAAGGAACAAAGAAAGGTTATCCTACAAAATATAATCTGGAACAAAGCTGGTGAGCATAAATTGTGGTTTAATCATGCTAATGCAGGACTGTTGTTACTAGTAAAACTCAGTATAATTTAAACAATAGTTCAGCCTGGATAAAGTGACCTGGAATTAGTTGTGATTCTATTTGGCTGAGTGTAACAGAAAACCCCTAAGTAATCGTGTTTTAATACGGTTGTTTATTTCTATGACATACAAAATAAGGTCTGGGAATGTTACGGGAACTGCATGTGTCATGGGATACGTAGGGTCCTATCTTTCAGCTCCATCATCATCGGCTCAATGCTTCCATTTCAAGGTGGCTGCTGCAGCTCCAACTATCACATCCTTGATCCCAATAATCAGGGTGGAATTTGGGAATGTGTAGAGAAAGGCACACTGCTCCCTTTTAAGGGTACTTTAAAAGCCCCATACATGTTCACTTTTATATCGGTGGCCAGAGTTCGTCATATGGTACAGCTCGGGAACCTAGGAAATGCCCTGTTTTAGTGAGGTGCACCACTGTCCCGGATAAAGTCAAGGTTCTATCACTAATGACGGGAAGCATTAATGCAGCAGGTAGCAGTAACAGTAGCAAGCAGCAGTCACTGGTACAGATCCCAAATCAGGAAAGTACTGGAAAAAATACTTTAGGCATTGTGCCAAATTCCCTCAATACTTTAATGCACAAAGACATCAAGCTTCTGTCTAAGGTTGGTTTTCCTAAGAGCAGACCCTTCTAAGATAAGGAGATAAATGTAAGTAGTTAATTCAGGAGGTAATACTAGGAAGCATGGTGAGAGGGTAGGGAAGTAAGTCAGAGAAGAGCAGGAAACCCATAAAGAAAAATTACTAAGATCACTGTTGTAGACAGCTGGGGTTCGGTCCCTGGAGAACTCCGGGAAATGGTGTAGAATATTCCCTGTCATTGGTCGAGGACTGCACTGAGAGTATTAACTCCCCAGTACTTGTAACCTGCCTTGTCTTGCTCCTCCACTTGGGTGGGCCCCTGGGGCATGAACAGCTCTTAAGCAAAGAGTTGAAGATGCCAGTGGTTGGAAGGAATGCAACATGGAAAGGAATGGTGAGTGCCAAGGGGATATGAGCAGGCCACTGGCAGCTTCGGTTACAAACATTTGAATATGAAACATGCCCTTTCCTTCCCTAATAAACACCTCAAATTAAATGATCTTTTTTAGGAAGAATGTGAAGTGGCAGGCAACACGTGTAATTAGCTTAGACCACCAGATTGTGTTCCATTCAAACTCTACACTGAACTATTTGAACCAAACTTAAGCCTTCCTTGGCGATTTGTCTGCTCTTAGCTCCTTCCATATGTGTCAGTCAAGTCATACGACCTAGCACTCTCGATTCTGTACATTTGTTTGCTCATGTCAAATTCTATCTCCCCAACATTGTCAGAATTTATAAACTCTGAGTGAGGAGCCTGTGTCGTATAGATATGTATCCCCTCAGCACCCAAGACATTGCTCATGAGCATTCAATGAATGTGTCCATTGGTTGGCTAATTAATTGACTAGGAAGAAAAGAAATCTAAATAAGGATTGTACAACTCTCAGAGGAACTTCTGGTCATGTTGCCCCACTGTCTCCAGGGAACTTAGCTGACATGGACCTGTGTGCCCAAGGTGCTCTACATCTTCTAAATGAGCCCCCGAGAGAATATCTAGGGAAGAGAGAAAACTGGCGTTTCAAGCCCTTAAAAAACTTCTTTAATGAAGCTATACAACTTGATTCCTATTAATCAGCTAACAAGTCTTTATGGGATCCTTACTACACACCCAGCAGAATGAGAAATAAATATGGTCCTTATCTTTAAGAAGCTTGGCAACTAAATAAGACAATCTTTTTTATTTCTAACCATTAACATTCTGATATTATATTGTAGCTTTTAGATCTGAGCTGGGGCCTATGTTTCTTAAGATGAGTTAAGATATAAGACTCTGCATGGAGTCTCATAGCCATATTCTTTTCTCATTAGATGCTTCTATGAGTTCAGTGTGGTTTCATTCCTACACCAACAGGTGATTCTGTATGAGGAGGAAATTGGAACGCATACTGGAAACACAGGGCAGAAGCTCCATTTGGCACAGGAGAAACTGGCCTTGGCCGGGGACAAGATTGTCTCCCTAGAAAGAAGCTTAAACCTCTACAGGGATAAATACCAGACTTCCCTAAGCAACATTGAGTTACTGGAATGTCAAGTGAAGATGTTGGAGGGGGAACTCAGCGGGATTGTCGGTCAGGTAGGACCTAAACCAGGCCTCTCAAACCAGGAGCTCCAGCTAGTGGACAAGCTCCCACATGGTCCCCGTACCAGCCCCAGCCTCCGCTGCCAGAAACCCCGACCTTCCACCAGATCTCATGACTCCCCTTGAATTGCACAGCCCTCAGATTTGAACATCCAGCCTTCTCATCCCCTTTAAGATTGTTCCTTAGGAATTTTGAGGCCCTTAATCAGTATAAAAAGCCACCACTTCAAATACAGCAGAAAGTGAATTACCAAATGATTTCTCAAATCTGCCATGTTCTTATTGGGGTCTAGTGAAGGGTTCTTCTAGGTCATAGGACTCATGACTTCAGGATCAAACAGGAGGAGAAAGCCACGAACCATGCGAACAAAAGGCCAAAATGCCTGAATTTGTATTTGTTTTTCAGTTGCTTTTTTTTTTCATTACACAAGTAGTTCAGGCATACTAATACTGATGAGAATGTTCATGATACAATGTCTTTGAAGAGCAATTGTGTGATATCAATCAAGTCTTAAATATATCCTATCAGTCCTACTTCTATGAATTTAATTTACACATATACCAGAAAGTATACTCAAAGATTGCTATGCAAAAATATTCCAGTTCATTTTAGAAAAAAAAAACTTGAAAACAATCTATAGTCTCATCAATAGGAGACTAGATAAATACACTTAAAAGGAATTTAAAAGAACAAGATAAAGGCACATGTACTAAAGACATCTTGTTAAGTGAAAAAAAAATCTATCTTTAGGTTTTAAAAAGACAACATAATATTTGTATTCTACAGGTTTGTTTATATGTATGTAAATGTACAGATAAAGTTCTAGAAGGCTATGCAAAAATGGTCATCTTCGAAGAATGCAGTGAGTATAGGATTAGTGGAAGTGATCGAAGAGAAATTTTAATGTTCCAGTGTTTTAGAAAGATAAGATACACAGGCGTTACTTGTGCAATTTGAAATTAATTTTAAAAATAGATGTACAAGTAACAAAATTAAAAATGTCCTCAATAAATTGTCAAGTAAAAACACAATTTACATTAGTATATAGAAGACTTTGCATTTGTTTAGACAAAGAACATATATGCATAAAATTTGCTGAAAAGATATCCAAAAAACTGGTAACAAGGACTGTATTGCAGAAGGGGATCTGAGTCATAGAAAGCCAAGGTGGAAGAACTGACTTTTCAGTGTATTCTCTCGTGAACTGTTTGAACTTTATACTATATTTATACACTTGTTAATTTTTTCCTTTGTTAAGAAAGTTATGGTTCACATGTATGAACATAAACTTTTAGAATATAAGTCCAGAGGGTTTTTTTTTCATGCTAACAGCATTCTTAACTCAAAAATTATAAACAAAACCACCTCTTATTTTAAATATCCCAGGAACCTGAGAACAAGGGCGATCATTCAAAGGTGCGTATATACACGTCTCCCTGCATGATTCAAGAACATCAGGAGACCCTGAAACGACTCTCCGAAGTCTGGCAAAAAGTCTCTGAACAGGATGATCTAATCCAGGAACTTCGAAATAAGCTAGCCTGCAGTAATGCTTTGGTAAGTGCCTTCTTCTAGAACACTTTTCTGAGACCCGAAACAAAGCCATGAGAAATGAAAGGAAGGAGAGAGAGTCACCTAAAGTAACCTCTTTCACCAAGACTCCTCAAATGTCTTAATAAACTTGCCTCTGCAAGTTTTTATTCATATTCTCCCTGGTATGCCTTCTCCCCACTCACACTAAGTTTAAGATTGTAAAGACTCATAAAATCTTTCACACAACAAACTTAAGTGCTCACCAATAATGATTAAAGAGATATATCCACATTAGAGAATACTGTGCAGCCAAGAAAATGGATTTAGCAGATCTGTAAGGGCTACATAGAAGGATGCTTTGATAAATTGTGGAGAATAAGTTGCAGAAACTTATGTATGGTTCCACTTTTGTTTATTGGTATCTTTGATCATGCTGTAGAAGTATATATTGGAAATTGTCAATTTCCAGTATATAAGGGAACAAAAATTTTATGTTTTATTTTTAAAAAGTACATAGACATTTGCCCATTCCATTAAAAAATTTTCTTTCTTTCATTCTTGAACTTTGAGTCCCATCCTCTGATAGATTAAGTGCATCTTTCCTAATTCGCAGCCTCCAAAGAGCCTTCATCTGCTTAACAAACTGGACCACACAGAGGTTCAGGAGAGAGTCCAAAATGTGTCCACTGGCAAACTCAAGACAAATCACTGTCTATGCCTTAGTGAACCTTGATGTAAGATTGAGAACATAATTCCTGCCCAGACCAACCCCACAGGAAGTGTGTAATGAATTATATAATGTTACAAGAAACTTAGGCTATTAAAAGAAATACCCTGCTAAAACAGTACTAGTATAAACACGATATATTGATCATGCAGCCTAACCTACTTGGGCTCATTTGCAGGTTCTGGAGCGTGAGGAGGCATTGATAAAATTACAAGCAGACTTTGCTTCTTATACAGCCACCCACCGACATCCTCCTAGCTCCTCAGAGGATTGTGAAGACATCAAAAAGGTGGGACAACCTTTGCTTATTTGTGCCAAGTGGGTCCTGTCAATTAGGGTTTGATTCTGAGTTTTCTAGCTTATTTTTAATTTTTATATTACACTAGAGGCCTGGTGCATGAAATTTGTGCATGGGAGGGGAGAGTGTCCTTCAACCCAGACTGCTCCCTCTCCAATCTGGGACCCTTTGAGGGATGTCCAACTACCCATTTAGGCCTGATCCAGATCGAACATCCCTCTCACAATACAGGACTGCTGGCTCCCAATTGCTCACCTGCCTGCCTTCCTGATTGCCCCTAACCGTTCTGCCTGCCAGCCTGATCACCCCCTAACCACTCCCCTACTAGCCTAATTGATGCCTAACTGCTCCCCTGCCAGCCTGTTTGCCCCTAACTGCCCTCCCCTGTGGGCCCAGTCACCCCTAACTGGCTTCCTCCTGCAGGTCTGGTCACCCCTAATTGCCCTCTCCTGCAGGCCTGGGCCTCCCCCTCCGCAACTGCCCTTCCCTGCAGGCCCAGTTACCCCCAACTTCCCTCCTCTGCCAGCCTGGTCACCCCTAAATGCCTTCCCCTGCAGGCTTGATCGCCCCCAACTGCCCTCCCTTGCAGGCCTGGTTCCTCCCAACTGCCCTCCCTTGCAGGCCTAGTCCCTACCAACTGCCCTCCCCTGTTGGCCATCTTGTGGTGGCCATCTTATGTCCACATACAGGCAGGATCTTTTGACCACATGGGGGTAGTCATCTTGTGTATTGGAGTGATGGTCAGTCTGCATTTTACTCTTTTATTAGATAGGATAGAGGCCTGGATCAGGGTGGTTGTTCCCTTGGGGCATGGGCTGGCCTGGGCAAGGGGCCTGTGGTGGTTGGTAGGCCAGCCACGCCCCCCAGCAACCCAAGCAGAGGCCCTGGTGTCTGGGATTTATTTATCTTCTACAATTAAAACTTTGTTGCCTTAAGTGGAGGCCTGGATCAGCCAGGGTGTGCAGAAAGCTTGGCTTCCTCCGTTGCCAGGGGCAACTCAAGCCTTCCTCCTGCTCTCTCTGTGGCCATAGCCATCTTGGTTGGGTTAATTTGCATACTTGCTCTGATTGGCTGGTGGACGTGGCTTGTGGACATGGCTTGTGGGTGTAGCAGAGGTATAGTCAATTTATGTATTACTCTTTTATTAGATAAGATTATATTTTATTTTGTATTTGTGTGACCTTGGTTGGCCCTGCCACATGGATATTGTCATGCCCTAAATTAGATTTTGGGACTAGTTTTTGGAATTGTACCTGTCTCTTAATGTACTTCCATAAGTCCACCTAAACCAAATAGAGTCCTGTTGCCTTGCCAGATTCATAAGGACCATTCCAGCCTCCTAGCATCTGCTTGGAGTTGAAAAGTAGCAAATTTTAGGAAGATTACTAATTCAAATTCACTCCCTTTTTGAAAACCTGATATTTTAGAAACTCAACAGCATCTCAAAAGTTGATTCTCATAATGAATAAGTATTTAGACCATGTAAACAAATAGCAAGATTTGACCAACCAATAGTCAAAACTAAGTCAGGTCTCCTCCTAGGTGAGTCATGCCTCAACTGGTGGTACAAGACAAAGCCAGGCACTTGTGGCCATGCTGGGGCATGGCTGCCTACTAAGGCTGAAATATAAGTTCTCCAAGGGGTCCCCAGTTGGGGAGCAGGGTCTCCTCTTTCCAGGACTTGGTGATCCCAGCAAGTTTGAGTGAATGAGGGATCAGTATTGAACTTTGGAGTTTCCTCATTGGATATCTGTCAATATTTATTTTAAAGGTCAGTTTCATGTTATTCACATCCTGACCTACATACAGCAAAGGATAGAACTTTTTTTTTTTTTTTGGTCTGAAAAGTGTCTTCATTTCTCCCTTACTCTTTCATTTTATTATAGTGGTAAAAAAAAAAACATGACATTAAATTTTCCATCTTAGCCACTTTGAAGTGTACAGTTCATCCATGTTAAGTATGTTTACATTGGTGTGCAACAAATCTCTAGAACTTTTTCATCTTGCAAAACTGAAATTCTATATCCATTAGACACTAATTTCTCTTTTAACATTGCCTTTTTTAAAAAATAATACAGACTGCCAAGACCAGTTTGGCTCAGTGGATGGAGCGTCGGCCTGCGGACTGAAAGGTCCCAGGTTCGATTCCAGTCAGGGGCATGTACCTTGCTTGCAGACACAACTCCAATAGGGGACATGCAGGAAGTGGCTGATCGATGTCTCTCTCTCAACGATGTTTCTGACTTTCTATCCCTCTCCCTTCCTCTCTGTAAAAAATCAATAAAATATATTTTAAAAATAATAATAATAAAAAAATAAAAAATAATACAGACTTTCCCAAGAAACAGGATATACCTTCCCTCACCATTTTATATATCCTATCCAAAGCCTTCATGTTGCCTGGATATTCTATTGGGAAGCAAATCATCCACATCTCAGTTAATCCCAGCAGTCCTCTCCCCCTCCACCAGCCTGACATAGACTGGGCTTTGGAGTCCCTACTGTGCCCACCTGAGTCATATGGTGACTGGCTTGGATTTCTCCAGCTGTCCCCTGCCTCCCTGCTGCAGGCCTCCCTCACTGTCAACTCTGAAGTCACATGACTATCTCTTCCCACCTCCCTTGATGCCCAGGCATCTCATTGCTCCTCCTCTGCCAGTGTATGTATCCCTGTGTATATGTCCCTGCCTTCTCTTGGTTACAGCCCATCTCCCTCTCCTTCAGGTTAAAAGCCAATGTCCCTCCTAAGGGACTACAGTCCCACATGATGTGACTGCCCCCTAACTCTCTCACCTTATCTCCTGCCAATTTTCCCACCACTCACTCCACTGTAACCACATGGCCTCTTTCATGTTCTTTCTCTGGGGTCTTGTCACTGGCTACAAAGCTCTTCCCTCAGATACCTACAACATGCTCACACTCTTACCTCCAGCAAGTCACTGCACAGTGAGGCCAACCAACCCATTCTATTGAATATTGCAATCCCACATGCCTGTCTCTGCCCCATTACCTCCATTCCCCTTTGTTGTTCTCTTTCTTCTTCCATAGCACTTACCAATTGCTGTTTTCTGTAAGTCACTACTTATTATGCTCATCCCCCCAGATGGTCAGCTCCATGGGGGCAAGGATTTGTGTCTGTGTTGTTTGCAGTACCTGGGACAATGTTCCATCAATGACACTGGTTGTTATAGGGAGGAAGAAGTGGCTTCCTTCGCACACATTCAATGTGAGTGTGAGAAGTCTGCCATATCTTTTTTTTTATTATATATTTTAAGTGGATATGTAATTGACACACCATAAAATTCACCATTTGAAGTGTTTAATCAGTGTCATATAGTATACTGACAGAGTAGGGCAACGTCGCCACTAATTCCAGCACATTTTCATCAATCCAGAAAGAAACTGGTATTCATGAAGAGTCATTCCCCATCATCCACCCCACCCCCAACCCCTGGCAACCACTACTCCGCTTCCTACCCTCCGGATTTGCCTGCTCTGGACTTTCGGGATTTTAGAAAGCGTTCTTCCCCCAGGTTCTTACCATGCCCTGCTCTTCTCCGTCTTTCCAGATACTGAAGCACTTGCAGGAGCAGAAAGACAGCCAGTGCCTGCACGTGGAGGAGTACCAGAACCTCGTGAAGGACCTGCGCATGGAGCTCGAGGCCGTGTCAGAGCAAAAGAAAAACATCATGAAGGGTACTCCGTGGGCTGGTGGGCTGTGGCCAAAGGGCGGGGCCCCACAAGGAAGGTGGTACCCGCCTCTAAGCAAGAAGCCCTCTGTCTGGCCCCGCTGTAGAAATGATGAAGCTGGAGCTGGACCTGCACGGGCTGCGGGAGGAGACATCTGCCCACATGGAGAGGAAAGACAAGGAGGTCATCCTCCTGCAGCTTCGGCTGCAGGAGCTGCAGACGCAGTTCACTGAGGCCCAAAAGCTCAGCTTAAAGAAAGACACGGTGAGAGGAGATCTCTAGTTGGAAATAGCAACAGGGCAGGTACGAGGCCGGGCCTTGGCCAGATAGAGCACGTTCAGCAATTCTGCACCCACTGTGAATGCTTGGGGAGCATCAACACATGTACAATGTGTACAATTGTTTCTTCGGGCCCAGAAACGATTCTGAGGACTTCTTCAGTACTTCTCACAGCACATAATAAATAAAATAGCATTACCTTAATAGAGATGTTGCCTCTGTAAGAAAGAGATTTGTCCCCAGCCCTGCAGGGCAGAGAGTTAGGGACACACTTGTCATTCTTCCTTCATGCTTTTGTTCATGCTTGATAGTGGAAAGAAATAATATAAAATAATGTGTAGTCTAATTAAGACTATAATGTGAAATTTAGTTTTTAAAATGACAAATATCTTAGCATATGCAAATCAGGCAGTTTGATTAAGGAAGCTCCGCCCTAAAGGATCTGTAGTTGCCGACATAAATCAAGGCCCTGGAGAAGCCTAGGAATGAAACCAAGGACAAAAGCTTCTGTAGTCAATACTATCCAGCTCTAAACTTAATCAGAGCGAGTAAAAATAATCCAACTGGTTGACTGACTGGTCACCCACACGTCCACTTTCAAGGTACAGAGGTGACCTATCAGTCAAAATAGAGGCATGTGGAGAGATGACAGCAAGAAGCAAGGCATCTGGTAGGGCAAGGTGGGTAGGGGAGCTTTGAGTCATTCATATATTTATCCAATAAGTATTTTTGAGCTCCTAAGATGTGCCAAGCACTGTTCTAGGCACTAAAAATATTATATAATTGTGCACCTGAAACCTATAAAAATTTTTTAATATATTTTATTGATTTTTTACAGATAGGAAGGGAGAGGGATAGAAAGTCAGAAACATCGATGAGAGAGAGACATCGATCAGCTGCCTCCTGCACGCCCCACAGTGGAGATGTGCCCGCAAGCAAGGTACATGCCCCCCACCGGAATCGAACCTGGGACCTTTCAGTCCTCAAGCTGACGCTCTATCCACTGAGCCAAACCGGTCTCGGCGGAAACCTATAAAATTTTATTAACCAATGTCACCCCAATAAATTTAATTTTCAACAATAATTTTTAAAAAGAATATAATAAAACATCCTTACTCTCCTGGAGCTTACATTCTAGTCTGGAAAGACAGACAATAAACAAATAACAGAATTAATATGCCAGATATTGATAAATTCCTAAAATAGCCGTGGTGGCTGTTTTATACAGGGTGCTCAGGGAAGGCCTCTCTGACCAGGTGACATTTGGGAAGAGAGTTGAATGAAGTGAGGGAGCCACCCAGGCCGAGGTCTTGAGAGAATAGCAAGTGCTAAAGCTCTCAAGTGGGAGTCCCCTTGGCGGGCTCTAGGAGACCACCTTTTGCAGTTAAGGTGGGGGTGGCGAGAGGTGAGGTCAGCCTACTAGCCAAGGACCAGATCATGAGCATAGCGTCCTGGGAGGCCTTTTTCTAAGTGAGATGGAGCCAGTGGGTGGTTTGATCAGAGGTATACAAGATCTGACTTGCACTGGTAGAGCCACCCACCCCCACTCTGCTTGCTGCAGTGAGGGGTGGCAGGGAGCTAAGGTAGGAGGCTACGGCAATATCCAGGCATGAGAAGGTGGTGGCTGTACGAAGGCTTCAAACAGTCTCTGGTTGACTTTGCCCTGCCACTGTCAGGCCTTCATGAGCATTAACCCGTTGCTTTCCTCAGCTCCTCCAAGAGAAAGATGAAATGCTGCACGAGCTAGAAAAGGAACTGACACAGGTTCAGACAACCCTCCTGAAAAAAGAGATGGAATTTGAGAAGCAGCAGCTGATGACGACAGAACTGGAAATGACCCTCCGGGAGATGAAGCAGCATACATGCGAGGCAGAGTGTGGGGCCCTGCAAGCCGAGGTGGATAAGCTGAAGGACTTCCTTGAAAATGCCCAGCAGCAGCAGATGATGGCTGGTGAGGCCCCAGCGAGCGCTGCCCACCACAGTCCCAACACATGGGGCTGGAGCCCCCCTCTCTCTCTACATGGCCATCCCCCTCTGCCTCCCTACTTTCTCACTTCAAGTCTTCCTTTGATCTCATCTCACATCTCAGCAGTTACTTCATTCACCTCCAACCTCACCTTCTCTCTGGAACCTTCACCACACAGCAGGCGTTCAGTTTGGAAAAGTGAACTGCCTGCTGTTTCTTCAGAAGTTCAGATAAAGACCCTCTCCTTTCTCAGCCGGGAGGGGGAGTGGGGACAAGGCTCTGTACTTTGTTTCTTTGCACCACATTCCTCTCCATCTTCTGCAGAACCTTTTTCCCACAATTCATCTCTTCCTTCCCTGTTTTTGTTTTTAATCCTCACCTGAGGATATTTTTCCACTTATTTTTTAAAGAGAGGCAGGGGGAAGGAAAAGAGGGAGGGAGGGAAAAAGAGAGAAAGAGAGAGAGAGAGAGAGAGAGAGAGAGAGAGAGAGAGAAACATCAATGTAAGAGAGGCGCATTGACTGGCTGCCTCCAACACACACCCTGACCAGAGCCAGGAATCAAACCCACAACTGAGATATGTGCTCATCACTGGGAACCCATGATCCTTTGGTCCACGGGCCAATGTTTCAGCCGCTGAGCCAAACCAGCCAGGGCTCCTTCCCTAGTTGTTTTACTATTTCTCCCTTTTTTTAGGGGGGTGGGGGAAGTGGGGCCTCCAAAAATTCTCCTCTGTGCAGCTTACACTATGGATTGTGTCCTTGTTTCACTACTTTCTCAGAAGTCCCCAGTGGCTACTTGCCTTGGACATAGGGTTTCCTTTGGGGTGATGAAAATGTTCTAGAATTAGATATTGATGATGGTTGCTCACCTTTGTGAGGATGCCAGAAACCACTGGATTGGACACTTTAAAAGGGTAAATTTTGTGTTATGGGACATAGAAATTGGGGGAAAGTCAAAGGCCCAAAGCCGGGCTTACTCACCCTTCTTGGACTCTGTGTATCTATGCTGTTGGCCAGCATACCTCAACAAGTGTTTCTTAGCTTTAGAGACACAACAGGTCCCACAGATCTCATAATTGTCCCCCCTCCCCACCCCGACCCTGCTCAGAATCATTCATCCCTAAGACTCTGCCCTCCGCCCTCTTCCTCTCCTCATTTCTTTCTACACTTTTTCTTTAGTGAGCACCTCTCCTCCTTGAAGCTGCATTGCCCTACAGATGACTCCAAAACCTAGGCACAGGCCCTGATTTCACCCCTGTGGCCAGTCTCATTTTTAGAGACTAGCTCCCCCTGGCAACTCACCTTCCCCTCTAACTCAACATTCCTCAAACTGAACCTCTTCCCTCCTCTTAATTTTTTTCTCCCTTCTTACAAGGTGTATAATTATTTCCATAATGATACTACCTTTCCTCCAGTGTCCTGGGCTGAAAAATGGAGCGGAGACTGATGTTTAAAGTAGAAAAGATAGTAGACACTGTTGGATATGGGAATATATTTGGCATAGAGAAACTCCAGTAAGCAGCTTTGTGCCCAGTGAAGGCAAGGACGTGGGCTAAAGGATATTGCAGGAAATCATTCTCCATTCTAATCCATCACAGTGTTCCTGAAGTATTCTTTCCTTCATGTTCAGTTCCTGCTCAATAACCCAAAAATCAAGTCTAAACTTTCTCTCCAAGTCCTCCAAATGCCCCCTAGTTCATGCACTTCCTCAGCTCTGTCTCCCAGAACTCTTACCCAGTTTCCTTTCCAATCGCACCCGTCTCTGCCCATCCTCTTCCTTTAGGCCTTCCCCTTCCCTTCATCAAGCTAAAATTCCTCTTAAAAGCTAACATTCCTCTCCCTTGGAATTTCCTTCCTCTAAGGTGTAAACCTGCCTCTGTTCCTCTGTAAGTCCACCTCCAACGTCCTCACATTGACATGCTTCCTGAGTTGATAGTCATTGCAAGGTTAACATTACAGCACGCTCTTATCAAGAGGGGCAGCTATGATTCCTCACTAGACTGTAAGCTCTTAGAGCAGTGTTTCTCAACCTGTGGGTTGCGACCCCTTTGGGGTCAAAAAACATTTTCACAGGGGTCGCCTAAGACCATTGGAAAACACAGATACGATTCATAACAGTTGCAAAATTACAGTTATGAAGTAGCAACAAAAATAATTTTATGGTTGGGGGTCACCACAACATGAGGAACTGTATTAAAGGGTGAAGAAGCTGAAGGGTAGTCGAAGATAGATGATTTAACAGCGCTCCTTAAGAGCGAGCGATAAGGAAATGGAGAGAAATGAGGACAGGTGGGAAACTGAAGTAGGTCATGAAGGAACGGACTCTTTAACTGGTCTGACTTGAGAGTCTGATCTTCACACATCCTTCCTTCTCACGAGGACATACCCTGGGCCTGTCTCCTGTCCTTGCAGCTCAGCAAGCAGCCCAGTACAAAGAGGAGGCCGCGCTGGCAAAGTCGAGCCTGGAGGAGTCCCAGAGGAAACTGCAGAACTGCATTCTCCTGGAGAAGCAGAAGGCCGACGCCATCCAGGAGCTGCAGCGAGAGCTCCAGAAGCTGCAGAAGGAAACACAGGCGGCTGCGGAGGAACTTGTACCCAACAGGTAGCACAGGTTTTCCTCCGGAGAGAGGCTCTGTCCCTGGGGAGCCAGCCAGGACCCACTGGGCCACTGCCCGGGAGTGGGAGAGCCAGCTCACAGGCCACCCCCACAGACCACAGCCGTCCTCCTCCCCCCTGCCATTTCGCTGTAGGAAACGGATAGAGGAGCTGACACTGGAACTCTCTGAAACCCTGAGGAAGCTGGAAATTTCAGAGAAGGAAAAGAGGCAGTTTCAGAAGACAGTGTCTGAGCAGGAAATGAAACTAAATGATCATCTAGATCGGATCAAAATGCTACAGCACCAGGTATGAAGGACAAGCAGGCTGCCAGCTCCAGCACTGGCTCTGTTTGACATTAAATGGATGGTCTTTATTTGGGAAGAGGCCACCACCAGTCCATGGCAAACGAATTGTCTGGACTTTGTGTTAGAATGCCAAGCAGCTCCAGTTCCCATGAGCAATAAGTATTTTCAAGTGCTAGGCTGAAAAATGGTCCAAGGAGAGCCCTCGCTGGTGTTACTCAGTGGTTAGAGCACCAGCCTGCACAACAAAGGGTCTCAGATTACATTTCTGGTCAAGGGCACCTACCTGGGTTGCAGGTTCATTTCCAGCCCTGGTCAGGTTTATACAGGAGGCAACCAATTGATCTCTCTCTCTTTCTTTCTCTCCCTCCCTTCTTCCCTCCCACTGTATCTAAAAGCAATGGAAAAATATCCTTGGTTGAAGATAAATAAATAATCAAAGGACAATGTGTTGTTGTTTTTCTAGGATTCAAAAGCTATCCTTGTCAGTTAAGTCAAAATCGTTGATCTCTGAATTATTCTTTTTGTGCTTTTCTCAGATTTTTTTTCTTCCTTTTTTTAAAAAATATATTTTATTGATATTTTAGAGAGAGGAAAGGAGAGGGATAGAGAGTTAGAAACATCAATCAGCTGCCTCCTGCACGCTCCCTACTGGGGATATACCCACAACCAAGGTACATGCCCTTGACCAGAATCGAACTTGGGACCCTTGAGTGCGCAGACCAATGCTCTATCCTCTGAGCCAAATCGGTCAGGGCAGCTTTTATCAGATTTTTTTTAATTTATTCGCAGAGGTTTTATGTGGAAAGAGTTAGTTATTGGGAGAGAAGGTTGATTCTGTGGAATCTGGTTCTATAAATAAAAGTCATTATATCTGCTTGAAAAAAAATGTAAAATGTTGCTGAACATCAGAGAAAACTTTTACATGCTAAATAACCAAGAAGTTGTCCTCATATTTATTTCAGCCATCCCCTGTGTACAATTGTCTGAGTTTGTTTGTGTGCTTTTCCAAAAATATGCAGCCTTTCAGTTCAGTTTTATTTTCTCAGCACAGAGAGCTAACCAGCACCAAAACCACTCTAGAAGAGGAGCTTAAGGAAGTAACAAGGCTACTAGAGGAGAAACGGGAACAATTGAAAAAAAGTAAAGAACAGGCATCGTTGGTGGAGGTCGAGATTGAGACACTCCGACAGGAATTAAAAAAAAAAGAAAAGATGGTAAGAAGGAGAATCTTGAAAGACTCCAAACAAAATGGAGGCTGTGGGGGTGCTCAGACCTTAGGGAGGAGGGGGAGAGGGTGGGAAGGGCAAGTGAAGAGGAGAAACCACAGAGCGCAGAATGGCGCTCTGGGTAAGGAAAGGAGGAGCAGGGTTCTATAGGAGTCTGAGGGTCATACCTCTTTTCTGGGCTTGTTCTTTAATTGGGGGACAGTCAAAGGAGATTTTACGGAAGTTGGAGGAGGAAAACGAGACTATCAAAGCACAGAGTAAGCAATGTTCTACCCAACTGGAGTCCGTTCTCAGCAAACAGAGCACCTCCCAAAAAACCATCCAAGAGCTGACCAACGAGGTGAGTAGACAGAAACTCCAAGGAGGTAAGAAACTTTGACCCAGTGTCCCTTGGCCTGAAATGGGCTCCCAGCTCTCCTCCACCAGAGAAAGGCGACTACCTGCTGGGCCCAGGCATCCTGTGGGCGCCACAGCTCCACTCTCCTCTTTGAAGGGGGTGCCCCTTCAGTGCCCAGTTGCTCAGCCAAAGAAACGTCTCTTCCACATGGGGAAGGTCTTATTTACCAGCATCTGTGGAGCTCCCAGACTCTCTGGGCTTTGGCATCAAGTCCTCCGCTGTTGCATTTGAGTCCAGAGTTGAGTGAATCCATTGTCTGGGGCAATTTGCTAGGGAAAACTTCCAAAAAGAATACCAAAGCACCAAAAGGGGATGGGAGAGGAGACGGTTATTTTTCATTACACAGAGAAAGGTGACAGAGAGGAGCAAATGGCACCTAACATATAGAGGCACAGTGCTTGTGTTCAGTCATCACTTACTGACGGTCGACTTAGGTCCTTTACATGACTTCCGTCTGCTTTACTCCCAACAAGACATGCATTACTGTGATCCTTGGTTTACAGAAAAAAAAGAAAGGCTGAGGCCTAAAGTGACTAATTAGTAAGTGATGGGATGGACCAGTATTTGAACCTGGATCATCTGAGTCTAACATCTAACCTCTTTTCCCTTCATCCTGAATGGCAATACTTTCCCCAACTGAATACGCTCCATCTTTCTGGGCAAGAAACGGTTAGAGCATCTTAATAGGTGGTCTCTTGGGATACAAATGAGAGACCAGCAGCTCCGATTCCTTCACAATATTTTTTTAGAGTTAATTTTAAAATACTAAAATTCTAAGTATAGGAACAGCACTGCCACATGGAACTTTTCAATAGTGAAAAGCTCTAAATGACAGCTGTCTAAACTCTAAAGTACAGCTGGCTAATACTATAACCACTAGCCTAATGTGGCCATGGAGTGCTTGGGCTATGGCTTAGTATCTCTAAGGGACTGATTTTATAATTTTAATATTAACTAATTTTAGTTTCATTTAACTGCAAATAGCCTCATGTGGCTAGTGTCTACCAGATTAGACAGCATAGAAACTCATGTTTCTGGAGATTTTCCCTCCAGAGATATAAACTTCTCCTTTACTGTGATCCAGAGTTCTGAGTCACTCAAATCCCTGAGGAACCTCTCTGTAAATAAAGGATACTACCTAAGTATTAATATGGGCCTGCCATTACATTTGCCAAAAGAAAGACAGCCATGTCAATGTAGAAGTAAAAGCACTAATTACAGAATTCTTTTGATGGGAGGCAGGAGACTAGAGGGTTTTTATGTATGTGTAAGCATGTTTCACTCTTTAAAAGTGTGCCACAAATATGGCAGACTTTTTGAATCAATTGAAATAGCCATGAGAAAGAGACTTAGTTTTGCCCAGCCAGATGTGGCTCAGTGGTTGAGCATCAGTCCAGGAATCAAGAGTTCACTGGTTCAATTCCCAGTGAACACAAGCCTAGGTTGTGGGCTCAATCCCCAGTGGGGGGTGAGCAGGAAACAGCTAATCAATGATTCTCTCTCACTCGCTCCTTCTCCCTTCCTCTCTGAAATCAGTAACAATATTTTTAAAGAAAGAGACTTAGTTTTGCTTTCTAAAATGTATTTTTCTTCCATCAATATTCTCAATTTTAAAATTTCCCATCTGAAGTCAAGCTAATTTATTTTTTTATTTATTCTATATTTGGATAACTTACTAAACTCACTTATAAGCAGTAATCGTTTTTCAGATTCTTCTCATGGATTTTCTAAGTTATGATTAGATCATTTGCAAACAACAATTTTCTAAACCTTTGTAATATATATTACCCATTTTTCTTGCCTTATTGCGTTAGATACTACCTAAATTATGGTGTTTAACAATAGCATCCTTTTCTTGCTTTTAATGTTAATGGAATTCATGTTTCAGTCTGATATTCCTGTAATGTGCTGAATAAAATTAATCAAGTGATCCTAATTTGAGCCCATCCTTGCATTCCAAGTATAAATCCTGACTGTATACCTATCACTCTTTCAAGCCCTCTTCGGAATGTTCTAAGAAGTGAAGTAAGGCCAGTAATACAGTAATCAAGAAGGATATTAGTATAGGATGAGAGTAGAAAGATAGGTGGGGTAGACATTGTGGCTCTGTTAGGAAATTTTGGGTTTTATTCTAAGGATATTTGATAGACGTTGATGAAATTTCCTCAAGGAGCAGAGGAGATGACTTGATCTGCTTTCGGTTTTCAAAATATCACTTCACCTAATGTGTGGAAATGGATTAGGGAGAGGGGCAGTGTGGGAGTGAGGGAACCAGCTGGGAGGGCATTGCTATCTAAGTTAGAGTGTTGTCAGTTAAGACAGAAATCAGCAAATTCTGGATATGTTTCGGCAGTAGAATCAACCAGACTAACTGACAGAAAGTGAGAAATATAGGGTGACTTCGTGGAATTCACCTATAAAACCATCCAGGTCTAATGTCTTTGGCAAGGGGAGAGTAGATCTTTATGAGAACTTTTCATTAAACTCTTTGATTCTTTAATTTTTATATATGTATGTATATATAGTATTTTTAGTATCTTTGCCTAAGCCAAACCACTCCTGTTAGGGAAGTTTAAGATAAAGCTTCCATTTCAATGTCTAGCATCACTGTGAGAGTATTTTTACCACCTTTATTTGTAGTGCCTCACCACTATGGTGACATTTCTCAATTCGGCCACCCATTATCAAGAGCTTACGATGAATTGTAATTTCTCCAGCAACTCCCCTGGTTTACTGTGCAGACCCAGGTGACTCCATGATTTTCCAAAGTCTCCAAAAACTGTACTTTTATTTGCAGGAGACCAGATTATTCCATCTTTAGGATTAACTTCACCAACCCCTCCCAGATATATAAATATAGGGGCAAAAAATACAATCTAACGCTTCTCCCATTCACTAGTGCCTAAGGTCAGAGATACTCAGAATTCCACGTGGAAAAATAATAAACTTCGAGCACTGAGCAGTTACTGAAGAAAACCCAAAAGAGTGTTTCTCTCTGTGTGTGTGTGGCCACATGGAGAATGCAGTACACTGGCATACCAAAACACGGAAGTCAGACACATGAAATTCTGAGGTGTCCCTCCTGCTTCCACACTTAGATGTTGATCCTGCACTTAAAGTACAGAATAAAATGGCTAATCACTTAGCATCTTCATGATCATAGCTCACAGTTATGTAGTATTTATAACCTTACAAAGCCCTTTTTACATCCCATTTGATCATCACAAAAACTCTATGAAGCAGTTGAAAGTATCCCGATTTGCAGAAGGAACTGAGACTCAGAGAGATGAAGTAAATGACAGAGCCAGGGTCTCAGCATAGACCCTCTAACTCCCGATCTCAATCCCTTTTAACTAAGCACGAATACTTAAGACTTAGACTTTCGTGTAAGACACAGACTTTCCTTTTTAAATATACTTCTGCCAGAACTATGTATTCAGTGCATCTCTAATTTCAAACTTTGCCCAATGCAATATTTCATTCAGTCCAAAAAGATTAATATTTACTGAGCATCTATTATGTGCCACACCCTGAGCTATAAGTGATGGGGTACAGCGATGAAGAAAGCGCGTGCAGCCCTATTTTCCTGGGGCAGTAAGTCTAATGAATTATGTCAGGACCAAAGTGAGGCATAATGCACACAACTGAGATATTATATCATGCCTCCCATCCTAGAATTGGATCTTTATCAAAGGCTGCAGAGTCTGTGAAAGGGATTTTCATGTGCTTGACATATCATGGCCCAGAACCTCCAGGAGTCCTGGTATTGGGGGGACATGCTAACTAGAAGGGGAACAGTGGGGAGAGGAGTGCAGAAGAGCCTGGAATGGCAGCTCTTCCTTTTACAGCAATGCGGTGGAGATGGGGGCATCATCACACACTGCTCTACGGGCTAGTGCAGAGAGAGGAGAGGCCCGTGCTCGTCCTGTTTCCTCTGGACACGGAGAATGCCTCCATAGCCAGGAACCTTGACAGTGATATTCCCCCTCCCTAAAGGTAGCCTCTCAGAAGGAGACCATAGTGAGTCTGCAGAACCAGCTGGACAGGGCTAAGCATAAAGAGCAGCAGTCCCAGCAGAATATGGTCAGTAAAGAAGTCTACGAGGAACTGTCCCGCAAGTCAGCAGCCTGCCAAGATGACCTGACGCAAGCTCTCGAGAAGGTGGGCCACACCCTGTATCTCTAGGACAAAGAAACGTCCTAACAGTGAGAGAGGCATAGAAACCACTTTCCTACACGACTGACTGTCCCCGAGGCTCGTGCAAACCCCGGCAGGAGCTGGGATGTCTGCCCAGAGAAGGCCTACTTCTTCTGAGTAAGGGTTTGGGGGAGGGCTGGGAGGAGCAGGACAGAGCCCAAATCTGACAGGTCTTTCTGCCCACGGGTGACCCAGGACAAGGTCCTTCCAAAACCTGGGTTATCAGGTAAATTCATGCCCCATCCCTCTGCTGACCATGTCTGCCTGATCCATTCATATGACTGAAAAGAGAGGTAACAGAGGAGGGAATGTAGGGATGCAGAAAACCAACTACTGTCGCTTCCTGCCCTCTGTGGGACAGTGGGAGAGTGACAAGTGTCTGCCGCCCTCGGTAGGAGAGGACAGGGAGGGTTGGAACCCTTCTCCATTCAGGACTCGGCAGAGAGGCCCTCAGAGCTCTGACAGCCGCCTCACCCCCTTTGTCTTTACTTAAAGCTCAACCACTCGATCTCAGAGACCAAGAGCCTGCACCGAAGTCTGATGCAGGCCCAAGACAGGAAAGTTCAGCTGGAAGAGGAAATCATGGCTTATGAGGAGAGAATGAAAAAGCTCAACATGGAATTAAAAAAGCTTCAAGGCTTCCATCAGGAGAGTGAGATTGAGGTGAGGAGCAGCGGGGGTAACGATCAGAACAGCAGCGCCCTCTGCTGGCCACTGGCAATAAAATGCCCCCTAACAAAGCTGAGAAAGGGCCCTCTGGTCTGGTCATGGGTCTCTGGGGTGTGGGGAGGTGAGTGGGGGGGCAAGCTGGGGTCTCCTCCTCACTTTGCGCCCCTGAGCAGGTACATGCCTTCGACAAGAAGCTGGAGGAGATGAGCAACCAAGTGCTGCAGTGGCAGAAGCAGCACCAGAGTGACCTCAAGATGCTGGCCGCGAAGGAGGAGCAGCTCCGGTCCTTCCAGGAGGAAATGGCCACCCTGAAGGAGAACCTCCTTGCCGACGAGAAGGATGTAGGTGCTCCTCGACTCCTGGCCACTTCTTCCCAGCTCCTCCCAGCTCTGCCCACAGCCACCTGGCTGCCGCACAGCCCTTGGCGGGGGGTGGAGGTGCCTGGGAGCAAGGAAAGACACCTGCTCTATTCAGCACAAAGCAGGGTCTGGTGTCAACCTAGCCCTCTTCCTGTGGCTTTGTTGATAGAGATATTCAGCAAAGCAAAAGCCCCATTCCAGGGGAGAAAGAGTGCCATCCCCCTGTCAGGCACACTCGCCACCCCTGTCTTAGAAAATCCACTGGGCAGTTGCCCTCCAGAAACCATTCTGGTGCTTTTATTGTCTCTGCAGTGGAGTCAGCTCAGATCATAGGATGGGCCCCAGGCCTGGCACCCTGAGCAGCGAAATTCATGGCAGGAAGCCGTGACTGTTCTCCCAGGAAGAGAGGAGAGGCCTGACTTGGGAGCAGGGCGGTGATGGGCCCCTGCTCCCACCCCTTACATCTCCGTTTCTTCTCCTACCAGCCCTGCTGCCTGCCCCAGCGGCCTGTGCTCAAAGACCCCTGCAGGCTACGCCGGGAGAATGACCAGATCATGAACAACATGGAGCAGTGGGCAAAGGAGCAGAAGTAAGGAAGGAAAAATAAGGCCAGGTCCCAGGCCTGGGCTAAACTGAGGACCCATACATGTACCCAAGTATAGTCTCCCTCTCTCTCTCTCTCTCTCTCACACACACACACACACACACACACACACACACACACTGCCCTTCTGGGAAGCTGACGCCATCTCGGCCCACACCCAGGTCTTGGCAGTGAGCTAAAAGGCCCTGCAGAGGTAGAAGAGAAGCAGCTCTGAGGGGTGCTTGCCTGAGGGCCAGATTTCCTCTCCCCAGCCTGGGGTCCGGCTTCGCTGCCTGGACCCCTTGAACTCGCCTGGGGTCACAGGGAGTCCAAACAGGAGCTGGAGTGTGGAGAGTCCTCTTCATCGCCAGGGGCCAGGAAGGCTCCAGCTCCGGGGACTGGGGCCCCGCAGAAGCCTTGCTGGGAACACCCCACCTCCCAGGTCGCCAGCCCCTGCTCCGCTCACGGGGGTCTGGGAACTCTTTTCTCGTGGATTTTATCGCAGGGTCGCCAATGAGCAACTCGGAAACAAGCTCCGCGAACAGGTCAAATACATTGCCAAGCTGACTGGCGAAAAGGAGTAAGTCACCCACCCCACCCCACCCTGGCTGCTGCTTGCGCCCTAAGTGGAAGGACCCGCCAGGAACCAGGGCTGGCTCCCTCACTGGATGCCTGGGTCAGACCCCAGCAAAGGCCTGGGACTTGGAGAGACCCCGAGTCCTGTCCACCTCTGTGAGACCTGGGACACATCACTTTACCTTCTTTTTTTTAAATATATTTTATTGATTTTTTTTTTTTTTTTTTACAGAGAGGAAGGGAGAGGGGTAGAGAGTTAGAAACATCGATGAGAGAGAGACATCGATCAGCTGCCTCCTGCACACTCCCTACTGGGGATGTGTCTGCAAGCAAGGTACATGCCCTTGACGGGAATTGAACCTGGGACCCTTCAGTCCACAGGCAAACGCTCTATCCACTGAGCCAAACCGGTTTCAGGCACTTTACCTCTTGAGGCCATTGTTCTCTCAACAATAATAAAAGGGAGTTAACAGTCTCCACGCACCTTCCCAATGTCACTCTCTGTGACTCTCTGAGACCAGTAACGTGGGAGGAAACGGGCACAGAAAGCAGACTGTGTTAGTTAGCGGGGGGCCGAGCTGCTGTAACAAAGACCTCCAAGTGGAGGAACCTAGAACATAAAAGGAACAAGTCTAGGAGGCGGGGAGTCCAGATTGGTGGGGTTCCTCTGTCCCACAGGGTCATCTGGGGACCTAGTTCCTTCTTCCTGTTGCTCTGCCCTCCTCTGGGCCTTGCTTTACTTTCATGGTCAAAGCTGGATGCGCAGAGAGGGGCCGGAGAGGCGTGCTGGAATTCGGGAATGGGGTAAAGCTGTGAATGTCTAGAACACGCTTTCAGAGGTAAGACAAGCGCCAGGGCCGTGCTTCCCAGCCTCCTGCAGGAGAACACGCGGAACGTGACCGCATGGATTGGCACCTGGTAGGGTCTGGGATGGGGTTGCTTTGACCAGTCAGCAGCCGCCCAGACCCTGCACCCAGGGCGGAGGTATTCCAGAACGCCTAGAGCCCGTTTGTAGAAAGCTCCGTTCCAGGCTGCGACCTAGAGAGGGGTGCCTGAGTGGAAAGAGGGGACATTGGAATAGGAGGTAGGAACGGAGAGGCTACAGCTCGGATAAAAAGTGCGAAATGTTGAAGGCATCGGGGGTGCTGACCCGAGTGGGCTAGAGAGAGTGGCAGAGAGCAGGAGCTTGGCGACCCCTGCAGGCCCCGTGTGGAATGTGGCGACCACGTGAGGAGCTCCAAGGGCCTGGGTGTCTTCACCTCCATCCAGTGTGTCGTCAGCACGAGGGCAAAGCACAAGCCCGGAGAGAAAGCTGAGGGTGGATTTTTTCTTTGATTTCCTTTAGAAAAAAAAACCATTACATATTTCACTAGGATAAAAATATTTTCTGAGCCGAATCCGGTTTGGCTCAGTGGATAGAGTGTCGGCCTGCGAACTGAAAGGTCCCAGGTTCGATTTCGGTCAAGGGCATATATCTTGGTTTCGGGCACATCCCCAGTAGGGGGCGTGCAGGAGGCGGCTGATCGATGTCTCTCTCTCATGGATGTTTCTAGCTCTCTATCCATCTCCCTTCCTCTCTGTAAAAAATCAATAAAATGTATTTTAAAATATTTTTTTCTGAAAGGTTTTTTTTTAATATATTTTATTGATTTTCCACAGAGAGGGAGGGAGAGGGAGAGAGAGTTAGAAACATCGATAAGAGAGAAACATCTATTAGCTGACTCCTGCACGCCCTCTACGGGGGATGTGCCCACAACCAAGGTACATGCCCTTGACCGGAATCAAATCTGTGACCTTTCAGTCTGCAGGCCCACGCTCTATCCACTGAGCCAAACTTGTTTCAGCTGAAAGGTTTTTAACAAAAAGAAAAATTGTCTGAATCTGAGGGTAACAGAGAACGTCAGGCTTTTTCTTACATTGTGCCAAGTTCTGGTCCTCTCTCCATAAGGAACCCATTCTTGAATCTCTTGGAAGGAAAACCATCTTCGAATAATAGTAATAGCTCCACTGATGTGTATTACGTACACATGTGAGGCCCTCAGGGCTCTACCTGTGTCAACGCAGGCGGATGAGAAAAGAGGGACTTTTTCAAGTAACTTGCCCCTGGCTCACATCTAGTAAGCGGCAGAGCCAGCATCCCAGCCCGGGAGGTCTGGTCCCTGAGCCCTTGTCACCCTACTTCCCCCTTGATGTGGAGAAATACAACTGTCGATATGAAGAGTCGCCATGGAGCAAGCCGCAGGAAATATAGTGGTACCTGGAGATACGAGTTTAATTCGTTCCGTAACCTTGAGGCGTGGGAAACTATGAGACGCTCCAGTCGCGGTAAACTGGTGGGTCGTGTGCAGCCGGCCGATCCGCGCGATTACTCCTATCTCAAATGTTGCTCATATTTCAAAGCAAAAATCGCTCGTATCTCAAAAATCTCGTATGTTAGGGCACTCGTATCTCGAGGTACCACTGTATGCAGTTACCTTCCCCGTCCCCTGCATTACAGCCACCCTCGTCTCATAGTAAAACGGGGACACGTGACTCGCCCGAGCTCTCAAACAGAGCCGGATCCCCGTGCTTCCCACCTTTCAGCAAAGGGCGGTGAGAGACCTCGGACTCGGGCATCAGAACAGAGGGAGGGTGTTTCCCAGGCACGGCCGTGAGAGACAGAGGACACGTGGTCAGAGTTGTTCCGAACAGCCTCCTGGCTCCTCCCACCCAATCTCTGTCCCCCCGTCACACTCAGTGACCCCCTCTACCTGATGAGAAAACAGAGCCAGCGCTGAGAGGGCTCAGCGGGGCTGGAAGCCACCGCAACCCAGGCCCGGCCTCTCCCGGGGAGACACAGAGGCTCCATCCCCACGGAGCACGTGTGAGAGAGAGGGCTCGCTCTGGAAGGAACCAGCATCCGTGTCTCTCCACTCCGGGGCCCTTTCTCTGTCCTTTCCTGGCGAGGGAACCGAGGAGCTGACTCAGACCAACACCCACCTGTGCCCTCTCCTCCCCCAGCCACCTCCACAACGTCATGGTCCACCTGCAGCAGGAAAACAAGAAGCTGAAGTGCGAGCTGGAGGAGAAGAAGCTCAAGTCCGGGCACCAGAGGCTGTGCATGAAAGCGCTGAACCCGTGCAAGACGGAGCCCACGCAGAGGAAGATGTGCGGCACCCTGGACTGGAGGGGGGCGACCCAGAGCCTGGGCCAGAGAATGGATGCCACCAAGTTTGTGGGGACCCCGCTCTGCTCAGGTACATCCCCGCTTCGTCTTTTGCTGCTTACTGTGATGTGATGTCTGAGTCCCAGGGGTCAAAACGACAGCCGCCTGAGGTTGCCTTTCAGGAGGTCAGGGAGCGCGAACTCCAAAGGGAAAGGAAAATGAGTCAGGACCAGAGATCCCTGGGTCCCCGTCCGTAGACAAGGCTTGTGCTTCTCACCTAAGTGTCTTTGCTGGTACCCGGCGCTCATGTCGCAGCTCGGTCCCTTCCCCTCACCAGTTGGAACGGTGGGGACAGAGAGCAGCCGAACACGCGTCTTCCGCCTGCAGTGTGTTCTGGGAGCCACACACAAGCGCCCGGTGCCCCGCACAGCCATCTTTTCCGCCGCACAGCCTCCCTGTCACCCTGAGGAAAATCACCCGGCAACAGAGCGGCCTTCCTTGCCCAAGGCCATTCCTGAGGAATCCCCTCATTAATTTCTCCCCAAGACAAGACTGTCACTTCCTCCTGATTCCCCGCCGCTCTTCATAGTGCTAGAACCAGCACCCTCCCCTGGCATCATGCCCACACGTCTCTCAGAGGACAGCGAGTCCCCACCCCTCCCTCTTGACCCGGGTCAGCTCCCAGGAGAACATACCAAGGTCCCAGCCTACTCTACAGTCAGCTGATGCTTACTGAGTTCTGTCCACTTCCTGCAGGGGCGGGAGCCTTGGCACCCTACCACCATCTCCAGGCTCAAACTCTAAAATATTTAAAGACAGGCACACAGCCGAAACCGGTTTGGCTCAGTGGCTAGAGCGTCGGCCTGCGGACTGAAAGGTCCCAGGTTCAATGCCAGTCAAGAGCTCGTACCCTGGTTGTGGGCACATCCCCAGTAGGGGGCGTGCAGGAGGCGGCTGATCGATGTTTCTAACTCTATCACTCTCCCTTCCTCTCTGTAAAAAAATCAATAAAATATATTAAAAAAAAAAAAAAAGACATGCGCACAGCAGTCCCGGTGAGCTCCTGGCAGCCTGCAGACATCTCTGGCCCCTGCGGCCCCCACAGTGCGTTCACCGCTGCTTTCTCTGGATTCTAATAAACAGAGGCCTCTTCCCCAGTTATAGGGATTGTCATTCCCAAAGCAAGCTTCTGGGTTCATTTATAAACCAACAAGAGATAGTTAGCTCCTTTTTTATTCTTTCTATCTCTGTCCGGAATATAAGGAAAAAAATATCTAAAAACCTGAAAGAGGCAAGTAACCCTGAGGTGCAAAAGGAAGGCCGAGAAATAAGCGATGCATTTTCCAATGGAGGGGGAGAGGTCGCCATCTGCTTCCTCCCCGGCCGCCACATTTCATTCCTCCTCTTAACAGTTTTATTTTTCTCCCCAGCCAGCTCAATACGAGTGAAACTCCATTATAACAAACTCCAAGGGCAGCTAAACTGTTTTATTGTGGTAGGATTTTGTTAACATGAGCACATGTCTAGAATTTCTATTTCTAATCTGTAGCCATTGGGAGAAGTGGCTACTAAGGTAAAGGGAGAGAACGAAGTAAAAGAGCTTGCATTTCAAGGGGGAGGGGGAGGGAGGGGAGGAGAAGCGAAGGAAGAAACCCACCAGTTGGTAGCAGTTCTTAAATAACCTCCCTCCCCAGCCAAACACCGGCCAAGAAAAGTCACTGCTCCCAGCGACATGGGATGCCCCTGCCAGAACTGGGAAAGGCAGCTCCAGGAGGGCAGCGGGAGGCGGGTGAGGGCTCCGCTGGTCATTCCTCCTGTGGTGGGTGTCGTCTGTTTACGCTCTTTGGACTGTGCTCCCCCATTTGACTTATTTTCTGGAGAAAACGACGGGAGAACCGGTACTAATAACAGCTTCCTGCTTCTAGCCTGTGGACCATTTACTTAAACCAAAGTTCATTGCCATTAAAACTCCCAGTACAGTCTACTAAGAAGGCATTTCTTGACTTTGACAAAGAGGTGTTCTACAAGTTGGTGCAAGTGACAATATCTAGATACTTGGAATATTGCATTTTTTCAAAGTTGTCTTCACTTCCTGTGGGGTGATTTCACAGGAGCCAAGCAGGTAGCAAGGGAGTTACAGGGAGCAAAGGTGTAGCAGGGCCAGAAAAGCATCATGATGTCACCCAGATGTCTGGCCTTCAGACAGGACCAGGGGCCGGGAGGCTCAGTGGTGCCTGCCTATAGTTCTTTAAGCCAGAGGTGGGGAATCTTCTTTCTGCCAAGGGCCATTGGGTATGTATAACATCACTCAAGGGCCGTACATAATTACCAACTTACAAATTAGCCTGCTGGTCAAACAATTAACTCACCCGTAATGCCTTGGCAGGGCTGACCAAATGATCTTGCAGGCCTCACAGGGCCCGTGAGCCAGACCTTCCCCAACCCTGCTAAGCAATAACCAAAGTTAATTGCTAAAAAGTAGTTTAAACAGCTGGCATTTAAAAAAAAAAAACAGTTTCTATATGATTCTTAATGATGGACACACGTCATTACAGGTTTGTCCAAACCCCTAGAATGTGCAACACCAAACGTGACTTCTCATGTAAACTGTGACTTTGGGGGAGTAACGATGTATAGGTTCATCTAAGGCAGTGGTGGGCAAACTGCAGCTCGAGAGCCACATGCAGCTCGAGAGCCGCAGTTTGCCGCTCTGTTGACTAATGAGTTTGCCGACCACTGACCTAAGGGAATGATGGTAGGAATCAGAGCATTAAAGCTAAAAGGAACTTACAGGTGGATCTGAATGGATCTGCCAACCAAAAAGCACTGGAGACACAGGTGCAGACCCTTAGACAGACTCAGGTAGGGCCTTGGGGAGAGGATCCTCCCCTCATCTGGTGGCACCCAGGGGTGCCAGGTGTCCCTCGCCAGGTGTTCTTGCTTTTAAACTAGAAGGTCAGATTGGACCCATGGTTTTCAACACCACTCCGGCCTCAGTTTTCTTCTCTTAAGAACCTGAAGGTGAGTGTGTGACTCCTCAGAGGCTGTTAATAATAAAACCATGAATTGAAACCTCAAGCTTTTCTGTTGCATCCCAAGCCCAAGTGTGTAAGTAGATTACATCCCAGCTTGCTTCTCTCCACAGAGCAGGTAGACAACTTCTGCTAGCCCTTCAACCCGGGGCCAAGACAGAAGCCTTCCCAGGCAAGGAGCCAGAAGCCCCCTCTTCACTCCAGAGCTGCGAGAAGTCAGTTTCATCTACATTCCCAATAAAGGCGGTTAGAGGTAAAAAAAAAAAAAAAAAAAGAAAAAGAAAAAGAAAAAAAAAGAATGGAAGTAGAGGTGTAGCTGGTGCTGGCTGGTAAAGTCTGGCTTCCAAACTCATCCTTAAAATTGATTTAAATGTTAACCTATAATGAGCTGTAACAGATGGAAATTCTAATCCCAGGAACAGAGTGGGGAAGGGAACTGAGTCAGCAGCGTGAGCCACGCACCTTGGGCTCTGGCTGAGGGCTGGCCGGTATCCAGCTGCTTCTTAGACCCAAGCCTGTTGGTACTGCGGCCCCAACACAGAACCTTGCACCCAGCACACCTGGCAGAAGCCCAACCTTAGGGAATCTCAAAATAAGGACCTTGGGTGACGCAAAGAGCCAAATACTCAGTTACCTCAGCAGACTTAAGAGGCTGCTTAAAAAACACTAGTGATTCCAACATACGGACCATTTATTTGTTTGTTTATTTAATTTCAGAGAGGATGAGGGAGAGAGAGAAACATCAATGATGAGAGAGAATCAAAGACTGGCTGCCTCCTGCATGCCCCCTATTGGGGACCCAGCCCATAACCCGAGCATGTGCCCTTGCCCACAGTCGAACCCGGGACCCTTCAGTCTGCAGGGCAATGCTCTATCCACTGAGCCAAACTGGCTAGGACAAGGATCATGTTTTATGTGAAAATCAATAAGCAACATTTTACACTATTTTCCATCAATTCGCAACCCTTACACATGCAAAGAGTAGAAACTTTGGCCAAACTGCCTCTCCCCATCTCCCCAGCCCCCACCCCCATTCCTTAAGGAGGGGCAGAGGATTCGCAGCCACTGACCTCCACTTCCCACCACTCATCCACCAGCCTTAGACCAGCTTGGCACGCACAGAGTTGGGTGCAGGTGGCCCAGGCCACTCTCCCTGTCAGCTGGGTCCCACTCTCCCAACCCCTCCTCTAAGAAGCCCTGTCTGGAGAAGAGAAACAAGAAGAGTTAAGGTTCTAGCAGGATCCATTCCAGTCAAGTCAGGTTGGGGTCCTGCCCATCTTCTCTTTATCATGTGATTTGGTGGCAAGGGAAAACGGAACAATCAGAAATGCAGTAACATTTTACAAAGAATAAATTTATTTCCAAATCCTGAATTATAACCAAATTACAATTCCCTCTAGGTCTGTTTTGCGGCTTTACACAAGAATTTTAAAAAACATAGTCAATGGCCAAGTCATTTATACACCAAGCGTCCTGGGGACAGTTTATTTGGACACGACGGGTCCACCACCTCTCGCAGCTCCTCGCTGCTCTGCGGCCCAGAGCTGCACTGAGGAGCCCTTCCGCCCTGGCAGAGCCTTGCCCTTGGCAGTAGCTCCCCTCGGGGCCATGATGCACAGATGAAAGCACACGGATGAAAGGGTGACGTCAGCAGGCCCGGGGCTCCAGCCACTCAGTCCCTGGCTCCATCCCCTGCAGGGACAGCCTCAGCTCATAGCCCAAAGCGGGCTGGCGTGCGGCGAGGGGTCATGGGCTCCCCCTGCTCTTTCCGACCGGGAGTGTAGATCTTTGTAGCCCTGGAGCGCAGAGAGGGGTCAGGAATCACACTGCTGCTCACTCTAACCAGGACCATAGCAGGACGGGGAGCCTGAGGCCTTGTGTTTCTCACTGGTGTGTGAGCAGGCCTCAGGCTGAGGTCTTCTCCCTGGCACACTGCCACTCCCCGGCCTTCCCCACTTGTGAGTGGGAGCAGCATAGACCACCACCTCGTTCAATACCCATTAAGGAATATTGTAAGATAGATACTTAATAACTCCTTTCTCATCCCCTGGGTGAGCTGTGGAGGAAGCCTTCCATCCACTCACCAGGCTACCACTCCAGCTGTGTCTCAGACTGGGCTGGCCTCTGTCCCCATTCCTAGGGGTAATCTCTAGGGCCCTGGGGTTTCCTATGAATTGGAGTGTCTCTGTGATTCACGGCAGGTAGGGCGGGCCTTCGGGGTGGCTCGGACCACATCTAGTAGTTTATGCCAATAAGATGATTTAGGACTGGGGCCACCAGGCCAGAAAAGCCAACCATGTCATTAGAGGGCTGTGCTTTGAGCCCAGCCTCTGGGCAGGAAGGAGGGCTGAGGCTGAGGCAAGCACATGGCTGCTGATTCCATCTATGTGCCTATATATGAACCCCTGAGAACGGCCCAGTGCTCAGGTGAGCTTCCCTATTGGCCATACTCGGTGTGTCCTGTCACACACCGACGTGCTAAAGCAGCCCTGAGGACAATGGGAGCTTTGTGCTGGGGACTTTCCAGACCTCATGCTATGCATGTCTCCCTTTAGCTGGTTCCAACTGGTATCCTTTTGCTATAATAAAACTTCCCTGAATTCTGTGTTATTCGAGCAAATTAGCATGACTGAGGGAGTCTGTGGGGATCCCCAAATCTGTGACAAGTTGGTCACAGGTGAGGGGTATCCCCCAGCTTGCAGCTGATGTCTGAAGCAAAACACTGTGCCCTTCCTGTGAAGGCTGACTTAACACCAGCACCAGCACAGACGTACAGTCCAAGGCGCTGCTCCCCTCACCAGTGCTTTCCAAACCCAGCTTGTCAGCAAAGCTGAGACCTACCTTGCTGCTCCAACCCACCTCTGACCCCAGAAGAACATGACCAACAAGGATCGGGGCTGCTGACCAGCACCCCCCTATGTCAGGAACTCCTCCATGTCTCCACACATGGCCACTATCAACTTCTGTCCCCAGCTCACCTCTACACATTCAACTTTTCTTAAACTGTGCCCCTGCATCAGGACCTAGTCGGTCCATCCAGCTGGTCCCTACAACCCCCAGGGGCTCCCTCCCGGCCAGGTCCCAAGTCAAAGCTCACTTGACACTGCCCAGGGGGCTGCGTTTCTCCTGCTCCTGCCGCCGGGCTCGCAGCTGCTCCTCGGCCAGCGCCATCTCCTCCTCCATGGCAGAGGCTTCCTCTTTGGCCCGCCGGCGGTTCTCCTAGAAAAGGGGGAGAGGTGCTGGGAGTCATTGGGAACCAGCGGGTAAGAAAGACTTGTCTGTCGCATCTCCCTGCTGCAAGCCAGGTGCTGTATAGACCACACAGCTCCGTGGCTGCCTCCCTGCACCAAGGCCACACAGAGCCTTCTTCTCTCAGTGATTCCAGACAGACACTGGATGATGCAAGCCTAACCCTTTCAGTTATGCCTCGGCATCCATTCCGCAGTACTTACATTTTCTTAGGACGTTCAGACTCTGTTAGGAAGCACAGGAAACAGGGAAGACATTGCCTCTGGCTGGACACTCTTACATAAGGAAGATATGCGCAGGCCCAGTGTGGGCAGGAGCACACTGAGAAGGGGAAAGCAAAAGCCCCCAGCATTCTGCAGCTCTAAGGAATGGCCCTGATGACACTAAGACCGTGCGGAGATGGAGTAAGAGTCAGGAGTTAGAATGGAGGGGTCAGGGGGAACCTCCGGGCGAGCTCAGCAGCATCGTAAGTGGGAGCACCAGGCTGACAGGAGTGTGAAGTGCACAGCACCACGAGCATTTGTGTGTCCTGGCCGATCGGCTGACCCCGAGTCTAATCAAGGCTTTAGATTAATTACTATTCACAGAAAGTACATGGCGTAGAGGCACTCATTCACCCCTTAAAGAACCAATCAGCCCAATACAGAACATGGAACATTCTACAAGATTAATGACCTGGTTTCTCCAATAAATCAATACCATCAGAAAGGGGGGAGGGGAAGACAGAGCCTTCTCTAGAATAAAAGACTTAATACATAAAACTTGTTATGTATCCAATATTTGGATCCTAATTCAAGCAAATTAATTATAAAACAATCTTTGAGATAAAAGAGGAAATCTGAACAAGGACTAGAAACTTAGGTGACACTTAAAACTTAGATGATTAATGCTGTTGAGTGGTACTTGCATGGAAGTTATGTTTTAATTTTTAAAAGTCCTTTTAGAGATACAAAGTTCAGGTATTTATGGATGAAAAAACATGTTGTCTGAGATATGCTTTAAAATCTTCCAGGAAAAAAGTAGAGGGGGATCAGACGGTGATGTGTCCTCAATACCAGGCTGAGGGGAAATGGATCCCAGAGGCAAATAGAACCTTCATGAAAAGCACAGGAGCCTTACCTGCCGAGACTTCCCTGCCTGTTTCACACTGTAGAACATGGGGCCCAGCTCCGCCAGCCACTCTCCGTCCACAGCGGTCACGCACTGCATGTACTCCTGCAGGCAGAGGGCCACAAGTGGTGGTCACAGAGGGCCAAGGCTTCAGGCTGTCCCTCCCAGGGTGGCTCCACAATCAGGAGCTCTGTGGGAAGGGCCCTAACCCCCAGCCCTCTGAGGCTGAAATAGGCAAGGAGAAGCCTTGGACAAGTGAATGTTAATCCCTTTTCCCACCAAAATTTCCCCATGCTTAAGAAAACGCTGCCTAGTATCCAAGAGAAAAGGCCCAGACCCTCAAAAAACCATTCTCATGATGACACCTCAGGGTTGCTTGTCCACAGCCAAGACCACTGTAACTCAGAGGTTAATTCTGTGCAAGGTTCCCCAAACACTCACCTGAAAACCATCCTCAACTCCCCTCAAAGCAAGGCACGTGGTCTCAAGCCTCCCAAGGTCAAAGCTCATCCCAGAAGGCAGGTCGGCCTATGTCATGCAAGCCGCCTCAGCAAACTCACCTTGGTGGTCATGACCAACTCGTGATACACTATGTAGTCTGGGGTGTAGCCCATTCCAAAGAGGGAGCTGGTGGGGTGCAAGTGGCAGGGCATCCCTGTCCGGATATTCACGTACTCCCCGATTCCCTAGGAAGAGACACAACAGATGGCCACATCAGGAAGACGCTGCTCATTTGGGCAGCTAACCTGTCCCTTTAATAAGACCTCGACACAGGCTTGTGGGGAGGCCCAGATCTGCAGGACTGCACAGTGAGAAGAGAAGCACCTTCCTGGGCACAAATATCAGGCCAGAAAGAGGCCAAGCTCCAACAGGCTCACCTTGAGCTTGGCTGCCTGGTGGAAATAGGCAGCACAGATGCACTTCCTGACGATGTCCCAGTCGGTGCCACAGGAGGCCAGACTCATCCTCTGCTGCACCATGATGTCCTTGAGCTGAGCCCGCACCTCCCGGACCTAGAGCAGGACACAGGTAGGCACGGATGAAGCCCCCTTCCCGAGGACACAGGTAGGCACGGATGAAGCCCCCTTCCACCCCTCAATCCAACATCCCGCTTATCTGGGTCAGAGCCACACCTTCCGCATGGCCTTGGCATGGATAAAATGATCGTTACACCAGATGGTAGAGTAATTATTGTTCTTCCACTGAAGGTAAACATTCAGGTAGGTCAAATGGTCACTCTCAGGGACAGCAAACTTCTCCCGGATTTGATCACTCTCCTCCTCTCGGCCCTAGGAAGGAAAAGGGGACCTCTGAGCACAGGGGTGTCCAGGTCCTGTGAGAAGAGGCTGAAGTTTCTCACACTATCACCTACCCACACCCACAACTTCACACACATCCATCTAGTGCTCTAACAGTATAAGAAAGATAAGGTAGTTTACAAGATTCATCCTTATGGTGAGAGTTTAGGCACAATCATTCTAAAAGACAAAAAATGCTCTTGCAAATTTTCAAGCCATCCTTTCCCCTCACCTTGACCCCAATCTGCTTAACTGAAAACAGCAAACTCATTATTTAGAAACCATGACTCCTATCCCTGCATTCCATTTTTTCAGTATTTTTTATACACACACACACACCCTCTTTCTCTAAAACTAATAAACATACCCTTTTCATCCAAGGGTATGATTATTGGTTTTAGAGAAAGAGGGTGTGTGTGTGTGAGAGAGAAAGAGAGAGAGAGAGACATCGATAGGTTGCCTCCTTTATGTGCCGAGAGAAAGAGAGGGAGGGAGGGAGAAAGGAAGAGAGAGAGAGGAAAAGAAAGATAGAGAGAGAGAGAGAGAGAGAGAGAGAGAGATAGGTTGCCTCCTTTATGTGCCCGGACCAGGTATCAAACCCACAACCTAGGTATGTGCCCTGACTAGGAATCAAAACCACACCTTTTGTTACATGGACTGATGCTCCAACTAACTGAGCCCCCCAGCCAACGCTCCATTCCATTTTAATAACAGAGAGAGAAACTACTGCCCTCTCTAGTCCTTCTCGAGCCCAAAACTCTCCTGAGGCTTCTGGGAAGAAAAAAGAGCTATCTCCGCACCTTGGGCCTGTAGAAGATGGCTGGGACCGAGAGCATGGAGACAATGAGCAGGATCTCAGAGCTGCAGCCCATGTCACAGGACACAATGAGCATCTTGGACAGGGCTGGGTCCAGCGGGAACTCCACCATCAGCCGCCCAGTTGAGGTCAGACCACCTAGGAGAGAGGAGCAAACCAGATGTTCAATGAACACAGTCAGGTGCAGAGGCAAAGAACCCAGGCACCAACACCCAGGAGGCCTTGCCCGGCTCCCAGGGCCAAGCACCTGTGTTGTCCAGGGCTCCAAGGATCCAGAGCTGATACATGGAGTTGAGCATGTTGTCCTCCGGGGGCGGGTCCATGAAGTGGAACTGCAGCAGGTCCTGCACCCCCAGGGACTTGAGGAGCAACACCACATTGGCCAGGTTGGTCCTCTGGATCTCGGGCACTGTGGTGGTCAGGAGCTCATTCTTGTAGGCGCTCTGGGTGTAGAGCCTGCCAAGGAGAAGACCGAATGCCACTGCACCTACCAGCACACTGGGCCCTGAGCCCTCCAGCCGCCTGGCTGCCTACACAGTACTGACGCTCCCTCAGCTTCCACTATGTGGGCCCCCCGAACAGCCAGGACAGAGGCCACAGGTAGGAGAACTCCTCACTTCCTCCCCGCCTCTCCCCACTTTCTCTCTGAATTGTAAATTTCCACCTATTCAAAACTCTGTCTTGCCAGCTTACTCTTCTGCTAGAGGGTCCTATGTGCTTGTTTCATTTCTGGAACCAAATAGCCTGGAACTAGAATTATTGCTGGGTTTTATTTTCTTCATACTTTTCTGTATTTTCCATAGTGAATACATTATTTCTGAAAATTAGGACCAAACAAAGAATAGTTGGAGATGTAAAAAAGAACCAATGATGTGTGTCATCTGCTCAGATTTATCCCCTAAGGGAAAATATGTTGTAATTATTGGTCTTCTACTGTAAGCACATTAACATAGGTCTACCTAAAACCCATAACTGCTTTGACCTCAGAGCTGCCTGGAAAGCTACTTCTTCCCCTCAACGGTGAATGATGAGAGGACCAACAAGTGGCAGCCCCACCATTGGTCCCCAATTTCTGCTGGATCACAGTCCAATCCCGCCACCCCAGCCCTGACCCCACACACAGCAATCCCAGCGCCGCCCCGAAAAGCAGGCTGGCACGGGGTTCCTACCTGAAACACTGACCTGGGCCCGTCCTGCCAGCTCGCCCCGACCTCTGGTTGGCGTTGGCCTGGCTGATGGGGTAGATCTGCAGAGCATCCATGCCAATCCTGGGGTTGAAGACCTAGGAGGAGCAGCAAAGAGCTGATTAAGGTCAGAATGAAGGGGGAACGGAAAAGAGGGGCAGCCTCGAGACAAACACATCCCTGGTTGTTACACTCTGCAGAGCAGTGTCTCAGCAACACAGGCAGGATAAAGAATGAAGCACAGAGCAAGTTCAGAACTCAATAAATGTTAGTCTCTTACACCAACACCACCTTCATGTGAATCCCTCGTTGGAGAGCAGAGGACCCAGCGCCTGCTTCCCACCCAGACCAGGCTTTGGGGGAGGGCCCTGGGCCCCAGCGCCTGTGTCTTCTCTTACCTTTAATTTGCAATAACCCGAATCAATAACAAACATGATGCCGTCGACAGTCAAAGATGTCTCAGCAATGTTGGTGGCAACGATACACTTCCGAACACCATCTGGAGCCTGCAGCCGGGCAAGGAGGTACAGGGAGGGAAAGCTGTAGACCTTCAGATGGCCAAGACCACCCCCTGAACCAGAGGAAGCATCATGTCCCACCCCTGCCAGAAAAGTAACTCCTGCTCTCTCTTGCCCTCCTTTGTGAGAACCCTGGTGGACCCAGAGGTCAGGGCCCAGGAGAGACAGACGTTCTTGCTGCTGTACCTTCTGGAAGATTTTGGCCTGGAGGTCGGAAGGCAGCTGGGAGTAGATGGGCAGCACGGCCAAAGCGGGTGCATTCTCCAGTTCTTCCAGGTGTTCCACAATCTGGTCTGAGGTCACCTGAGGTCACAGCAACCATAAGACACTGTATGTGCAGACACAGGATACACCCGCCCATCACAGCCACGACCAGACACGCACCTCTATGTCCTCCTGGCCAGGCATGAAGATGAGGATGTCCCCAGGGGCCCCTGACAGGTGCACCTGCAAGGACTGCTTCACTGCGGCCTCCACGTAATCCTCCTGCGGGGTCTGCAACACCAGCCAGGGACAGCGTCAGAGGAAAGTGTCGAGGGAAATGCAGGCCAGGCACCTCTCTGGGAACCAGTGGCCCAGGCACTAGTCTAGGGCTAGAGATGGCAGACTTTCAGGGTTGCCACCCCTGCAGATGAGCTGGACTAGCCCAGGGGCCCCACGCTTCCGCTCCAAAGAAACCATAAAACAAAACATACCCAGAGCACAGTCCTTTGGCTCTAAGCCCGGGAGCTGCAGGCAGCCCCAGGCGCCTCACAGTACCCACACCTTTCCCAACTCAGTACCCTCTCCTGCGCCCTCCAACTTCTCCTCAGAGCTCAGGGTCAGTTCAAAAACAGGAGGCCTCAGTACCTTGCTGAAGAGGATGTCAACAGGGAAGGTCCGGCCAGGGATGTGGAAGATGGGAACATTCCCAAAAAAGGCAGCAAATTTCTCTGCATCCATAGTGGCCGACGTGACAATGAGCTTCAGGTCTGAGCGCCGAGCCACCACCTAAGAGAAGAGGTCAGTCAGAGGCTTCCCCACAGGTTTGGGACCCGCGGCTTCCATCCTCCAGTCTCATCAACGAACATTATTCCCAAATGAAACAGAGCCGAAGCTGATGCACTGGCACGCAGGTGCTTAACAATCCTAAAGACCGAACCCATGGAGCCACAGCCAGGAGAACATGAGCCACTCAGCTGAGCAAGGACAGAATCAACTCCAAAAGCAGGTCTGAAGGCAGCAACCAAGGGCCGTGGGACATTCTGGCCTGAAAGACGCCCAGCTTCCCCAGGCTGGACCCCAGCCCAGCAAAGCGCCCCGGTCACTGCTTGCCGACAGTCAAAGCCCCGCGGACGCAACCCCGCAGCCCTCACCTCCCGCAGCAGCCCGAAGAGCACATCCGTGTTGAGGGAGCGCTCATGTGCCTCGTCCATGATGATGGCACTGTAGTGATCCAGGTCTGCTTCCCGGAGGGACTCTCGGAGCAGGATCCCGTCAGTCATGTACTTGATCAAGGTGTTTTCTGAAGTGCAATCTTCAAAGCGGATGGCATAACCCACCTGGAGGTCAGAGAGAGAAGGCTCAGACGCTCTGACACAGCTCACCACTGTCACACCCCGTGCTGGGTCCAGGCCATAGATCATCTCAAATAGATGGGACTACTGGGTGATGTCTACAACTCAGCCCTCGCCCACTCACCTCCTCACCAAGGTTTCCGCCCATCTCTTCACTGACTCTCTTGGCCACCGACATGGCCGCCACACGCCGGGGCTGGGTGCATCCAATCATCCCGTAGTCCGTGTACCCATCTTCATGCAGGTATTGGGTCAGCTGAGTGGTCTTACCACTCCCCGTCTCCCCAACCACAATCACAATGCTGTTGTCTCTGCGAGGGAGAGAAAGCAAAGGACAGATCAGCCGGAGTGGAGGACCACACCCAACCTCCAAGAAGATGCTGCCACCTCCTGTCCTACTTCTGGCTAGTCAAGCATGCCTGCTTAGAGAGGAGGATTTCCCTGGGAACACAGATACCCCCTGAAAGGTCTAAAGGATGGTGAGGTTTAAACAAGCGAACCATAGCAAAACAATGCCATCTTGCTTGCTGTCCCTTCTCCGTCAGATGTAATGCCCAAAAGGAAAAGAACTGCCAAGTAAACACAGGGCCAAAGGAGGCACGGATTCCGGGCTGGAATTCCCCGGCCCTGGGCAGTTACCTGATAATAGTGAGCAGCTCCTGCTGCACAGCGAAGATGGGCAGGTACTGCCTCTGCTCCAGAATGGACTTCTTCTTGGCGAATTCGCTGCTGGCCTCGCTCTTTTTCTTCATGTGATCCGCAAACTTCTGTTCTGTCCTGAGAACACACGGCAGCCTCAGCACCCTGCACGATTTCTCCCATTTTCCTTCCTGATCAGGTTACTGCCCTTCTTCCTAAGCCCAAGAATGAGGACTGCTTCAACAAGACCTAGTAAACGTTCAAGACACTGGAGCAGCCAGGGGGTCTGAGAGGCACCCGCCTCCTCCAGCCTGAAGGAGCAGAGCTGCTGTGTGAGAATCATCATCCACAGCACAGCAAACACCCTGTCAAACAGAAAGGGCTCAGAGGAGTTACAGACTGGCAGGTGGGCAAGTCCTCTGCTCTAAAAATGAGGTCAGCCAGAAGAGGAGCTGAAATGACATCCATAGAGTGCCAGGGGCAAGTTCAGCACAGCCCCTGAGGGGCTAAAAGGAGGAGTCATGGCCGCAGAAGCAAAACCAAGGTCAGACCTCCGACCTCCTCTCGACCAGATGGTGCAGTCTGTAAGGCTTCATTTCCAAAGAACTGTGAGAACAGTCGACCTAATATTTCCCTACTTCTCCTAAAAGCACTCAAATATCTGACACAGGCACACATCCCAAGACTCAAAAGCACTATGCAGTTTCCCAAGACTTCACAGCAAAAAGATTCCAGCCCAATGCTCCGTGAGTCCACACAGTCTTCCCCCACCGCCTCCCAAGACTTTTCCCACGATCTGAAAGCTTCCCCCTACTAATTCCTAGTGGCTCCTGGTCAGCTAACAATTAACCTTTAAGGGATGAAATTTCCTAGAAACTAACAAGGGCTCATCAATAGTATCAACTTCTTGCCCTGGCTGGTGTGGCTCAGTTGGATTATTATCTCATACACTGAAAAGTTTCATGTTCAGTCCCTGGTCAGGGCACATATGTTTCTCTCTTTCTCCCTTCCTCTCTCTAAAACCAATTTTAAAAAATAGTGCCCACTTCTCCTTTAGGACACTTAATTCAGATGACAGTTCCACAGGGCTTCAGATTCTTCAAAGGACAAGCTTCCCAAGAGACATGTGAGTCCAGCCACCTCCCCAATGTGGGAACCCTAATAAGCACTTCCCCAACAGTGCTTTGGACACCTCATCACTACCTGATAAGACAGCCCTTTCTATTTTTGAACCTCTGTTAAAAACACCTCTTCCTTATGTTAAACTGGAATCTAAGGGGGCAAAGCCCACTTCCTCCCACCAACACCTGAGAGGCACTTCAGCAGAGTGGCTCAGAGTGGGCTCCTAAGCTAGACTGTCTGGGGCTGACCCTCCCTCTACCATTTATCAGCTGGGTGACCTCGAACAAGTTACTTAACCTCCCTGGGCCTCATTATCCTCACATGAACTGGGAATAACAGCACCTATCCCATGGAACTGTGGTGGGAACTCAGTGAGCAAGTAGCTGAGGCCATTAGCGCTGCCTGGCACAGAGGAAGCTCCTGTAATAGCAGCAATAAGAATAATATCTAGGGAAAGTTGAAGATGGTAAAAAAGAAAGACCAGGAGGAAGGGTCCAGAAGAGACCAGAAGACTCCAAGTGACACCACTTTCTGATTCCCGAGCCCGAATCTTATTAGTTCCAATGCAAGTGCCCCTGAGGGCCCATCGTTGGAGATGGCTCCCTGCTGGCGGAGACTCCTACCTGTAGTCCACTTTACCATCCTCTGTTAGCGCTTTATCTGGTTCTTCCTCTTTTTTGACGCCCATTATATCTCCCAGTTTGGTTCCAGCCAGTTCCCAGTGTTTGTGTTGAGCCTGAAAAAGACACAAAAAGTAAGTCATATCTGTGATACCACTGTGTTCAGGAAAACCAATCCCAGGATACGGGCTTCATCAGCAGCAGGTGGTCAATTCCCACAAGGCATTCCATCTTCAGCCTTAGGGTCCCAAAGCGCCCGGCCCAGCAAAGGTCCTGGTGGAGGGACACAATGCCCTGTGCCAAGGACTGGTTCTTGCTCTGTGAGTGTCCTTTAACTTCCAAAAGGAACACTACCTCTGAGCTCTAATATGACTTTAAAAAGGAAAAGAATATGCAGACTCCCCAGCCACAAAGACAAGAAGCCAACCTTCTTGCGTTCCTTTTGCTCCCTGTGCTTCCGCACTGTTTGACTGCCTTTTCGAGCGATGATGGCCAGGTCGGAAGTGGCATCCTTGACGGGAATCACAGGTTCTGGCTGCAGGAAGTGGAGGGAAAGAGAAATTTCCACTGACCATTAATCTCAACAAGAAGGTCCATTTCCCAACAGCCCCTTTCCACTTCCACTTCCGGTCTTTCTGAGCTTTCTTGTCTCAGGCCACAGAGGGACCTCACCTGCTTGGTGAAGACGATGCGCCCGTCCAGGAAGGGCGGCACCAGATTGTGCACCATCAGATGCACCTTGGCTGCGCTGTCCTCTTCAAAGTCCTCATCCACCTCCAGCCGGTGGACCACCCCGCTGGTGAGCATGCGGTTGGTCTCCCAGCGTTCGTTATCCTGTGAGAACACAGTGAGAGGTCACACTCAGAGTGAAACCAAAGGTGGTTCTGAAAGGTCATCAGGCAAGTGCACGCAAGAAGTCCTGACAGAGGACCCTGGAGGCTGCCGCGATGTCACAGGCCTCTCCACCCTGCAGCTCCTTAGATCAGAAGATTCGCTGATCCCAAGTCACCTGCAGGGGCACTTTCTATCTCATCCAGAACCTCTACCTGGACACACAAATGGTGACTGTCCTTACCCCATTCAGAGACTCAAAAAACACAACACAGAGCCAAGCCCCACCATACCAGTTCCCATCAACAGCACCGCTCAAGGAAGTACTGCAAAGAGAAGTTTTAAGGTGGGTTTTTTAAGCTACTGTAAAGTTCCACACACTCCCCTCCTCCACCTCTAAGAGATACAGCTGCTCCTGGCACTTCAGATGTGGGGACACTAACTGTGGGGCCATCACACGCACATGACCCACACTGCTGCTCCCACACGCCCCGGCTCCAGCTGAACCTGCTCCCACCGCTGTGGGCAGCAGCATCACCTCATTGATCTGTCTCCGCTGAGCCGAAATGCGCTTCTGCTTCTGCTTATGCAGGTGCTGCTCCCGCCTCCTCACGTAGTCCTCGGAGGAGTAGGCCAGGGGATTGTGGAACTCATCATAGCCTTCATCCATCATGTACCAATCCCGGTCGGCTTGCTGTAGTGCAGAAGACCAAGCACAGGGAACAGGAAACAGATCACGTTTATGCACAAGACATGGCCAGAAGGGGAGGAGGTTTGGTAAGAAGTCACTGGTACAGTGGAGCAGCCCTATGAGAGGTGCAGGATGTCACCCCATTCTGAAATGAGCCTCTTCAGGAGACTGCAGTGACCAACGACATATGTAAGACTTCCTATGGCAATTCATGTCAGCACTTCTCAGATTCACCACATGGTGGCACCAACACATAACTAGAGAATTTGGGTGGGTCCTGCCTTAGGTGAGACATTTCATTGGGAGTCTGTGCCTCTGGAGATTCCAGAGCTGTGGGACTGAACAAGGTCAGCTTTCCTGAGAGTGTCATCAAAGTCCAATTCCACTAGAGTGTTACTCGTGGCCCCTGTGCTCGGACACATCCTGTCATCCATTCCCCGATGATGGTCATCATCCCTCACTCAGTCCCTCAAAGATAAAAAGTGTTTACCCTCTGGTCATCCTCCCATTGCTGCCGCTCCTCTTCTGTGTCAAATGAAATCCCTTCTTCTCCATCCTCACGTCTCGCTGAAGGAGAACACGCAGCAGTGAGACCACACCACCCAGCTTATCCCCAGTGGCCACCAACAGATCTGCAAGGTGCACCACTCCTGAGGCACAGCTTTGCTCAGCCTGACCAAGGGGGGTGACCCTGCCTCCTACCGCCTACTCCCACACAGCCTTACCTCGGCCCCTGGACAGACGCGGGGTGGACCCTAAGTGTCTTCTGTCATCAGCCCACTCATTGTACTTGTAGGATGGGGTTGGCAATGGTGTGTCGTCTGAGTACTTGCTCCTCACAGACCTGGGAAACAGTATAGCCAGCATCACTAAGCAGGCTGAGACATGTCCCCGAGCTGCCACCTGGTCTCCCAGCCCAGAGCCCTTTGCCCTCATCCCATCCACCCATGCCACCCATCCAGGGAAACTAGGCTGCTCTGCCCAGGGCATCACCTATCCCGATCTCGACTGGACGGCCGGTGGCTCCGTTCAGAATCCCGATAGGAGGGTGTTGGGGAGGGCGATTCCCACTGGGAGCGCCTCGAGGAGCCATAGCCACTGTCCTCTTCCTCCCAGGTAGACCTTGACGGGGTGGCTGCGTCTGGGACACAAAAGACACATCCATAGGAAAAATGTAAATTAACCAGGACATGGCTCTAGAACTACTAGCTAAAAGTCAACTTCCCAAATTTATTTTACTATTTATAAACTTTGTATCTATTTGTAAGGGATAAGATAGTTCTGACGGTTTTTAAAGATATCTGCGTTTTGCCCTGCGTGGTTTAGCTCAGTGGACAGAGCATCAGCCTGTGAACTGAAGGGTCCCAGGTTCAATTCTAGTCAAGGGCACATGCCTGGGTTTCGGGCTCAATCCCCCAGTGGGGGGCTGCAGAAGGCAGCCAATCAATGATTCTCTCATCATTGATGTCCTTCTCTCTCTCTCTCCCTCTCCCTCTCGCTTCCTCTCTGAAATCAATAAAAATATTTTTAAAAAAGATATCTGCATTTTAACAGTTCAGTTTTCAACTGTGTTTGTAACATTTCAAGGAATTTCCTATTTGTCTCTGCAAACATACCCTTTAAATGTAATTTTTTTTTAATTTTTTAATACATTTTATTGATTTTTTACAGAGAAGAAGGAAGAGGGACAGAAAGCTAGAAACATTGATAAGAGAGAAACATCGATCAGCTGCCTTCTGCACACCCCCCACAGGGGATGTGCCCGCAACCAAGGCACATGATCCCTTGACCGGAATCGAACCCGGGACCCCTCAGTCCGCAGGCTGACACTCTATCCACTGAGCCAAACCGATCTTGGCCTTTAAATGTAATTATTTTAATGGCTCCTTCTTCTGCTCTCCAGCTCCTATTCTTTCCTGCCACATAGAAGAGTGGCCATTCAGTAAGCCGCCCCTCACCTTAAAAGAGCATATCCATCTTCACAGAGAGGTCCAAGGCCTTCCCACCCAACTCAGAACCAAAGAGTGCTAGACGTTCCTGATGGGATCAGGAATTCCTCTGCCCACAGCAGTCCCACTGAGGAGGAGGAGTTGCTCACCCTGCCCTTTATACGCCGGACCCCTCACAAACCACCACCAGCAGCGCTCAGTCTACCTTTAGGTCGGTGTCTCGGGCTCTCGGGTTCATTTCTCCGGCTGCGCTCTGACCCTCCATCCCGTTCTGATCTGCTGCTGTGCCTGCTTCTGTCCCGCTCATCTGCCAAGAGTAACACTCAGAGCTTAGAAAACATGTGTCCCATCCCATCTTCCACCCGTCTTCACCCTCAGGAAAGGACAGGCCTTCCCCTCACAGGTACAACCTGCACTGCTCTACTACGATCCAGGGGCTCCTGACACTCACATAGCCCCATTTTTTCAAGGGGAAAAATAGTTACTGGCTAGAAAGTTTCAAACTCACAGTAAGTTACTTCCCTGTAAGAATTCAGAAAAGGACAGTTACAAGTCTATAGTGAGTAGCTACTTAATAGTTACAAGTCTATAAGCTATAAAACTTAAACAATACTGAGCTGGACTATTCTAGCTTTATTCCATAGCACTGTCCTTCCTCTATCATTAGCACTATTGTCAACTCTGGTGTCTCAGACATGCTACTCATTACCACTCAGTTTCATAATAAAAGGAAGACCACGCATTCAAACATAGCAGCTATGTTGCAAGTAACAGTTCTTAAACTGCTATTCCCAATCTCAACAGGGTCAAAACCAATCAGAATGACATTACGTAAATAGGGCTCCTTAATTTAATGGGCATCACAAAAAGTCCTGCAACAGGAAAGATGCTGTCGTGTTCATTCAAATCTTAATGGGCTACGGGACTGTGCTGGGCAGTCTACCTCTGTCTCTCTTGCGGTCACCATCTCGATCCCGTGATCTCTCCTTCCGATCCTTCTCTTCTTTGGATGAGGCATAGACACCATGCTCCCGGCGCTCCCGCTCTCTCTGCCGACTACGTTCCCAAAACTCTTCGCTCACACCACCGGGATGGGACGGAGTCTCTACCCGAGCAGAGCGATAATGTCTGAAACAGGGAGGGCAACAGGTAAGGAGAAAAGCCTTGCCCACCCCTGGCTGTGCCCAACAACTGACCTGTCCTTTTCCACTTTACCCCCTGGTCTGCAGGCTTCCGCATGGCAACAACCCAAAGCCTTTCTAACCACCACCATCTACTCGCCGGTCTCCTTTAAATGTTCGCCACAAATCTGAAGAACCTACCAGTTCCTACCCACCCGCAATATTATGAAAATAAAATAAATCCAAGAAAACTGAGAGGTAAGTGTGGGGCGTTATTTTCTGGCCTCCACTTTCACTGTCTCTGGGTCAACCCATCCCTAAAGCCTTTACCTGTCTTTCCGGCTACCTCGACCAGACTGGTCACTGCCGTCCTCCTCGCCATCCCTCTGGTCATCCTTGCTCTCTTCCCAGTCCTTGTAGGAAGACACTTTGGATTTCTTCTTGTCCTCCCCATCGTCCTTCTCCTCTCGCTCCCTCCGCTTCAGGGACGCCAACAAGTCCAGGCCCAGCAACGAAGGGCGGGGAGCAGGGGCCTTAAAGACGTGCTGCTCACTGGCGGCGCTTTTGGTCTTGCAAATAAGACCGCCGACCTGAGAGTCCCCATCGGTGCCTTCCAACCTGTGGATGGAGGTGTCTTCACTGGCGTCCTCCATGATTCCCCTGAAAGGGAAACAAACCATTTGGCAAAGGACACGAGAGGCGGAAAGGCTTAGATGTGCTATATCCTAAGATAACTGTAGTCGTAGGTATATTTAAGACCAGGATTTCTTAAGTACCGCTTGCTAAGATCCTTCCATCAGGTCACCGACAATCTCAAAAGATCATCCTACTCCCACCTCAACACACTTAAGAAACATACACACATTCACCCCAAATACCAGGATCCAAGACAGCATCCTCGGACACACTTATTAGAGCATGATGACATATATAAAGGGAGTATCGGGGATTTGAAGTCAAACTCAATTACATTCCGTTGGAATCCAGGTTCCTAATTATTTTCTACCTGTATGAGTGTAACCAAATAACTTAATCTTTGGTTAGGCATACTTTCTACATCTATAAAATGGAAACACTTTTTGCTCTAATACATGGACTTCTTGTGAACATCAAACAAGAGAGAACATGGGAAAGCTCTCTGTAACTGTAAGAGTTACATAAATGTGATTATTACATCGTATTCTAGGTTGCGCTCCTATGCTGGGTCCCTTGCCATTTTTTTACATGAGTTCTATCTCTCCCTCCCTTTAAACTCACAGAGACTGCAGAGACTTTGGGGGACAAGGCTACCATCTATGTGATCCATACTTTACTGGCTATTTTGGGACCCGTTTTATATAGAACTCAAACTCTGTTTAAAAATAATCTATATTCACCAAAAACATTGATGAGAAGCACTAGGTTAGAAAATGGGTGTTTCTGAAGAGTATTTATTTAGGTGGCTGTAAGATTTCCTGGTACTCCACCTATAATAAATTCCTCTTTACCTCCCATTATACACCATCCACTTGTGAACATACACCAGTTCTGAGCGCTTGGCTAATTCCCCTCATCCCAACAAGTCAGTGAAGCAGAAGAAGTGTCAAGGAGCAGTGTACCACCAGAATCCAGAATGGTTTACACAGGTCAAATTAACATGCACAGAGGAATAGAGTCAAACAGACTAGACACATAATACGGACACAGAAACAAGAGCTACGCTTTGAAAAATGTCATGAGGGCCCTGGCCAGTTTCCTCAGTGGTTAGAGCATCGGCCAGCCAACTGAAGGGTCATGGGTTTGATTCCCGATCAAGAGTCATATCTAGGTTGTAGGTTCAGTCTCACCCCAGTCAGGGCATGCGCAGGAAACAACCAATCGATATATCATATTAATGTTTCTCTCTCTTTCTCGCTCCCTCCCTCCTCCTACCTTCCTTTCCCCCACCCTTCCACTTTCTGAAAATCAATGGGGGGAAAAAAATATCCTCAGATGAGGATTAACAAAGAAAGGAAAGGGAAGGAAGGGAAGGAGGGAGAAAGGGAGGGAGGGAAAAGAAAGAATAAAAATGTCATCGGATAGAAGAGAGAAGGAAAAGCTTCATATTGATGACATCTGGATATACCCGTGAGAAAATCTAAACCAGAAGGTAGAGCCGTACAGGCTCTGCTCAGAAGTAGACGAAACGAGAAAATATACCCCTAGAATGCCATTCTAATGCAGGAGAAAGAGCCTTGACTTGTGTCTGTCTTGCTGATGCTGTACTCCATGCCTCGCAAAATAAAGGTCTGGTGAATAAATGGATTGATGGATTTAAACGGTTTAAAGGGAAACAGAAAGTGAACCATTTGGAGAGTGAGCAAGAGAAGATAACCGCAGCCCTAGACGAGGTGTCTGACAGCAAAACTTAATTAGCTGCTGG
>JAAGEH010000452.1:14791601-14931336 GCA_011751065.1 Lasiurus cinereus
GGGGACAGGAAAGAGGCCGGGCATGTTTAGTAAGGGCGGAAGTGGCTCCGCGGCTTCCGGTCAGAGCCGGGTCAAGTAGGCGGCGACTAGAGTAACCGGTTTATGGGGCTACGCTGGTTCGTCTCCTGCGCCTGTGCGTTTTCCTCTTCCGTTTCCGTCCCCTGAAGTGGACCGCCCAGGGTTGCTAGGCAACAGCCCCCCCCCCGCCCCCCGGATGCTTTGCCTTAAGGGTCCCTGAGCGCTTCGGGCAGAAGAAAGAAGCCGCCCGGGCCCTGACCGGGGAGAAAGAGACCGGGTCGCCGACCGCCCCGGAGTTGGAGGGAAGAAACTTGTAACAAATAAAGTAAGTGTCGCCTTCCTGAGCGCAGACATCACTCAACGTGAATTAGTGACCCCGGAACTGCTCGGGTTGGAGCCCGCGGCTGGAGCCTGTGTTTTTCGAGGGTGAACTGTGTTTCCCACACCCGCTGGGGCATCTGGGCGCTCGGGGGCCCCGACGGAAATTAGACGCCGGTTTCCGACTGCGCGGGCCGCAGGCGCCCCGACTCCCGCTTCGTCCCAGGGCCCGCTGCGTGGCCTATTTAGAAAGTCGCGCGCTCCGTGTAAATAAACCCCCCCTGGGTGTTCGGCGATAGCCACTGATGGTGTGTGGGGATGTGCCTCCCCAGTTATTTTTGTTTGGAAGTTTGTCCCGTAGCTACGTTTGGCACCTAGACTGTAGGATGTGGTGTCACACCGCTTTGTAACTTGTTATCCGGAGAAACTATACAGTATCCGCGGTGTTTCTCTCCAACACAGTGCTTGCTTAGTGGCCTCTAGCAGTACGTTGCAGAGCTGTACTATCTTTTATTTACCCATCCCCTGTTAAATTGCCGCTTAAGCTAATTGCAGTGGTTGGTTGGTTGGTTGTTTTTAGCTAATGCCACTGTACATGGGATGAACATCCTCGGTGTGTAAATCTTTGTGCACAGGTCTAACTATTTCCTAAGAGCTAATTCTCCGAACGGGAATTGTTGTTCAGAGAGTATTTCAGGTTTCTTTCCAGAAGCTTTTGCCTCTCTAGGTTCCAGCGGGGACTGTGAATGCCTGCCCTTCATTCACACTCTTTCCATTTTTTGTTTCATCTTTACCAATGCAATGGCTTTTTAAAACATATCTTTTTAATCTGCTCACTGTAGTATATTTATTGTCCATTTGTACTTCTTTTGTGACTTCTCTTTGGGTATCCTTTGCTGTGGACATTTTCTTAGGTCTTTGTCTCAGTTTCTCTCTCCTTCCAACATTTATCCAGTCTCCACCCACGCCCACCCCTTGGCAGCTTTGCCCTCCCCTCACTCCCTCCGGTTTATCGGTAACATACAGGAGTCGCTGTTTGTTTAAATTCTAGTGGTGGGTCAGATTCCTCTGCTCTTTGACGTTCCCTTTCATCAGTAATTTGTTCTACCACTCACATCTGATGAAGCCCCTCCTGGCAATCAGCTTCCCTATTTATAACAATTTCGTTTCCTATATGAACTTTTATTAAATCATATCTTAAAATATGGCTTGCCACACACACACACACACACACACACACACACACACGGAAAGAAATCCTCCCTTGTCATAGCGTTAACCAACTTTGGAACTGACTTTAAAATATCAAGTACTATAGCCCTAACTGGTTTGGCTCTGTGGATAGAGCATCGGCTTATGGACTGTGGGGTCCCAGGTTCGATTCCAGTCAAGGGCATGTACCTTGGTTTCGGGCACATCCCCAGTAGGGGGCGTGCAGGAGGCAGATGATCGGTGTTTCTAACTCTATCCCTCTCCTTTCCTCTCTGTAAAAAATAAATAAAATATATTTAAAATAATAATAATGATAATAATAAAGTATCAAGTATATCAGTGGATGGATGCAGAAATAAAGCTCCTTGACCAAAGAGTTTATTGATCATAAAAATAAGAACTTACTATATGTCGTAGAAACAACACTAGAGTACAGATTTGGTGGCCTGGCTTCCGGTCCTAATTTTTGTAGCTGGAAGTGTAACTATAAGCAAACTAGTATGTAAAATAAGGGGTTGGATTAGACGGAGGGAAGCAGTAGATGAATCCCTCCTACACAGCTGCCTTCTCCACTCAGCCACCTCCACCACACCATTCTGATCACTGCTCCCTTCCATGACTCATCCAGGTGTAGGGGTGGGAACAGTACCCTGCTGTTCTTCACCCGAGTATAGCACTGCGCCCTATTCTTTTCCTATATCCCACCTTAATGGAAGTCCCCCAGTTACCAAATTTGAGGATGGCATCTTTGTTTCCCATGAAACACTGACTGGTAGAAAAGGCTGACTGGGGGTAAAAGGAGGAGGAAGTAGGAACGCACATTTGTATTTCCCAGTGAATGCATAAAAAAACTCTGGAAGATACATGAGAAACTAATGAAAGTAGTTACCTGGTGTGTGGGGAGAAATGGGCAGCGGGGACTAGGCCAGTTGAAGGGAGACAGAGAGTGGGAGGCTTTTCACACTATACCTTTCTATATTGTTGTTTTTAAGCTGGTGGACTTATTTGTCACCAGATTGTGCATTGGTTGTGTTCCTGTTACTTTTTTGGGAAAAAAAGTGCATACAGTGTGTCCCCCAAAAATGTAACACTGTAATAGTGTTACACTGTCACAGCTTATGGCTCCATTTTGAAAATGAAGTATATTGTAATAAACACTGCCTTGATAATAAATATTCAAAGTGTGTGTACATTTTGGAAGACCTATATTTCCTACTCTAAAAATTAATTTTAAAAAAAAATGAGGACTCATGCCCTTAATCTGCCTTTAAACATTGCAACTTCATTTCAGGACTGACAGTGAGGGATCAATTGGACTGTTTCAGGATGAGCTTCCTGTTGCCCAAGCTGACTAGCAAAAAGGAAGTCGACCAGGCAATAAAGAGCACCGCAGAGAAGGTGCTGGTCCTCAGGTTTGGGAGAGACGAGGATCCTGTCTGTCTGCAACTAGATGATATTGTAAGTAAACAGTTTTTAAATTGTTGGGGTTTTTTAATCTATACATTCTTCCTTCAGCATCTGCAGCGTGCATGCAGGAACGGAGGCAGGGTCTGGGATTCAGCTGTTCGGGTGTTAGTTTGCTTTCACTGAGACCTGAACCCCTGCACCTGTGATTGTGCCGAGTCTGTGCCGGCTGTTCCTCCCCACGAGCAGCTGTCCAAGCCCCACTTCACCAGCGAGGCAGTGAAAGGCCGGAAATACTATGAACAAGCATGCATGAACATTATCTCACAACACTGGTTTCATTACGCTGCTGTTCCCACCGGGGGAAATGCATGCCAGAGAGGTCAAGTGACTTCCCTCAGGCACGGAACCACTGAATTGCAGAGCTGGGATCTGAACTGGTTTCCTCTCCTGCAAACCTGCTTTCCTAGTGTGCTGCTCCCGTGTGCGCCCGGTGATGATCTCTGACTTCGCAACCCGTCCTCACACTCTGGTGAAGAGGAACGGAGTAGGTTTGGGACAGAGTAGGTTTATTTTTGTGTCTGTTTATTAGGGAGAGAGACTTACTCCAGAACTAAGACTTCTATTGCTGATGTCACTGTTGTGTCACTATTATGTTTATTATGGAGAGAGACCTACCCCGCTATTTCTATTGCTGACATCACTGTATGGGTGGAGTGTAAGAATCCTCATTATCACGACTAAATATGAGTATGTGATGTTGTTACTCTATGGCAGTGGCCGGCAAACTGCGGCTCACGAGCCACATGCAGCTCTTTGGCCCCTTGAGTGTGGCTCTTCCACAAAATACCACGTGCAGGCGCGCACGTACAGTGCGATTGAAACTTCATGGCTCATGCGCAGAAGTCAGTTTTCGGCTCTCAAAAGAAATTTCAATCGTTGTACTGTTGATATTTGGCTCTGTTGACTAATGAGTTTGCCGACCACTGCTCTGTGGGGTAAGGACCAGAGGATTATACGTCAGCTGTAGGGAGGAAGGACTACCACTAGAGGTCAAGAGCACAGACTCTGAAGCCAAGCTGCCTCAGTTCAAATCCACACCTGACTGCCTCCGAGCTGTGTGTCCAGGGGCAAATTACCTCCCTCTGCCTCGGTTTCCTCACCTATGAAATGGGGACTGTTACAGTGTATACCTCACAGGAATGTTGTAGGATTAAATGAGTTAAAAGTGGAAAGCAGTTAGGATAGCACATAATAGTGCCATATAAGTGTTTGCTTTTTTTATATATAACTATTATTTATGTGGAGATTATAAGGAAAAACATTTGGGGTAATTTCGATGTCTATAGTACATATTTATGAGTTCTATTTTATAAATCCGTAAAAAGTTCATAAAAACTTTACAATCAAAAGTAGAACAGAAATGAAAGAATATATCCACATAATTTATCCAGGGCCCTCTGAGAACTCTGCCGACAGTGACTCAGACTGGATGATACAGTTACACTGTGTCTCATGTGGAACTCAAACAGGCTAGATTCCTGGCCCGGGAGTTTTTTCAAACAGAAAATTCTATTAAAATGTTTTGTGGAAGAAACATGGGTTTCATGTTGCAACCTACATCTCTCTCCTCTTTTGCAGCTTTCTAAGACCTCTTCTGACTTGAGTAAAATGGCTGCTATATATCTGGTGAATGTGGACCAAACTCCAGTTTATACACACTACTTTGACATCAGTTATATTCCCTCTACTGTGTTTTTCTTCAATGGGCAGCATATGAAAGTGGATTATGGGTAAGTTAAGCTGACATGAAGCTTTAACAGTCTAAAAACTTTCCTTTTTAGCAGTTTCAGTAACTTACCTATTTGCATGCAGTGGTGGCCAGGTGAGTCTTATTGTTACTGTCTCCTCAACAGATACTCTCTCTAATTTTTTATGTGAAACTTGATGCAAAAATGAGTATTCTGGCATGATTGGCAAATTTAATTTCCTACTTAAATATGAAAGAATAGGACAGGCTGTGAAGCACTAATCATCCTTCAGCCTAGAAAATATCGAACCATTTTCTTTCCCCAGGGATTTCACTTTAAACAAAATATATCATTCTTAAGCTTTTGGGACTGATAGTTTGCATTTGTAAAAGAAGTACTCCTTTCAGCAAACTAAGACATGCTCCTCCTCTCTTGCCAAGTTTCCTGTCTTCAGCCAGGAAAGAAGTTACGCTTTTGTTGAAGTTACTCTTCAGCAAAGCTTGTCAAGTGTAAGTAACATGAGGTCTTCTGTAATGCCTTCTATTCTTCCCAATCAGCATCCTAGTATTTAATACTTGTTTTGAAAATATCCATAATTTTTATTTTTTCTTAATGTGGTTGAGATATTCCTCTTGTCTAGACCTGTGTATCTGCTTTGTTGTTATCATTTTGAAAGTTTGTAAAATGTTATGTGTTCTAAAGGTATTTATTCTAGAATATGGTTCATTTAAGTATTAATTTGCTGTAATCTTTTCAGAAGGCCATTCATGACATTACATACCAAACACCTTACTAGTGTATAAAAATTTTAATTCAGCAATTGCATTTCCAGGAATTCATTTGAAGGAAAGTAATTCTGAAAGTGGGCAAAATTGGCTCCATGTATACTTATTTCATCATTGTTTAGGAAGCAAAATACTTAGAACTTAGATGTCCACAAAAGGATAGTAGATACCAATTTATTCTGATGTTGTAGATGCGTGGTTAACTTTGAAAGAAACATACATTAGTTTTTAAAAACCACATTGCAAAATAGAATGTGTGATGCAATTCCCATTACTGTGAAAAAATGCACATAGAGACACGTATATGTACATATGATTGGAGGGATATATACCAAAATGTGGCAACTTTTTTTTGTCTTAAAAATATTTTGCAATGAACATACTTGATGTTTGGAATAGTGAAGAAAAAATGAGGAAGGAGGAAAAAACTATTAATACTCAGAAATAGAAGTGACTGGAACTTGGAGACCATGACTGGGGCTTTGCACAGAGCCTTGCCAAACACAGCAACAATGAAACAAACTATGTCCACACCAATACTCGGGGAATTCTACTTGAAAATGAGTTGAGAAATGATTAAAATACATTTTGAGCAGAAGCTCTTCCTATGATAGAGCTTACACAGCACTAGTTTTAGTCATATATCAAATGGGCCCTGTAATTGCAAATGGAAAAGTCATTGTTGGGCCTTACATCTAAAGTCTCCCTTACAAGAAGAGCTACTGTTCCTTTTGTTTCTCCTGAAGGTCTTCAGCAAGTAAATATTCCAAGTTCTGAGCAAGGTTGTTTCTCTTCTATGCTATCTAGGTCTCCAGATCACACTAAATTTGTGGGAAGTTTCAAAACCAAACAAGACTTCATAGATTTGATTGAAGTAATTTATCGAGGAGCAATGAGGGGAAAACTTATTGTCCAAAGTCCAATTGATCCCAAGAATATTCCCAAATATGACCTTCTCTATCAAGACATTTAACACATGAACTGCCGTCAAAGCTGGAGATAAAGGCCCACCTCGAACCGGTACCCGCAGGCAGCTGTGCTGTTTTCTGGAGTCCTTCGGAAAGATGCTCGGCGTCCCAGCGGAGAGAGGTTGGACTTGTCTAGAAAATGCCGGCCTGAGTGGAAGATCCCGCGGGGCTGTGATGACCTGGGAAGCCTAAGAGTTTATTCCCTGCAAACCTCAGAGCAGTGAAGTCAACTGTGGTCCATTTCCCTGCATGATTGTTTGACTTTTCCTTATACTGTGCTTTCCTTTATCTCTTAACATAATACAGAATTTTCCTAAACATGGTCTGGTACAATGTGACTTAACTACATTTATTTGACCCACAAGTAAAATGAAAGATTATGCGGTAAGGACTCAAATATGAGGTAAAGAGCAAAAATACTTATTTTCCACTCTTTATGTACATACACACACCTCTTTCTCACCCTCAACCTTGCCCGTTCCTCCACTCACATATTTCTGTTACTCATGCTCTCTGATCTCCAGGCCTAATTATCCCAGTTTCTCTTGGAGTGAATAATTCTCTACGGATAGCAGGCAAGTTTGTTTTATTTTGGAGCCTTCATGGTTCACACTTTGAAAACAGTGTCCTGGTTTGCAAATTTACCAACTTTTGTGCTATTGCCCAGGAAGTGAGCTTTGAACCTTTACCATCCAGCACCCAATTTGAGCTAAACAAAGAATTAACTACCCTTCGTAAGTAGGAACAGAGCGCTCCTGAAGTCAGAGTTCGCCCTCTTCCTGAGACAAAGCTGCTTCGAGGGCTCATGACTAGGAAGAGATGGAGAATCAGAATTGTTGGAAAGCATCGGGGCTGCTTTTCCCACTTGGGAGAAACCTACCATCCACAGGAGCCAATGCCTTATGGGCATATTTAGCTGGTGAGTACTAATGGCGGAAGAGAGCAAAAGGGAAGCCAGACGTCGGAAGCATGTTCAACTGGGCAGCTTCACGCTCCCCAGGGAACCCCCAGTCCATTCCCTGCAGATCAAAGACGAGGGGAGATGGACAAAGGGGGAGATGGATGCCTGTGCAGTGTCAGTCAGTCTGGCCTGGAGAACAATGGATTGGCTGGGAGGGTGGAGCCACCACAAGTGCACGAAATCTTGGAAGTTAAAATCCCCAGAGTTCCTTCCCTCTTGCTCCCACTTGCTCTCTTGCTCCATGTCCCACGCTTGCCCGGGCCTTCACTGTTCTCTCTCCACTGCCATGGGGCCTTAAACAGCTGTGTGGCCCCTGGCTATGCAGACTTTGCACACAGTGGACTACAGCTAGGAGCACCAGCTAAGCCAGCCAGATGCTGGGCTGGACTAGACTATGGAGCAGAAACTATGGTCAGTGGCCTTATTTCTGGCCTGCTGAAGGCAAGATTGGACTTGGTCCATGGTGAGACGGACAGAGAGGGGATCTTGGAGGAGAGCCCCCTTAATTTTACATGCAGCTTGCCATGAAACCTCATCCTCCTAAGGGGGCCTTGGGAAGTTTTTTCCTTGCAGCACCCCAAGAACTCCACTTCTACCGATAACAAGTGCAAGCATCTGAGTTTTCTGTTTCACAAAGAAATGCTCTTCAGGGCCTCCCAGAAGAAAAATTCCGGGACCCTTTCAGACAGGAAGCTCTTTTTCTCACTGAACGTTTTTCTGCTAAAACCTTGAGTACATCGCCCTGCCAGCGTGGCTCAGTGGTTGAACATCGACTAGGAGGTCAGAGTTCGATTCCTGGTCAGGACAAATAACCAGGTTTCGGGCCCAGTCCCCAGTGCGGGCAGGCATGCAGGAGGCAGCTGATAAATGATTCTCATCATTGATGTTTTTGTCTCTCCCTTCCTCTCTGAAATCAATAAAAAATAAATGTTTTATTTTTATTTTTTGTAAAAGAGGATGCAGCAAGGAGCTCAGGCTGTGTATTCAGACAGACCTAGATTCAGGGTTCAGCTTAATAGCTGTGTAACCTTAAGCAAATCGCTTAACTCCTCAGAGTCTCTGTTCCTTGTCTGTAAAACAATGAGGACCTTTCCGAGAGCTGCCTCAGTAGGCACTCAGTGAGTATGACCGGCAGTGGGACAGTTTGCGCCACCAGAAGGCTATCCAGTTGGCCTGCAGTGTTTTCTGACACACACCTAGGACATGCTTGCCACTTGGCTGCTGCTGTGCCATAAAGGAGAGGATAAAAAGGCCCAAGCCCCTTCCCACCCCCCAAAACACACACACACACACACACACACACACACACACACAGTGAAAAGGAAGATCTTTATTGTTTGACTTAAACATGCAGGGCTGGAGCCCGTCGGTTTCACACCAGCTTTTGTCCTGCCACCCCCATCCGGTTCCCCTCTCCCAGAGTGGAATCGGGCACGCGTTAGTTGTCGGCCATGGTTTTCTGAATCCAGTCCAGGATGGAGTGCACCTTCACATACACGCCATACTCGGCCACACTGCAGCTCCTATCAAAGCTCAGGATCCCTGCCGCGTACCACGTGTCGTCGTCCGCGTCATGGACAGCAAAGGCGCTGCCGGCATCCCCATGGCACGTGTCCTCCTGGTACTTGGACAGGCCAGCGCAGAAGGTGTGCTCGTTCAGAATGGGCTGCACCCCCACGGGGCTCTGGGGCTGCTTCTTTCCGGGCACCGTGCTGTTTTCATAGTGCCGTACACAGCTGTCCGGGTCGGCCACGGGCAGCATGACGTACTTCAGAAGCTGGGTGAAGTTAAAGTTGGCATTTCGCCCCCAGCCAGACACGTAACCCATCCGGTTCACTTGCGCGTAATCTTTTGAAGGGAGGCAGATGGGCATGACTTTCTCACCGACGGGCACCTTCTGCTTGAGTTTAATGAGCCCGATGTCGACCTCGAGGTAGTTGGGGTGGAGAATCACCTCCTCAACCTCCACCGGCTGCTGCTTCCCCACGTAGAGCCTTAAAGTGGGGGCGATATCTTCTGCTTTTGCATCTGCCGAATGACCCAGGAAGAGGTTCTGAGCCGTGGTCAGCAGCCATTGTTCGCCGATGAGCGTGGCCCCCGAGGTGAGGTTATGAGGCGAAAGCATCTTCGCCTGCCAGGGAAAGCTGTCTTTGGCATCCACCGAGCCGCCCAGGATCCGCTGGACCTGGTCCACTGGGTGCTTGGGCTTCCCGCACACTGAAAGGAGAGCAAGGACACCGTGACGGGAAATGCCAGACCCTCCCCGGCTGGGAGGGCATCTGAAAGCTTCGGCTGCCGCTGCTGTCTAAATGATCATTGTTCCTCTCCCGAGCCAGGAATATTTACACGCTTTGCTTTCCCATCTGCCCTCTTGTTCCCAGTGTCTGCTGTCAGTGGTTTCTGTCACTAAGGCAGCGTTCCACGGCCTGCTTCCCTAACTCACCACAGAAACAAGGGACGCCGAGACTGAGGAGCTGCGTGTATATTCAACAGTTTGTCACAACAAGGACATGTGCACAATTCCTGAAACTCATTGCAACTCATTCTCTCTGGATAAAGAGGGACCTCTAGTAGCATGGCCAGAAGTCAGGTTTTTTAGATTCTGCAGTGAATGCACAGCCGGTTACAGTTCCACTCCACTAACAGCGGGAGAGGGGAGGCGAAACCCTCCTGTCCACGAGGGGAACAGAGAGCAGTCGCTCTTCCTAATAACAGCACCAGAAGTCCCATCCACCAGCCGTCTGCCAGCCTTCCCTGGATAGGGTTAGCTGTCTCCTCCCCGAGAGCTCTTCCTGGAGCTGGCTCTACCCTGGGACCCTCGCTCTCTGGGTGGGCTGTCTGCACACACAGGGTCTCCGGATGCCCTGGGGGCAGTGTGTACAGTGGGATCCGTCAATGCCCTGCAGGCCTGAATAAGCAAGAACCTCAGTGAACTTTGTAAGGGAACCGTCACCTCGCTGCTCGGTTCTCTGCCAGCCATTTGTGGTTCTCCCCGGCCCCGGGTCTTGCTCAGAAGAAGCCACCCGGGAGGGACACGTGGTTCTAGGACATTCCGACCAATACCCCTGCCCAACCACTGAACCCTCAGCGCCTGTCCTGGTCCGCTTCCCAGGCCCTCGGCTCCCCACCTGCTTCACATTCAGGAAGTTGCTCTCCAACGTCCCTATTTGTCCACTTCTTCTCGCTGCTTAAGGTGTACACTCCTGAAACAAAAGGAGAGAAATGAGCCAAAGGAGAAACTCAGTCTGGACCTAGCACGGGAGAGAAGGTATTTAAAGAGAAAAATTAGAGAAGGAGGAAGAGGAGAGAGGGGCAGGGGAGAGGAGGGAGGGAGGAGGACTGTCCCAGAAGCCAAACACTGGGCCCTCAAGAAGCCCCGCAGGACAGAACTGTGGTCCTGGCGAGGCAGGGCCTCTACCTCTTGCAGGCTACCTGACCGCTCTGTGCCTCAGTTTCCCCATCAGCAGGTAGTAATGATAGTATCTTTGTAGAGGGGTGTTACAAAGACTTAAGCGAGCAAATAAATGTAAAGCACTTCCAACAGTGCCGGGAAGGTAAGGACACCAGTGTCATCTCCGTCACCACTGTTTGTTCCTTTGCCACCTGCTTTGGCCAGAGCTAGATGTAGCTCTCACTCTGAGATGGGCAGGCTACGTGGCATCCCCTCCCCTTAACAAAAGACCAAACTGGAGGCGGAGCGAAGTTAATTTGCCCAAAAGCCCACGGCACTGGCAACAAAACCCTTACTAGAATCTGCATCTCCTGATTCCGAGGACAACCCAGGAATGTCCTAGCCAGTCTCCCCGACTCCCTTCATCATGGGAAGGCCGGGATGGGGAGGGCACAGGGACACCTGTCCGGGTCTTACCGTCTCCTCCAGTGCGCAGTCGGTAGTAACTGTTCTTACACTGGTAGCGAACCGAGTGCTCCACGTAGCCGTTTGCAATCTCGGGGGCCTTAGGGCAGGTGTCATCTGCAGAGACAAATAGGAAGAGGAGGCCCGTGTTCAGAAACTGCTCTCAGAGACCCAGGAAGAGTCAGATGAGAGGGAGCTGCTCGGTACGTCAGCCTTCCTCCGTCCCAAATGGGAGCCATGCCGTGCGCAACCTCTCCTGGTTTCTGGCTGCCCCCCAAGGCTTTTAACCGCAGTGAGAGACCAGCGATGAGGACGAGAAGCGGGTGTCTGGGTCTCCCGAAGAAAGGGTGCAGATCTTACAGGGTGTCAGCCACAGCAGTGCTAGGGTGTGAGCGCCTGCCCAACCCCAAAGACCTACCTGCATCCTCTGTGCCCTCGGTGACAGTGTCCACTGCGAAAAGCTGCCCCCAGAGCAGGAGGGTGACAACAGCGACCAGGGCACTGCAGAGAGAGGACAGGAGGGGTGCCAAGCTGCTCTCCCTGCTTCACCCCCTTACCATCTCCCTCAACACACTCACACCCCTCCCTCCCTTTAGGCAGCCCGGAAATGAAATAGCCATATGCAAGCACTAGGACCCACCAAATCCATGCTTTACAGCTTCCTAGTACCCCCAGGCCCAGCAAGCTCTCTGCCGCTGGGAATTCTCCAGAAGCCTCAAGGATAGATATCAGCTCCTCAAGGATTGTTTGCTTAGGTTTCTAGTCTGGCTACTTCAACATTTCCAAAACCTTTTTATAAAATTAACGTTCCTTCATTCTGTCATCCAAATACGCCACTATTGGTCTTCCTTATTATGCCTTTTTTAAAATAAATACATTTGAAATACCAGCTGCTCTCATCTCCTACAAAGATGAAAACGTCCCACCCACCCTCTGGCCTAGGAGGTTTTTCTCAATGGTTTCAGCATTGCCTGTGGCCTGAAAGGTCTCAGATTTGATTCCGGTCAAGGACACGTACCTCTGTTGCAGGCTTAATCCCTGTCCCCAGTTGGGGCACATGCAGGAGGCAACCAACCGATGTGTCTCTCTCATATCAATGTTTCTCTCTCTCGTCTCCCTCTTCCTTCCCCTCTCTCAAAAAAAAAAATCAATGGAAAAATATCCTCGGGTGAGGATTAACAAAAAGAAAAACAAACAACAACTTTACAACTCAAGGGAAAAAAGATTTCTTAAAGTAAGTCACATCTCCTGGAAAAGACGGCAGTATCAGAAGGCATTGCCTCTTACGGGTGCAGAAAGCAGAGGACGTAACACACTGCTGCACCCTTCAGCTCGCTATAATTTAGCTCCTTTACCCTGTTTCCTCGTCGTATTTTTGCATCTGCTCTGTAGGCTTGTCTTGCAGCTAAGAGGTGGGCGCAAAGGAGGATGAGATTCGGAGCAGGAGGAAAGGAAGGAAAGTGGGCAGAGTTGTGGACTCACCGCATCTTGGGTGGGTCCCGCCTCTGGAAGAGCAGTGCTGTGGGCGCAGCAGCTGCTGTTGCTTTTATGCCTGCAATATCTCCCCCGCCCCTTCCCGATGTTGTAAGCCTGTGTCTGCACACAAGTTTGACCTTGCTGAGGTTGCCGGCGTTTTCCAGTAACAGAGCCACAAGCATCCCCGTTAAGAGTGGCGCTCTTGCCTCACGCCTGCGTTTCCCCTGGTGTTCTTTTACAACCCCCAGAGAAACCTGGCCGCATCGTGACCCCAGGTCGCTGCCAAAGAGTTTCCCGATATCAGCCCCTGGCCCGGGATGGGGAAACAATCAGTCTGTACCTCTTTGTTTCGGAGGGGAGCCGGCACTGAAAAAAGCCCTTCTCCGGGGTGATTTCAAACCCCTCTTGAACACTCCTGCAACCGGGCTGAGCTGGGGCTCTCCACAGGGCATTTCCTTTTCACAGTTACTGCCCCCATCCTGTGTTGACATCTCCCCATTGCTTAAAAGCCCTCCAACCTGAAATCAGTAAAATGTATTTAATGTCTTCTCTGATTGCTGTCTGCCAGAAAACACACCAAATAGTTAACGCTATAGTGTGGGCTGGCACATGCCAGATTCAGTGGCACATAAGTAGTTCTTATGGTTTTATAGTCCAGTAATTAAGACATGTAGACCGATGAGAAAGTATATGCTTCCGTCAAATGTTTGCACCTGTTTAATCCAATTACTATTCACCTGAAATTAATAGCAACTCAATAAAAGGTGGCTTTATTCAGCGAAGAAAGGTGGGTGGGCCCTGGTCGGGGTGCTCAGTTGGTTGGAGCATATTTCCATACATCAAAAGGTTGCAGCTTCCATTCCTGATCAGGGCACATATCTAGGTTGCAGGTTCGATCCCCAGTTGGGGCACATAGGGAAGGCAAGCAACGGATTGATGTTTCTGTCTTACAGTGATCTTTCTCTCTTTCTCTCCCTTCTTCTCTCTCTCAAAATCAATGAAAATATATCTCAGATAGGAGTGGGGAAGGTAAATGGTTCTTAAATTAGGATGTACAAAAGAATCACTTTGGGATATTCATGGTGACACTGAGGTGATATCAGCCCTAGCTGCTTTTGGCTCAGTGGATAGAGCGTTGGCCTGAGGACTCAGTCCCGGGTTCGATTCCAATCAAGGGCACATGCCTGGGCTTCAGGCTCAATCCCCAGTAGAGGGCATGCAGGAGGCAGCCAATCAGTGATTTTCATCATTGATGTTTCTCTCTCCCTCTCCCTTTCTCTCTGAAATCAATAAAAATATATTTTAAAAATAATAATAATAACTAGAAACCTCACAAATGTTCATTAATAAAGGAATGGGTAAATTATGAGTGGTATATTCCTATAACAGAATATTATACAGCCATGAAAAATGAATGGACTATGAAAGAACCTGGATAATCTCATAAACATAAATTTGAAAGGATACTGCAAATTTCAGAAGATATTCAGATTGATTACACTATTGCAGAACTCAGAGTCAAACAGAATTTTGTAATGGATTATTAGATATGACACCAAAATTATAAACAACAAAAGAAAAAAATTATAAATTGAGCTCATCAAAATTAAAAACATTTATGCATCAAAGTACAATATCAGGAAAGTGAAAAGACAGTCTGTGAATGGGAGAAAATATTTGCAAATCATATATCTGATAAGGATTAATATAAAAGGTTCCTGCAACAACAAAAAGACAATCTAATTAAACATGGGCAAATTATTTGAATAGACATTTTGCCTAAGAAGATATACAAATGGCCAATGAGCACATGAAAAGATGCTCAACGTCACTGGAAGATGTCATTAAGGAAATGCAAATCAAAACCACAATAGACACCACTTCACGCCTACTAGAATGGCTATAATTTTTTTATGAGTGTTGGCAAAACTGGGAAAAATGGAATTCTGATACATCATTTTACATTCCTAAAACGGTGTAGTTTCTGTGGAAAACACTTAAATAGTTCCTCAAAACACTAAACATAGCCCAACCAGCATGGCTCAACCTGTGAACCAGAAGGCTGTGGTTCGATTCCTGATCAGGGTACATGCCCAGATTTGGGGCTCAAACCCCAGTGTGTGGCAAGCAGGAGGAAGCCCATCAATGACTCTCTCATCATTAATATTTCTTCTTTTTTAAAAAATCTTTATTGTTGAAAGCATTACATAAGTCCCTTATTTTCCCCCATCAATCCTCTCTAGCCTACCTCAGGCCCTCACCACCCCACTGTCTGTATCCATGGGGTATGCATTTATGCATACAGGGCTTGGGTTGATTACTTCCCTCCCACCCACCCTCCCTGCCTTCCCTCAGAGATTCCACACTCTTTTCCATGCTCATTGATGTTTTCATCTCTCCCTCTCCCTTCCTCTCTGAGGTCAATAAAAATATACTAAAATAAAATAAACCACACATAGAATTTCCATACAACCCAGCAATTCTACTTCTGTGAATATACCCAAAATAATTGAAAACAGAAACTCAAACAGACCATTGTATACCAATGTTCATTGTGACATGATTCATAATAGCCAAAAGGTAGAAAGAAATCCAAGTGTTCTTCAACAAATGAATGGATATACACAATGTGTCATATACATACAATGGAATATTATTCACCTATAAAAAGCAATGTAGCCCAGCTAAGGCTCAGTGGTTGAGCATCAACATCTGACCCAGGAGGTCACGGTTTGATTCCCAGTCAGGGCACATGCCCAGACTGTGGTCTTGGTCCCCAGTGGGGGGCATGCAGGAAGTAGCCAATCAATTATTCTGTCTCATCATTGGTGTTTAATCTCTCTCTCTCACCATTCCTATCTCTGATATCAATCCTATATAATGAAAGGCTAATATGCAAATGGACCGAACAGCAGAATGACTGGCACTGTGACGCGCACTGGCCACCAGGGAGCAGATGCTCAACGCAGGAGCTGCCCCCTGGTGGTCAGTGCGCTCACAAAGGAGGAGCGCCACTCAGCCACAAGCCAGACTGATGGCTGATGAGTGCAGTGGCAGTGGCAGGAGCTTGTCCTCGGTGGTAGCGCTAAGGATGTCTCCTGAGAGCTTAGTGGGGCACAGGCCGGACCCCTCTCCCACCCCTGATTACACAGATTTCATGCACTGGGCCTGTAGTAAAAATATATTTTTTAAAAAATAAAAAGGAGCCGAGACCGGTTTGGCTCAGTGGATCGAGTGTTGGCCTGCGGACTGAAAGGTCCCAGGTTGGATTCCGGTCAAGGGCATGTACCTTGCTTGCGGGCACATCTCCAGTGTGGGGTGTGCAGGAGGCAGCTGATCGATGTCTCTCTCTCATTGATGCTTCTGACTTTCTATCCCTCTCCCTTCCTCTCTGTGAAAAATCAATTTAAAAAATATATATTTAAAAAAATAAAATAAAAAGGAATGCAGTTCTGATACATGAATAAACCTTAAAAACGTTATGCCAAGTGAAAGAGGAAACTAGACACAAAAAGACAAATATTGTATGATTCCATTTATATGAAAGATCTAGGAAAGGCAAATTCATAGACAAAGTAGACGGGCTACCAGGGCTGGAGGGAGGAAGGAGTGGGGGATTCTTGCTTAATAGGTACAAAGATTCTGTTTGGGCTGATGAAAGGGTTTGCAAACAGTGGCCGCGGTTGCACAACATTGTGAATGTAATTAATGCCGCTGCATTATACACTTAAGCATTGTTAAACCAGGAATTTTATGTTCTGTGTATTTTATCACAATAAAAAAACTTCAAGAAATAAAACAGTGTAAGCTTTCTTACTTGCGGCCAAATTTTATTTTTCTAAAGAAAGCAAAACTAAGCAATATATTGTATAGGCATATTTTTTAAATTTTAATAAAATGGAAAACAAAATATAATGTTACCTCTTATGGGAGGCAGGAGGAAAGCACATAAGTAATTGCAAATATAGATGATGATTGCTAACGATCCATCTTTTAAGTGGGGTGACAGTTTCATGAAGGTACATTATGTTAGTGTGCCTTATTTTTAAAGATATATATCCTATCTGCCTCACATATCTTTATAGTTAACATTTTAAAATACGAAGGGGGAGAACCACCTGACAGAGGGGAAGTCCAGGCCCGTTGGCAGAGATGTGATACAGTGTGTGTGAGCAGAGGCTGAGAATCTGCACTTTAAATGGCCAGAATCTCTCCCCATTCCTGTATACAGTGTGGCTGCAGCCCTCCCAGCCAGCGTGGAGCCTATTCCGCCCCTGGAGTCTGGGTGTGGACTGGGAACGTGCTAGGGAATTGGGGCTCGTCTTCTCTTATTGCACCCGGAATCTGGGGGCTGCCAGCTGGATGAGCCCAAGCGATCCCTCCATTCCTGGAGGATGGAAGGCCACATAGAACATAGAAGGGAGCCCAGGCATCCCAGCCCCCCAGCCTCCGTGACCGGACGCTGAGGGCAGACGCAAGAGTGAGCCCCTACCCCATCAACCCAGCCCAGCCCAGACCAAAATGACCCCAGCCCAGCCCAGCCCAGACCAAAATGACCCCAGCCCAGCCCAGCGCAGCGCAGATTGCTGACCCACAGGAGCGCAAGCTCAATAAAAGGCTTTGGGAAGGCTTCAGCAGCGAAAGTTAACTGATACAGCAGTCTGTGGAACAGGAAATCGGAGCTACTCTGGCTGAATCTGGGGTGAAGGGGTTAGAATTTTGCTCCGTAGGTTCCTCGCATCTTCTGTAGCAGCCTATGTTTACCAGCTCTTTGCCTCTCGGGTTCCTTCCCAAAGGAAAAGAAACATCTTCCCGAAACCCTTTCCTCAAGAACACACACCATAGGCTGAGACGGACTCACACTGAATCTGCAACACGTCCCTCCTGGGGCATCCTCACGTCCTTCCTCTCCTCCCTCCCACCGTTCAGTACATCACCTCTCCTTACAGAAATCCTGGCACTTCAGTCTCTAACAGTCCTCTGTCTAGTGTCTTGCAAATGTCACAGCCCCCTACGCTCGTTCCTTCTCTGCCTTGGCTCGGCTATTATCCCACAGAGAGAAGAGATGAGCTTTAGTTCTGTGGACCCCCTGGGAATGGGGAGAACTCGGGTCCTATGACATGGAGGGACGTGTTCCCCGTAGGCCCCTCCTCACCTATGTAGGATGAAACCTTTCTCACCACCACCACGGAATAACTGCTTACCCACCAGGTGCATGGAAACTCACGTTTCATGCTTTTGTATTAGTAACTGAAATAAGGATTGTCAACTTGTCTATTTTTCCTTTAAGTCCTGCTATTAGGTGTATACAAACGCGGATTCGTTGTGTCTTCCTTTTAACCCGACTCTTTATCATTATGAAATGTCCTTATTTGTATCTAGTAATTCTTCTTGCCATAATGTCTCTCAGTCGAATATTACTTACGACACATCGACTTTCTTTTGGTTACTGTTTTTGTGGCATATATTTCTATTTATATTTAATGTAATTACTAATAGAGTTGGTTTTAAGTCTACCATTGTGCTATTTGCTTTATATTTAATCCATACATGGTTTTTTTTTCTTTTATTTCTCCTTTCCTGCCTTTTTTATTACTCAGGGTGTTTTTCTTAATTCCCCTCTACTAGCTTATTTTGTTATATATTCTTACATTATTTTAATAGTGGTTACCCCAAATATTAGAAGATATGCATCCTTGGCTTTTTATAATTTAATGGCTTTGTCATGTCTCAAGTAATATAAGAACTTTGCAATAGTTTATCTTTTCCTATCCTTTATGCTATCTTTTTTTAGAATTTTTATAAGAGTTTATTTAAGCCAAACTGACCATATTGATTGTGCTGGGGATCGAGATCTCAAATGCTCTTCTCCTTTATGCATTTTTTTTCATGTACTTTACATCTATATATCCTAACTCTCATTGTATTTTTTTAAGCCAATTGCTAGCATGTGGGTATGAGATGGTTTGAAGTCCAAGTAAATAAAAGTCAAGGAGACAAATGCAGGGTTGTGGAAACTTGAAGGAAGGGGCAAATTCAAGAGAATTTTCAGAAAGACAGGTTGCAGAAGGCATTGAGTAACTGCATCTGAAGAGGGTGGAGGAAAGACAAGGCATGAGAATGAGTCACCGCTGTAAATTTGAGACTCAGGAGGAAGCTGATGGAGCAGATAGATCGGAAAGCTTGGGCGGGGGTTAGGGTTTGGGTGGAAAGAGAAAAAAAAAAAACATTGGCCACTGGAAACAGAGGACCAGATTTGGAAACCATTTAAATATAACACTTTTGTTGTAAATTGTGTGAGGAATGAGTTTACTAGGGGACTAAATAGAGGAGTGGGCAAAAGTAGGTTTACAGTTGTTCGTGGAAAATAATACAATAATTAATAAATAGGAATACAAGAGTAAATTATGTTTCTGTACTCTCAAGTCATGGGGACAGATATAATTTATAGCCTAGGGAATGTAGTCAATAATATTATATTAATTTGGGATGCTGACAGGTGGTAACTAGATTTATTGTGCAACATATACAAATGTCTAATCACTATCCTGTACACATGAAACTAATATAATATTGTATGTCAGTTATGCTTCAATTAAAAATAGATTCTTGAAAGTAGCATAACCCTAAAAAAAAAAAAGGTAGCATCAACCCTGATACTTAAAAATGAGGAACTTCCAACTTACAAGCTTTTAAATCAAATAGTATCCTCAGCCCTAACCCGTTTGGCTCAGTGGATAGAGCACCGGCCTCCGGATTCAAGGGTCCCAGGTTCAATTGCAGTCAAGGGCATGTACTTTGGTTGTGGGCACAAACCCAATAGGGAGTGTGCAAGAGGCAGCTGATCGATATTTCTCTCTCATCGATGTTTCTAACTCTCTATCCCTCTCCCTTCCTCTCTCTAAAAAAATCAATAAAATATATTTTTAAAAATATCGTATCCTCAGATCAGCTTTCTAGCAGTAAAGACAGCCAGCCAGTGGCAAACCCACATAGTCCATTAAAATTGTAAATACAATCTGCCTTTCCCAGTATGAAATTCATCAGAGATCAAAGGTATGAGGATACTAATATAAGTTTTAAAATTAAATTAATGTTTTAAAATGATATCTGTATTCACAAGAATCCCTATCAACATTCCTCAGTTCAGCCTGCATTTTGGGGACAAACGTTCTTCTAGTTCCCGGGAAGCAAGCTGGGGGCCACCTTGGCATTTGCTTATTCACCTGCATCACTGTCCCCAGCAAAGCCGGGCACACACAGACGCTCGAGTCAGTTCGCTGGCTGGAACGGGTGATAGACATGGCCTCTGCCGCCAGAGAATTCCGAGGTGAGGGGAAATGAGTCCTACACCAGAGTTCACTGCTGCCTGTCACATCAGCTCCCGGCTGCAGTCAAGGTCAGGACCTCGGAGGCGGAGAGGCTGTCAGAGGGACCAGCTCTCCAAGTGCCTTAGAAGAGGAGGTGCTCACCTCACATATAACAGCTCACACTGTGCGAGCCCTTACAATGCGCCGGCATGTGGTGCGTTCTTCCTGCGTTTTTATTCATTTACTTCTTCAACAGCTGGAAGCAGCAGATCCTTCTATTGTCTAAGAACCCTGTTTTCACAAATGGCCACAGAGAAGATAAGGAACTTGCTCGAGGTCACGTAGTTAGCTGAGTAGCAGAGGCTGGATTCCAACCCAGGCCAAGCCCTTGGCCGAGTTGGGGTGCTACCTCTCCTGCTTGAAGAACGGTACAGGATTTCCAAGCCCCCCTCACATCAGCAGCCTTGAGATCTCACCTCTAAGGGTCAAATAGAGACAAAGCCTTTACTGAGTCAAGGAAACAAACTCACTAGCTAATCCCATTAACCAGCCTCAGGGTACAAGTTCTAAATGGCCATCAAAGTCCATTAAGAACCGAATGTGTGTGTGTGTGTGTGTGTGTGTGTGTGTGTGTGTGTGCACGAGCACGCCTTCCTTGCCTTCCCAGGAGAGAGGGCAAGGAAGACCTCAAGCAGGGGCACCAAGCTGGAGAGGCCTGATGTTGGGAAGTGGAGGTTCCTGAGCGGGAGCCAACCCCCCCACCCTCCAATCACAACACCCCTCCCCATCCCCGCCCTGCCGGGAAGCAGGGCCATGCCTGACACAGCATTTGGGAGCAGTGTTCCCTGGGAGCCAGCCAGGTTCTAGGAGCAGCGGAGCCACCCACTCCGTCCAGGACAGATCTCCGGAAGGAGAGTGTTAAAACGGGTTTCTGCTTTTGAGACATCGGGGCTTTGTGTAATTGTGGTCCCAGGAGATTGTATGACATGAGTCCTGGCCACACAGAAAATTCAGTATAGCTGTACCTGGCTGAGCCCCAGCGACTCCCCTCTCTGCTTGGGGAGCTCTGGGCTCCGTCCACTATTGTAAGTTGTGACCCAATAGATTCTGGCCGGTTGTATTTGTATTTTTCTCTCTCTCTCTTTTTTAATATGTATTTTTATTGATTTCAGAGAGGAAGGGAGAGGCAGGGAGAGAGAGAGAGAAACATCAGTGATGAGAGAGAATCATTGATCAGCTGCCTCCTGCATGCCCCATACTGGGGATCAAGCCCACAACCTGGGCATGTGCCCTGACCAGGAATCAAACCGTGACCTCCTGGTTCACAGGTCACCGCTCAATCACTGAACCACACTGGCCGGGTTGTATTTGTCTCTTGTAAGGCACAGAAAGATGGTGAAAAAGTCACTTATCTGCATCTCTCTACACAGCACAGCCTGGGGAGGAAGTCAGATCTCAACAAGTAATTGTTGGAAGAATGAGTGAGTGAAAGAACAAATGCATTTGGGTAAGTGCTATTCTCTCTCTCTCTCATATCTGTGTGTGTGTGTGTATGTGTGTGTGTGTACGCATATGTGTGCTTTTATTTTTTAATGGTAACATCAGTTGAAATTCTGACCCAACCACAGTGATTTCTTTTAGGTCCCCAGCCTTGGGACCCACCCTTTTTGCTCTGCTGAGGTAGGAAGATGTCTATTCAGATGTCTAGATACATTAGACTCCAAATTCAACATCCAAGAGAATGGTCGAAGCTCAAAACACGGACCAGCTTCTCAGATTACCGAGGACTAAAATGGTAGCACCAAGATGGCCTGTCCTGCACAGGCTTGGGTCAGGCCGAGGTGGGTGCTGACCCAGGAAATGCTCTGACGCTCCAGGCCCGGCTTCATTCCTGGACCCACCGAGGCAGCCCTGGTGATGGACAGGCATAGGGGGTGCAGCTGGGTTGCCTTCACCTGCTGCAGGTCCTTTTGTTTCCTGTGGGACACTTTTCAAATGGAGTTTTCCACACCCAGGAAACCTCTTCTTGGCTGGCAAGAGTGCCAGGAGTTTGCATGTTTATTACGTTTCCTCTCCTAAAAGCCCTGCCCTTTGCAGCTTTGCCTCTGTATTGCTGCCCAGGTATTACCCAAACCTGCCGTGTGCCAACTCCAAGTCACCCTCCCCCCACCCCCCGCTCCTGCATACATACCTCTCAGCCCTGGCCCCTGGTGTTCTTGTACCTGTGACAGGTCACATCCCCTTTATTTCCCATATTTATAACCATAAGGTTCTTACATAAATGTCCCCTGACTGCCAAGATTCATTCAACACTGCAGGGTAAGTTAACATGATAGTCTGAGGACATTGTCACGGTGTGCTGCCAGAAATCTGCACCTGGAGGAAGGGGAAATCCTGAGAAACAGAATAACCTGTCCTAGAGGTAAATACAAGATATCTCAATTGGGCTTTTTTTATTTTTGCTAGAATTAAATTTGGCTGAATATGAGAGAAAGCCCCAATTAGTAGTGGCTTAATTAAATAAGATTTTATTTTTTCAAATAAAAGAGCTGGGACTGGCCAGCATGGATTAGTGGTTGAAAGTTGACTCATGAACCAGGAGGTCACAGTTCAAATCCCAGTTAGGGCACACGCCCAGTTTGGGGGTTTGATCGCCAGTAGGGGGCATGCAGGAGGCAAACAGCGATCCATGTTCTCTCGTTAATGTTTTGCTCTCTCTGTCTCTATTCCATTCCTTCCTGTCTTTCTAAAAAAAGCAATAAACATGTAATTAAAAAGAAAAAAGAGGCGGGAAACAAGAGGTGGGGAAAGAAGCAAACAGACCTGGTATGGTCGATTCTATAAAGCTCTTTCCAGCTCTTGCCTCTAGGGCAGCAGTTCTCAACCTGTGGGTGGCAACCCCTTTGGGGGTCCATCGATCCCATCACAGGGGTCGCCTAAGACCATCGGAAAACACAGATATTTACATTACGATTCACAACAGTAGCAAAATTACTGTTAGGAAGTAGCAAAGAAAATAATTTTATGGTTGGGGGTCACCACAACATGAGGAACTGTATTAAAGGGTCCCCGCATTAGGAAGGTTGAGAACCACTGCTCTAGGGTGACCCTGATCCTTAGGTCTAATGTGGCTGCCAGAGCGCCAACCATCACACTCAAGTTCCAGGCAGCAGCAGACTTCCAGAAGATGCACACAATACTGTCACATACATCTCATGGGTAGGTTTTTGGTCATATATCCACATCCTACTAATTTTCCCTATTGCCCTCAAAATATCTTCTATAGTCAAGCAAGGTTCACCTATATGTCTCTTTAGTCTAGATTCCAGAACTGTTTATAAGGCAATTGGCCTTATCTCTGCAGAGATGACTGTCTCAGATTTTAAAAGACTAAAGAGACATATAGGTGAACCTTGCTTGACTATAGAAGATATTTTGAGGGCAATAGGGGAAATTAGAATATGGACTGAATGTTAGGTGATATTAGAGAATCATGGTTATTTTACTAGATGCAATCATCAATTACGTTCTCATAGGAGCATGTTTTATTTTTAGAAGATGCAAGCTAAGAGCGAGGTGTCCTTAATCTACCACTTCCTTCAAAATGTTTTGTCAAAATTTTGTATATAAATAAAGATATTTATAAAGAAAACACGGAAAAGATAGTAAGAATTACTCATAGTAAGACAGGTAGAGTGGGTGGAAGGGGTATGGATATTTATTTTACTACCCTTTCAACTTTCCTCTATAATAAAAATTGGGGGAGAGTAGTTCTCTATTTGGCTGGTTCACAGTCTCATGTGTGGTTGGCTGACCGCTGGTGAAAAGGAATAATGTTCCTTCCAGCACTCCAAAGCCAGTCAGTTCCAAGGGTCTGCGGGTGGTGGGGTGCATCCCCCCAGGCCCAGCCAGGGTGGTCCTGGAGCTTTTGGAGATTGGGGGAGAGAACTGCATCTTGGCCCTCAGCTTCTTGGAGGGTCTTCCCCATCACGCGGAAGGCAGCATGGCACCAAGGACCCACAACTCCCGTCACCTATTTGAAATAACAACGTGACAGAAGATAAAAGAAGAATCCAAGACCTGCCAGTGCCTTAGGGACAGCCTCACTAGGAGAATCTGTCCTCCCCCCACCATTTCTGCCCCCATCAGTGGGGACTGGTGAGTCAGGAGCAGGCACTGAGCTTCGCGGTCCTCATCGGTAAAGTGGAGAGCGTAGTTGTTGCCTCACCCACCTCCAGGGCTGTCTGGGGATCGAAGAAGAAGAAGTCGTGTGTGATTTGCCATGAGCCAACCAATATGCAAGATTAGAGGAAGAAGACCTTGCTCACCCCAGAACTCCTTCATCCTGTTAATACTCTCATGCCATAACCCCCAGACACCGGGACCAAAGGACGTTTTTCGGCCTTCTGCTTGTGGTGGTTTGGAAATACCTCCACAAATTCTTTGACAGTCCTCCCATCAAAAATGGAACCGCATCCCCCTCCCCCTGAGTGCGGCCTGGCCTACGGGATTTACTCCTAACAGATAAAATACACAATGTCCAAATTAAACTTGAATTCCGGCAAAACAACAAATACCTTTTAGCATAAGTATGCCCCAATTATTGTATGGGACGCACTTACACTAAAGGATAAAGGATGCGCAGTGTTTATCTGGCATTCGGGCTAACTGGGCATCCTGTTGTTTCTGTTTGCTCTATTCCAGTGAACAGACAAATGGATGCGGCCTGAGTAACCATGTACAACTCCCGAGCATCAAAGGCATGCAGCTTTCACTTCGCTCCCTCTGGGGTCGCTCAGCTGGGAGGAGCCGGGTGCGGCGGTGTGAGGACACTCAGGCAGCCCCCGGAGAGACCCACTGGCACCAGGGCCAACAGCCAGGACCACCTCACGAACCACGCAGGTGACCCGTCTTGCTAGTGGATCCGTCAGCCCCGGTTATAGCCCGAGATGACTGCAGCCAGAGCCTTGGTTACCACCTCCTGAGAGACCCTGAGCCAGAACCACCCAGTTAGGTTGCTCCTGAATTCCTGACCCAGGGCACCGTGTAGGATAATAAGAGATGGTTTCAAGTGGCCTCTGGCTCAGCCCTGGTGGGCACTGCGGTTCCTACAGGATGATCCCACTTGTAAGAAGCTCAGAGATTTGACCACTAGACCCTGCGAGGCCACCTTCCATCAGACCACTCAAGTGTCCATGAAAGCTGTTAAAAAGGAATGGCACACGGTACAAGTCTCTGGGGGAAAGGAGCTAACAATGCTTTTCAGCGGCCCTTTCCCGCATGAGAAGGTAACCCAGGGCCTGCGCGCAGCTCTGCCGATCCCGAGCTGCCTGATTTGGAGAAGTTGTTTAATTCCTCCCAGCTCTGCTTTTATTGGTATGTACAGGTGTGATAATACCTACTTGCAGGACTTTTGTGGGGATTGAAGATATTAAAGTAACATTTATAAGGAGGGTAGTATGGGCTAAGCACTATTGCACTTCATGTATAACCTAACAACCCGCTGAGATGGGTACTATGCTTCTCCCCATTATACACATTAGGAAACTGAGGCATTGCCAATTTACATGACTGCCATTGCTAATAAGTACACATGTGCCCGGTACATAGAATGCATCTTTGTAAAAGTTACTGTTTAGGTATCTTTTACCCTCCAAACCTCTGTTTTTCTAGGAGAGAAAATGGGCGTCAGCGGGGATTGGTACATCTCCTAAGAGGACTCCAAGTCTGCACTCTCCCCCCACCCACGGTGAGTCATCCCTGGGGCCCTCCTGCTGGGGGGGGGGGGTGAGGCTGGGTGAGATCGTCCTTCTCCTGATATCCCTGCACCCACCACCTTCCTCTCGCTGGTACGCTCGGCTCAGAGGAGGTAGGGAGTTACACCGCCTTCTCTGAGATGCTGGCTGGCCCGCCTGGGTGCAAGCCACCTGGAGCTGGCGAGCAGTCCTCTCCCAGAGGGAGCTGGGCCCCCCTTTGCCACCGAGAGCAGAGCCAGGTGAACCCCATGTTCTGCACATGATTTTCCTGCCAAAATGGACACCGAGCTAGCTATCCCAGTCACACTCGTGGCGACACCCTCACCCCCATCTTCAAAGTAGCAACACTTGCGTTGTTTCTCCTCTCTTCTGGTGTCTTCTTTCAGGGGCGTTATTAGATTAGACCCACATGAATAATCTCTTCTCTTCAAGAGGGTTCCTGTCTTAAACCGTTGAACGGCACAGTTCGGGAGTGTAGGCTCCAGGGGTTAGGGCAGGGCATCTGGGGCCGCGAGGCATTTTACAAGTTCTGCTCCCACAGGCCTGGCATTAGATGGACACAACCATATCCGTGCCATAGCCTGACTGTGGCGGTTGCATTGTGGTTGTGCAGCAGCAGGTACCTGTTTGCGAGGAATCCACACGGACATTCAGGGTGGTGGGGCATCAGCTCAGCAGCTTGCTTCGTGTGCCTCAGTATTAAAATACAGTTCTTCGCACGGTTCTTCTTGAAACATTTCTCTATCTGTGCATGCAGATATGTCAAAAAGGTAGTAACAGATATGATGTTCACATGTACAAAGAAAAATATTTAGAAATATCTAGAGATACAAAAGTTACCTCTGGGAAGTGGAATCGTTTGGGGAAGAAGGGGTGAGGAGGTAGACAGCTTTTAATTGGGGGCTGTCTGATTTAAAATACTAATAAGTAGGTATTTTCATAGTAAAATAAAAACCAGGGGAAAATCTTTGAAGAAAAACAGCAGGGACTGGCTGCCAATTTCTTGGCAAAGAGTGACTGGGGAGGAGGCCCGGGCTGGGGCCGAGATGAGAAGATGAAACCACAGGACCCGTTACCGCTATTGCCGTGCTTCTCCACAGCGCTCCCCAGAACCCCACTGAAAACAGTCCGCCCTGCCGGTGGGAATGAGGGGGTGCTCTGCTGGCTGAGCAGGCGGCCAGGCACCAGCAGCACTTCCCACGCGGGCTCGCACTTCCCTTCCGCGGTGCTTCCCAGCACTGAGGAGGTTAGCGTTCTCTTGGTACTTAGTTAGCGACTGCACCCCTTTAGTCTCTGGTCTCCGATCTCATGTGCCTGACAGCACCATCACATGACACGTGGCTCGAAGGCCGGGAAGCAGCAGGCACACTTCCTGTGATGGGTGATGTGTTCCAAACCGAAGTGTTGAAATCCTAACTCCCGATGCCTCCGAGTGTGACCTTACATGGAGACAGGGCCATTAGAGGTGGTCAAGTTAAAATGAGGTCCCAATCCAGAATGACCGGTGTCCTTGTAAGAAGTGATCAGGACACAGCACTCAGAGAAGAGGCTTGTGAAGACACAGGGAGAGGACAGCTAGCCACAAGCCCTGCTCTTACAGCTTTTGTCTGAGTTTGAAATGTTTGCAAAATCAAGTGAAAACTTTACATAAAAACAAAAATAGGACGTAAGCGTCAAGCTCTGGGAAACCCACTGCAGACCCAGACAGCAGAGGCCTGGAAGGACCTGCAGTGCCTGAAGCCGGTGGACCTTCCAGAAAGACTGGGATTTATCCAGGTTTTAAATGGCTTTATTTTTTCCATGATCCCCGCTCCCCCAAATATGTAATGTCCTTGCAATACTAAAGGATCCTGGGATTCGAGTCCAGAAAAGGTCCCAGAGGCAGTTCATCCCGGCAGGTGATTGAAGAAAGCCTTGTGTTGACTCTGGGACCCTCACAAGTCGCTCTGACAGTCCGCGTGGCCTTCTAGAAAGGGCTCTGTGGTGTGCGAATGTGCCTTGAGACACAGTCCTCCCTCTCGTGATCCAGCCACAAAGCTCGCCTGTCTTAGTGGGAAGAAGGGTCTGGACCAGGCTTCCCACCGACAGCGTCCTCACCTCCGATGGTCTGCGCCGATGGCATCTGTGACGCTGGGAAAACCCTGATCCCTGGACAGAGACAACCAAGCCAGTTCAGCAAGTGATGACGGACAGGCCCGTTCTTTCCAGAAGCCACATCCACCAGCGCTCTGCCTGCTCCATTACTGCGCCCCCTCGCCCCGATCCCAAACACAGACCTCATGTCCCTACACTGTCTTCACCCAGGAATCCCGATCTGAACACCCAGGTCTTGGATCAGAAGGCAGGCAACTTTAAGTGTGACAGCTCCCTGCCATCAGGCCAATGTGACCGCGTTCATGAGGAGAAAGCCCCCGGGACTCCGCAGGCCACACACACCACGGCCTTGGGCGTTAATCTTGAATTCAACACCGTCTGTCCTTCACCAAAGGAGCAACAGAGTACTTTCCCCTGCGTTCGGAGTGCGCCCACCCCTCAGATCCTTTCCGCATGAAGAGTGAAGACAGATCGATAAGACCCCCTTCTGAACTGATACCACATCAATCTCAGTTTCAAGCCCCACGTGGCCCCACTCACTTCAATAGGGCCTCCAGCTCCCGCTTGACTCTGCCCACCACCGGTGGCCCCCAGTAGGTGAGGGCCGTGTACAGCTGCACCAGGCAGGCCCCCGCCTGGATCTTGTCCAGCGCATCCTGCCCGCTGCTCACACCGCCAACCCCGATGATGGGAACTCTGCCTGCAGGGAAGCACAGGGCAGCGGCAGGACCGTGTGGGAACCAGGGGCTCAGCGGGGCTGCAGCCCCCACCCCACCTGCTGGCTGCCCCGGTTCCCCGGGCCACAGTCCCAGAGCCCGAGCCACGCACCACCCCGAAGCCGCGGACACCGAATCCTTGCCTTGGGTGAGGGCGTACATCTCCCGGATGGTCTGCGTTGATAGGTCCCGGAGGGGCCTCCCACTCAGCCCTCCTGTTTCGGAGCGCAGGGCACCCTGGAGGCTGGCAGGGCGACTCACGGTGGTGTTCGTCACAATCAACCCATCGATGCCCAGCTGCGGGGTGAGACAGAGAGAGCCGTGCAGTCAGGGCACCGTCAGCCTGGGAGAGGCTGCCCGAGGCACTGGGACAGCAGGCAGCCAGGCACCCACACCCACGGCCCCCAATCAAGGACTGCCCCAGACCTCACTCTGCCCTCCAACCAGTGTCTGAAGGAGCCTCAGCCTGGCAACAGCTGCCGTCACCGAGTGCCCCCCTACAAAGCTCCCCTGCGACAGCGTTGTGATCCTTCTAACAACCCTCGGAGCGGCCCTGGGGGGTCCGGAACTGCCCCTCTGACATCCCCATGGACTCTGTCTGCTCTCGGTTGTATCACATCTATGAGCCCGTCCTTTGTGATCACCAGTCTGCCAGTTTGGAGGGAGTAAGCGGTGGAACCAGGATTTGAACCCAGGACTGCGGGGCTCAGTCTGTTTCCACTCCTCTCCTTTGACACAGAGACTGGCGTTGGACTGGAGAGAGAAGGAACAGAAGCACGCTTCCGAGATACCGCAGGTCCAGTTCCCGCCTCCACAGTAAGCTAGTCTCGCAATAAAGCGAGCTGTAATCCTTCTGCCGGGGGAGGGCCTGTGCCGTGCAGCAAAGCGAGGCGTGCCTGTCCTCCACTCTGGCCAAGGCTGGCCGAGGACACAGCACAAGCCTGAAAGCCCCAGCTGGAGGAGGAGGGCAGAGGCCCGGGAAAAAGGTTCATTCAAACATGTATTCAAGCATCCGCTTTTTATTTTATGAATGAAGTCGTGACAAATACCAGCCCAGCCCGCAGGATCACAGAGAGAACACCACAGAGGCTGCCCTGTCTGGGCTAGCCAGCAGCCGGGTGGTCCCTGCCAGCCATGCGGGCCCTCACCTCTCTCACCACACTGGCGATATCCTCCTTGTCCTGGGCCGTGAGGTCGGGTGCGATCTTCACCAGCAGCGCCGGTTTGTGCGCGCCCTTCAGGGCATCCCTCTCCTGCAGCACCTGCAGCGACATGGGGCCAGAGATGGGGAGCCCTGAGACCACACCTGGGGTTGCACGGGGGCTGGCAGGCAGACCGGTGCATTTTCACATCAGCTCTCAAACTGAAGCACGAGCAATGTCTCCTTCTCGGAAACACGGCCCTCAGTTAGGCAACATCCCCCTCCAGGCAAAACTCAGGCCCTCCTCTTGAACCCAGAAATCCCTAGGACCGAGTCCCTAATGTAGTCATGGGCATCAGCTAATATATTAAGGCTTATTGGCTTTTGTTCCTAAAAGAGATGACAAGACTGTGTGATGAAAAGTCATTCAACTCACTCACTCGTTCACTGTCCTACGTGCTAGGGACAGCATGGTAAGTAAAATTTATGGTCCTTTACTGTCAATCATGAGGGACAGACAACTTGGAAGTGAATTACTACTGGGCATCACCAGTGTGATGGTGGGATTAGAGGCACAATGAGGGGTCCTAATTGGCTGAAGCGTTAAGGACAGCCTTACAAGGTGCCGTTAAAGCTTGTGCATGGAGAATGAACAGGACTGGCTGGAGGAGCAGGCTTTGTGTGAAAGCATTACTGGAGACGTAATTTCCCACCTTGATCAGCAGGTGGCGCAGCGCATCCTTTCCCTGAAGGCTCCGCAGTCCTGCCGTGTTGGGACTGGACACGTTCACTACCAGGTAGTCAGCCAAGGGGCCCAGGACTCGAACCCCCTCTGCGTAGTCCGCGGCAGCATCCACCGAGGTCTTATTCTTCCCCAGGTTTATTCCCAGGGGCAGCCCACCTGCAAATCCCCACACACCATTTCCTTGACATGAACCGCCTTACAGGCCTTCCACCCGCAATGTGAACTTGGAACACCAGCTGACAAATGCTACCATAGACTGCTCGGTGCCGCTGCCTGCTGACCAGGAAGCAGCTCACCATCTTTGTCTGCGTAGCAACGTTGGGGCAACCACTAAGACATTTTACTGCATTGTGCCCTTATTCTTTTTTTCCCCCTCATCTGAGGATATTTTTTCCATTGCTTTTCAGAGAGAGTGGAAGGGAGGGAGGGGAAGGTAGAGAGAGAGAGGCAGAGAGAGAGAGAGAAACATCCATATAAGAGATGAGACATATCAATTGGTTGCTTCCCATACATGCCCTGCAAACGCACAACCCAGGTTTGCCCTTGACCAAGAATAAAACTGGAGACCCTTTATTGCAGGCTGGCGCTCTAACCACTGAGTAACACTGGCCTGGGCAGGTTTTTTTTTAAAATTTCATGAAAAATGGAGCAATTCGTAATGCAAATACTAGTGATAAAAAAGGTAAGGCTCATAAATGTAAAACAACCGAGAACAGACAGGAATCAATAGGAATGTCAGAGGGGCAATTCTTGATGCTCAAGGGCTGCTCACTGGACTTGGGTATGCAGTTGTGAAGAAAACCCAGAATTAAAGACTTTGTATAAAATATTGAAAAGTATTATTTTCAATTGCATATAGACACATCATTGTTTTATGATTTCAGTTTTCTGAGAAGGGCCTCCCGCTATAACTGGGAGACCACACAGCCCAGTGCTCCCAGGATAGCTGATCAGTCTTGTAGCCTCGGCATATTATTAATTCACCCTCAAAGGTGTCTCAATTTGAACAGTAATACAGCCACCTCACTGAAAACTCTATTTGGATTATCACATGTCTTGCATTTTGGACTTTCCAAAAAACTTATTTCAGTAACGGCTTTGTATGAAAGCAAGGGTTTTCTCCTAAAGCACCATCTTATCTGCAAAGGCTAATGGTACGTCAGTGGTACCAGCTGCTTTCCCATCTGATGGTGTGGAAAAAGGCCCAAGACATCAAGTTAGCGCAGGAAACTTGGGTCAGGTCACGGAGGATCAAGGGGCAACATCCATCCTGCTGAGTACCTTCTCACACCTTATATTTCCAAGTAAATGGCATTTGGGAAGCTAATTTTGTGTGTTTGGGGAGGGGGTTAAGGTTAGAACCCACTGGACAAAAGTTATACAACATGATGTCCTAGCTTTCCATGTCTGGCCTCCTTCCAGCCAAGGGCATGTGTAAGTTCTCCTTCTTTGTCCACACAAAGAAACTGGCTTGAAAGAGTATCGCTTCCACGTAGCTAAGGGATCTTTCATTACTGGTCATCTGCCCCACCGACAGACAGAATGGCTGAATTCCTCTATCCCCCAAGGGCACCACGGCCTTTGTCAGCTCCTGTTCCCTGGCGTGGCACCAGCAGTAAGCCGTCCTCAGGCTCCTGCCTGCTGGGAAACTTGAGGTGCAGAGCTCCGCAATGGGATTTTGCTTCACCCCAGAGAATATGAGCGCCAGAGCACAGGTGAGAGGATGGGCGAGGGAGAAGGCGCGAGAGCTGGTCTAAAGAGCACTGTGGACAGCCGAAAGGAGAGGGAGGCAGGAAGGCAGGAGAGTCTCACAAACCACGGAAGTCATACTATGGCCTTCCAAGTTCCCCAAACAGCAAGGGGTGTAGCAGAGCAGGCTCTGGTTCTGCCAAAGTCCCAGATCTCCAAACAAGGGCACGTCAGACACCCCAAACCGCAGACTGCTGACAGCCTCGCTCACCACCAGGATTTCTAATGAGACTAAACTCCCGGAAAGAGGCCCGCAGTGACCCAACGAGGGGAGAGGCCGCAGCCCCAGACAGGCCCCGAGAGCGGTGGGGAGGACAACAGCACTGCGACCACCAGGTCACCCTGCGGGCCAGCCCAGCTGGGATGCGTGGTGTTTCCAAACTGTCCCTGACTGATACAAAAGCAACTCCACCCGTCAGGTCTCCTTGCCCATGTTATCCCCGAGTGGGGGAGAATGCCACGCGCTACTGATAAAAGGGCCGCAGGACAGCAGAGCAGGACAAGGAAGCTGTGCCGGAGCCTGTCCACAGCTTGGCTGCCTCGGAGATCTCACAGGCGCCACGCTGCTTCGCTCACCTCCACGCCGGCCGGTGAACATACAACAGGGCTTATGTGGCTTTGCTACGTTGTGAAATTCTGTTAAAATCCGGGAAACCGTGGAACCAGGAAACCAGTGAATTCTCTAGGAAAGGGCCCTGAGTTCTGCAGAGTTCCTTTCAATTGCCCAGTCACGGAGATGTCACAGGACTGTTCCTGATGTTTCTCCCACCGATGCCTTCCGACAAATGAAGGACACCCACCGCGGGCAGCCCCGCCTTACCTTCTGTGAGCCTGGCCTGCGTCTGCTGTCTGGCCCGTAACCTGTGCTCCACCACCGAGAGCCCGTGGCTGTTAAACCCGTATCTGTAACACACGCAGAGGGGGAATGGGCCCGGTCAGAGCCCTCAGCCAGAAGGCGGACTGCAGACCTGGCTCCATGGCCATATGTGTGACTTTCAAAAACAGGAAAAAAAAGAGTCAGTTCTTAAGACTTCCCAGGTCTAAATACCCCTGGACTTCCTAGAAGATTTGTCAAAAACTGTCACACAGGGAAAGATTAAAATTGGCAAACAAGCCACCTAGCCAGCTAACGCTGGATACAGCCCAGACTTGGCTGCATCCAGCCCCCACTCCTCACCTAGGCACCCCTCCACCCCGTGGAGTGGAGCCGTCACACTCTGACAACCCTTCGTCCCCCCTCCTGCCTCTGCGCCATGAGTGCTCCTCCCGAGACCCATCCTGCCACTCCATCCCCCCAGCCTGTCTGCCTGGTAAAACCGTCCCCTCTTCCTGGCCCAGATCAAAGGCTCCCCAGCCTCAAATGACTCCTCGCCTCCTGGCACGCACTGAGCGCTTTGTACAGGTCTTTCTCCGGCGTGAGATGTATGCGTATGCATGCGTGAGTTCCCCTCCGGGGTCGTCATCCTCTTGAGGACAGGGGCATGTCCTCATCACCCTGCCACTACACAATCCACAAAGGCAGTGACCTCATCTCTCTCGCTCATCTCTGTCTCCCCAGCCCCAGCGTGGGAGGCTGATCCGACGGCCATCCCTCTCCCTGCCTCCCCTGACACTGGGTGAAAATGCCAATGACTCCTTTCCCAGACCACTCGCAACTGAAGCATGAACAAGTGACGGGGCGTGGTCACCGAGACAGAAGGGGAGTCTACTGCGGAGCTCCGAGGACACCCCCATATCTACGCTTCCTTTTCCCTTCCTGCTCTCGGATGTCCAGCTGGGAGGACGCAATGCCTCCAGCAACACCACCCGTCAGGTCTCCTTGCCCAGTGCCAGGGGGAAAGCGACTCTGTTCCTTGCGGCAGGAAAGACCTAACAGATACAGCGGCACCTGCACTGGTGGACCGAATGAATAAACTCATCCGTTCACTCAGCAAGAGTTTGCTGAGCTCCACCACGTGCCACGCAGAGCAAGGAGCTGAGCCCATCGGCTCCGGAGCACAGGCTCCTCTCAGCCACGTCTCATCTAGGGTTCAGCGTGCACCGCCGCCCTGGTGCCTGCCGGGACTCGGACGTGCCGGAGGTATCGACCCAGCCCACAATGCAGCGGGAAGATCAATAATTCGCTCTCGAGTGCTGGAAAATGTCCCTGGAACAAGCGCAATAGAGCGGGAAGTGGCAGCCCAATCAACTCCCCAGCGGTCTCCTTCCAGAAGGCCTCAGGGGCCCCAAAGGGCCCACCGAAACCTCCCCTCAGGGGCTCTTCCAAGTTCTGTGACCAAAAAGCAGGCACGCCTTCACTTTCTGGGCTTGCTGCACTGAAACTGCGCAGGGATTTTAAAGAGAAGGACTTACACACTCCAGAAGGACCTCTCTTACTAAAAGCAGCTGTCTGTGCTGATGATTGCAATGTGCAGCTTGCTAAAGTTTGGGGCTGGGCCGTCCAACACCAGAGCCATAGCTCCACGTGCCACTGAGCACCTGACACGTGAAGGAGAACACACCCCGGGTCTGGAAGACTTGGTACAAGGAAAAGTGGGCCAATAGCTTATTAGTCCTTTTTATATTGATTATATGATAAAACAATATTTAGATTATATTAAGTACTTAGTTAAAGAACAATATACATTACAAAAAGCTAAATAGAATATATTACTGAGATTCGCTTCGCCTATTTCTTTTTCCTATTTTATCACAGCTATTAGAATATTTTACGTTACCCATGGGGTTTGCATTCTATTCCTAAGAGACAGCGCTGGGCAAACACAATGGAGTGACAATGTGGGAAAAGCATCAACTCGACCGTCAGATGAGCCTACACCCGTACCCACGCTCCCCTGCTGGTGATCTGGTGGCTGTAGCTAGGTGATGCTGTTCTCTGAGCCTTAGTGTGTGTATGTGCTGAACCGAAACCCTAAAGCCTGCTCCTGCGCCTGGCACACAGTAGATGCTCCACATGGTTCCTGGAAAGGACAGAAAAATGCCTGCCTCACAGACAGAAAAGATGCCCCGAGGTCCCTGCCGGGAGAACAGCCCATTTCCCCCGCGCTGCCCACCTACCTGTTAATGACGGCTTGGTCCTCGGGGAGGCGGAAGACTCTGGGCCGGGGGTTTCCTTCCTGAGGTTTGGGGGTAACACTGCCTATCTCAACAAAACCAAAGCCCATCTTGTACAGTCCGTCCACAGCCTCCCCGTGCTTGTCAAATCCCGCCGCAATTCCTACCGGGTTTCGGAACTTACGGCCCAGGACTCTCACTTCCTAGGGAGAGGGAGACAGAGTCAGAGGCACACAGGCCAGACCAGGGTCTCTCAGGCTGTGTCCTGCCACGTCTGCATCAGGCTTCCCGGGGAGCTGGGGAGACAGCACAGCTTCCGTCTAAGCCTTAGACTCCAAGGAGTCAGAATCCTTGGGGGCCGGTGGGGCGGGAAGGAGCTCTGAGCGAGTCTTATTTCTAACAGTGCCCCAGGCAATTCTGACGCCTGCTGGGGTTCAAGACCACCGGCTTTACCATCCACCAGCAAGAGTGGGGAGAAAACCAGGGTTTCCACCACGGGGCAGCAGGGGGAGGACGCTGTCTCTTCTAGTGACGGTGAACAGTCACCCTTTTTATTCCCTGTCCTTGGTGGGAGAGAGTGGCTGGTTGGTGTCAGCCCTCTAGTGTTATTCTCAAAGTGTCAAGCAGCAAAATCCTGGAATCAGCCTAGAAAGTCAGCCCCAGCTGCGTCCCTCTCAGCCAGGCAGACTCCAAGGCCCCTGTGGGGCATCAGACTCGTGCACCACCTCCTAAATACTGAGCTGCTGAAGGGGGGACCCACACAGCGGGGTTGGGGATCGCAGCTCTAAGGCCACACTTCTCTCCATGTTGGCGGTGTTTTCATAGCTTTGTTCCTCACCCAGCCGTAACCTGACTGCCTCCCAAATCCACCCGTCTCCACAGCCCCCTCCCTCCTCACTGCTGCTACACTGGGCTCCAGGACTTTCGAACTAGCCGTTGGGATGAGGAAGGCTTAGAGCAAAGAGCGCTCCGACCCCACAGTGCCTTTCCGTGTGGGGAGTGGGGAAAACACTGCATCTGCTCTACGCTGCAGGACGGGGAAGGGAAAGGGACCCTAAGACCGAAGGGGGAAATGCAGAGAACGGCCGCTTGGTTTACAGTAGTGACCCTTCCCCGGAGCGTGCTTCCTGTCTGTTGTCTCCAAGTTCACGCCATTCTGAGGTCCCCGTTTGGGAAGAGGTCTCTCAGGTGGAAACTGCCAGGGCTTACAGGAGGGCACAGATTCTAGAAGGATGTGATTCTTCTGCTCGTTTAGCTGCAGGAACCCCGGCACCCAGAACAGTAAGAGGCACGCGTGGGCCCTGAGCCGATGCAGGAGTGGACAACCCGGGACGGGTGTTTGGCTGGCTTCCTGGAAGGGCTTGGCCACACATGCCTGTGGCACCGTGGCCCTTTAATGACTGGCATGTTGGCACGTTTCCCAGAGGCGAAGCCTGAGCCAGCCGACCTCAGCAAGGCAGGCCAGTGGCTACACGGGCGGCTGCCAAGTCAGACTCCAGGGGTCTGAATCCTGGCTCATCGGCTTCCCGGCTGTGTGACTTTGGATAATCCGCTGAACTACTCCGTGCCTCCGTGTCCTGCTCCGTAGATGGGGGTGACAACCTCTGTCATCGGAGCTAACCTGGGACTCTGCTTTTCAGAAGGCTCAACACCCCCCCCCCCCACTGTGTGAATTAGGGGATGTTGACCTTGTGTTGCACCAGGTGTCCCAAGAGGACCTACCAGCATGTCGGAGTCTTGGAATGTGACGCGAGGAAGGAGCCCCAGGGAGGTGACGCGGACAGCCAGCCTGTGGGCTGACTCGGGGTCCAGCAGCCCCTGCAGAGTCGGCATCAAGTGTTCGGCGTAGAAATGCTCATCCCCCGTGGCCGTCAGGTAAGAGGCAAAGAGCAGCCCTCCACCGCCCAGAATGATCAAGGCATCCTGCGCCCGCTTCTGGGGGGTCGGGGGGGGGGGCGGGTAAGAGAGGAAAGCACATAGGCCCTCAGAGCCAGGCTGCTGCACCTCCTCTGAGCCCTTCAACCCACCCAACAGAGGACACAACGACATGGCACATGGAGCCATGCCCCTAGCTTCCTGCCAGCACTGTCTCCTTCCTTTCCCAAGTAAACACAAAAGCTGTCCCCCGCATTTTCATACGCACTGGCTTTTCCAGGAATACAAGGACCTTGTAAATCGAGGGCCTGTACTAGTTGTTTGCACAGAACATTACCGAGAAGTGTTCCCTATTTCAGGAAATCCCAGCAGGAATGGTAGGGTGCTTTGCTGGGGGTGTTTGACACACATACCTGTGGCACTAGAATTTCTCAGCAGAGGCTGAAACACTGGACTATTTCACTATCTAGGTGGCATTGCCCTACCATTTACACATGGAAATGCATATTATTTTACTTTCATTTCTCCTTTATATTCCAATCAGGGCATTATAATGACTTTTTAAAATTACACAAAGGAAGATTACATTATATATAAATTCCATCTTAGAATCATAAAGGGAGTTGCAAATTTTTTTTTTTTTAAAAAAAGGAGTGTCAGGTAGTATTAGGTCAAGAACCATTCTCCCAGAGTGGTTCCTACATATGTCTCCTCATGGGGGAGAAGGGGACACATGTAATATTTTCAACAATAAAGATAAGTTTAAAAAAAAAGAATCATTCTCCTAGTTCAACCATGGCTCCTAATACTTTTCTCTATCACTGCCAGGTGCTGAGTCATTCATTCATTAGTTCAATCATTCAGAGTTTGGCCTAATCAGTGAGTCCTAGCCTTCTGGGGAATATAACCTCATGAGGAGACAGACACCAATGATCATATAAACGTTTACCTGTACACCTGCTGTGAAGAAAAGGATACAGGGAAGTAGAAGAACCGGACCTAATCTCAGAGGTAGAGAAAGGCTTCCTCGAGGAAGGGCCGCTAACATGCCAAGGCTAAACGGGAGGTAACTAGGAGGCAGTGGGGGAGGGGAAGGTGCAAAGGCTCGCGCTCTCCCGGCAGAGGGGAATGAAATGCGCCCGAGGGATGGGGGAAGGGGAAAGGCTTGTCTGGAACCGAGGAGTAAAAGTCTGGCTCAAAGAGAAGTCGCGAAAACAGGCGGAGATCTTGGCCAGAATAACGATCTGGGTTTTGTGCAATGGTCACCTCTGCCTTGAAGGATCATGCCTGGCTGTTCATGTAGATCAAGTATGTATGCGTGGTCTTACTTCCGGTCCCCAGACTGGAGGAACGCCCCTCAATGTCAATCAGCCGATGCCAGCCCCGTTACTTGGAGCCCCGCCCCAAAACCCAGTCCAGAGGGGTTGGGAGCAGGCCTTGCAGCCTCATTGCCCGCTGGAAGCGGCGCTCGGTGCGAGGCGGTCCTGCAGCCACTGGCCCGCGCGCGCTGACAATGTCCGGCGACCACGCAGCCACACACGTGCCTTTCACACACACAGAGACCAGGTATATGTGTACAGAGGCACACGCACGAGCCTTTGCCCAGACACACAGACGGGCCAGACGCTCTCGGAGCGGCCTCCCGTCCACACCTCGCCCCGGCTACCCCTGCACTTCCCCGCTAGCCCTGCCCTCGCCGGACTCCCCCTGGCCAACGCGACAGACCCAGTTTCTGCACTCACTTTCAGCTGTGTCCACGCCATGGTCCTTTCGCCACCGGGCCCGCCTCCGTCTCATTTCCATTGGAGGAGGTGGAGGGACACCCCCTAAACTCCGCCCCCCGGCGCTGCCAACTCACCAATTGCCGGGCAGAGGGGTGGGGCCGGCGCGTCTGGGCGGGGGAAGGCCGCGCTCCGCCCTAGGGGCCTGATTGGACAGCGAGAAGTGAGCGCGGACGCGCGCGCAGTCGCAGCGGCCACGCCTTTTCCGCCTGCTCCCCCGCCCGACTTCCGGCGTCCGCGCCGGGCGTGTAGGCGGTGCCTGTGCACTGAGGAGGGTGGCAGCGGGGCTGAGTTCGTCTGTGGTGCTGCCGCCCGGAAAAAAAAACAAAAAACGACTTGTATGTTGCGTCTTCGGTTCTTAGCGCCACGGCCACCAGTTTCTCGGCCGTTGCGGGGGCACGCTGTGCTCTGGAGAAGGCCTGGGTCAGGCCCGTGAGGCAGGGCGGGAAAGGATTGCACCGCTGGGCCAAGTGCCCGTGCAGACTTCCAGGGAGAGTCCGTCAACCTCCGGTTCCGCTTTAAAAAAAATGCCTGAAACGCCCGTGTGCTCGTCTGTATGTACGCATGTTCATGAGGGTGTTGGGCAAGTTAGGGCCGTGGTTGACTGTGTGGTTGAAAGCATCCTGCCCCGAAAGCGTTTCTCTGCAGCGCAGACGGGGCGGACTTCGCTGCTCCGAAGCCTTCCTTCCCAGCACGTGAATCATTTCAGTCTCTAAGGCCCCTTCCCGCTGCTCTCGCCCAGGTACGCCCGCCCGGACCCACCCGGAGAGCCACTTCCCTGCAAGTACCTTCCACTCCCTCGCTGCCGTGCCTCCCCTCACACTGACCCCTCCGCCAGGACGCCCGTTCCGTCTGTCTCAGTGGGACCGCCCGTACGTGTTCAAGTGCCGGAAATGGTTTCCACGGCTGAACCTTCATAGAGTGAAGCTGCACCCCTCTAAGTAGCACTTTATTAACTGAACTTACCATATTTTTATTAAACACAATCATGTCTTCCCTGAATAGACTGTAGACTCGAATGTAGGAACTATGCCATATTAATCTTTCACGGGGTGAATGTATTATTTGTTAAATAGGGATGTATTGGGGTCTGCCCTTAAGAGAATTTTTAATTTTGGTGCCACGTCCATTGGGGTTTTAAAGAGTAATTGTTAAGTATCAGTAGGATAAAACAGCTGAACCCTGAAACCTGCCAAGTGATTTCAGTGCCCCCATTTATTTGTATTTACCTTCCATTTTGGCACCAAGAAAAAGAACCGGTTAAGAACATAAACGATAGGTGTACCACAGGTGAAGATCAAATGGCATGTGTGAACAAAGGTTTTTCAGCAAGTTAAAGAAAAGCAATGAGAGAATTGATTCTTCCCTACAGCGTGACCAATTCAAAAGAACCTATGTGGTTGTAGGCCAGAACCATGTGTATTTAACAAGTGGCTAGTTAGTTCAGCAAATTTGAATTTCACTGGTTTTCAGTTGTATTTGTATTTAATCTGTATTCATTCCTTCATTAAATATTTACTCTTTGGTTTTTATGATTATAGAAGAGATTCAGGATAGAGTGAATGTATTTAAGAAGCAATACAATAAATTCATAGCTTTCTTTTTTAAAAAAAAACAAAATAATACATGACTCGATTTTTCACAACACTGACTTAGATATTCATTATTCTCTCCTTCCTTACAGCTTAGATTTAGCAAATAAAGATCTATTTTAAAGCTGAAGGCATATCCAGTTGTGTAAACACAGATGGCTCATGGCTTTGCTAATCTATGTTTGTTTTCAGCTTGTAGGAACTCCACCTGGTCCCCAAAACAAAACAAAACTTTTTTTCTCCTTGATAAATTACTCCCAGTTCCTAAAAGAATAATAGTAGTGAATAAGACCAACTCATCAAGAATATAAAAGGCCAGGCAGCGTCTGAGCCTCCACACTTTTTGGGCTCACAGTTCACAGAGAAGATGTTACTCAAAAGGAGAGCCTGGCTTTGGTTATACATCAGAACCAGCATCCTTCTAGGAAGCGAGCTGGACAGCCCAGAGCACCGTGGCGAACGTTACTGTTGGCAGCTTCACAGGTTCCCCTGCAGCTTTCAGGCAGCAGAACAGTACTGTCATGCCCAGGGAGGACAGCTGGCTTACACGTGGAACCAGGAGGTGCAAGATCTCATCTGGGACTTTCTGGAAGACGGAAAGAAGTGGTGGATTGGGCAAAATTTAATGCTGCCGGGGGAAAATCAAGAAAACAACAACCCAAGTAAGGGTCTGAGGTCTGATGTTTATGAAGAAAACCTTACTTTTATTCAGGAACAGGAGGAAGAAGAAATTTAAATCTTTCTGCTTTTGTATAAAGAAAAATCAGTCATTTTACTCATTACCGTCATTGCTCTGATATATTTCTACTTCAGTGCTGTACCCTTTGATTTGTCTGTGTAGCAAAGATGATGGGGATTTTTCTCAGAGCCTATCAAAAGTTAACTTATCTAATATTTCACTGAAAATTCTGTGCAAGATTCTGAAGTGGGAAACCTTTTATGGTTACTTTTTTTCCTGGTAAATATTTTTTCATCATTTTTTTAATACACTTTATTGATTTTTTTTTACAGAGAGGAAGGGAGAGGGATAGAGAGTTAGGAACATCGATGAGAGAGAAACATCCATCAGCTGTCTCCCGCACACCCCACACTGGGGATGTGCCCACAACCAAGGTATGTGCCCTCGACCGGAATTGAACCTGGGCCTTTCAGTTCACAGGCCAATACTCTATCCACTGAGCCAAACCGGTTTCGGCTCTTCATCATTCTTGGCTCCCAAGTTTTCTCATGTAGAAACTAGGAGAGAAATTGTTCATCCATTGTTTTTCTTAGATAGATACTTACAAAATTATGTACCATAATCTTGTGGTCTTAGAGAACACTCCAAGGCATTTTGTGCCATTCAGATATTTAATAAAGTCTAAATAAATTAATGCCTACCTTTGTGACAAAGAACACATAATATGAAAAAATAATCTATAATATATGTGGTGAGGGAACCTAAATTTTCATCTACTGAAAGGTAGCAAAATTTGCTTTTACTGATTTTAGAAAAGAAAGAGAGAGAAGAAAGAAACATCAATATGAGAGAGAAACATGGATCAGTTGCCTCCCTAGGGAATTGAATTCATAGATAAGTGCCCTGACTGGTAACTGAACCAGCAACCAAGTCACAACAGCCAAGACTATATTTACTTTTTTTAAATGTTTGACTTTTTACAAACCAATGTCATCCCAATAAACTCAGTAAAAGTGTTTTCTAAATGTTTGACCTTTGAGTGTGAAGCTCATCTGGGTCTGGTCTTCCTTCTGCAGATACCACAGCCCGCCAAGCCACCACGCACACCAGCTGCACTTACATGTCCAGAAAGTCCAACCGGGTCTCATCAAAAGCAGACTTGTGCTCCCGGGAGCATTATTTCATTTGCCAGGCTGGTAAGTGGTGAAGCTTCCTGCTGCCAAAGACCTAACTTTTATTATTATTTTTAAATGTACTTTTATTTCAGATAGGAAGGGAGAGAGAGAGAGAAACCTCGGTGATGAGAGAGAATCATTGATAGGTGCTTCCTGCACACTCTGAACTACAGATCAAGCCCACAACCAGGACATGTGCCCTGACTGGGAATCGAACCATGACCTTCTTGCTCATAGGTCGCCGCTCAACCACTGAGCCATGCCAGCTGGGCCAAAAACCTAACTTTTGAAATTGATTCTAAATAAGGAGAGTTTGTGAGAGCATTAGTTAGCAAATGTCTGAGTGATAGATCTCAGGAGGGACATTAGGGGCTTGCTTTTCATGATATTGGATAGAGTGAGAAACTGTTCATTTGGAGGAACTTCCTTAACTACTCCAGTAGCAAAAAGGAGCTGTGCCTTGATGTCCCCTTCATGGCTGGACCTGGGGAGAGTGTGAGAGAAAATGTACTATTGGTAAGCCCCATTTTCCACATGTGAACCTCTTACCCATTCAATATTTGGGCTTTAGAGGGTAGAATAGGAAGCAAAGGCAGCAAAGAGAATATGGTAAAGGAAAATGAGAAGACGAAGGGTGAGGAGACTTTCATCACTTAGAGGTTTGTTTTTGCAGAAGTAGATCAAAATTAAGGTGTGTGTACAGTTTGGTGAGGGAGAGGTTGGATGGTTTTTGTTTTTGCAATCAAGTATTTCTCATGGTGGTGGTTACATAAAGCATTTATTCTTAGCTCAGTGAACTCTCAGAGACTTTATGATGTCCCAGATTGTCTAGGTAAAATTTTGTTTCGTTTTTTTAAACTTAAGTCTTTATTGTTGAAAGTATTGCATAGGTCCCCCTTTTCCCTCACTGACCCCTTCTAGTCTGGCTCCATCCTCCTGTGTCACTTTTTTTTTAAAAAATCACAAATACATTCTTAGGAAAATACAAAGCACATATAGGTACTTCATTAAGCAGAATACATTGCAATATTTCTTTATTACAAGGTATGTTTATCCATTACAGTATTCCTCAAATACTGGGTATTGAGAGGACCTAGTATTTTAACGTAATAAATTTCTAACTTCAAATCTCTCCTTCTTACCCTTTCAAGCCCTTTGTGAGATTTTTGTCCTGTTTGCAGTATAATGTGCTAGTGTTATTGAAGTCATGGCTGTGAGCTCAAACTCTTCACAAGTCTACTGGTCCTGTATTTCATTCTCACAAACTGCATCCCTAGGATTGGATATCTTACAGTTGTGAACCGTTTTTCATCATCTCCAGGACTGGAAAAGCAACTCCTAATTAGCCTACATGATGATGATATTGTACCCATCTTTCACTCTCCACGAGTTGAGTTTTTAGACATTCTCAGCTACTCTTAGTTTTGGAGTGAAAATGTCTTTTCTGATATTATCATTCATGTACTTGCAAGAGATTACTGCTATGGAGTGTAGAATGCTGTGCAGAAGATAATCTTAGATAAAAAAAGAATTCTATTAAATTCATCTAAGCCAGGTATGCAAATTCTGCGCCTACCTTCCCACAATGAGAGGAAGTATGTTACTGCAGCTAAGAGCGCGGGCTCAAGAGCCATAATCATGGGTCAGAGTCCTGAGCTCAGATCTTGTTTTTCTGACTTTCCACTTGTGGCACCTGGGCAAGCAACTTAACCCCTGTTATCAGAATTAAGATAATGCAAGTAAAGTACTAGAACAGTGCCCAGCATAATATTGTCATTATTACTGTTAATGTTATATTGTGCAATTTCTGTTTTTTTGTTCAAAATTTATTTTCTGCTTCTAGATAGCTTCATATTCATGTCAAAGGTGAAAACACTTTGGAAACCCAGTATTGCTAGTTACCTCTAAAACTGAAGTATTTGCACCATGTAATTGCATAGAGGTGTTTTGAAATAACTAGTGTTGTCACAGTGTATATACATTTTTTATTATGAATTTAAGAAATGCCTCTTGCAAAATAACATGTGGGTGAGAGAAGTATTTGCAAATTTGTTCCTTCACATTCAAGAGAGAAGTCTAATACTTTGTATTATCATACAGTATCACGGAGGTTACAGATTGACTTTTGCACACTGAATAGTTGAACTCAGGATCTTTCTTTTTTTTAAAAAAAAAAAGGCACTTAAGCTCTGGCTGGTTTGGCTCAATGGATAGAGTGTTGGCCTGTAGACTAAGGTTGTGGGCTCAATCCCCAGTGGGGGGCATGTAAGGGGCAGCCGATCAATGATTAATTCTCATCATTGATGTTTCTATCTATATCTATATCTTCTCCCTTCCTCTCTCTGAAATCAATAAAAATATTTTTTAAAGGCACTTAAACTCACATATAAAATTATTCATTCCTAAGAGATTTTTCTTTTCAGTGTCAGAATGAGAAGTGGTGGTTTGCGTTAAAAAATGGTATGTATTGTAATAGAGTTGATATTAAGCTGTGTGTACCAAGACAGTCAGACTGGTTGTGAAAACTTTAAAATACTTCCATGCCATTGGTAAAGTAAAATAATAGCACAACCACATTACCTCAAACTAATTATTATAGGGCGACATGACAACCACTAATTAATGTAGTTCTATCTTGACGACATCTGAGAATATCTATAGCACTCTGCCATTTGGGATAAGGTCACAATCTGGCACATCCTTTAAAACACTTGCTTAAGGAGAGTCATCAGTTGGTCATCATCCTCGAATTGCATACTTGCTTCTACTTCTAAATGCCTTGGTTTTGACTTTGCCCTTGTTTCAGCAGTTAATGTGCAATGTTTTGATATTTATAAATTCAGTAGTTTGTAATAAAACATTCAACATAAGTTCCCACAATTCCTAGTAGGGGGGAAATGGATCTAGGAAGTAATCATGAATGTCTGCTAACATCAGAAAGAGAGAGACAGACGCTGTGTGACTACTGGTGGACTACTTGACACCACCTACTAAGTAATTTTATTTAAAAAAATAGAACATGAATGTGATCAAGCCTCTAGAGCCAACCATGTACATGAACACTTATAGCACTTTTATTTGTAATAGCCCCAAACTGGAAACAGCCTGGATGCCCTTCAACAGACTGTTGGTTAAGCAACTGGGGTACATCCATACTATGAAATATTATTCGACAATAAAGAGAATGCATATAACAACATGAACTAATCACCAGAGAATTATGCTGAGTGAAAAAAGCCAATCCCCAAAGGTTACTATATGATTTCACTTATTTAATATTCTTGAGATTAAATGACAAAATTATGGGAATGGAGAACAAATTAGTAGTTGTCAGGGGCTAAGACGGGAGTAAGAGCAGGAGAGAAAGTAGGTGTACGAGTTTAGATAATTTTAAGGGAATTTTGCTCAAGATCAGGACTGAACTGAAACTATACATGATTCCCGAGGGGTGAAAATTGGCGGTTTTTTTAAGACAAGGAAAAAGCTATGCCAGGACAATGCTCTTGATCCAAACAGTATGCAACTCGAGGGGTTCACTTTGTGTAGGAGCAGGGAAAGTTGGCAGTAACGAGAGAGAAGGCAGTATCTGTGCGGACGGATGCTTGCAGGTGGGCAGTCTGGTGGTGGGAGTGTGTGGAAAGAACTCTTAATTGTTTCCATTTTCCCCTTGAGGCAGAAAGCAAAGTTACACTTGACCTGAGAATGAGGATCATTCTTATTGTTGGAGATTTGAGTAGAGGACAAAGTGGGAAAAGGTTCTCTAGGACAGTGGTCAGCAAACCGTGACTCGCAAGCCACATGGGGCTCTTTGGCCCCTTGAGTGTGGTTCTTCCACAAAATACCATGCCTGAATGAGTCTATTTTGAAGAAGTGGTGTTAGAAAAAGTTTAAGTTTAAAAAATTTGGCTCTCAAAAGAAATTTCAATCGTTTTACTGTTGATATTTGGCTCTGTTGACTAATGAGTTCTAGGAGAATGGAAGTGGGACTAGACATGGGGAATACAGTATCATTGCCTGGGGTTCGTGACCCTGAATTTAAGCTGAGATATAGTCAGTGAGGTTGTATAATTTTGTCTAGCCATGTTCAACTGCATGAGGAGAAACACCAAATGCACACAAGGCACATTCAAGAATATTATTGCCGCCCGAACTGGTCTGGCTCAGTGGAGAGAGAGCATCGGCCTATGGACTGAAGGGTTACAGGTTCAGTTCCAATCAGGGGCACATGCCCAGGTTGTGGGCTCAGTCCCCAATAAGGGGCGTGCAGGAGGCAGCCAGTCGATGATCCTCTCTCATCATTGACGTTTCTATCTGTCCCTCTCCTTTCTTCTCTGAAATCAATAAGAATATATTTTTAAAAATTTATCTCTATCAATAGGAATTAAAGACCACAAAGGAGAATATTATGCTTAGAATGTAACTTCTTAAAATGACCTTAATTCTCTCTTGTCATTGTTGACCAGTCAGTGAGCCTAATTTTGAGGAGTTGGATCATATAAGGTGATGTCTGTGCTCCAGAGCAAAAGAGCTGCTCCAGAGACCCTACATTATTGCTCTTTTTTAAAAAATGGGTACTCATCTTTAATTTGTGTTTTCTTGATCGTCACATATATGCTTGTAATACTTATTTTATAGACTTACAGTTAGAGCTGTATCCTATAAATTAACTCCAAATAGATGTCTTTTCAGACCAAGATACAAGTTATGAAAGAAATGGAAATAATTCTCATTCACATGGGAGACCCAAGAAGACAAAAAGAGAAGTCACAATCCCAAAAAACAAAATGGCCTCAGGTAATGGGAAATGAAATCAATAACTGCCTTAAAGGTGCACAAGACAGTTCGTGCTGAAATGTGTCATCATCACAGGTACTGAGTAAACACCCATGACACTCTCTCTTTTGTCTGATCTCAAAATTGCAATCTTTGCTTTCATTTATAAATTCTTATTTTCTTGATATTCCTTTGCCCATCTTCTTTTTACATATACCTAAGTGAAAGACCACCAGTTTTTTTTACAAATGTTTCATCAAAAAAGAATGGCTTGCTGAGACCAGTTTGGCTCAGTGGATAGAGCGTCAGACTGTGGCCTGAAAGGTCCCAGGTTCGATTCCGGTCAGGGGCATGTACCTTGCTTGCGGGCACATCTCCAGTGTGGGGCGTGCAGGAGGCGGCTGATTGATGTCTCTCTCTCATCGATGTTTCTGACTTTCTATCCCTCTCCCTTCCTCTCTGTAGAATATCAATAAAATATGTTAAAAAAAGAAAAAAAAAGAATGGCTTTAGCCCAGCCCATGTGGCTCAATGGTTGAGTATCAACCTATGAACCAGGAGGTCACGGTTCAATTCCGGGTCATTGAACATGCCTGGGTTTCAGGCTCGATCCCCAGTAGGGGGCATGCAGGAGGCAGCCAATCAGTGATTCTATCTTATTATTGATGCTTCTATCTCTCCCTCTCCCTTCCTTTCTAAAATCAAAGAAAATATTTTTTTTCTTAAAGAAAGGCTTCTAGAAGTCCTTGCAAAGTCAAGTTGGAGTGCTCTCTCTCATTATTTTTTAATTTTGAAAAACAAATACTATTTGGGGACGATGCATTAGCTTGAAATGACCTCAATCAATATCAATGTTGGATCATTATAGATATCTCCTGATAGAATGGGTGAAAAAAGAGACTAATGGAAAGTGGAGAGAGTTGTGGGGTATGACCTCACAACTTCAAGTGTTAGATGTTCTTGTCAATAATCCCTTTAAGTATCCCTTAAAAAAACAATTTAGAAAGTATTATTGTGGTAGAGACATGAATATATAGCTAAAGGAAAAATCAACTGTTCTGAATGCTTTGTAAATGGGTACTTGTGAGTTGGGCATAAGTGTTTAGAGATAGCATTAGATGGAAGTAAAGATGATATATTTTGGAAAACTGTTAAATAATTCCAAAAGGTCTTCTGATTATAATTAAAACAATGATGATGAAACATCTGAATAAACCTATGTCATGAAATATGAGTTTCATGAGAGCAATTTTTATAAATTAACATATATACATTTATATAACATCATTTTAAATATGCCTTTATAAAATGAATCTAATAGACATTTGATGTTCCATCTACATCCTTCAAGTTTATATAGTCCAGTTTGCCCAGAAATAACTTTTTAACAGTCTCATTGAAAAAAGAGATGATTGCCCTATTTGGGAAGGTGCCTTATATTTATATAGATATGGTCCTTTACTAATTTTTGTATTACTTTGCTTTAAGCATATTCCTATTAAATTTCATATAAAGGCATCTAATTATTTTACTAACCCTGAGAATATTTTTATAGTAGCGTTTATCACATTTAAATTTATTTTAATAATTAGATATCCTTTCTGGTTCTAATGCTCCCTTGCAACTTTCTTGTCTTTTGTTGAAATTTTTTTCTTCAATATTTTGGTTTTAATTGTTTCCCTCTAAAAAGTTCTTTACAAAAACACATTCTTATACTTGTGTTTTTCTAACTGTCAAGCCCAGGAATGAAAGTCTCTTTTGAAATCCCCTGATCTGAGGTGACATTTTCCTCCACTCTACCTCTATTGCTTTGATTTTCACATTGTCAGATACTCTTACACCCAACCTCTAGATCAGCAGTTCTCAACCTGTGGGTCGCGACCCCTTTGGGGGTCAAACGACCCTTTCATAGGGGTCGCCTAAGACCATCGGAAAATGCAGATATTTACATCACAATGCATAACAGTAGCAAAATTTCATGGTTGGGGGTCACCACCACATGAGGAACTGTATGCAAGGTTCTCGGCCTTAGGAAGGTTGAAAACCACTGCTCTAGATGGAGATATTAAGAGGTTAAGTCATTTGCTCGAGGCTTTTGAGTCCAGTTTCTCCCACCCTGCATCCTGTTTGCCCGGATGGAAAGAGCATCTGATCAGAAGAACATCTCAGAACTCTGGGAGGCCAGCAGTCATAGCCACAGTGATTCTGCTGCCAAATATACATGTCAGTCCTATGCACAACCGAGGAGCTATCACAAGGAAAGGTAAAGAAGGCCAAGTATGCTGCCGGTAGCCAGCTATATTTTAACGCTCTAGGATGCTCATGCCTTGAAAGAAGTCAACTGAAGTTAATAGCAAATAGGCATGTTAACCCACTAATATTGCCCTAGAGCATGGTTTTCTTACTGAAAAGTGTGGAAAGAGTATGAAAGTAATATGGTGATCTGGTAAAAAGTCTATCAGAAATATGCTCTGATTTATTAATATATTTATATAAATATACGACTTCTCTTAAGAATACATTTTTATAAAAGTATGAGACAGATATTTCTGCAGTGATGTCTATATACTGGCACCTTTATGGTTGGTTTTATTTAATATTTATTTTTACACTGCAGGTCTTTGACGAGTAAGGAACAGGACGAGACGGTAGTGGTTTGTCATACTTCAGCTTCGGAATTCTAGCTGTACAGCTTCATCAACAACAAAAAATAATCCTCTGGTCTCCTATGTGATTCACATTTTTAGCCAAGAATAACATAAAATAGGAAGAAATATTTCTATCCTAGGCTTTTACTTGAACTTAACATATTTTCTTTTATATATAGAGAGAGAGGCCCAGTACACGAAATTTGTACAGGGGGCGGAGCATCCCTCAGCCCGGCCTGTGCCCTCTCACAGTGCAGGAGCCCTCGGGGGATGTCCGACTGCCACTCTGACACTGCACTCGCCAGCCATGAGCCCAGCTTCTGGTTGACCCGTGCTCCCCCTGTGGGAGTGCACTGACCACCAGGGGGCAGCTCCTGTGTTGAGCATCTGCTCCCTGGTGGTCAGTGTGCGTCAGCAATCAGTCGTTCCACTGTTCGGTCTATTTGCATATTAGCCTTTTATTATATAGAATATATTTTTATTGATCTCGAGAGGAAGGGAGAGGGACAGATAGAAACATCAATAATGAGAATCATTGATTGGCTGCCTCCTGCACATCCCATACTGATAACTGAACCCACAACCTGGGCATGTGCCCTAACCAGGAATTCAGGAATCCAACTCTGACCTCCTGATTCAGAGGTTGAGCCACATGGGGCCTAATCTACTTTTTTTTTTTTTTTTTTTTACAGGAGCTACTCATCTTTCAAACAAATGTCACCAGCCTGCTCTTACTAATCCTGTAAGTACTTAACCTTCACAGTACAGGTCTTGGAATCGTGTTCTCTTTGTCAATCCTGGTGGGTCCTTCCAGAGCTCTACTGTATCTCACAGAGTGCTCTGAATTGTAGTTTTCTGATAAGGAAAGGAAAGTACTTAAGTGCAGGAAAGAGGTTTAATGGATTATTTATCAAAGATGATTTTAAAGCCTATCTGTTGCCTTCTATGCTGGTATTATTTTCTTTTGTTGGTTGTTTCTTTATTCCCTGCTTCATCCCAAAAAGAAACTTGTGGCATTTTACAAAAATATATACAATGCAATATATATATTTTTTTTTAATTTTAAAAAGGAAAAAGAAAAAATTTGAGTGAAAGGTAGAAACTCTGCATAATCTACAGAATTTCACCTTCAAGAAATTTCTTAGCTTTCTTGCCTTTGTAGCTGCCTAAATATAGATTTACATTTATTTGGTCTACTGAAGAAAGAGAGAGAGAGAGAGAGAGAGAGAGATGGGCGGGGAGAGAGAGAGAGAGAGAGAGAGAGAGAGAGAGAGAGAGAGAGAGGAGAAAGGAAGGAGGGAAGAAAAGAAAGAAGGAAAGAAAAGGAGAAGGAAGGGAGGAAGGAAGGAAAGGAAGGAAGGAAAGGAAGGAAGGAAGGAAGGAAGAAAGGAAAGAAGAGAAAGAAGAAGGTGTTGTTATCAGTATAAAAGGGAAGGGGGATGAAATAAAAATCCCTTAAGTCAGTATTTCTCAAGAGATGTTCTGCAGAATAACAGCCAATATTGCTTAAAATATTGCCAGACAGAAAGAAAAACAAAGGTTTTTTTTGTTTTTTTTTACTATAAGTGTTCTCAGGGCCTTTTTGTTTTATGAAGATATTTTCTCCTTTGATTTCCAGAGAGAGTGGAAGGGAGAAGGAAGAGACAGAGAGAGAGAGAGAGAGAGAGAGAGAAACATCCAGGTGAGAGAGACACATTCATTGGTTACCTCCTGCATACCCCAGACCCCAGACCCATCCCCCACACTGGGAAGCAAGCCTGCAAAGGAAGTTTGTGCCCTAGACCCACCTTCAGTCTGCAGGCCAACACTCTATCCACTGAATCAAACCCGCTAGGGTGTAGAGTCTTTTATATGCCCCAAACCTAACCACTTCCCATTATCTTCACCACTGTCATCCTGGCTCAGCCACCATCAGCTCCCGGCTGAACTTTGCATCTTTCTCCCCCGGAACTCCCAGCTTCTGGCCTGGGCCTCTTTCTGTCAGTTCTCAGCATGGCAGTCAGAGGAGCCTTCACAAGAGAAGTCAGATTCCCCGCCCCATGTCTTCCCATCTCATTCAAAGTAAAATCACTCTCCTCTCAATTTCCTGACATAGGACCTGCTCTCCAACCCTCTTCCCTCATTCCCACACCACCCCACACCACCCCCGCCGATCTTTTTTTGCTTCCCTCCTGCCATTTTTGCTCATCGAGCCTTTTCATTCTTCCGCAAACAAACAGCAGAATATTGACAGTGCTTTTTCTCTCTCTCTCATTATCAGCAAAAATGTCCTTTCTTGACATCTGACATGCATTAGTGACCACATGATGTGTCTGTCTGTCTCCACCACTAACGTGGACACTCAGTGAGGGCAAGATCGTGGCTCACGTTGTTCATTGCTGTACCCTCACATCCCCAGGCTTAGCACATGGTAGCTGATTCATTATAGTTTATTGACAAATAAATGCACATGGGAAATGGTGCATCTCAAAGAGGGTCATATCATATGCCACTCCCCCAAACTAGTTGAGCACAGGGTCTTTTGGAGAGAAATGTTTATTAATATCTCAGGGCCCTGGGAGTTCCAAAGCAATTTTGGAGAACACTGCCTTAATTTTCATTATTTGGTTAAAATCAGATTTAGCCCTTTCCTTTTTTATATTTTTATCTCTTAGTCCAAGACCCTGTGCCAGTCTGTCAGCCCACTTCCTTCAGGCCTACCCACAGTCACACAGCAGGGACAGTCAGTTACCGGCCAGCCACTCCCTGTTTCGGCCGAGCTCACCAGGCCTGCGTCCGTAAGACAGGCTGGGAAGGCTCTGGTGGAAATAGCCTCAAGCCCCAAAGAGGACGCACATCTAGATGTCTCCACCACTCACCTGCAAGCATCGTTTCACAACGCATCTGATCAGGTAAGTGAGGAACGGGGAAGTCACAACTGGGTACATTCATTACATGGTAAAAGCATTTTAAAAATATATATATATTTTTATTGATTTTAAAGAGGAAGGGAGAGAGAGGGAGGGAGAGATAGAAACATCAATGATGAAAAAGGGTGTCATTGATCGGCTGCCTTTTACACATCCACCACTGGGGATCGAGCCTGAAACCCGCGCATATGCCCTGACCTCCTGGTTCATGGTCGATGCTCAACCACCGAGCCACACTGGCTGGACTGGAAACAGCACTTTAACTCTTTCCTTCTATTTTGGTGACGTTTCAGGAAGGTGATGCTAGGCAGGAGCCTCTGAGCAGAATATACCTGGCATTGCCTGACAGACAGGCATGTATCCCGACTAAAAGCAAAACCAAAGCAACTCCGCATGGGGCCTTACGCCTGTTTGGGTATTTACAGTCATATTATGTAATACTGTTATATTAGTGCTTCGGTTGGGGAGGAACCCTTGTTGGCCTGCCTCACTATCTTAGCCGCAGCAAACCCCTCAACACCTTCTCCAGCTCACCCTCTCAACCCTCCTTTCACTTTTGTTCCCCTTCCAGACGAACTGGGGGGGGGAGGCAAAGCTGCTTTAACAGTGTTGACTGCAGAAAATCATCCTGCTTCTCCCTGTTGTGTTGGGGTTTTTTAAAACACAAGCCCTGCCTCTCAGCTATCTAACATTTTCCTGTCAGAAAGGAATCCTGTTTTCTCTGGATCTGCTGTCAGTGGTAATGGAAACTAGATGTTCACTATTGTCTCAGTCAGCATTGTGTTCTGCCGAGGGGGAAAAGTGACCTACAGCAGCTTAAACAAAGAGTGTTTGCTTGCCTTAAACAGAGAGAAATTTGAAGGATAGAATATCCAAAGAGTCTACAGACTAATTATTAGGACTATCAAGAGAATTTAGAGATGTTACTGAATATCAGGTCAGTATATACTAAAGTTAATGATATTGTTGCATATCTGCTAACTATCAATTGGAAAATTAGATTTTTTAAAAAGATATAATAGCAAGTACCTAGGAATAAATCTAACCAAAGATGGTGCTAACTAGTTTGACTCAATTGGCCTGTGGACTGAAGGGTCCCAGATTCAATTCTGGTCAAAGGCGTGTACCTTGGTTGCGGGCACATCCCCAGTAGGGGGTGTATAGGAGGAGCTGATGGATGTTTCTCTCTCATCAGTGTTTCTAACTCTCTATCCTTCTTTCTCCCTCTCTGTGAAAACAAAATCAATAAAATATGTTTTTAAAAAATAAATAAAAAATTTAACGCAAAATATACAAAACTTCTAAATTTTTCTGAGTCAGTTCAGGCAACCACTCTAAGGCTTGATAAGAGACATTAAAGAAAGGCTAAGTAAGTGGTGAGACCTGCCATGGTTCAGCCTAGTGTACACGTTCTGCTCCGAAACATCAGATAAGGCTGCAGCTGGAACGACGCTGAGCACAGCCTGACCAGCAGACAGCCGTGCAGCCGGGTGGCATCTATGTCTGCCTTACCTTCACTCCTTCTTATTTACATCTCAGTCCCACAGCGAAAACCAAAACTGTGCGGGCCTCAGTCTGAGATCTCTCTGTAACTGACCCAACCCCCCACAACCCTGTGAATCAGGAGGAACCCTATTCAATTCCATGGCCCTTGGGGGTGAGGTCTTAACGGACTTGAACTACTCCAGTCCTTGAGCCAAGAGTACACAGTAGGCATTTAATAAGGACTTACTGAATACTTGATTGACTTAAGCTGTAAGGGGGTTGTTATGTAGAATACGGACCACGTAGCTGGTGTAAACAGATTGTCTCAGGGTCGGACTTCCAGTTCAAAACAAGTCGCCTCTTGCGCTTCGGGGCCATGTGTAGTGTTCTAGGCTTGTTTGCTTTCTCAGGTTTCTGCCTCCCGGCTCCTGCCCTGTGGTATTTCAAGGACTTCCTTCTTGAACCTGAACTCCTGGGTTGAGGGAATGACAGTGGGAAACCTGAGGGGATAAACACACTTCCAAATAGGAAAGTTTTGTTGTTTTGAATTCCAGGTTTCCCACACTTTTGATGATGGCCATAGCCTTCAGCTTACTCTTGCAAATCTTATTTTCAGACTCACTTGTCCTTGGAGCAATCGCTGTATGACCTGTTATCCATTTTCTGTATGAAGGGGTGAAAATTCTATTTGCAGAAAAGCCTCTGAAAGCAGTACATGTTATGAAAAGCCCGTGTGATTTAGAGTCTATAATGTCATCAAAGATCAACTCTCATTAAAACAATGTCTCAAACTACTAAAGTGCAATAATTATATGCAAATAATGTTGACAAAAACCTTTGTTCCCAATAGGTCCCCGATGAAATGGCATGCAACTTCAGCAAAGCGATTCAGAAAGCGTGTGAGGTGCTCCAGAAACTGACAGCCATTATCCCAGGATTTTCCGAGTCAGTGCAGGTGAGCAGAAGCTGGCAGGAACAAGATGTGCAAAAGGGGGAAAGGAAAAACAGAAAAAGAGAAAATGTATAATAAAATAGAAAGTGTATAATTGGAAATTGTACCCTGTACGGACTGAAACATTATAAAATACTTTGTGGAGGCTCAATGGAAATATTAGCAAGTGTATTTGCACCTTTAAATCTGAAGATTGTGCCCTTGCTGGGTAGCTCAGTTGTTCAGAGTATTGTCCCAATACCCCAAGGTTGTGGGTTTGATCCCCCGTCAGGGCACATACAAGAAACAAGCAATGAATGTATAAATAAAGGAAACAAGTCACCGTTTTCCTCTCTCTCTCTCTTTCCCTTTCTAAAATCAATACATTTAAAAACTATATGTTAAGGTGGCTCTCTCTATGGAGCATGCCCAAGCCTTCCCCTCCTTCCCTCCCGGGTGCATTTTCCTTGACTCTCTTAAGCTTCAAGTTCCCTTCTTTTGCTTCTGTAACCTGTTTCTTGTGCACATTACTTCTCTAGCCCATTCCTTCTATCTCTGTGACTTTCTAAATAAACGTTATCTTATTTTAAAAAAATCTAAAGATTGTTAAAAAAAAAAAACTGGGTCAGTAGTGACATGCTCATTTATCACATCACTGCTTTTCTGATATCTGTAACAGGAGAAATCACAGGAGACAAAGACAGATCCATGCCTTGCCATAGCAGAGAGCAGCCTTGAAACAGGCATCAAAAATCCCTGCCTCTAAAAAAAAAAAAAAAGAAAAAACAACCTGTGCCTCCGTGATATCTGCCTTTGATGCAACCACATCTGCCAGTATTACTTCCTCATAATTATTCATGCCTCCTTCACTCCCTACACATCAATTAAGGCGGTCAGATTAGTGAGGATTTTAATTTTCTTTTTTCTATTTTCTGTATTTTTAAGTATTGCAATAAGTACATAAATGCAACCTGTATTGGTTTATTTGGGAAAATTAGAACAAAAGTGTATAAAAGAAAAAGCATTCTCTAGATGTAATCACTGTCATTAGATTAATCTTGATGTGCTATGCTTAAGCTTCCAAACGTTTTGGATGCATCCACAAAGTTTGTTGGTTTGTTTTGTTTTAATAAAAATGGGGTTAAAGTCGACAAATTTTTCTGCCCCTTAATTGTTTTACTCAGTGCTGAGTCAGGATATCTTTTCATGTCAGTACACATGAGTGAACTTATTTTATTCTTAATGTTTGTTTGGATATTTTACCCTTGCAAATAGCGATCCATGGACATTCTTATACCTACATCTTTCAATACTTCTGCAAATATTTCTGTGGAATAGAGTGCTAAATAATAGAACTGATGGGCTTTTACATTTTCAATAGATGATAAAATTACCTTCTCCTCCTGAAAGAAACTACTTTACATTCTCACCAATCTCTCCCCTGCACTTTAATTTCTGCCCATTTCAAAGGCAAAAAAAAAAGCATTTTTTTGACTAGTAAGGAGGTTGAACGTCCTCCATTGGATTGCTTGCCTCTTTGTAAGAGAGCTTATTTATTATTGATATTAACCTTTTGTTACATATGTTGCAAATATTTTGTCATTGTCTTATTTTTAACTTTATTTACTTTATTACTTATTTTTAACTTTTACGAACAAAAAGATAGATACAGAGGCAGTAAAGTATCAAACAGACTGTCACATTACAGCGGGATCATTAGGGAGAGGTGGGAGAGAGAAGAGATCAACTGAAGGACTTGTATGCATGCATATAAGCATAACCAATGGACACAAACTGGGGGGACAATGGAAGATATGTACTCATGTAATACATTAATTAAAAAATAGAAAAAAAAGAAAATGAGACACTTCAAAAAATAATAATAATAATAGAAATAAATAAATAAATCCTCATCCAAGGCTATTTTTCCATTGACTTTTAGAGAGAGTGGAAGAGAAAGGAAAAGCAGAGAGAAATATTGATGTGAAACATATCAATAGGTTGCCTCCTGCACAAGCCCCGACTGGGGATCTAACCCACAAATTAAGTATGTGCTCTGACCGGAAATCAAACCTGTCACCTTTTGGTGTATGGGACAACTCCCCAACCAACTAAGCCAGCCAGCTAGGGCTTAACTTCATTTATTTTTTTTTATACTTACTTTTGTTATTTTATTTTTCATACTAGAGGCCCAGTGCACAAAAATTCGTGCATCCTGGGGGGTCCCTCAGCCTGGACTGCCCCCTCTTGCAGTCCAGGACCCCTTGGGGAATGATTGCCTACTGGCTTAGGGCCTAAGACAGCTGTCAGACATCCCTCTTGCTGCCACCACAGCTGCTCTCGCCTGTCCAGTTTCTGGCTGAGCAGCGTTCCCCCTCTGGGAGCACACTGACCACCAGGGGGCAGCTCCCACATTAAGTGTCTGCCTCTTGATGGTAGTGCATATCATAGCCACTGATAGTTCTGCCATTTGGTCGATTTGCATATTATCCTTTTATTATATAGGATAGGATATTTTACTATGCAGTTTTTAATAAATGTAACTTTGAAAATAAAGAACATTTCAAAACAAAAGTAGTAGTACTTGCGGTGACTGTTCAGTAAATAAGTTAGTTGATCATTTGATTTGTTTCCCATGAGGCAGCCTGCAGAAAGGAGAGTTGGTGTTTTCTGTTTCAGTTAGAACTTCTCCTTGATCTTCATGTCGAGTCTGTCTTGAATGCTTTTGAGGCTCCAGATACAAAGGGACAGTCTGTGCAGTACTTCAGTCAGCACTCTTCTCTTCTTCTGCATTCCTCTTTCAAGCTTAGTTGTATTAATTAGATATTTGATCCTCTTACCACTCAGAAAGGGTTATGTCATTTGCTTAGAGCAACCCGAAATACAAATCCTCCCCTAGGTGATCTGGTATAGTATATTTCCTTCCCTGCCATGGTGTAACATTGCTTCTTCTAAAGATGTATTTGAGATATGTAAAGTACACTGAACTCCTTATCAGAAGAACACAAATGTAAAACAGACATAAACAGCTCAGGAATGTATGTTTGCTTTTCCATATTCCCAGGTCTATGTTGTCGACTCCCCAATTTACCTGAGGGGCCAATTGCTGAAAAGCCCATTTCAGAACAGCAGCGCTCTGGGCTTCCAACTTCCTGTGACTCTCTGCCGCATCCACTCCCTCAACAGTGTAGGGAAAGCTGACGCAGCAAGTGGGCCAAGATCCAAGCATGACGTTGAGCAGGTGGGTGCGGTCCATGCCACTGGCCAACTCTCCTTAGAAACGTGTAGTCTTGACAGGTCCAGGTCTCGCCTCTCCCTGGACTCGAACAGTGCCCAGCTAAGTCCGCAGCACTGAAGACACTGCTTTGTGGGTCCCGCTCTCTCTACTCCAGTGAGCCCAGTCTGCCTAACGCTGTCATCTGGTGAAAAGATCTTAGTGATGTGCTTGGCACACACCGAGCACTCAGTAAATTACACTGTATTTGCTGTGCACAGGAGAAAATGTTCAACATTATTAGTCATTAGGGACAGGCAAATCCAACCACAGTGATCTACCACTTCACACCTAATAACAAGTGTGGGCAAGGAGGCAGAGAAAATGGAGCCTTCATATAATGTTAGATTGTAAGAGGATACAGCGCTTTGCAAAGCAGTTTGACAGCTCCCCCAAAGTTTTAAAAATATAACTGCCATGTGACCTAGTAATTCTACTCCATGGAATAGATCCACATATATCCACCTGAAACTTGTACAATCATGTTCATAGCAGTCTTATTTACATGGTCAAATAGCAAAAAAGGGGAAACAGCCCAGATGTCCATGATCTGATGAATGTATAAATTAAAAGTGGTACGTCCATAAAGTGTAATATTATTCAGCAACAAAAAAGAACTGATACATACTACAACATGGATGAACCTTGAAAGTATTATGACAAGTGAAGAAGCCAATCACAAAAGACTATATATTATGATTCCATTTATATGAAATGTCCAGGAGGTGCAAATCTATACACTGTAGATGAGTGATCACCTAGGGATTGAGGAGATAGGGACAGAAGAATGGACCATGGCTGCTACTGGGTTCTGGGTTTATTTCATGAGAGATAAAAATATTCTAAAATTAGATTATGGTTCTAGTTGCACAGCCTTGAGTGCTTATAAAAAACCTTTAAATTGTATACTCAAAATGAATTGTAGGTATGAATTTCATTGCATAAAGCTCTTTTTAAATATAAAAAAACTATCATAAGCAGATCTAGGGCAGCTTATATCATGGGGCAAAAGAAATACATATTTCTTTGGCGGGGGGCCCTCTGAGTGACACAGAGGATGCTGAGATGATGACTCCTTAGCCAGCCTACAGGTACTTCCTATGGGTTCTCTCCAGTGAATGTCACCTGCCATGACATCATTGTCAAGTTCCCTGTGCCCCTTCCAACCCCCTCAAAATCATCATTTCACTAACACAATACCCTGAGGTTACACAAGTCACATGATATTTCCCTCTAAATGCAGGTAGAAAATATTTTGGAAAAGTCCTTGATGGCCCTTGGGAAGATCCAGGAAACATTTCTCCAGCAGCATCCATTTCCTGAGTCTTCGGTGACTTTGATCTCTTCCATTGCTACCCTGATGTTGAGCAGGTAACATGGGAGGAAGGGAGGGAAGGAGTGAAAAAAGGAGGAAAGAAGGGGGGAAGGAAGGAAGAGAAGGGCAGGGAAGGGAAAGGAGGAGGGAGGGAAGGAGTTTCATTTTAGGTTTTTGACCTTTAGAGAACATGCATAGATCGATTCCCATTTCACTTCTGTTTCATCAGCCAAAACATATCAACTTTGCCTCTGAGCTCTTACACTCTCGGATACCCAGCACCCATGCGGTTAGCCTTCCCATCAGCTTCGGCTCTGGAGGAGCTCTTGAACAAACACCCAGGAGTTGATGTTCAAGTGAGTGTGAAGTTGATTCTGACCAGGATAAAAGTGAATTTGGTGGCTGTAGGCATTTGGGTGACAAGAATACACCTTGAAACGTAAGCTCACAGGCCAAACAAGAGAAGGTTGTGTGCTGTTCATTTCTGTTTTACACTGGCAGGATTGAAAGCCTCTGAAAATGATCCAGGATAGAGTGGGCAGCATTAAACAAGCTTCTGGATTTAACTAAGTTTCTGTGTTATGATGTGAATTGATTCAACTCTTAACTATTTATACAAAGCCGGGAGTATCTGAATAATCACTGATTCCATATACCAACCTAGTCATATCAGCATATTGTATTTTTCTTTCAGCAATTACCTAACAAAGAGAAGTAGGATTGCTGCCTTATCCTGAAGAATAGAATACTTACTTCCTAGTAAAATGAATCCTCTAGGCATAAAGATGTAAAAATACCACTAATAATTCTGAGGGTCACAGTAAATGACTCATCTTTAATTAATTCTTTCTCATATGATCCTATATAATAAAGGGCTAATATGCAAATCGACCAAGTGGCAGTATGGCTGGTTGCTATGACGCGCACTTACCACCAGGGGGCACTCAACTCAGGAGTTGTCTCCTGGTGGTCAGTGCGCTCTCACAGGGGGAGTGCCGCTCAGCCAGAAGCTGGGCTCACAGCTGGCGGGCCCAGCAGTGGTGGCGGGACCCTCTCCTGGCTCCACAGCAGTGCTAAGGATGTTCAACTGCCTGCTTGGGAAGGGGACCTAAGCCTTATGTGGGACATCCTTCAAGAGCTCCCAGACTGCAAGAGGGCACAGACCAGTCTGACCACACACCCCCATCATGCATTTCATGCACCAGGCCTCTAGTCTGATAATGAGAAGTATTTCATTTGAGATATTAGCAAGGGGGAAAAAAATCCCAACATTTGCTTCAATTTATGGTATCTGATTACCTTATTATGTACCAGGGTGTTATTTATAAATATTTTGGTAATGGCTGAAACTGGAGTTTTCTTGTCTCTAGATAACAGGACTAGCTTTCAATCCCTTCAAGGATTTTGATGACAAGAACATTGTTGGAAGCGTTGGAAGTGTGGTACTAAGTTCTAATCATAAATTGCTCCAAGTTCGTGGCTTAATGGAGGATATTGAGGTATGACTTGATTATTAGGAAATAAAATAGAAGGGACTAGGAATTCCTGGAGAAAAGCATAGAAGGCAGCACCACCGTGAAGGAAGTCATTGGAGATTCATGGAAGTGACATTGTTTCGTTAACACCTTTACTTAATGACTTGTACAAACTTCTCCTTAGGAGAAGTATTTTAGATCTTAGCCTATTACCTTTCCCTACACTTGACACTGTGTTACCTACTAAAATTCAAAGAGGAAGACTTACGAAGTTTTGTCCCATTATCCCTATAAAGGAGACTGAAAGGCGTCAGTCAGTGGGCCATCTTAAATTTGAAGAGTGATGTGCAGGAGGCAACCAATCGACATCTTTCTCACATCAATGTTTCTTTCTCTCTGCCTTTCCCCCTCTCTTCCATGCTCTCTAAATATCAATGGAAAAATATCATTGGTCTCTCATTCTAGATCATGCTCTGGAGAAATGCAAGCATGGAAACCCACCCCACCAGTGTCAACATGAGTACGGACTCTTTTACCATCACAGTGAACATCACTTCCCTGGAGAAATCTCTGATCGTGTGCATAGAGCCTAAAAGTCCTGTTTCAATGATACTCTACCTGGGGTTTGAGTATCAGCCTAACCACACTTACTTCCACCTGAATATGACCCTGCCAAAGACACAGGTGCAGCAGAAAGGTAAGACCCCACTCAGGGGTCAGCAGTTGACCACAGCACTTTGCAATGCATGCTTTCCTTTTCTTTTTAAATTAACTTTTTTTTAGATAATTGTATATTCACATGCAATTATAAGAAATAAAAACAGATCTTATATACTTGTCACCCAGTTTCTCCTAAAGCTAATATCTTGCTTAACTATAGTACAATGAGGAAATGACATTAATCCAATGCACTGATCTTATTCAGATTCTCTTACTTTACAAGCACTCTTGTATTTGTGTTTAGTCCTATGTACTTTTATCACATGTATAGATACATGTGACCATGAAATGCATTTATTTTTTTAACCCTCATCCAATGATATTTTTCCATGGATATTTAGAGAGCATGGAAGAGAGGGGGAGAGACAGAAAGAAACATCAATGTGAGAAAAGGCACATCAATTGGTTGCCTCCTGCACATGCCCTGACCAGGGCCGAGGATAGAGCTTGCCAACCAATCAAGATTGGTGTCTTTGGCCAGAATCAAACCCACAATCCTTCATTCCATGGGCTGATGCTCTATCCATTGAGCCAAACCAGCCAGGGCATGAAATGCATTTTTTAAAAGATGGATTATGGGATAGATAGAAGGATATTTATATGATAAAGCAAATTTAGTGAATGTTAATTATAGAATCTGGTTATGGTTTTATGGATGTTCCTGTAAAATTCTCTCAACTTTCTATATGGTTGAAAATTTTCATAATAAAACTAGTGGCCTGGTGCATGGCTTTATGCACATTGAAAGGAAATTAGGTCACCCTAGAACCACCACTGCCAAGTCACCACAACTCAGCAGTAAACCAGATTCAGGGCCAACAATGCGACTCATGTCCAAAGGTGGAATCGCATGGCCCCCATAAGGAATTGGGCTCCTGCCACTCTGGTTCCAGGGTACATCACCCAAGAACCACAGCTGCCAAGTCACTGCAGCTCAGGAGCTCCTGTGTTGAGCGTCTGCACCCTGGTGGTCAGTGCACATCATAGATACCAGCCAGGCGGACAGTTAGATAGTACTTAGCCTTTTATATATATAGTAAAGTTCCAGCACAATGGGTCATAATATATCTCAAATGTTATATGTATAGATGAATATATATATGTAATATATCACTTATATTTCAACTTTATTTCTAATCTTATCAGTGGTTCTCAACCTTTTTAATGCCGCGACCCTTAATACAGTCCCTCATATTGTGGTGACCCCACCCATAAAATTATTTTCTTTGCTACTTCATAACTGTAATTTTGCTACTGTCATGAATCATAATGTAAATATCTGTGTTTTCCGATGGTCTTAGGCGACCCTGCTAGCGGTCGTGACCCACAGGTTGAGAACCGCTGATTTAGATAATGCCTGGAGATATCTTAGTAAGTCTTGGTGTAAGATCAAAATGACTATGTTGTAGTTTAGAAGAGTTAAGAGTTTCTCAGACATATATAAATAGTTAAGAATTTCTGAGATATATAAATAGTGCCTGGAATATACTTGATCAAAGAACTTTAAATGTAGTACTATGAAGTAAAATAAAGAGCTATTTTAAAATTCAAAGAGGAATTTTGCTTAAAGGATGTTGGGGAAAATAATCAGAACAGGATAAAGCATGTTGTAGTCTCCTGTCGAGAACCAATTCCAGCATGTAATAATTACAAGAGTTTCATCAAAAGGTTGGTGAAGCTTGGGCGGCTCAACAATGGCGGAGCCACATATGTAGTTTACCTGTGGGATACAGCTAAACGGCACTTCCCCCAAACCTGAATAGGATTGTCTGCTGCCAGGCAGCTCAGGGCACTTTATTGCCTCCTGTTGGCCAAACACCTGAACAGCTGTAGGCTATTCCCCAAACTGACAATGCTTCTGTACCCTTTGAAACCTTACCTTTGAAGTGTATATCTCCACCTTGCCTTAGGACAAATTGTGTTAAATAAATACCACGGGGTCCTTAGACAAGGGTGAGTTCTGTTCCTTTAGCTGGAGATCCTCTGACCCCCAGTGCCTTTCAAAATGATCTTTTGTCTCTGGACTCTTTCATCATCTACATGCAGCCCCTTTCTCCAGAATGCTGAACCCTTTGTCAGGCTGGGACAAGAATCCAGCAGTCTCCCTCATGACAATTTACCCATGTTGAACAAGCTTTTTCTTGCTCTCGCTTGGGCCTCGCTAATAGACGCAATCACTTTGTAAGTGACCCTTCCTTTTAGACAAAGCCCCTGAGCAGCAGCTGTCCATGCTGAAGGCCAGCTACAAAGCCCTGTCTGTTTACCAAGTCGGAGCATGCACTCCCTGCTTCTGGCTGATCTTGGCAGTAATCTTGTGTCATTGGAAGCTGGGAGAAATCTTGGAGATGCTTTCATTTAGACTCCTTGTTTGAAAGATAAGAAAGGTAGAGATTTGGTGACTTCACAACCACCTGTGACAGAGCCAGGCCTGAAATCCGGCCTCTGGCGTGTGGTCCAGGCTCCTTCCTGAACCCACTCGGCTCCTGTCCTCACTTTGCGCTTGGGTTTCTTATGTCACCTGGGTCTTCTGTCTTCTAATTTCAGAGTGTGATGATTTCATTTTCCTAAAACTCTTAATTCAGTCTAATTCCTTAGGCCTAAATTTTCATTCATCAAAAGAAGATGGTTTTTTACCACAACAGGAGTAATCCAGGGCTCCAGATGGTATTATTTTTTATTATTTATTTTTATTTTTAAAAATGTATTTTTTAAAATATATTTATTGATTTCAGAGAGGAAGGAAGGAGAGAGAGAGAAAAACATCAATGATGAGAGAGAATCATTGATTGGCTGCCTCCTGCACACCTCCCACTGGGGATTGAGCCCGCAACCCAAGCATGGAATCGAACCCGGGACCCTTCATTTAGGTTTTGTTTTTGTTTTTTAAAGAAGGAGCAGAGAGTTCCCCTTTCTATAGCAGCATGTAAAGAAAATAATGCTTAGGACTGCAAAATCGCCATCCGAACCTGGTTCTAATCAAGTTGGCCCTGCTTTGACAGGCCCAGCAGGCTGGGAGCTTTTTCCAAGGGCTCCAGCTGCTGGGGAAACAGACCGGGAGGAAGCCCACAGAAGCCTCTGTTCTGCAGGAAACTCGGGGTGCCTCTCAGGAGCTGACACTTCCCAAGTTTGTGCGCTGCGGAAGGGGGCCTGGCTGCAGGGGCTTGCTGACAGGCAGTTCGCAGGCTGACGCTCTAGCCACTGAACCAAGCCGGCTAGGGTATTGGTCATTTTTTAAATAAATCATTTGTGACTCCAAGCGTATTACTACTTTGTAAAGTAAAATAACAACAGGCCCTTCAGGAGAAAGGGTTAACAGTATTTTTCCCCCATGTGGAATGCAATTAAGCACTCTCCATTGTTCTCAGATGAGGAGTATACATGGGTGCTGACTCCAGGGAGTTTGCAGTACGGGATCGGCATCTACTACATAATGGCTGTGTTGAATAAAAGCAAGGAGGATGCTCAGCAGACTCCCACCCTGTTCTCCGTCGTCACTGCCCTCACTCAGTGCTATTTTTGGGACAGTCACAACAGCACGTGGAAGAGCGACGGATGTCAGGTAAGAAGCTGTGCCACTTCCCTGCTTTTGTTCTACCTTAGCAGGCTTTAAACACAGTGCATCTGTCATCTCAGTTCCCTCCAAAATCATAGAAGGAGACCTGGCCGGGGTGGCTCAGTAGACTGGAGCATCATCCCATAACACCAAAGGGTTGCAGGTTTGATTCCTGGTCAGGGTACATGCCCAGGTTATAGATTCAATCCTTGGTCAGGGTGTGGATGGAGGCAACCAATCAATGCTTCTCTCTCATATCAGTGTTTCTCTCCCTCTTCCTTCCACCCTTGTTTCTTCTCTTCTTCCCTCCTTCCTTTTCCCTCTGTCCCTTTCTCTCTCAAAAAAAATCCATGAAAAAAAATCCATTCTCGGGTGAGGATTTTAAAAAATAGAAGGGAAATAAATCAGCTGGGAAGAAGGACGGTTGTGTGTAGTGGCCGGGCAAGCATCTCTCTTTGGAGCAGGCTGTGCTTTATATTTGTGATTTCTTTCTCAAACATGAGTCCCCGGTGAATGTGACAGTTTCAAGTAAAATAAGAAAAGCAATATTTGGAAGCTGTTCAAGCCTGCAAATATCAAATATGTTGTGGGTAAACTGAAATGAACTTCTGCTAAATAAAAGAGGAATTTTGTACTTAAAAAGAAGCTAGCCCATTCTTTTACCCCCCCCCCCACACACACACACACGCCACGCCAGGGACAGATGTCACCTTTGTGATATTGCTGACTCCCTGGGGTCTGCCCACTTCACAGTGACTGCATTTTCACACTGCTGGCTCGGTGAGGTCCTGTCTGATGCAGGTCTGGTCCGCTTGCACAGAGTGTGCTGCAAGGTTCTGGAAATCATGAAGCTGCTCTGAGCCATTGAGAAGGTGAAGTTGTCGTCCGGTTTGGGACTAGAAGGAAAGGGGTTCCCTAGACGGCACCCACATCGCTCATGGCCTCAAGCTGTAGTTTCTGGATGATCTGGTGCAGCTTCCCAAGGACATCCTCAAACCGGAAGCTTATTTGTGAAGCTTCTGATGCCGTAAATCTGGGTGGGCCTGCGATCCTGCAATCCTGCCTCTCTAACGGCTCCCGGGGAGGCAGTGCTGCTGGTCAGGGAAGCCACACTCCAGCAGCAGGCTGTCGCCCTGGCCGAGCAGTGACCCTGGTACAACAGGCATCAGCATGTCTCCCCTCCTTGAAGCCTCCCTCGTGTTCGGTTCTGAGAAGGGAACAGAGCTACAGAGGAGATGAGAGTTCCCCCATGGGCAGAATATAGGTGGGGCGATCAGAACTTAACCTTGTGCCAGGCAGAGAAATTGGTCATAATGACACTATTGCAGACTTTTCATCTGCAAAACCAGACATGGAATGGGTACCTTCCATTTACTCGCCTAGTAACTTTTCTTTTAATCCTCACCCAGGATATATTTTTTGTTTATTTGAGAGAGAGAGAGAGAGGAGGGGGGAGAGAAAGAAACATTGATGTGGGAGAGAAGCATGGATCAATTGCTTACCATTTGCTCTCCAACAAGATTGAACCTGCACCTAGATATGTGCCCTGACTGGGAATCAGACCCACAACCTTGTGGTCTATGGGGACAGTGCTCCAAGTTACTGAGCCACTTGGCCAGGGTCCCAGTGATGTTTTAAACAAAAAAAATTTTTATGAGGAAATGTTACAGCATATGGAAAGCTATAAGGAATTCTATCTAATAGAGAGGAAATATGCTAATTGACCATCATTCCATCACAAAGATGGCTGCACCCACAGCTGAGGCCAAGTTCCCATAGGAGACTTAATGAGCAATCAGCAGGGACCTGAGGCTCCACCCTACCCCGCCCCTATGGGGCTTGACGGGGGACCCCCAGCTGTGTCCTTCACCCAGCAGGGCTTGAAGGGGACCTCAATGTACACTTCCTGTCCTGGTGCTGGGCTAGGGGACCTCAAGCTGCTCCTCCACCCCAGCACCAGGCCAGGGGACCTCAGGCCAACCCCCCACCCATCAGGACTTGACAGGGTCCTCAAGCCATGCCCCCTAGCCAGCAGGGCTTGACGGAAGACTTCAAGGTGCGCTTCCCATCCTGCTGCTGGGCTAGGGGACCTCAGGCCTAGGTTGGGGGACCTCCACCCATCGGGGCTTGACAGGGTACTTCAGGCCACGCCCCCTGCCCTGGTGCCAGGCTGGGGGACCTCAGGCCTCACCCCCTGCCCAGCGGGGCTTGACGGGGAATCTCAAGGTATGCTTTCCATTCTGGTGCTGGGCTAGGGGACTTCAGTCTGCTCCCCCCACCCCAACGCCAGGCCAGGGGATCTCAGGCCATGTCCCCTACCTGGCGGGGCTTGACGGGTTACCTCAAGGCATGCTCCCTGCCCCAGTCTGGGCTGGGGGAATCTCAGGCCACGCCCCCCGTCCTGGCACCAGATCAAGGGACCTGAGGCTACGTCCCCTGCCTGGTGGGGCTTGACAAGGGTGGGACTGGCTGGGTCTGGATCTAACCCAATGGGGTGGGGGGGAGGGGACCGGGTCTGGGTCTCATGTGATTTTGAGGTGCAGGTGGATGGGCGGGGACTTGACTCTGGGTCCCATGGTGTGCCCCAGACTCTGACAGGAGGAAGGTTTTCATATTCGTTTTACTAATTTTCTTTCATCTCTGACACTTCTATTATAGAGAAAGGGCAAATGGCAATATTAGATTATTTCCTCTAATTAATCCCCTTTTAATGTGCATGAATTTCATGCACTGGGCCACTAGTAATATAATAAAACCATTTACACACCACTCAGCTTTACTACAAAATTAGGACTTTAGATTTGTAGAAATAATAAGACACTCAGGAATATCCTTCACCAATTCCATTTCCCTCCTCCCCACAAAAGGTAACCACAATCCTGAATTTGGTGTATTCATCCTTCCACCAAGTATTCATTGAGCATCTGCTATTGAGCATCCTCGCCAGGCCAAGGTCTGGAGCCAGAGATGCAGGGACAGACAGGACAGTGTCCTCATGATCTTACATCCCAATGAGGACACTGACAGAAGCAGATACATGAGTGTTGTTCTGGTCTTTGTGCAAATGGCACCAAATGATGCATATCCTTCTGTAACTTGGTTTTCCCCTCGGCATTTATCCGTGTTTATATTCATTTTAACTGCTGTGTAGTATTCTATCAGGGATACTCCACTCGTGTCTCTACCTGTGTATGTATATGTTCTGCCATTAGTAGACATACAGGTGTTCCCGCTACTGTATTGTTCTAAGCAGTGTTGGCGAAAGTACTCTTTTCTTTTATTTTTTATGTATTTTATAGATTTTTTTACAGAGAGGAATGGATAGGGAGAGGGATAGAGAGTTAGAAACATCAGTGAGAGAGAAACATCGATTCAGCTGCCTCCTGCACACTCCCCACTGGGTATGTGCCTGCAACCAAGGTACATGTCCTTGACCGGAATCGAACCTGGAACCCTTCAGTCTGCAGGCTGACGCTCTATCCACTGAGCAAAAACGGTTAGGGCAGAAGTACTCTTTTCTATGTCTCCTTGTGCACGTGTGTGACCTTCTCTGGGCTACGCAAACAGCCCTGGAACCGCAGGACTCAGAGGGTTGTGCCTCTCCAGCTTTACCAGATGTCGCCAGCGCGCTGTGCACATCGGCGGTGGCCGTTTACACTGCCAGCAGCAGTGACTGAGGGACCCAGGCGTTCTGTTCCTGCTCTAGAATCGCCTGTGCTGATGTTTCATGGCTGGCCCTTCGTAAGCATCAGTGTCTCGATTCTGTTCCAGGTCGGGCCACAGAGCACAGTTATGAGGACCCAGTGCCTCTGTAACCACCTGACCTACTTTGGCAGCGACTTCTTCATAGTGCCCCGGACCGTGAATGTTGAAGACACGATCAAGCTCTTCCTGCGTGTGACCAACAACCCTGTTGGGGTGTCCTTGCTGGCCAGCCTTTTGGGGTTCTACCTGCTCCTGTTTGTGTGGGCGTGGAGAAAGGATCAGGCAGATATGCAGAAGGTGAGGAGACTGTGATTCCAAAGGTTTTGCCACAGCGGCTTGAGTATGTTGAACAAAGTGGGGGGAAAAATACCTTCATCCAAAGAGGCCCGTGGTTCCAGGGAGAAACTTGGGTGCGAGTCTTCTTCAAGTTCTCTTTATATCTACTCTCTCAAGGCCAAGGAACTCAACCCTCTATATCCTTTTTTCTCTTTTAGCCAAGGTTGAATTCTCATGTGATTCATTCAGGAATAGTCCAAAAGAAAACATGTAGAGAATTTAACTATAACCAAATGCATGTTTATCTCACTTTATACATTGCACATGAAACTTATATGTAAGTCAAATTATAATTTAATGTAATTGCAATATATTAAAAAAGCCTGTAAGAAGTTTTTTTTAAAACAAACAAAAAATGCTTTGATGGCTGCCTGTTCTATTTCTTTTTTGCTCTTATGTTTTCTTACACTTGGAAATTGTGGAATGCACAACATGTTCATGTCTTGGTTGCTGTGGGTATAGGATTGCCAGTTTTAGTAAATAAAAAGACAGGACGCCCAGTTAAATTTGAATTTCAAATAAATACTGAATGCATTTTTGGTGTAAGTATGCCCACACATTATTCAGTGTTTGTCTGAAATTCAAGTTTAATTGCGTGTTTTATATGTTATCTACCTGGGTGGGAGGGAAGTGGAAATATTAAGAGGCCCAAGATGTGGTTGATTCTGTGACTATTTCATTTTAGAGGCAAAAACCCTGGCCTTTTAGCCCTCCCCCCCTCCCTTATCCCTTAATCTGGGTCTCTTACACGTCTCTTTGCTGTCAGACTATGGCCGGATCTGCAGCCGTGCATCCTCCTGCTCCACGAGCCTGAGTAAGTGTCAGCCCATTTTCTTGGTTCTGCTTTTCCCACAGGTGAAGGTCACTGTCCTGGCCGATAATGACCCCAACTCTCAGTGTCGCTACCTTATTCAGGTCTCCACCGGATATCGAAGAAGGGCCTCTACAACAGCTCAGGTTAGTGAAACAAATGTCCCTCCCTCACTGCTCTCTTCCCTACCACGGGAGGTGCAATACACTGATATCCTGGCCGCATCCTGTAGCACTTACAGGGGATCTCAGAGGGCTACATCTGAGCCCCCCCTTCCCCTCCCCCTCCCCCTGGTCCTGTAAATCTGAAGAGCCCTCTGTCCTTGTCTAAGATCCCAGAGACTTCATCTCAGTCCAGTGTCTCTGCCTTCGTCATTCTCCTTGGGGATAAACCCAGAGAACCAAATGGCCCCTGTGAGGACTTCCTGTTTCATGTCTCAGGTGGTGGTCACCCTGTATGGGTCAGAGGGACGGAGTGAGCCCCATCACCTCTGGGACGCCCAGAAGGCAGTCTTTGAACGAGGGGGGATGGATGTCTTCCTGCTCGGCACCCGGTCCTCCCTGGGGGAGCTGCACAGCCTCCGGCTCTGGCATGACAACTCGGGTGCCAGCCCTGCCTGGTAAGCATGCACCTGCCTCACGCTGGCTTGTGGTGGGCTCAGCTTGTCATCGCAGTAAAGAACAACAGTTCCTGAAGCCAAGAAGTCACAAGTTAGATTTACATGTCAAAGCTGCCTCTAAAGAAGAACTAGAAATCAATGTGGAAATTAACAATATGATTTTTTGTGTGTGTGGATTTAAGAATGATAGTTTTATTTATTGTTTTTCATTAAGTGTGGTCATGGTGTATACAACAAATAATCACAAGGAAATACTGACCCAAAGTACCACGAATTAAAGGTATCTCTAATATGAAACATACTCTATTCAAAGAGTAATTTCAATAAACAGCTATATCCCGAATACTGTACATTGGGTCAGAGTGAAGAGCTTCAGGAGAGAGGAGAGGTGGGATGAAGAAGTGGTGTGTGCCTGGGGATGTGCAGTGAGGAGTCTGTGCTAGGTCCAGATGGTTCTGCATCTCCCTTCAGCAGCTCCATGAGAAGGAGGGCAGGGGAATGGAGAAAGGAGATGAAGTGAATTACGGGTGAGGATTATTGGTTGTTGGGGTGAGGAATAAAGAAGGGGATGAAGTCAAAGATCCAAGGCTCCTATTCTCAGATGCATCATTTCTGAACACCAGCCACTCTGAAGAGAGTATGCAGCTACCCAGAGTCAGTCTTGTCTTGCGAGGCTAGATACACCAGCCACGAGGCCGGAAGAGCCTGATAATTGGCTTACTGTTTCCATTCTGGTTGGGCATCTGCAAACCAGTCTGTACACTGTCATCTCAGTTTCACTTACAAAGGCAAATAATAAACCCTTGACAAGATGCTCAAAACTCCGTTACTCCTCAGGAAATGCAAATTAAAACCACAGGGAGACAGCAGTAAACACCCAGCAGCCGGACTGAAATGAAAGTCTGACAAAACTAAGTTCGGGAGAGGCTGGGGCACGCTCACACAGCACTGGTGGGAGTGTAAGAGGTGCAGCCACATTGGCGAACAGGCTGTCCGTTTCTTGTACAGTGAAACATACAGTGACCAGATGACCCAGACATCCCGCTCCTAAACAAATGGGGAAAAAAAAATATGTCTTTAAGACGTATACATGTATATTCATAGCTGTTTTATTGTTAGTAGCCCCAATCTGGAAACAGCACAAATGTCCCTCTGTTGAATAAACAAATACATGTTAGTAGACTCATCAGATAGAATATTACTCACCGATGAAAAGAATAGTCTACTAATGCATACAACATGGATGAATTCCTAAAGTATGCTTCCTGAAAGAAGCCAGACTGTGTGGATATATACTGTGTGGATCATGTAGATGAAATTCTTTTAAAAAGGAAAACGACAGAAATAGAAAGCAGATCAGAGGTCACCAGGGGCCTCTGTTCTGTAAGATAGAGACAGATGGGATGCTTGTCGAGGTGGCTGGGCACCCTCACAGATGGAACCGGGAAGCTTAGGGGGGACACACACACACACACACACACACACACACACACACACTGGACTGTTTGTAGGTTACGGGACCCGCAGTCTGGTGTTTGGGACAGGAACTCCCTGAGGAAATGGGATCAGCTCTCGTTTCTTCCTTTAGTTCTTGCCTTGCAATGGAATAGAATCCACTGGTGGGGCAAGATTACTTCCTTTTTTAAATTATCTGATTTATTTTTTATTTAAGTATAATTGACATACAAGATAATTGGTTTTAGATATACAATATAATGATTCAATATTGGTATATTTTGCAAAATGATCACCATAATAAGTCTAATAACATCTATCACCATACATACAGAATTCTTTTTCTTATGCTGAGAAATTTTAAGATCTACTCTCTTAGAACTTTTTAACATGCCAGTACAGTATTATTAACTATAGTCACCACGTTGTACACTGTGTCCCTATGACTTAATTGTTTTATAACTAGAAGATTGTACCTTTTGACCCCGTCACCCATTTCCCCCAAATCTCCTACCTCTGGCACCCACCAGTCTGTTCCCCGTATCTATGAGCTTTTCTTCTGTTTTTGTTTTTGCTTTCAGATTCCACATATACGTGAAATCTTAGGGTATTTTGTCTTTCTCAGTCTGACTTATTTCACTTAGCATAATGCCCTCAAGGTCCATCCATATTGTCGCAAATGGCAGTTTCGTTCTTTTTTATGTGTGTACACCATATTTTTAAACTCATTTTTCTATCAATAGACATTTAGATTGTTTCCATAAAATTGCTTCTTATTACAACAACTGAATTGTGCCCCCCTCCTTAACATGGTTATCTTCATTTTACTATAGGTATGTAAACCAGGTCATTGTCAGCGACCTGGCAGGTAACAGGAAATGGTATTTCCTATGCAATTGTTGGCTGGCTGAGGACTTCGGAGACTGTGAGCGTGACCGGGTCTTCATACCAGTTTCAAAGAAACAGCTCTTTTCCTTTAGGTATGATTGTGTTTTACAGATCTCTGAAGCTCTGTTCATTTTTTTTTTTCATCCTTTACTCTTTCTGTTCTCCAGACTGTATAATTTAAATTGACCTATCTTATGTTTCCTGATTCTTTCATCTGCCCACTCAATTATGTTGTGAGTCTCTCTACTGAATTTCATTTCACACAGCGTATTTTTCAATTGCAGACTTGCTACTCAGTTCTTTTTTTTAAAATATATTTTATTGATTTTTTTACAGAGAGGAAGGAAGAAGGACAGAGAGCCAGAAACATGATGAGAGAGAAACATGGATCAGCTGCCTCCTGCACACTCCCTACTGGGGATGTACCTGCAATCAAGGTACATGCCCTTGACCGGAATCGAACCTAGGACCCTTGAGTCCACAGGCCAACACTCTATCCACTAACCAGTCAGGGCTAGTCAGTTCTTTTTAAAAAGTAATTTATCTTTATTGATATTTTTATTTTGGCAGGATATCGTTCTCACTTTCCTTTAGTTCTTTAGACATAGTTTTCTTTAGTTTTTTGAACACACTTAAAATGACTTGAAGTCATTGTCTAGTAAATCCAATGTTGTGGCTTCCTCAAGGGCAATCTGAGGAGGAGGATGTCTCTAGCTTTACAATCTGGAAATGTAAGTAAATTTGCCCCCAAGAGAGTCACTGTCTATTTTTCTAGGACTGTGTGTTTATACCAAGATTCCTTAAAAGATAGTCCAGGAGCAAATATTTTATGAATGCCTATATGTGAAGTATTCATGGAGAATTGCCACCAACACTGCCTTTGTTGTTGTGTCAATCTTTTGTCAGTCTGGCTGTTATTCTTTTAATATTTTACCTTTATTCTTAATGTTCCAAATTTTATCATAATTCTTTTTACTGTGTATTCATTTTTTTAATCCTATTTGGTACTCAGAAGGTACTTTTAAAAATGTTTTTATTGTGGTAAAGTACACTTAACATAGAATGTACTTTTAATATGCAAAATCACATCTTCAGTTCTAAAATATTCTCATATGTTATGTCTGAAAATATTGTTCATCTAACATTCTTTTATTCTATGTTGGAGCCTCAAACTATCCTCCATGGTGCTTCTTTATTTAAAATATATATATACTAGAGGTCTGGTGCATGAAATCCACGCATGGGTAGGTTCCCTAGGTCTGGCCGGCAATCAGCACCAATTGGGGCCTTCCAGCTGCAGGCCAGGGCTTTCTTCCCTGACTTCTGGCTGCCGGTTGGGGCTTCCCTTCCCCAGGTGCCAGCTGCCAACTGGGGCCTCCCTTCATTCCATGCTGATGTGGTGGTCAGTGCACGTCATAGTGAGCGATCAAATACCCAGTCTCCCAGTTGAACTCCTGAGGGGACACTTTGCATATTAGCCTTTTATATAAAGAGATATTTTATTTCAGAGAGGGTGGAAGAGGGAGAGGGAGAGATAGAAACATCAATGATGAGAGAAAAATCATTGATTGGCTGCCTCCTGCCCCTACTGGGGATTCAGCTGACAACCTGGGCATGTGCCCTAACTGGGAATCAAACCATTGCCTCCTGGTTCATAGGTCATCGCTCAACAACTGGCTGTTTGTTTGTTTTGTAATACTCACCCAAGGTAATATTTTTATTGCTATGAGAGAGTGAGAGAAATATTGATCGATTGCCTCCTAACTGAGGATAGAATTTGCAAACTTTTGGTGTATGGGATGATGCTCCAAACAAATGAGCCACCCAGATAGGGCTTTCCTCCGTGTTTTGAAACTACTCTTGGGTATTTCTTTTCTTTTGTTCTCTAGGATATTCTAGATCAATGCTTTAATTCTACATTTTAATTCACTAATTTTCTCTTCAACAATATTTGTATATCCTCAATTTTTTTATTTTAATGACCATATTTTTCCATTTCAAGGCTTCTAATTTATTTTGCTTCTGGTTTTTTTTTTTCATAATTTTGTATTCTCCTTAAGTGAATATTATTTCTTGACTTGTATTTTTATATAACCTGAAATAGTTATTTTAAAGACTGTCAGACTATCCCATAAAATTAATTTCTTCTGGGCTGAATTATTGATTGTGTTGGCTGGCTTTCTCACCATTAGATTTTTTTTTAAATATATTTTTACTGTCTTTAACCGGTTTGCTCAGTGGATAGAGCATCAGCCTGCAGACTGAGGGATCCCAGGTTCAATTCTAGTCAAGGGCGTGTATCTTGGTTGCAGGCACATTCCCAGTAGGGATTGTGCAGGAGGGAGCTGATCGGTGTTTCTCTCTCATCAATGTTTCTAACTCTCTATCCCTCTCTTTTCCTACTGTAAAAAAAAATCAAATATATATATATATAATTTCAGAAAAAAAGAAGGGGAGAGAGAGAGAAACATCAATGATGAGAGAATATCATTGATCGGCTGCCTCCTGCAAGCCCCCTACTGGGGATCGAGCCCACAACTCAGGCATGTGCCCTGACTGGGAATTGAACCATATCTCCTGATTCATGGGGTCAACACTTAAACACTGAACCATGTGACAGCGCCTTCACAGAGGTGTGAGTAGTGGTGGAGTTGTTGCTATGCACCTAGTGCCGGGCAAGCCACCCCTTCGTCCAGGGCACTTTCAGAAGGAAACCTGCCCCTCCCGTTGTGATTTGCGTTCTCAGACACCTGTTCTCCTCCCTGATCGTGGAAAAGTTCACCCAGGACTCTCTGTGGCTCTCGATTGCCACTCGCCATCCCTGGGACCAGTTTACGAGAGCCCAGCGGCTCACGAGCTGCACGACCCTTCTGCTCTGCAACTTGGTCACCAGCCTCATGTTCTGGAGGATGAGCAGCCCGCCCGCCCACAGAGACGAGCAAGGTCTGGCTGAGTCCTGTGGTGTTGCTCCTGGCATGTAGCCCTCCCTCTTCCTCTGCTTCTCTCTCCTTCCCTCCTCACTCTTACAGCCTCTGACGTGCCTTGGTTTCTTCCCTCCGCTGCCTAGCGTTAGAGTACGCTAGCGGGTCCCACTGTTCCCAGTCCTTAGCCAGGAAAGCGGCCTTCGGAAGCCAGCATATCTCCTCTTTGATTATCACAGTGAAACTGCCAATTAAAGACTGACACCTGGGAGAGGGGTGACTGTCAGGTGGCTCCAGCTGCTGAGAAACTAGGTTGATGCGAAGCTTTTCTTCCAGTGGGTCCGTGTGCCGTGACCTGGTCCGAACTGCTTGTCAGCATCCAAACCACCATCATCCTTTTCCCGGCCAACCTCGTCATAGGGCGGCTCTTCCCACTGACTCAGCCCCGGGAGCCTCTGCCCCCCTCTGCTCCCCGGCAGGCCCCTGGCCTCTCAGATGCGCCTGCTGAGCCGCTCTCAGCCTCAGGGGCAGTGGAGGTAAGCCTGTGTGAGGTTCTACAGGTAAACCCCTGCTTCCTTTCCCCTGTGCTAGAAAAGGCCAGTGAGAAGGCTGTCGGGTCTTATTAACCCCTGACCCCTTATTGCTGCCCTCTCCTTGTGATCCACCCAGCCGCTGATTTTCCTCCTGGTTCCGAGGCTCCATGGCAGTGCAGAATGTCCCGCTCTGGGCTTGTGTTAGCTTCTGATGTTTGGTCAGACTGTCCCTGCTTTCATTCCATATTCTCTCATGAAACTAGTTGTTGTTTTTTAAAATATATTTTTTTCATTTATTTCAGAGAGGAAGGGAGAGGGAGAGAGAGAAACATCAATGATGAGAATCATTGGTCGGCTGCCATCCTGCAGGCCCCAAACTGGGGATCAAGCCTGCAACCTGGGCACATGCCCTGACTGGGAATCAAACTGTGACCTCCTGTTCACAGGTCACCACTCAACCACTGAGCTAAACGAGCCAGGCATGAAACTAGTTTGGAAGCTCCTGGGAGGTGACTTCTTTTTCAAAAAGCAAAGGCAAAATGAGACATGGAGGGTCTTCACACTAAAGATATACTCCTCTGAGTGGAGACCACCTGTCGTCGCTACCACTCCGAGGCTCATGTAGCATGGCCTGACCCTTCTCATCTTGGCCCTGCATTCAGGAGCTGAAGGAAACGGTGGGGTTTCTGCTCAGGAGAGACCCGGGCCTCCTCTCAGAGCGTGAACCGTCCTCGTGGGGCTCCTACGGCGTGGGCCAGCTGGTGGCGCTGTTATCCGGCCTCATTCATTCTCACCTGGAGGCTGCAGGCGGCCCTCAGCAGGCAGCACCCAGCGGGGCAGGTGGTAAGGCCGCAGGTTTAGTACCAGTCTCTCCTCTCCTCCCGCCCCATCACCTCTTTCTTACCTGTCGGCATCACAGCAAGCACCACACAGTCCTCTGCTTGTTTTAATTTCCTTAGGCTTTTTAATAGAGAGCTGATACTTTGACCCCTCTGGTGGCTTTTGAGACAATATATCCAGTGATTAAAGCAAAAAATTAAGGAAAAACCCACAAAAGTGTTTCCTGTGTGAGACCTCATATGCCATCTGTGTTGTTGGAGACTGTTGAAACTCGCCGTTCTGCTATGGGGTGGTGAGATTAGGCAATCCATGGGTTCTCGAATATAGTTTGGGCCTCCTGGGCACTTACCCAGCCCAGTCACAGGTGCTGCCGTTCTGGTGGAAAAGCTCAATCAGGTTATTTTTATTTTTATTGATTTCAGAGAGGAAGGGAGAGGGAGAGATAGAAAATCAGTGATGAGAGAGAATCATTGCTGGGCTGCCTCCTGCACACCCCCCACTGGAGATCAAACTCACAACCCAGGCATGTGCCTTGACTGGGAATCGAACCGTGACCTCCTGGTTCCTAGATCAACACCCAACCATTGACCCATGCCGACCCGGCTCAGTCAGGTTTTGAAGTCTCTAGATCAGAGTGTAGAATTCTACAAGTTGTTAGAAAGTTACCGTGGTGCTCAGAGAAGACACTAGATTGTGAGTGTCGGGTGCAATCTCCACTCACTGAGGAAATTTAACTTGTTCATCAGTTCATGAATTGCTCATCTCGGCCAGTTAGTGCGAGGTGCTGAAACCCTCCACTTACTAACGAGTGTCACCCCGGAATCTCTTTTCAGTGGCTGCTGAAAACCACCATCATCTCCGCTGCTACCTGCTCAGGGTTCTGCAGAGGCTGCAGTCGCCTTTGAGCACCTTGGGTCCCACCCAGGTCGACCAGCCCGGCGACCTCCTCGGTGCAGCCAGCCACCTGCAGAAGCTCCAGGAGCTCTTGGAAACGCACGTTCTTCCCACAGAGCGAGGCCCCGCCGCCGGGTAATCGCCCACCTGGCTCTCCTTCCCCGTGAGCCCCACCTGCCCTCAGCTGTTTCCTGTGAGATGATGACCTCGCCTTCTCTTCTTAAGGGAGGCCACCAGTTTCCCCATCCTGAGCCCGGAAGGAGGGCAGAAGTCCACGGCGGGTGGTCCCTGCAGGTGGTTGGCTCCCATCTGCTGGCTCCTGCTGGGCGCCACCAGCCTGGCCGCAGCCTTTTTCACCGCCCTGTACAGCCTGGAGCTGAGCAGGGACCAGGCCACCAGCTGGCTCATCTCTACGATCTTATCGGTGCTTCAGAACGTCTTCATCATCCAGCCGGTGAAGGTACGTGGTGACGGGCCGCCCGCAGGGAGGAGCCAACTGCCCTTGCCGGGCACTGGGAAAACTGAGGTCTGTGGGTGCCACCCAGGCTGCCCAATGGTCAGGAACTGGGCAAAAAAAGGCAGCCCCCCAAAAGAGGTGGGAAGAGTGAAATTTAAGGAATGAGTGCGGCATAGCCCCAGAAAAGCTAACAAGGACTGAGAGACCCGTAGAAATCTAACAGAAAGACTGGGAGTTACAGGGACGAAGTAAAGAAGTCAACTGAGAACAAACTATTAAGGGGGAAAAAGTACTTTTTAAAAATCTTTAAAGAGAATGTCAAAACCACACGAAAGTATGTAGAGAAGAGTGTAGTGATTCCTCAAGTTGTTTCAACTAGCTTCAACGGTTACCAATTGACGGCCAATCTTGTTTCCTCTAGTTTGAGGGGGAAATAGCGTCAGACTTCACATTTTACCCGTAAATATTTGCCCCTATATTTCTAAAAGAGAAGGACTTTTTTAAAAAAATATAAATATAAACCCTTATCACACCTAAATAAATTAGCAATCATTTCTTAATATCCACACAACAATATGAACGTACTAACACTCCTAAACTATACACGTTAAGAAGGTGAAGAGGGCAGGTTGCTTATGTGTATTTTACCACAGTATTTTAAAATGCAGTGTTCAGATTTGAGCAGTTATCTCATTTTTCTGTTTAGTTTAAATCAAGATCCACGTGTAGTTAGTTGTTGTGTCTAAGTACTTAATCTACAGCCACCCCTCCCCCCATGTTCTTGCTGTTTTCTCACACTATTTGTTGAAGAAACAGGTGGTGTGTCCTGCCCAGTTTCCAGGATCTGGGGTCTCAGCGGCAGCATTGCCTCCGCTCTCAGGTGGCCCGAGCAGACCTGGGAGCTTTACTCGTAAAACTCTTCCTGCCGAGGCCTCGCTCCAGACCAATTACATCGTGATTTCTGGAGCTGGGCTTCCCGGCCCAACGTTTACAGTTCCCAGCTGACTGCAAGGCACAGCCGCTCTTGAGACCCACTGATCATGGAAGAGGGGCTGAGGACATGGAGTGGGTGGATGTCCTGGCTTTCAGGTGACACGTGCTTGAGTACAGGCAGTCCTGACTTGGCACTGTTTCCGTGTGCATTAATCTCCGTTAGCAGGGGTTAGTTAAATAACAGCTTCCAGCACTGCAGGTCAGCCTCATGGTCCGTCAACCGAGTGACCGCATCACGTACAAACTGCTGCTGGCTCTTCAATGGAGAATTCGGTGGGACCTGTGGCTGGTCCTTCCTCCCAGTCTAGTCCACTAGGGGGCGACTTGAAGTCTGCAGAGCAGACACACCCAGAATTGCTGCCTCAAATCCATCCAACTCCACACATATCGGAAAGACTCAGGCCAGGCCCTGGCCCACGTTGTCCACCCTGGGGAGCCCAGGCAGAGCAGAATGGACTCGCCTGCAGGCAGGCCAGCCCGGGGACAGGGAGGGCATCACCTGCACAGATTCTTCCCCGTAATTAAGGTGGGGTCAGGGGTGCAGGATTTTGACCCCGTCCTTTATTCTCCTGAGGACTGAGCACTTTCCTCCCCTCCCGTGGAAATTGAAGGAGTGGGGAATACTTAAGGTCGTACTCAATTCTAAGATCCCATGACTTCATGAGCAAAACTGGGATTTAATCCTTGGAATTTCTTAAAAGCGTGGCTTCTCCGGTCTAGCTCCTCACAGTTCTTCCAAAGACAGTGACCGAACGACTGGCACACATCATCACAAACCACTGAGAAGCTTAACTTCCCTAGCCAAGCAGATGACGGACTACAGGCAGAAATACAGATAGTTAGCTTTATCCGGACACTTCCAGGCCCCCGTGAATATGCAGAAGTAATATGAAATTATTCGATTCTCAGTTCTCCATAAATATGTCCAAATTCCATTGAAAATTTGTTAAAATACCTTCACATTTACATCATGATGTCACCGTGTTGGATTCTGTACCTGCTCTTTGGTTTCTCCCGCGACTGGTCTGTCTAGGTGGTCTTCCTATCGCTGTTCTTGTCGCTGGTCCTGACCAGAGTGCCCTGCCTTGGCAAAGAGAAGGATCAGCAGACGAAGAGGATCCTGGCACTCTCAGGTAACTCCAGCACTTCTCTCTACCAATCTAATTTGGTGAAGAGCAGATTCTATCAGAACAGCCGAGTCCTCGCCGCCTCCGGGACTCAGACACATGCCCCTTGGAGGGTCTTGTCTAACAGTACACGTCATGAGTCCCTCCCTCGATTGTCAGCCTCTCCTCAGCTCCCCTCTCACCAAATCCTAAGCCGCTGCCTCAATCTCCCCTCACTCCGAGCCCACCGCTATTTCCAGGCGCTCCCCACCGCCTCTGAATGCTGGCACGTGTTTCAAATTAACATCCCCAAAAGAGTATTTGCCTGCCCCACAAATCCGCTTCTTTACTATATTGTCCCATCACAGTTGAGAGCATCGCCATTCTCTAACAATGTCAGCGCAATCCTGAATTCCCCTCACTCCTCCCCGCAGCCACCACGCCTGAGGGAGACTACCCTAAAACTGACAGGAGCCTCCTACCAGGTGGATGGTTCTCAAACACAGTGGTGGCAGGAAAGCAGCCTGCAGGCAAATGACCGCGGGGTTCTAACTGTGCCGAACAAGGCATGTCTTGTCTAGAGGGCTGTCTGAAATGAAGAAATGCATGGCAGTGATAAAGCCCCAAACTCAGCAGAGGGCTCACCGTCTGCAGGAGGAAGTGATGCCGCCGCAGAGGTGCCGGCAGTCCCTGACCTGCGGGGAGCAGTGGACACGCTGCTAAGGAGCAGCGCCCCATTCCTCATGAAATCAAGGAAATTACTAAGCTAACTACACTCTGCCTTTATAGTCCTCTTTCATTTATCCGTGCTCCTGAATTGCTGTTCCCAATGCTCTGCCTAAAATGACTTTTGTCCTCAGCCCTGTCCATCAGAAGAGTTCTAGCTAATACTTCAAAACAAATATCAAGTGTCACCTCCTCTGACTCCCACAGGGATATCTAATGTCTCACTCTCAGTGATTCCCCCAGCAATGGGTGCAGACATGCTGCCACATTTTATGTCTTATTCTAATTCATTCACCCTCCTGCACTCACCTTTCTCTTCCATCTTCCCTCCCCCCGCCCTCCCCCTCTTCTTCCTCCTTCACTCTTCTCCATTGCTTCTACCCTCACGCTTCATCTCCTTTACCTCTTTCACCTCCCCACTTCCTCCCTTCCCCCCACCTCCCTGGATCCTAAAATACCCAAAATTAAAAAAACACCGAAGGCGTGACACCACAGTTAATATGGACTTATTGGTCACTAACCCATTGAGATGTCTTATTTAAGGGGAAAGAGTGGGTGATTGAAGGAGAGATGGTCTTGAAGTAAGAACCAGACGCTGCTGGCAGCTCGTATATAGAAACCCCATAATCGAGGGCCTGGGCAGGAGGAGGGGTCGGTTTGTGGAAGGGCTGCTGGTTCCTTGTAGTTAAGAACTGGTGCGTGTTGACTGGAAATAATTTGACGATGTGGTATGTATGACCAATAATATGTACTGTGTAACACCAAGCATCTTACTGTGATATGGATATTCATGTGATAAAGTGTAAATCTGAGAACCAGTTATGTTTTATGCAACATATATATTAATGTACATGCTTATATGTGCAGGGTAAATAATGTACAATTATGTATATTATATACCATGTATCACTCATGTGTTATATATGAGGCATATAAGTTAATGGGTGAATTTGTAAAATATTTCAATATTGGCATAATACGTAAAATTAATTTCACTTCTCTCATATAGGGAGTAGTTTCAGTAGAATTTCAGCTTTGGGCACTGACATAGGAGCTTGAGTTTCTTCCTCAAGTTACTCCTCCTCTGGTCTACAAGACCAGGGAGGTAAGTAAAGACTCTTCATTTTAAGAGTTGTTCCCTATAATGTTTGTGAGGGGCATTAGGACAAGAATAAGGAAAAAGCATAGAACGGGTGCTGGTTGGCCAATGATGAAAGTGGGTGTTCAACTGGTTGTCCCGATCCATGTTGGTATTAATAGGTCGGCTTCTGGTAGTCAGGTAGGCATTGCTGAGGGCTAGGAGTGCTGTGCTTAGTTGTTTTGACGTGTGGAGTATTGAGATAGAAGTAGCATTAAACCGAGAGGACTGGGGCTAGAACTGTGTCCTGGTTTGTCAAATGGATTGTAGGATCACATAGGCAATAGGAAATACCACACTGGTTTGCCGTGTGCAGGAGTGTTTAGAGCAGTGGTTCTCAACCTTCCTAATGCCACGACCCTTTAATACAGTTCCTCATGTTGTGATGACCCCAACCATAAAATTATTTTTGTTGCTACTTCATAACTGTAATGTTGCTACTGTTATGAGTCGTAATGTAAATATCTGATATGTGGGATGTATTTTCATTGTTACAAATTGAACATAATTAAAGCATAGTGATAATTACAATTAGATATTGTGAAATATTTATTTCTAATTACATATAAATGAAATTTTGTCTTGAAGCATGGTGTAGCATGGGTAACAGTCTTAATATAACAATAGTAAACTACATTTCCCAATGCTTTTAGGTGACCCCTGTGAAAGGCTCGTTTGACCCCCAAAGGGGTCGCGACCCACAGGTTGAGAACCACTGGTTTAGAGGGTTGGCTGGCATACAGTTATGAGTCTCCTGGGAGGTCAGGTGAAAAGAGACCTAATGTTAATGTTAAAATCAGGAGCAGCAGGGTTAGGATCTTTGATTGTGCAGCATGGGTGGGATGGGATTTTGTGTGTCAGGTGGGATTCCTGTTGGGTTATGGGATCCTGTTTCGTGAAGGAATAGATGTTCAGTTACGAGAGCTGAGATGAGAGTAAATGGAAGGATGGAGTGGAAGACAAAGAATCAGCTGAGGGTGGTTTTATCAGCTGAGAATCCTCCTCGGATTCCCTCAACCAGACTGGTTCGAATGTAAGGCTTTGCTGAGATTGTAATAATGGTCTCCCCTCAGAAAGATACTTGATCTCATGGTATTACATAACCTATAACTGTTGTTGCTGTTACAGTAAATGGTAGAAGGATTCTGATATTCTAGGTCCCTGTGAGTACTATAGACCACGTCCCATGTGTAGAAATAGGCAAAAAAAATATGAATGAGCCCTGGCCAGTGTGTTGAGCATTGTCCTATGCACCACAGGGTCATAAGTTCGATTCCCCATCAGTGCCCATTCCCAGGTTGCAGGTTTGATCCTCAATTAGAGTAGCAAGCAACCAATTGATGCTTCTCTCCCTTCCTCTCTAAAATCAAATTTTTTAAAACAAATGCTCCGTTGGCATGTAGATATTGGGTAATTCAGCCTGGTCGATGCTGTTACGAAAGAGAAAGCAAGGACTGTCTGACGCGAGGTGCAGAGCCAGAAGTCCTGTGAGGATTCGCAGGGCAGGCAGATGCCTGGAAGGGATGTGGAGTTTCATCAATGAATGAGTTGCTGATCATTTTAATTAGAGGGTGGGATTTGGGGATGTTGGTCATTATTGTTTTTGTAGTTAAAATACAGTGATGATTTTTTTTTTATGTCATTGGTCCCGGATAGATTCCATGTAAGAAGAATGATTGACATAATGTACTTTAAGTAGTTTTTGTGATTAGTTTTATGGGATTTTTCTTTAAAACACTCACCAATTTATGGAGGACCTGAATTGATGGGGAGTGAAGGGGGTGGTTGTGGGACTGATGAATTTTGATGGGTCTTCTTTAGGCTTGGTGTTTTTAATTGATTTGTGGGAAATGTTGGGAGTCTTTGGTTATACAACAGCTGTGGCTACTTACTGAACAATATCCCAAAGTGTGAGTTTCTAATAAAACTGTCCTGGGAGAATTTGCCTCTGGTTTAATTAGAGAAGTTATATTAATCTTCTGGGTACTAAACAATGAGGAGGTGGAGGTTAAACTTAAACAATGGCCCAGGGGGCTGGGCTGTTTGTGACACTGGGAATTCTGGATATTTCGGGGAAGCTGTGGGTACTACAGCTTTCTATAGTTATATACTTATAGTCAAAGGAAAGGTTCCTGGTCAATCCTTGCTAACTGGAGTCCTTATTATAGAAATTGTGGAGCCAAGACCTGTTTGGCTCACTGGATAGAGCGTCAGCTTGCGGACTGAAAGGTCCCGGGTTTGATTCCGGTCGGGGGCATGTACCTTGCTTGCGGGCACATCTCCACTGTGGGGCGTGTAGGAGGTGGCTGATCGATGTCTCTCTCTCATCGATGTTTCTGACTTTCTATCTCTCTCCCTTCCTCTCTGTAAAATATCAATAAAATATATTAAAAAAAATAAAGAAATAAAAATAAAGAAATTACTTGTGGAAACTAAGTAGAATGTGGCTTAGTGTCAATGTAATCAGAAAAGAGAAGTACAATTTGACTAGGCCTTTTTGATTGGATGACAGTGGAGAAGCTTTTATTTGGAACTAGGAGATTAATTTTGGTAAAACATTTACCAGTCAGATTAGGTTGAGCAGTAGTGGTGCTGACTCTTGGTTCATTTTGCTGATAACGTTCATTAATGGTGAGAGGTGGTAGCTGATAGTTGGAAACCATCCAAGAAGGTTGGAGAATTTGAAGAGGTTTGCAGGATAATTAAATTTTAGATGCTGCGTCATAAGGTTGAGTTCCAGTGCGAGAACCAAACCTAGTACCGTTACCTAGGGCGGTCAGTTTCAAATGGGAAGCTGTAGCCATCTGTGGAACAGTTGTTGGGGTGAAACTGTTGGAAATAAAGCAGCGAAGATGCTTCTCATGAAGACACATTTAACACAGTTTGTTGGGGAGGCTTCTTTCTATTAAGGTTTGAGGAGAAGAGCATGGTTGTGCTAGGACAGTGGTTGGCAAACTCAGTCAGCAGAGCCAAATATCAACAGGACAACGATTGAAATTTCTTTTGAGAGCCAAATTTTTCAAACTTCTTCTAAGGCTACTTCAGAATATATTTGCCCAGGCCGTGGTATTTTGTGGAAGAGCCACACTCAAGGAGCCGAAGAGCCGCATGTGGCTCGCGAGCCATGGTTTACCGACCACTGTGCTAGGAGGACAGATGACTGAGGACTGCAGAGGCTGCTAGGGAAGTGGCATGAGGGGAGTTGGCAGGGCTCAGGCGTAGCCTCCTGCCCCCCTGGGTTGTGAGGTGCAGGCTGACTCTCAGTGCACCCACCTGACACCTGCACTCGCTGCCTCCCTGTGGCATGCCTGTTAGCGGTTTGGATGCTGGTCTTTGGAGAAGCCTGTGAGGAAGGGCCTTCCTGTAAGTGCGAGGCTTCCGGTAAGGAGTGCGTCCTGAGGAAGGGTGATGTGTAAATAGGCTGCCAGTTGTTTGTTCTTCAGGTTACAATTAATAATGCTCCCAGAGCCGGAACTGGTTTGGCTCAGTGGATAGAGCGTCGGGCTGCGGACTGAAAGGTCCCAGGTTCGATTCTGGTCAAGGACACATACATTGGTTGTGGGCACATCCCCAGTGTGGGGCGTGCAGGAGGTGGTTGATCAATGTGTCTCTCTCATCGATGTTTCTAACTTTCTATCCCTCTCCCTTCCTCTGTGAAAAATCAATAAAATAATTTAAAAAATAATAATAGTAATGCTCCCAGAACGTAAGAATGCGAGTGTGCAGACGTGGTTAATGCCAGTGGTCACTATTCATAGGCCGAATTTGGCTTGAGGTAGAAAAGGCGACAATGATTTTTTTTCTTTTTTAATAAATCTTTATTGTTCAGATTATTACAATTGTTCATCTTTTTTCTTCCCATAGCTCCCCTTCACCCAGCTCCCACCTCACCCTCTGCCCTTACCTCCCCGACCATTGTCCTCATCCATAGGTGTATGATTTTTGTCCAGTCCCTCCCTGCACCCTCTTCACGTCTTTCCCCCTGAGAATTGTCAGTACACTCCCTTTCTATGCCCCTGATTCTATTATATTCACCAGTTTATTCTGTTCATCAGATTTTTATTTTTTATTTTTTAAATATATTTTATTGATTTCTTACAGAGAGGAAGGGAGAGGGATAGAGAGTTAGAAACATCGATGAGAGAGAGACATCGATCAGCCACCTCCTGCACACCCCTAGTGGGGATGTGCCCGCAACCAAGATACATGCCCTTGACTGGAATCAAACCCGGGACCCTTTAGTTCGCACGCCAACGCTCTATCCACTAAGCCAAACCGGTCTTGGCTGTTCATCAGATTTTTAGTTCACTTGATTTTTAGATTCACTTGTTGATAGATATGTATTTGTTCATAATTTTTATCTTTACCTTTTTCTTCTTTTTCCTCTTCTTAAAGAATACCTTTCAGCATTTCATACAATACTGGTTTGGTGGTGATGAACTCCTTTAGCTTTTTCTTATCTGTGAAGCTCTTTATCTGACCTTTAATTCTGAATAATAGCTTTGCTGGGTAGAGTAATCTTGGTTGTAGGTTCTTGCTATTCATCACTTTAAATATTTCTTTCCACTCCCATCTTGCCTGCATAGTTTATTGAGAAATCAGCTGACAATTATATGGGTGCTCCCTTGTAGGTAATTAACTTTTTCTTTTGCTGCTTTTAATATTCTCTTTGTCTTTTGCTCTTGGTATTTTAATTATTATGTGTGATAGTGTGGTCTTCTTTGGATTCCTTTGGTTTGGGGTTCTGGACTTGTAAGTCTATTTCTTTCACTAGGTGGGGGAAGTTTTCTGTCATTATTTCTTCAAATAGGTTTTCAGTGTCTTTCTCTCTCTCTTCTTCTGGCACCCCCACAATTCTGATGTTGGTACAACTTGAAGTTGTCCCAGAGGCTCCTTACACTATCTTACATTTTTGGATTATTTTCTTTTTTTCTTTTCCAGTTGAATGTTTTCTGCTTCTTTGTATTTCAAATCTTTGACTTGATTCTTGCGTTCCTCAGTCTGCTGTTAGGTCTCTGTATATTTTTTCAGTCAGTGTATGTTTAATTTCTAGTTGGTTCTTTTTCATCTCCTCTTGGGTCTCACTAAATTTATCCATTTTTTTCTAGAAATTCTTAAAAAACCTTAAAACCATGGTTTTGAACTCTATATCCAGTTTTTTGTTTTCCTCCATTAATTTTTAAGTCTGTCTGGTGTTGAGAGAACTGGTTATGATTATGTCTCATAAGCATTGGGGAGGAGGAGGCTGTAAGTTTGTTAGGAGTGTTAGCATTACTGGGACGTGGAGCATTATAGCACCCTAGTGTAGGTAATTCAGTGCAAGAACTACAGAGCCAGCAATGGGATTTCTCCGTGTACTCTGTGTAATAGGGACCATAGAGAGGCATTTTTACTGTAAGTGCTATGACTGTGCATGCTATTCCTAGAAAAACATTAGATCAAGAAGTAGGCAGATGCTGAAACCAGTTTGGCTCAGTGAATAGAGCAATGGTCTGTGGACTGAAGGGTCCCAGTTTTGATTCCAGTCAAGGGCATGTGCCTTGGTTGTGGGCACATCCCCAGTGGGGTGCGTGCAGGAGGCAGCTGAGCGATGTGTCTCTCTCATTGATGTTTCTAGCTCTGTCCCTCTCCCTTCCTCTCTATAAAAAAATAAAGTATTTAAAAAAAAAGGTAGGCAGAGGCTGAGATCAGTATTAAAGCTAGTAGGAATGTAAGGAGCCCAACCCGTGCTGCTCGGTGGTTGAGCGCCAACCTGTGAACCAGGTCACAGTTCGATTCCTGGTCAGGGCACATGTGCAGGGTTGCAGGGGGGCGTGCAGGAGGCAGCTGGTCAACGATCTCTGTCCTCATTGATGTTTCTATCGCGCTCTCCCTCTCTGAAATCAACACAAATATAAAAAATAAAGAGCCTACAGGTTTTGCATATGGATTAGTGCAACGAGGAGTGGAAGTGACCCACAGCATGTGAAACAGGAAGGGAAGTTGTGCCTTCAGTCGTGTTAGACTTCCTCAGCCAGTGAGGACGCACTCGCACTGCTTCAGAGGCTGTAAAATACGACGAGCTCTGTGTGGGGAACATTATCATTCGGTAACATCGGCCGCGTATCCTGGAATGGCTGGCGATGCAGAATCCTGGGCTTCACCCCAGAACTGCACTTAACCAAACTGTGAATGCTAAAGTTTGAGAAGCACCTCTGGGGCAGGCTCCCACATGTGCTCCACCAGCTACAACTGTTTGTTTCTAGGCCAAGATAAGCACAGAAATGAAGAGTAAGCACCTTAGAAACTTCTATGGCAGTTGAGCTGATGTCACTTCAGGCTGGAAACGAAGTGTATAGGCTAAGAAGGCCTTCCTGATAACAGGAGACTCTCCTTAGGGGTTTTCTTTGTTTCTTCAAATTTAACAGCAGGTACTCGTAATAGATGCTCAGCTAACACCGATGAATGATTGCTTAACAAAGCATAACATTGCTTGGCCTGTACTTGAATTTCTGACAGCAAAATGCCCTCCCTCATCGCCTGGCTGGAGAGATCGGAGGAACCCCATCTATGCAGCGCCAGCGATCAACAACCCAGTTCCTCGCCCAGAGAGAACCTTGAAAGAGAAGCAGCTCTTCAAGCTGACGGGGGAGATTTTGGGTACGGAGATGGGGCATCACCGTGCTGCAGCACAGTGCCCGGCGGGGAGGGGGCGGGGCTCACCTGGGCCCTACGGGGGGCGGGGGGCGGTGCATTTTAAGGCATTCATCTCTGGGTTCCCGCAAACATCTCTGGTGTGGCGAACGGGACTCCTGGAATCTTGAGATCTCCCTGTGTGCTCACTTTCTCCACCTATGGAACGTAAGAACAAAACCTGATCCAACTACCTCACAGGGTGGCGGGGAATGGATGTGCTCTGGAACATAAGTGCCCTGTCCTGTCCGTGCCCATTACACAGCTGGTGTTGGGAGTACCGGTTCCCTGACCCCAAGGACAGAAATTGTTTTCCCTGTGCCTCCCTCCCCTTCTTATGCACACAGAGAAAAGTGGGGGGGGGGGGAGGATGAGAGAGAGGCATTTAGTTTGAAGAACTACAATACAAAAATTGTGGGATTTTTATGTATCTTAAGTAAAATTGCTAATTAGTGGCAGAAAGGTTCTTGGAAGGGATATATAGATATATATTACCACTAACAGCCGAATGCTTTTGCTTATGTTTACAATTACTAGGTTAAATCTTGTGAAACTGTCCATGTTCTTGCTGTTTGTGGCCTGTGGAAGTGTAGTGTAGACTTAGAGAACACGAAGGAAACGTTGTAGAGTGTCCAAGCTACGGGCTCGCTGATGACTTTGTTCTCTGCACCAGCACAAATCCTCTTCCTGGTCCTGGTGATGACTGCGGTCCACGCGGCCCAGAACCCCAGCCGATTCCACCTCCACCAGGCTCTCCGCAAGAGCTTCTCTCACCGCTTCTCCGAGATCAGGCTTCTGCAGCATTTCTACCCCTGGGCCAGGCACACCCTCCTGCCTAACCTGTACGGGCATCACAGAGGTAAGATCACAGTCCTGAGCCCAGCCACGCAACTAGGGGGTCCAGTTCCTTTTCCAGACACCCCAGCGTTACGTGCTGGAACACTGGAGAAAGGTCAGCTGGCTTTTCCACATGGCTGCACCCATGAGGGGGGAAGGTACGGCACCCCAAGGATTCCACTCAGGACCTCATCTAAGCAGGTTCCAGTTAATAGGTGATCAGGCCCAGGGTGTGGATCCCCACTGGTGAATCTCACAAGAGGTTGATAAGAGTGAGGATTTATTCACTTACAGCAGGGGTGGGGAATCTTCTTTCTGCCCAGGGCCATTGGGATATTGATAACATTCACGGGCCATAAAAAATTATCAACTTAAAAATGGGCCTGCTATGTTTGGTTAAATACTTAATTAGCTCACCCCTAATGCCTTGGCAGCGCCAGACCAAATGATTTCGAGGGCCTGATGTGGCCCGCTGGCTGGACGTTCCCCACCCCTGCCTTATAGCATAAAACGAAACAGGAGTGCCCTCGCTGGTTTAGCTCAGTGGATGGCGCATCAGCCCTCGGGCTGAAGGGTCCAGGTTCCATTCTGGTCAAGGGCACATGCCCGAGTTGTGGGCTGGATCCCCAGTAGGAGGTGTGCAGGAGGCGGCCAATCAATGATTCTTTATCATCATTGATGTTTCTGTTGCTCTCTCCCTCTCCCTTCCTCTCTGAAATCAATAAAAATGTATTTTTAAAGAAGTAACGGTAGTGGTCCTGGGACCGGTTGCCTCCTTGTGGAGAGAATCACTTGTGGCTGAGAAGGTTGTTCAGTTAAGCACAGAACTAGGAAAATGCTAACCAGAAAGATCTATTGGACACATTGTTTTGTGCGCAGTCTTTACAAGTCTGTGACGTGTTTGTAACCTTTCTTGTTATCCAGTTCAGCTGCACAAATAGATATTGAGCACCTAGTAATGCTGGGAACTTCCTAGGAGCTAATAATAAAAAGATGGGTATAATATGGTCTGTATCTTTTTTTAAATATATTTTATTGATTTTTTACAGAGAGGAAGGGAGAGGGATAGAGTTAGAAACATCGATGAGAGAGAAACAACCATCAGCTGCCTCCTGCACACCTCCTACTGGGGATGTGTCTGCAACCAGAATACATGCCCTTGGCCGGAATCAAACCTGGGACCCTTCAGTCCACAGGCCGATGCTCTATCCACTGAGCCAAACGGGTTTCGGCTGGTGTGTATCTTTAAAGAAACTCACCATCAAGAGCAGTTGGTAGGCTCTGCCCTGGACAGTGTTGCAGAAATGGTAAACAAACAAAAAAAATGTTAAACAATGTCTTCCCTAAGGAATGCTTCTTGTTCCGTATTTTTCACCAGTTACCAACACTTTGCCATATTATTACTTTATATCTTGTTCAGTAAGCTGTATTCTGGAAAGTGTTGCATTCATTTAGCTCAGGATTGGTGACTTCGTGTTGGAATTGAGAATGCCTGAAAAAATCGAGAAGACCTGTTCTTCTCACCCAACATTCAGTCTTTCTTAAAGATGTACGAGTGCCTTTTGAAGAGATTTTTACTCCTATTTGTTGCATGTTGCTTCTTCCTAGCTCAGTTTTAGATAGCGACAGTTCTAGGTTCAGGGCACATTCAATCTGCAGTCAGTAACCCTGCGCTGAATAAAATACTAAAAAGGAAACAGGGCTGCAGGTGACTAAGCTACTGCCGTTGTGATAGGTACAGTTCTCTTCTTGAACTGCTTGGTTCTGCAGTACAGTGTCCTGGTTTGGCTCAGTGGATAGAGCACCAGCCTGCAGACCAAAGGGTCCTGGGTTCGATTCTGGTCAAGGGCACGTACCTTGGTTGCAGACTCCTCCCCAGCCCCGGCCCTGGTTGGGGCTCTTGCAGGAGGCAACCAATCAATGAGTTTCTGTCTTTCTCTCTTCCACTCTCCCTAAAAATCAGTGGAAATCCTTGGGTGAGGATTAACAACAAAAAAAAAAGCTTCGTATATCTAAGTGTTTAGTGTATCAGCACATGATATTCACTAGATAAGTGCTAGCTATTGTTAACGAGTGAAATAGAAACTCCGGCTAATCTAGAACCCAAGTGTACATGAATTACCTGGAATCACCAGATTGCAGCAGCAATCTGTAGCTGGTGATAAAGAAACAGAACTAGGTAGACAAGGGTGAAGCACAGTAAAAATTGGCCCTAACGTGGGTTATCTCTTCAATCCTAAAAATCTTCGAGAATCAACATAACCCAATCCTCTTAGTACAGTTGTTTTCAGGAACATTGAAGCCCAAGCCACTCATAGCAAATAAGCTATGTCCTGTAAACACTTACCCTTCCTAAACAGCATGTCCCAGTGTTCAGTCACATACAGGGAAGGGTCTTTTCCTTTACAGGACTTAATTCACGTTTCTCTTGCTGTAATTTAAGCTTGCTTTTTCTCTTTTGACTTTTTTCTGATGGAAAACTGATCAGCATTTTACCATAACTGTATATATTTTCCACTTAGGAAATACAAACTGAGACCATATGTGAAGGTTGTCACCTCCTTCCTCTATCTTCTGCAGAACTCCCAGCCCTTTAACTTTCCACCTGTTCCCGGCAAACCTATTCCTGCCAAATTCTCTAACGTGATTTTTTTTTCTGTCATGTTAATATATTTGTTAAGGCCAGCTAGTGTGGTTCAGTAGTTGAGCATTGAACTATGAACCAGGAGGTCATGATTCAGTTCCTGTTGTGGGCTCGATCCCTGGTTGGGGGTAGGGGGGCGTGCAGGCGGTAGCTGATTGATGTTTCAATCTATCCCGCTCCCTATACTTAAAAAAATACTTAAAACATGAACATGGAGAAAAGTCAATGTGCAGCAGTGTGTATTGTACAACTCTCCTTTGTTCCATAATCCCCCTTTTCTCTTTCCAAAGGGCAACTACGTTTCCAATTTATTATATATTCTTCCAGAGGTAATCTGTGCATTTTCAAATATATCTGATCATAAATGGTAACATACTAGAAACACTGTCATGCACTTTTCTTTTTTACCTTAATAACTTACCTGGAAATTATCCCATCAGCAGATATAAAGCCAACCCTATTACGTTTTATTCATTTTCTATATAATATGCCACTGCATGGGTATGCCCTGATTTATATAACAGCTCCCTATTGACAGACATTTAAATTGTTTTCAATCTTTTAACATTACCATTACTCTCATTATTCATATGTAATTTTACACATGTACAAATATATCTGTAAGCTACATGCCTTGAAAAGATTTGCTAATTATATCCACTGAGCCAAATTGTTCTCCTTGGTTACTGTAACAATTAACCCTTCCCTGAGCACTGTATAAGAGATGAGTGGGGCCCTAATCGGTTTGGCTCAGTGGATAGAGCGTTGGCCTTTGGACTGAAGGGTCCCAGGTTCGATTCCGGTCAGGGGCATGTACCTTGGTTGCGGGCACATCCCCAGTGGGGAGTGTGCAGGAGGCGGCTGAACGATGTTTCTCATCGATGTTCCTAACTTTCTGTCCCTTACCCTTCCTCTCCGTAAAAAATCAATAAAATACTTTTTTTAAAAAAGAGAGATGAGTGGGCCCCGCCTCCTAGAGCCCAGTGAAAGGGGCGTTTGCCAGCACAGTCAGCTCTGGAATACACATAAGACTCTGCAACTGCACTCATGAGAAAATCAAAGTTGAAACTGAACTAGGAAACCATTTTTCACCTCCAAGGGGCAAAACTTGCTCTTGCCCTTGCCCTTCTTCATTCCATCTTCCCCATGTTATTTCTTTTTTTAAAAAAAATATATTTTATTGATTTTTCACTGAGAGGAAGGGAGAGGGATAGAAAGTCAGAAACATCGATGAGATAGAGACATAGATCAGCCGCCTCCTGCACGCCCCACACTGGAGATGTGCCCGCAAGCAAGGTACATGCCCCCGATCGGAATCGAACCTGGGACCTTTCAGTCCACAGGCCGACGCTCTATCCACTGAGCCAAACCGGTCTCGGCCCCATGTTATTTCTTTAAAACATAAATCTGCAGGATGGAGGCGATGCTGGTACTTCACATCATTTCAGGTATGGCCTGACTGATGGCTGGCCCATCAGGTGATTCCAAGTGTAAATTTAAAAAACAGACATCTGTGTTACTCCCTTGTTTAAAACCTCCCCATGGAGTCTCATTACATTCAAAATCCCAAACCCTTTCCGAAGCTTACAAGGGCTTCCCCAGTCTGGCCCCTAAAATACATGTTATTTCATCTCCTGCCCTCACCCTCATTCACTCTTGAGCCACAGAAATGGCTGTCTCTCATCATCTTTCCCAAATGAAGAGCACTGCTCCCTCCCCTCAAAACACTCTACTTCATCCTGCTTAATTTGTCTTCACAGCAGCCATTACCTGAATATTGTCTGGTTATTGCCCCGTGCCCTCCTCAAATGTGAGCTCTCTGTGGACAGGGACTCTTTTACCCGCTGCTGTGTTCCTGGCACCTAGAACAGGACCTGGTATATGTGAGCATTTAATACAGTGGTTCTCAACCTTTTTCAATGCTGAAACCCTTTAATACAGTTCCTCATGTTGTGGTGACCCCCAATCATAAAATTATTTTCGTTGCTACTTCATAACTAATTTTGCTACTGTTAAAGAATCATAATGTAAATATATGTGTTTTCCGATGGTCTTAGGTGACCTTGCTAGCAGTTTTCAACCTGTGGGTCGCGACCCACAAGTTGAGAACTGCTGCTGTAGAGCCTAAGACCATCAGAAAACACAGATATTTACATTATGATTCACAACAATAGCAAAATTAGTTATGAAGTAGCAACGAAAATAATTTTATGATTGGGGGTCACCACAACATGAGGAACTGTATTAAAAGGTCACAGCATTGAAAAAGGTTGAGAACCACTGATTTAATACATATCGACAGAAAGAATGAATGAATGCCATTCCAAAATCTTTCCCATCATTCATTGGGCTGCTTGATTTTGTTTGCCTATTTTGATAAGTAGGAACATTTATGTACTAAGAGCTTGTTTAGTTGTAGATATAGATTTATATGTTTATATGGATACAAACTAACAACTTAGGAAATTATCTTTATAATGTTCTCTTCCTATCTGGGAATATGATATGCTTTTCTATTTTCATCTCATCCTTAGTAACATTCAGAATTGTTCTTCATAAAATTTTTGCACATCTCATCTTGTTAGGCTTATCTTTTGTGTTACTATTGTAAATAAGATTTTATTTCTCTGACATCTAAGTAAATATTATTTGGATATATGAAGGATATTTAGTATCCAGCCACCTTGCTGAATTACCTTTCTGTAATAGTTTTTTCCACTGCCTCAGCTTTATTGAGGTATAACTGACAAAAATTGCATGTATTTAAGGTGTAACATATTTTGATATATAACCACATTGTGAATTGATTACCACAATCAAGCTAATTAACATAGCCATCCCTCAAAATTACGTTTTGTTTGTTTTTGGTGTGTTAAGTTGTAGGGCGGTTTCAAGATCCTTAGACTGTTTGCCTCCGGGGGCTTCTGGACCCTGGCTAAGAGGGGCTGGAGCTGGGTCTCGGCCTCGTTATGGTCCACACTCGGGACTGACTCCTGCAGGCCTATTCTCTGAGGCACAGACAGGAATGACCCTCCTGAGTCCCGTGGCATATGGTGCTGGTGGCAGGACCAAGTTAAATGGCACTGTAGCAACAATGTCCACAGGAGGACAGAGGGGTTTCTAGATCCATAGCCAGGCCCACAACTGGCAAGTCGGCCACGTGGGGGACCTGCCTTCTCAAAACGGAACTTGTTGGGCTTGGACTTCATTGGAGGTTCACAGTCACCCACTAAATCTCAAAACTCCCACAACAGCCCTTTTGTCTGCAGGTGCCTGCCAGATCATTACCGAAAGATACAAGTAAGGGACCTCATATTCCACTATTTTCCTCAGTTGATTGTCATGATCTAGACCAGTGGTCGGCAAACTGCGGCTCTTAGCCACATGCTGTTGTCTAATGAGTTTGCCGACCACTGATCCAGACTCTCGATTCCAGTAATTACAGGTTGTTGTTCTTGTGATTAAGCCTCTATTCCAGCAGTCGGCAAACTCACTAGTCAACAGAGCGGCAAACTGCGGCTTGCCGACCACTGATCTAAACCATTACCTACACATTATCTAGATCATCTGCAAATATCTACAAATAATAATGCCACTTCTTTTTTCCAACCTGGTTGCATTAACTGGAAGCTCCGAAAATGTTTTTAAAAATAGAGGTGAAACTGCAGTTTTATTAACGTAACGAGTCAACTATTACAATGGCTTCCTGTACTCTCTCCCTAGGATTTATTACCGATGGGAACTCCTTTCTTGTGGGCAATGTCCTGCTTCGTCAGATCCGCATCCTGAAGCCATCTCATCAGGATGTGGAGGACACAGAGAACTATGGGGTTAACTGGAGCCCCCCTGACACAAACAACACAGAATCGGACAGCATTTGGCAGTATCAGACTCCGGAGGCCCTGGGTGGCTGCCCCGTCCAAGGGGAGCTTGCCACTTACTCGGGAGGATACGCTGTCCGACTTGGAAGGAACTCCAGTTCTGCAGCCAGGTGAGCGAGCCTGAGCCCTAAACAAGAGGACCAAGGGGTTTGCTTCGGTCCGTTCTTAGGACAAGGAGGAATCGGGACCCATTTGTGTAGTTTGACAGCAACTATGATGACACTTGACACTTTGATTTTAGGTTTTTTTTTTAAATATATTTTATTGATTTTTTTTTACAGAGAGGAAGGGAGAGGGACAGAGTTAGAAACATCGATGAGAGAAAGACATCGATCAGCTGCCTCCTGCACGCCCCCCACAGGGGATGTGCCCGCAACCAGGATACATGCCCCCGACCGGAATCGAACCCAGGACCCTTCAGTCCACAGGCCAACGCTCTCTCCACTGAGCCAAACCGGCTTCAGCAGAAATGTCATTTTTTAGTTTGAAAATTACTTGTTCAATCTCAAATTACAGGTTATATCTTAGCATGCCAGTTCGCCAAATCTTCTTTTTCTCATCTGGAGAAACATCTCAGTTTCAATCCTAGCTGCAGCTGAACTTGCTAAGTCTAGTTTGGGCAAACTACATACACGCTTCAAACATAAGAGAAAAACACTACCTTTCATAAGAACCACAAATAATCCAAAATTCAGAGAGCTATAGATTAGTGTTTATATGAATCCTGAGAGTCTTTGTCATTATTCATGAAAATGTCTAAGTTAAATTCTCTTCATTTAAATTTAAAGCAGGACATTAAAAACAATACCAATCAAATGACATTTCGACCCCTGACACCTTTCAAAACTGAACATTTATTAGTCAAGAGTAGCATTTAACACTTCAAATAGAAGTAGTTGACAGAGCATATAAAATTCTACCTCACACTTCAAATGCCAAATATTCTTTTGAATGTTTAATCTTGGTGTGACTACTATGGTAAAAACTTTATCATTACTATAGTCTTTTTATATCCACGTTATCACTAGTGAAAATTTGGGCATTGGTAATTATAAAATACTGCACAAGTAATCCAGATTGGGATATACAGCTTCTCATCTGGTCTGAGTAATATTGGAAATGCCAGGGCATTTAGATCCTTTGCAGGGTTGAGAGGAGCAAGTAGCAGCCCCAACCTCCTGTCTTCCCAGAGTTCTGCAGCATCTTGAACAGAGCCGCTGGCTAGACCGTCGCACCAAAAGCCTCTTGGTGGAATTTGTGGTCTTCAATGCCAACGTGAACCTGTTCTGTGTAGTGACCCTGATTCTGGAATCCAACAATGTGGGTACGAAGGCCTCTTCCTCTCCTCCCTCTGACCTGGGTATCTCAGAAGTCCCGATTTCTTATATCATTAAAAGACACTATTTTAATTAAAGTTATTACACTAATGTAATTTTAAAAGTCAAAGAGTTAAAGGCAAAACCTAGCAGTCCTCATTCCCCACCTCATTCCTATACCCTCAAGAAACTACTATCAGCTTTTTTAACTGATTCTTTTGGAATTTAAAAATTAACATGATTAGTGGCTATTTCATGAATCTTCCAGTTTTAGATAATACGTATTTTTTAAAATATATCTTACTGATTTTTTACAGAGAGGAAGGGAGATAGATAAAGTCAGAAACATTGATTAGCCGCCTCCTGCATGCCCCACAGTGGAGATGTGCCCGCAAGCAAGGTACATGCCCCCGACCGGAATCAAACCTGGGACCTTTCAATCCGCAAGCCAACACTCTATCCACTGAGCCAAACCGGTCTTGGCAATAATATGTATTTTTTATGACATGAGGATTTAACTTTTATACCCACAAATACCCTTAACATACACACACATATACATACCTTTTCTCATTTTCCCAATATAATTTATGGTTAATATTGAGTATTTCCATTATTGTGATAATATATTTTTCAAAGATGAGACATCTAATGTATTACAATTCAATTTTTTTCACAGCTGTTCGTTTTCCCTAACTTATAGGGATTTTTTGTTTGTTTGTTGTTTTTGCATGCATTCTATTAATTGGAGATGAACCAAACTTCCTAGAAGTAAATCGCATTCTGTTCAAAAGTATCACAGAGACTATCATTTTGTGATCCTCTTTCTAGGTCCCTCCATCCTCTTGGGACAGTGGGATTGGTTATTCTCTATGCCTTGCCGAGAGCTCTTACCCTGACTCTCCCTTCCCTGCCACCCCAGGGATTACCTTCACTTCTGTCCTCTGTTGGACCTCCTTTCTCCTAGAGCCCATGTCTTCCTCTCTTGGTTTACTTTCTCACTTTGCTGGAGCACATCCTACAGTAACTTCCTGGAAGGATATAAGGGCAGTACATTTTTTGAAGCCTTACATGTCCAAAAAATCTTTGTCATCTCATTTGGTTGCTTATTTGATTGGATACAATTGTTTTTTGAAAAGTACAGCCTATTGCCTTTTGACTTCCACACTGTCATTAATAAGATGGTCCCACTCCCAAGGTTTTAGAATTCTTGGTCACCACAGTTATGAAAGCATCTGACTGACCTCATGGTAAGTCCTTTCATCTGAAAATGTGCCCCTAAGCTCTGATAAATCTTATTTGCATTTTTTATATTTCCCCTCTATTTTCTCTTCCTCACATTCCTATAATTTTGAGGTAGAAACTCCTGGACTGATCCTTTGATTTTCTTAGGTTTTCGCCATTTTCCATCTTATTTCTGAAAAATTACTTCAATTTCTAAACCATTTGAAATTTATCTTTATTTTAATTCCTAAGAATCATGTTCTCGTATTTCTTTTGCATAGTCTCCTATTGTTTATGGAATCAATATCCTCTCAACTCTCTGAAGATACTGTAGGTTGATTTTGTTTTTATCAGATTCTTCATTTTCTCTAATTTCTCTGAGCTTATTTTTATTTGCTTTAATTTTCGGTTTTTAATGTTAAGAGTTTTAAGTATCTGATGTTCTTTCATATTTGAAAGACAGTAAAAAAAAAATTCTGATCATGCTAATTAGGAGCTCTGTATGCATGGATAGAGCTTGTCAGCTGGCACCTGTCTTTTCTCTTGGGCAGTCAGTTTTCAGGAGGGACCCTTCCAAAGCCTGGCTTGAGGATAAGCCTGTTAAAGAAGTGGAGGGAAGTATGTAAACTTTCTGTCAAGTCCCTTTTGCAGTAGACCTGCAGATGCACCTGCTGTCTCTGAGAGCAGATTTCTCTCTAGTTCATCGTCACTAGGAAATAAACCTTCAGTCTTGGGGTAGTGGAAGGCAGGATGGGGGGGATATCTGGTGGTGAGAGGGAAGAAATATGGGCTCTAACTGCTTAAGTTCATTCTTGCAATCAGTTCCACTCTCAGTTCCAGTTGACCCTCTACCTTCAGAGGTGCCTGCTGCCTCTCATTTCCCAGCCTTTCTAGGGTTTGTGGTAAGAATGGCTGGCTTCTGGGTTTCCTGCACTGCTTAGGTTTCAGCTTCCTTGAATCTGCTGTGTCAGTGTCATCTGTCCATTTTCCAGCTTCCCAACAGTTTGTTCCTCTCATTTGCCCCCTTTTTTGTCATTTTCCATCCCTTCACTGTCATTGTAGAAGTATGTTGTTAAGGGACTAGAGGGAAACTGGTACATTGAATTCCCCTATCTTAAACAGGTGGTCTATCCTAATCCTACTTTTTCTTTCTTCTCTCCTCCAGAATTTGCCCACAGTGTCCTTCTATTTATCACCAGGGTTTACTTCTAATCAGGAATTTCTTCTTCCCAGACCCACACAGAGTACACCTAGACTTCCTTCCTGAGGGAAAGGTCCAGTCTTGAGAGCTAGCTATGTGAAGTAGGAATTTGTTCTTAAAATGGCACTTTCTACTAGGATCATATCTTAAATCTAATATTTTGGGGCTTTGTGAAAAGTTATATACACAAAATCTTTCATACTTTTATAAAAATGCAACAAAATAACAGTTTCTAAGTAGAGTCTGAAGGTTTTTAAATCTATCCTCGTACAAATATCTGTATTAATTCATGGGATAATATTAATGCTTTAAACATAGAAAATAAATTTGAAATGGTTCAAAGCATTTTAATCATACTACCTTCTGAAAATATATTTTAAATAGCTTTAAACAAGCACCAACTTACATTTGACTCTTGTCCCCATTTTACGTTGCAGTGATCAGTTCTCTGCAAAACACCATGTTGCAGCATTACGTCTGTACATCCCTGCAGCTTTCTAACTCTAAGGGTAACACCTGTAACAGCTACTCAATCACTGACACTGCCCTCTTGGTGGGATCAACAGTAGAATCCTCTCCCCTCTGCTAACTTTTAGGGCAATGAGCACATTTCTCCAATAGCTTTGCACACGACTTCATTTAACACTCATGACACTTCTAGAGGAAATCTAGAGGAAATGCTGAGCTTAGAAACTCAAGAACATTTGAAACTAATAATAGAGGGACAGCTGGGGTTATTTCAAAGAGTTTGAAGGGAAAGTTCTAAAGACTCCCGACTCGATGTTATTCTCAGGTGCTTTCTTCGCCTCCGTAAGACTGGACACTTTAACTTCCCTTCAGACATCAAAGAAGGACTTTGCCTGGTCTGTTGCCTCACAAGTCATCTATTATCTACTGGTCTGTTACTACGGCTTCATACAGGTGGGCTGAAAGTGTTTCATCTAAGATTCTCAAGCTGACCAGGTATTACTTGGGGAGCTCCACAATGAGCTATTCCCGGTCTTTTCCAGAAACTTGACTTCAGTTAAAGACGGACTAGTTTTCCACAAAGTGGCTCTTTTCAGTTTTCAAGAGTTACAGAATTAGGTTTTATAGAAAGATTATTTCATGTGCAGTGTTATTAACCCTATAAAGCAACAACAAGAGTGAAAGCATGATGAACAGAACAAATACTCAAAATACAGATGCAGTACGCAAAAGGTAACATATTTTAAGCCAAACAGTGTTTTATTTTCAGGCTCGATAACTTAGAAACTTTTTTTAAACAGAAAAAATAAATTTGAAATGGTTCAAAGCATTTTAATCATACCACCTTCTGAAAATATATGTTAAGTAGCTTTAAACAAAAGCACCAACTTATGTTTGACTCTTGACTGTACGCAGTGAAGGCTGTATTAGAGAAGGCCAACTTTTCGTAAGCAGCTGCTCTGAGCGACTACAGAGCAGAACTGAGACTATAACCCACTGAGCCCAGGTCAGATCGAAGCCCTCACTGAGCGCGCTTTGCCCGTGTTCATGCCATTTCATTAGGAAGAGACACAGCTAGCCGTTCAGGCAAGCAGCAGTGACTGTGCCATCTGTTTAGGGTCGTCGGCTGAAACAGCAGAGATGGAGGTTCTTAACGAGGAAAAAAAACATTCTGGACATGAGCATAATCCTTACCAGCTTTGCCATCTTGATGCTTGACATCAAGCTTATTTCTCTGCATAAGAAGAACATGGCACAATACCACTATGACCGGGACAGGTAAGGGGGAGCCTGAAAAGCAACAGTCTTCCTCGATGGCCAAAGGGCCCTGAATCACCCAGGATTTTTTCAGACTCCCCCTCCTCCTCCACTGCTTTGGCATTTTTGTACAATACCGAAGCTAAACACAAATCTCAGAGTAAGATCCACAGCAGAGAAAACAACGTACTAGCAGCTTATATTGCTAATCAAGTCTTCTGCCTTTCACACAGCACAGGGGCCTGGAGGTGTCCTTCTATTTACTATCTGGGTCATTTCGCACCCTGGCCAAGGAATAGAACCCAAGACGAGACACATGGTCCTCTTTTAGGTAAAACCACAACAGGGAGAACATACTTTACATCCAGAGCAGCTGCTGTCTGGGCAGGGATGTCCATCCGTCCTGGTGCCCCGGGGCTGCTCCAGTCCTTCTCCTGGGGGAGAGCAGCTGTGTTCCCGGCCAACCGCCTGGGCCACTGGCCCGTGAGACTGAGGCGCCGCCCTAGGAGGCCTTACAGGGGGCTGTTAGGCAGCGGGAGTGGTCTGTGCAGTTTGAATGATGCTGGCAGCTAAGGTGTAGCCTGTTGAGTGGCATTGCCTAGTTTTTAGCCAAAAGAATTGTGATTGAATGCTAACCTGCTCATAGCGATGGGAGTCTAGATACTGCAACAAAATAGTGCATGTGTCTCTCAAATAGCAAAACTTAAAAAAGAACTCCTAATTGGTTATAAATACCCCCTCACCTCTAGTTTAATCATCTTTCTACTCTCAGCACTGGTAAACCTATTAGAGGATCCATTAACTCCTGGCAGAGGACAGTATAGGATTACAGCATGACAGAAAACAGACCAGCCTAATGGCACACATCATTATGTTAACTCATCTCCTTTTTTTTTAAGCATGTGCTAAGAGTTCTCAGTGCACTTTTTTAAATATATATATTAAAAAAAAATTCTTTTTAGAGAGGAAGAGGGATAGAATTAGAAACATCGATGAGAGAGAAACATCAGCTGCCTCCTGCACACCCCCCACTGGGGATGTGCCCGAAACCAAGGTACATGCCCTTGACCAGAATGGAACCTGGGACCCTTAAGTCCGCAGGCCGACGCTCTATCCACTGAGCCAAACCGGCCAGGCAACTCATCCCCTTTTGATAGGGGATATTTAACTCAAGGCAGAGCAATAGAAGCGGCTGGCCTTGATTTCCAGGATGAACCTGGAATAATCAGCTACAGGTCAAAATTGCAAATTTTCTTCACAACTCCCAACCAGACACGTTTCTTCTGCTCTCACATGCACAAATACAGGAGCCCACACCAGAAGGCAGCACTCGTACATCCAGCATTTGACCTAACGGGACTCACAGTGGGCAGTGGGCAGTGGGCACCCTGGAGACAGACACTGGCAGCACAGGAATTGGTGATGGCATGCAGTTATACTGTCGGCCTTCCTGCTACAGGTTCATCAGCTTCTACGAGGCAGTCAACGTGAACTCGGCTGCCATTCACCTCATGGGCTTCTTGGTTCTGCTGGTGACTGTTCAGCTATGGACGCTGCTGCATCACAACCCCCGGCTGCAGGTCATCGGAAGAACACTCACCAGAGCCTGGGATGAGGTGGTGGGCTTCCTGCTGGTCATTGTGATCCTGCTGACAGGCTATGCCATGGCTGTGAGCCCCATTCAGTGTCTGTCTTTCCTGGGTGTTAGGGTCTTGGTGTCACTTTGCTTCCCTTAGAAAAGATCACTATATGGAAAGTCATCAGTTCAAACTGGCATGGAGTTATGGAGAAAAGGATGGAGTAAGAAAGCTGGTTTTGGTTGTAGTTCCACACTTAACAGTAGGACTTAAATTCACACATTTGTCTCATCTCTAAAATGGGGGTAAAATTTAGCTCACAGGAATGAAGGCCAAATTTATATGAAAATACTATGTGATTTCAAAGGAACTGTATTTTTTAGGCATAGTAATTAATGGCCACTAAGAATTTCCTTATTCCATTCATTCTATGTTGACCTCATCGTTATCAAGCACCCGAGACAGAAATAACTGCAGTGGTCTCCACTGCTCTCCACCCCCAACCCGTCTTTCTTCCTCTTTCCAGTTTAACCTGCTGTTTGGATGGAGCATATCCGACTACCGAACTTTTTTCAGCTCAGCAGTGACTTTCGTTGGACTCCTGATGGGAATCTCTCATTATAAAGAGGTAAAAAAAAAAATCCTGTTTTCCCTATAAACTTCTATTTGGTTTAATAATGCAGGGTTGGGCAAAAAGTAGGTTTACAGTTGTGAGTACAGGAAACAATTATTTCCCAAACAACTGTAAACCTACTTTTGCCTCATCCTGTATCGGACAAAGGGATACTATCTATAAATGCAGCCCCTGCTATACTAATGCACATTAGAAGAGGGAGGTAAATCCTTTGCCATTCTGGTTTATGGTACCACCGAAGTACACAAGCTTTTGGGTGACTATTTTCAGAAATCTGCCCTTTCCTAAGCACAGAGTCACACCTCTCAATATTGTATCCTTAATCTTACTGCCAAGGCTGCTGGGAGTGAGCTTGTGCTCTAGTACCTGGCCAGATGAACATGGGTTGCCGCTGCTTTTTCAGTAGCCCTTTGAAGTATACAGTGGAAATGATTTTTAAAAATTAGGGCAGTGAAATTCCGGAAGAGCTGTGATACACCGTTTATAATTATTTCAGAGAGCCTATTATTCCTTTCCAGGAAATACCAATAACACCCCTTTCCATTCAACATAAAAAAAATTTAAGAAATCCAGATAAGAATTTGGGTCTAAAGCACAGCATATATTAGATTTGATTAGGGAAGGGAAAAACTGCAATTCAAATTAATGAAACTGACAACTTTCATCAAGCCTTATTCTGATAATCTAGATTGCAAAGGTACTAAAATGGACAACTTAACATAGTTTCTAATGTGGAAAGTTGCCATCTCCCTAAGAGAACTGCTTTTGGGAGGACTATTTTATTGTGGTCCCAGCCCCAATCACTAGGGGATGAAGTCCTCAGCTCTGGAACACTTTCTACACTGAAGGTCTAAAGAAGTAACAACCAGAATAATAAACTTTTGCTAATAGTTTTTGACATTTTTCTGCTCTCATCATATAATGTGAAGGGCAAATGAAGTTATACTTATTGGGAAAAACCTTATATCAAAAACTCAGAGAGCCCACACTTGGTATAATTACCCAATTAAGTGGTGATAGGCTGGTACTAGGAAATGTTTTGACATAATAGATTTTCATCATAATATTTTGTGTAAGCATTCGTTCTCTAAGTTGGTCTTTTTCTAAACAATGTCAATATGGAAGGAGTCAATACCAAGGCAAAACATTTATCAGTATTGGAAAATCAACATTTGATTTGTAGGTTTACAGTTATGAATACATGGAAGTTTATTATCAATGATTGCATGAATTATAAACCTACTTTTGCCCACCCCTGTATTTTCTGGAATTGATAGAACTCACATGGGCTTTGAATCATTTTAATTTTGCAACTCACCTGCTTGCTTCTTGGAAAGCCTTGAAGAGACAATGGTTATTACAACCTTAGAATCAAGTCATTCTTGCTCAAAAGTATTCTCCTTTTTAAGTAATTTTGCTTTGCTCCCTAGTTTCTACCAGTGTTTTTTTAATGTGAATAAATCCCAAATATTAGCACATAACGTCTTTTTAAAGTAGAAATCAAACTGTCAATGTTTAAATTGTTTTATTGTCTTTCCAGATTATTGCTTTAGACCCAGTCCTGGGATCCTTTCTGATCCTCACCAGTGTCATCTTGATGGTACTCGTGATCATTAACCTTTTTGTTTCTGCCATTCTAATGTCCTTTGGTAAAGAAAGAAAGTCCCTTAAGGTAAGTCAGTCTGCGGCTTGGTCATTTTATATACAGTTTTCCCCATTATCCAAAAGTAGAGCACGTTCCTGTAAAAACTTTCAAAAGCCAAACTGGCATAAAGTATTACTTAAAATGGGAAAAATTTTTAAGCTTTCCCAGTCCCCCAAAAGTAGCCTACCAAGTGTCTACATCAAGCCTAAAACAGCACTAACATATAGTAAAAGCTTATATAATATACAGCTTATATAAAGAAAAAATAAGTTCAATGTAAACTACTTCTATAATAGCTCACAGCAAACACTTCCCATTTCACCTTTTTCATAAAAGCAAGTCCTCTTCCGCTACCTTCGGTTAGTGAAAATAGGTACTAACATACATCTTCCCTAAAAGTGAAATGGCATAAAGTGGGGAATACCTGTAAAAGCCATACCATTTTATATCACTGGAAAAGCTCAACTGCAGCTGCTTAAGATTACAGATGGACGCAGTACGCAATATCAGCAAATCCCCTTTATTAGTCTCCACAGCTCTGCTAACTTTCCCAGGAAACCCAGTTTTACCAAAACTGTACATATTATGTTCTAGTCACTATCCTATAAGTAGCTGACCCTCAACTACTAAGAAGCAAAAGCACTCCAATGCCTACCAGCAAATCATTAAAGGAAATAGTATCTTTACTCTGTATGTTACTTTTACCTTTGATATTTTTTTCCTTCAATATACTTTTCTCCTTCTGTCTTCTATAATAGACTTGGAAAAAAGCTACACTGATGGATATGCTGCTGCAGAAGCTCTCGAGTTTGTTAGGAATCCAGAGCACCAGAACACACGTGAGTAAACAGCTGTGACAGTCGTGGGCACTGACACTGAAGTGTAAAAAGAACTATCTTAACTCTGTTACCACCTAGCAAGTACTTACTTTTGGCATGGCGTAGCTTAGAAAATTACAGATGTTTACAATACACTTTGTTAAATTTTGTCAGTAAGGAATCAAAATCCCCTTCGTTGAAAGTCCTTATGTTTATGATCTTGGCACACTGCAAGAATGAGCGACACATTTAACTCTGCTGCCAAACGCGTAACGGAACACTCACAACCAGTGCTCCAGGACGGCGGTGGGAAATACCTGGGAGTCAGATGTGAGCTCACTGCAGCTAATTAAAAAACAAAGACGCAGGCTTGCCACCTGCCTGAGGGGAGCATTTCTAATACTGTCCTGGCCCTGATTTAATTAGGTCCGGGAAGCCCTTGCAGAGTCCCAGAGGAGTAACCAAGCAAACTCAGCGATGCTATCTGGGCTTAAATACAGAGATTGAAATGGGATCCTTACTGCTGCAGGCATCCACATTACCCAGGGAGCCAAAGGTAAGGTCTGGCTGGTGCCAGCATGGGTCACTTGCTTACAATATTCTCCACTAAAATCCAACTTTGCAGCTCCCTATTCAACCCATCCAGTGGAGAAAGCAGGTCATAGAACTTTTAACTTTATTACCAGCTACCAAGGTATTAGATACAAACCCATCAAAAACATTAAAAGAAAGGTTGCTTGAGACAGGTATATACAGATAAACTACACAGAAGCCAAAGTCTTATCATCTGATCCCAAAGCCATCCCTGTATAGGAAAGGATGGCCTTGGCTAAGGGGCAAAGAGCATGTTAGTTACAATAATAAGATTATTGTCCATCAAGAAAAGCAGCAAACAACTACAGCCACATGGGCACCAACATGTGTGAGATTAGTTTTTAAAGGTTCTCTTAATCATAAAGTTTTCAAATGAAAACAGGAACCCCTCTTCTCCTGTAGGCTTTTCAGCTCACTATTCAAGAGACTTGAATACTTCTTTTAAGGCAACTGGAAGCCCACCTTAGCCTTGAATGGTGACTTCTGCCCAACATGTGGCTTGTCCTTCCTTTGTCAGTAATACAATCCAGCAGAACATGCTAGGGGAAAAACAGGAATTTATACAGTGCTGCCCTCTGATAAAAGGGAAACAGCACTCCAAGCCTAAAGGCCACAGAGGACTCCCTGGGAATTCAGTAGCACTGAGGGCCTTCAACTTTCCAAATAAATTTTGCAGCTGCATCCAGGTGGAACATTGCCCTGCAGCAAGGAGTAGTGTATATGCCAATGAGAAGACTCAGCTTCCAAGAACTGTTACAGTGGCTTCCTGAGTCATTCGTTTCAGAATGAGAAAATAGACATCTTAGCCTTGATTCTCCCTCACCACAAATCCACCTGTTCTAAGTCTAGAACCTCAGCACAGGGCTGAGACGCTTCATAAGTACTCTCTTCCACAGCCCAGCCATCTGTCAGCTCTCCCCACAATGCCTTTACCTTCTCTCTCCCCTGGAGCGGGATGGTGGGACAGGCGAGGAGGGTCTGGGCGCTCACTGACAGAAAACAGACAAGCATGGCTTCCAGGAGTCAGCTGCTCCAGGTTCACAGTGGCTCCAGTCATTCATCTCTTAAGGGTAATAAAGAACTGGAAAGCACCACAATTTGGTAGAGCAGGAAGAGAGCCCAGGAAGAGTGTGCTCGGTGATGGTTAAGAGATGAAACAATTTCACGGAGATCCTTTGTTACAAGGAGAAACTTCTCAGTCTCAACTCCCAGTACTTGGATGGGGCGTGGATTAGGAGGCCTATGTTTTCTTTTTCAACTCTTCAAATCTCCGGGAAAGATCATCAAAGTCAATGTCCTCAGATGCTGAGGTGTTGGCACCAGCAGATGCAGTTGGCAATGTATCTGGCACGGACGGCAACTCTGGAAGTACAAAGTTGTCATAGGTATCCATGGCTCTCGAAGGGGGCTTTGCAGAGGCATCTGGCTTGGGTCCAGGACCTAATTAAATTACGGCAAGGAACACAGTGTTACAAATGCCAAAAAGGTGGCTCAGAGCCATAGTCCCCTTTGAAAAATTTTCTTTCTAAATGATTTAATTCTAAAGGTAAATACACAGTGCATTCACTTAAACACTGTCCCCTTTCACACAGGCCTGCTCCCATAACAACAAAGTCTGGAGTGGTATCAGAATTCTGTTGGATGAAGTTACTCTTTAAGGCTTATTGAGAAAACTTTTATAAGAAATGTCAATCCTATTTGATGGAATGGGATCTGATCTGTATTTCTAGTCTTCGATTTTATAAGTTAAAAATCACCCCCTTCTACTGTATATTTATATGTAAGTTCTAGAAAATAAGAACAGTTCTTGCCTCAGGTGGAGTTGACTGAAAAGGAACAAAAGGGAACTAGCCTAAACTAAGAGAAATGTTTTATAACTTGCTAAGGTGGTGGTTACATATTATGTGTGTATAGACACATATGTAATATCAAAACTCAATAGATTATATAACTGTGTATAGAAATTACGTAAAATACAACTAATTTTAAAAATATATCTATTCCCTGTGGGTTTCTAGGGTGCTGGTTTTGAATAGACGGCTACATGAACATGACTGCTTTGTAAAAAGTCACTGAGCTATTTGCACCTATTTACCCCTCCTTCTTTTAAATTCCAGGCGCAATGGAAGCTGAATCAGCAGGAACATAAAGAAGGTGAAAAAATAAAAATGTGTGAAAAAAAACAATAGGAACCTGTGAGATTCTTTGGGGCCCAGAAGATTATTTTCCTTTTGGAAGAGGGAAATCCTGAGTTCTGTTTTTGCCATACTGCATTTGGAGGGAGGACAGGGCATGTGGGTTGAATTCCATGTATGAGAATACAGCAAAGGGCATCTAACTCAACACTTACCAACAATCTGTGCAGAAGAGACATTCTTATCAGCATTACTGTCATCGACCTGAAACACAAACACTGTTACCAAAGAAAGCAATGGCAGCACTAGAGAAAGCATGGATACATACATAAGCCCCTGTGCTGTCCAAAAGCTAAGCTGCTCCGCGAAAGCATCAAAACCTGTCCCTCTACTCCTTCCTGATCTTCCAGATCGATACCAGATGATACAGATAACATGTTGAAAACCAAGCAGAGAAAAAGGAAAATCTAACCACAATGTAACACCTCTCTAATCTGACACCTTCACCTTCCAGGCAGAGAAAGCACTAAACCACTGATTTCATCTCCAAGAACTACCTCATTCTTCGAAACAGTTGTGGGCAATGCTTCAATGCATGCAAGACCAAAACATAAAAACTCAGGCCCAAAGTAATAAAACCAAAGGAAAGAATACTAAGCAAGCTCAGGAACAGGAGAATCTCCCTAGTGAATCATTTCCATAGCAAACGCCATACCAATTTGTTTTTTCAGTCATGCATCAGATGGGAACAGCTTTCAAAAGGCGCATACCAGCCTTGGCCGGTTTTGCTCCATACTTAGAGCATTGGGTCACAGGTTTGATTCCCGGTAAAGAGCACATACCTCAGTTACAGGTTCGATCCCTGACCCCAGTTGGGACATGTGCAGGAGGCAACCAGTTGATGTGTGTCTCTCCCCCTCCTCTTAAAAGGCACATATGGCTAAACAAATGATGGCAGAAAACAAGTCATTAATTCTAAACGAAAGCTGCTACAACATCTAGAGTTCAAAGCATCAAATAGCCAACTAGAGCAAGTTTTAACCACAAGACTAAATGTAAATCTAATGCTACAGGACACTGTCAAAAATCTGGTCACTACTGCTTTACAAAGTATTGAGAATTTATAAAGCTAGTAGTTTAATTATTATGATATTATAGCACTAAGACTGTACCAGGTCCAGTAAGTCTCTACATAGTAAAAAAAAAGACAGTTAAGTGTCCTACTAGAACTTTCTCTCCTGATCCTGGCTGAATTGCAAACAAAGCATTGCCACCAATGATGCTGCCACCACCACACCCCATTTCCAGGATAATGTAAAGCAACACAATCGAAAAGCAAGAACAAGGCTGATACTAGAGTTGATCAAAACTTTGCCTTCCCTTTGGCCATAAATTTGCTCTCTCTTCATGGGATTCACTCTCCTTCTTATAAAAGAGGCTCAGGCACTTACAGATTCATACGATGGGGGAACTGGTATCTGAGGTGGGTGAACATTCGGAAAGGCCTGATAAGGGCCCATTGGCAATCCATTGAAATCCGACTGCAAGAGGAGAAAGGCAACATCAGAGACACTGCCCCCAATTAGCAATTTTCCCCAGTACATATATAGATACACACAGAAGGTCCTCAAATAATGTCATTTAATTATAATGGTGAATGCCATAGGAAAGTAACTCATTTCTATCAGCCTATGGTAAAATTGGGTTTCATAACACATCATTTCACTGAAAGTCACAGAACTATCGATGACATTAAATAGAACTTATTAAACTCAAGAATTAAAAAAAAAAATCGTCATCAGAAGGATTCCAGATTTTTAAAGATCTGTAGCCAAAGGCTCTTCTGCAAATTACTAAATCCATTGCTTAGGGAAAATTATCAAACTTTACAACACAATGATCATCTTCTTATCTACAAAAGAGGTTTTACTATTTGGTAATAAATGATTGTTTTTGTTTTAAAGCTACTAATCTGGCCCTGGCCAGTCTGGCTCATTTAACAGAGCATGGGCCTGAGGACTAAAGGATTCCAGGTTCAATTCTGATCAGGGGCACATGCCACGGTTGTGGGCTCATGCAGGAGGCAGCCAATCAATGATTCCCTCTCATCATTGATGTTTCTGTCTCTCTCTTCCTCTGAAATCAACAAAAAACTAATCTGCTAGCAACAGGTCCCAAATATGTTTAATTAAAAAATAAACTACATGAAGATGAGTTTTTCTAGCACCCTCTCCAGATTTCTCCATTGTATTTACTTCTAGCTGAACCAAAAGGCTTTCTCTAAATCCCAATATTTTTTACACAATGTGATCATAGCTCTTACTGCTAAATCCTCTCGACAATCTACAACTCCTGAGTATATTCACAGAGCCAACCTGTCATTTTCTAGAGCTTACATCACATTATTTATATGCATACTTACTGGTCCCTTTGGAAGTGGGTATGAGAAAGGAGTACTTGGAGATGGCATGGGCATGGGCATGGGCATTGACACTGTTCCATCAGGTCCACCAACGGGTGCTGTGAACCCGCCCCCACCTCCTCCTCTTCCAGGACCTCCTTTCTTCACATCATCTGTGAATCCAACATCAATAAGATCTGTCTCTACTCCAGGGGGAGCTTCTGCCTGAGAAAAAGAGAAATTCATATCATCACCTCACATCGCAGGCGAGGTTCCCAGGAAGCAGACTCTTGAGATGGAGATTAGCATGAAGGAAGTTTACTAGGGCAATCTCTTGTGATAATGACCTGTGGGAAAGTGAAGGAAGCAGGGATGGATAAAGTAAGAAGTCTGGCTATTACGCAATCAAAGGCTTCAGCCAATTTGCCAGGGATCTCTGGAGCTAGGTGGGGTGACCCTACAGCAGATGTCCCCAACTATGTCAAAGACGAAGTGTCTTTTTTTTGTTGTTGTTAATCTTCACCTGAAGGCATTTTTCCACTGATTTTTAAGGAGTAAGAAAGGGGAAGAGACATCGATTAGTTATCTCCCACATGCGTCCCAATTGGGGCCAGGAATGAAGCCTGCAACTGAGATACGTACATGCCCCTGACCAGAATCAAACTCGGGACCAGGCTGATGCTCTATCCACCAAGCCAGACCACCCAGGGCAAAGGGAAGTGTCTTTAAATCCCTGCACTGACCAGTTACAGAATACTGGCCCCAGGAAAGACTGGGTAAGGAAGCTCTCTTCTGTGGGCCACTGCTTGGAGGGATACTCCGCTTTGTGTGAGACACTAGTGACCAGCTGGGGGACTACATCTTCTGTTCTGAAAATTTGGAGTGGGTATTGTCTAAGCAGCATACCAAAGCATCTGCTAAATTCACTGACTTTAACTGCTGGATGATAATTATTGGCATATTTACCGTTTTTACACCATAAAGTCTCTTTAGGACAGAAACCTCATTTTTATATGTCTCTGTACTAACAGCTTTCTGTGCATTGGCTGGTACATCACAAGTATCTAATAAGCATCAAAGTTTGTACCTTTTCAAAGTGCTTTCAGTATTCATTTCATCTGATCCACCTGAGATATGGAGGCACAATTGTACCCAAAAAGGCACTAACTGGGCAAAAGTTTAAACCTGCACACACCAACTGCAGTGCAAGGAATATGGTTAAAGTGATATCTAGAGACTCACTTTTCTGAGTACTCTGAAAGGCTCTAAACTCACCATGACCACAGAATCAGGCTCATATGGCACATTGTAGTTCTTGGCAATTTCAATCAGGTATCTCTCCACCAGGATTTTGGGCGGAGCTTCCACACTCAGTTTGTGCATTAGCTGTAATGAAAAGACCCAGGGTTAAGATGCATCTACAACAACCAGCCCAAGTCTAACCTGTCTCACTTTTACATTTTGTTTCTCTCATTTTACAGGTAAACTGAGGCCAAAAAAAGGGGGTTCAGACCAGTTAAATGATTTTTTTCCAGTCACAAAATATATTATAAGGCCCAAGTCTCTCTCACGTTCTCTGGTTATATAAGGCCCAGGTGTTGATAAAAGACTGGTACTGCTGCCTTCCACATTTGAATTCCTCCACCCTTCTCCCAACCTCATTTCTACCTCTGCAAATTATAAAGGGCACAAAGAACAGGGGCAAATAAGATATGACATAGAATAACAGCCTCACAAGTCAGAGGTGTCGGACCAAGGTAAGAAGTGGACTGCACTGCCAACCAGAAAGCCTTCCTCCCACTCTCATTATGAAATGTGGAACCCTAGATTAACTCTACCATATAGTGGTAATCACTAGGATCACTGCAGGCAATAAATTAAATTGCCCCCACCTTGCCCATTGCTTCATGTCTAACAAGTCTGTTCTTACCCTGTCATTCACAGTTCCAATCTGGTTGGTCCTACATAACTTGCCATATTCCTTGCTATACTTGGCACACAGCTGATCAGCAACCTACCAAGAAAAAAGAACATAAAAGTGGAAATCATTCCTATAGACTGCTTCAAGCTTTCTCCTATCAACAGTAAACAGGCTTCTATTACAGAATATCCAAAAAACTGAGACTTGTAAAACCTTAAGGGGTACATATTAATTAACTTAGTTATTGTTTACGTATCCATCCATTGAGCTGCAACTATATGCAGAACTCTAGAATAAGCATTACAATATACACTATAAATAATGTTCCTAACTCTTAGAGAATCTTATAGTCCTTAGGGAAAACAGTCATTACGCAAAATCACACAGGTAAAAGTATAAATGCAGCTGTGAAAAGTGCTACCAAGGGAAAGTATACCATACTGTGACAATAAAATAAGATCTGTTATCAAAAAAAAAAAAAAAAAGGCAACTGGGTGGTGGGCATACAATACAGAGATGATGAATTGTACATTTGAAGCTCATAATGTTAATCAATGTCACATTAATAAATTTAATTTTAATAAAAGTCAGGTAAGACTTCCAGAAGACACTTAACTAAACGAGGGAAGAAAGGATACTACAAAAAAAGAATATATGTGCAAAGGCTTCTGGTGGAAAAACAGGGCCAATCAATCCTCAAGCCAGAATAAGTCTAGTGCAGAGCCTGAGGGAGGAATGTGGGAAGAATGTGGGAGGAACAGAGAAAAGCAAGTGGGGGCCGGACAATACACGGCCATGTAGGCCATATAAAAAGTTTTGTTTCTATCACAAGCACAACAGAAAGACACCAAAGGGCTTTAAAATAAAGTGCAGTGCTGAAACCGGTTTGGCTCAGTGGATAGAGCGTCAGCCTGCAGACTGAAAGATCCCAGGTTCGATTCCAGTCAAGGGCATGTATCTTGGTTGTGGGCACATCCCCAGTGGGGGGCGTGCAGAAGGCAGCTGATCGATGTCTCTTATCGATGTTTCTAACTATCCCTCTCTGCAAAAAAAAAAAAAAAAAAAATCAAAAAAAAAAAATAAGGTGTAGTGACAGGATCAGATCAGTGTTTTTAAAAGAGCCCTCAGTTGTTCTGATGTAATTGGGAACAGAGTAAAGAAGACCAAAGCAGATACAGGAAGAACACTCAAGAATTTACTGCATAGTTCAAGCAGGAGATGACAGTGGCATTGGACAAGAGTGGTCCCAACACCTGAGAGCTCACTGAGGGAGCACTCACTGTCCAAATATGTAGACTTTCAAGGGTACCTCGTACTTATCAGTTGTACTTGTCATTTGTCTTTTGATGATTTTTGTTTTGCTTTATATTAATGATTTTTAAATATTTGCTTAATTTATCACTCTGTTTATGGCTTTTAGGTTTTGTGACATATTTGGTTATGAGATTATTAACCTACCTAGTTTTCTTCAAATTTTTATGGTTTCATTCTTTTAAAAAATGTAAGTATTTGTTTCATTTGGAATTAACCTATAATAGTAAAAGGGTAATATGTTAACTAGACTGGACTTCATTCTGGACAAAGCTAGGGCCGGAGGGAAGCAGGGTCACAGATGCCAGAGGGAAGCCGGTACCAGCAGGAGGAAAAGGAAGGCTTACTCCTGCACAAATTTTGTGCATCAGGCCTCTAGTCTTAATATAAAGGAGAAGCATAGGAGAGGCTAAAAATGAGGTTAAAACTGTAAGAAGCAGTTGTCCCTGACAGCTGTCGGAGGGGAAGGGGCTGAAGGTTAGGTGAGAAGGGGGAAGGGCTTCAGTAAAGAAAAAAAAAGACTCATGGCCACAGATAACAGAAAGGTGATTGCCAGAGGGAAGCGGGGGAAGGGAGAGAAGAGAAGAGGAAGAGGAAGGTAAAGGGGGGGTAAATAGTGATGAGACTTGACATACAATTACAAGATATCAGGTGGTGTATTATACAATTTGTATATCTGAAACCTATATAATTCTATTAACCAATATCACTCAATAAGTGAAATTTAAAAAAAAAAAAGCACAGTATGACTCTTTTTCCCTACTGTATCAGAATACAGGTTTACTCTCTGGGAAGGTTAAATTAAAGGGACTCTGGACTCCCAGCATAGCAGGGAGCAGAGATGCTTACTGACCACAGAAGAATTAAATGTCGGTCTTCTACAAGAGAAAAATGAGACATTTGGTTTCCTTCTCTCCTGGGCTATCAGAAATGCTGACAGCACCAAAACCGGTTTGGCTCAATGGATAGAGCGACGGCCTGTGGGCTGAAAGGTCCCAGGTTCGATTCCGGTCAGGGGCATGTATCTTGGTTGCGGGCGTATCCCCAGTGGGGGGCGTGCAGGAGGCGGCTGATCAATGTTTCTCTCATCGATGTTTCTGACTCTATCTCTCTCCCTTCCTCTCTGTAAAAAATCAATAAAATATATTTTAAAAAAAGAAAGAAAGAAAGAAATGCTGACAGCCAGCTTATATCTTCCAAGTGTAGGATTCCTCTCTAAGGAAAATGACCAACCCAAGGAAAAAAACTAGTTCTTGACAGTCTGGAGTTCCTTCAAAAAAGGGCTTAGTCAAATCATTCAACAATGAAGGCATCTAGCAGTAAGCCCCACCCAAGCAAATAAGAGGTTCCAATTTGCTTTTTAAAAGTGTCTTACTGCCCTCGCCAGTTTGGTTCAGTGGATAGAGTATCAGCTTGTGGACTGAAAGGTCCCGGATTTGATTCCGGTCAGCGGCATGTGCCTTGGTTTTGGGCACATCCCCAGTGGGAGGTGTGCAGAAGGCAGCTGGTCGATGTTTCTCTCTCATCAATGTTTCTAACTCTCTATCCCTCTCCCTTCCTCTCTGTAAAAAATCAATAAAATATATATTAAAAAAATAAAAGTGTCTTACTTGCCCAGCTGGCATGGCTCAGTGGTTGAACATCGAACTATGAACCAGGAGGTACTGGTTTGATTCCCAGTCAGGGCACATGCCCGGGTTGCGGGCTTAATTCCCAGTTTGGGGCATGCAGGAAGCATCCGATCAATGATTCTCTCTTATCATTGAAGTTTCTCTCTCTCTCTCTCCCTCTCCCTTTCTCTCTGAAATCAATAAAAAAATTTTTAAATAATAAATTTGTGTTACAAATATAAACCAACAGCCAAGAGTCATCAAAACTAAGAAAAACCTCTACTATAAAACAGTCTAAATCTAAGAAACAGAAAGAAAACAAACATTCCAGAAACAAAAAGTTAAACCCTGGTCAGTGCTTCTCAGTGGTTAGAATGTTGGCCTGCGCACAGAAGGGTTGTAGGTTCGATTCCTGGTCAAGAGCACCTATCTGTGCTGCAAGTTCACATGCGGAAGGCAACCATCAATGTATCTCTCTCACTTCGATGGATGTTTCCTCTCTCTCCCTCTCCCTCTTCATCTCTCTGAAAAAATAATGAAAAAAAATATCCTCAGGTGAGGACTCACAAAAAAAATAAACTATAATATTCTCAAAGAGTTAGAAGACATTGTAGCTATGAAACAAAAACAACAGACTATAAAAGATATTCAGAGAATTAAAAAGAGCTCTTAAATAAAATCAGAAGAGAAGGATATCTCAAAAGATGGGTTGGTAGATAAGACAGACAATCTTAGAGAAAATAAAACAAGTACACAAAGATGTAGAAAGAAAATAAGGAGAAAAGTAACTTAATTGAACTGTTTTCAATTGAGTCAGTACCATATCCATGTTGTGGCAGGCAGTTTTTTAGTTAATGTCTGTCTCATCTGCTAGACTTAAAGTTACAAGTGCAGGGCTCATATCCTATTTTGCTCACCATTATACCCTCAGTGTCCATTTAGCATATAACATCTGCTCAATAAATATTTGTGAAATGAATGAAAGAAGGAAAACACTTAAAATAAAATTAACATTGTTTTAACTTTACTGGTTTAGAGTTGCGTAAGAACTTTTCTATTTGTATATACTTAAATAACGTGTCAAAAAAACAAAAAATTAATGGCACCACCTTAAAATGGAACCAGAACTCCCATGCTAGGGAAACTGCTTTGCACGTGTATGCCTCAAATCTGTGCAATGTTAAAACAGGACAAAATAACCTTTGGGCTGGGCCTAGGGCAACAATGTGTCCCAAAGAGCTGTTTGCTAAGATAACAAGAAAGCAGTTATTATGACTACTGGACTAACAGACTACTGAAATGAGAATTAAAAACATTATTTATAATTAACAGCATTGTTATCTCACCAATAGAAATGTCTTCCTTTTAGTGTTCCCCCTCCCCTTCTCATATATATCCATTGCCTTTGTCTCTTGATCGAAACACTATATGGATTCTGCCTGAATCAGTGAATCCTAAATAACTATTTTTACTGCTCTCAAGTAAATGCTTATTGCTTCTCACTTTGAAAGGCCTTTTTGAAATGAACATAACAATAAAAATAATTTAAGACAAAACTGGGGGTATATGAAACTTTGCTCCTTAAAAAAATTATTCAAGTTTGCAAAACACTCTTCTATGATATAAGGCCTAAAAAGGAAGAAGAAGCACATTTATAAAGTCCATGTCAAAGGCAGGATGAAAAGGGTCAAATGAGCAGAAATGACTTATGTTAACCAATTTTTCTAATAATATAAAAAACTACAGACATTACTGAAACTAGTTGTACTCACTATTTTCAACTCAGCCACTTCTGACTGGAGTCGAGGGGCAGCCCAGATAAGTGTAGATACAGATTCAGCCAGACCAGAATCTAGCTCCCTAATTAAGGAAAAAATTAATAAAATTTAACATTCTTTAAAACCAACCAACCACCCTACATTTGTATGAAATAGTGACATAGCCTCTTAAGCTATTTCACAAATCTCTTTAACTTTTCAATAACTCTGAACTTCTAGCCATTTTCATCATCCTATTTTACTTCTGAGAAAACTCAAAACTAAATGATGCACCCAAGATCACCACGTCAGGAAATGATTCAGCCATTTCAACAGTGGTCTCTATGTTGAGATCAGGCTTCAATAATAGGAAAAAGGTCCTTGGGTATATGAAACCAGTCACTTAGTGCTCACCCCTACGTAAGACGACCAATATTATTTCTTTCTCAAATTCCAGAGGTGATTATATTTAGGTCTTTGATCAGAATATCTTATTCATTAAGGTTATACAAGATGAATAAGTTCTAGAAATCTGTTGAACAACTGGGTCTATAATTAACAATACTGTATTGTGTGCTTAAAAATTTTGTTAAGAGGGTACAGCTCATGTTGTGTTTTTACCAAAAAAAGAAAGGGAGGGGTGTGGGGTGATGTTTATTGCTTTGATTGTGGTATTTGTATATAGACATGTGCATGTATCTGAATTAATAAACTGTGTATTAATTATGTGCAGTTTTTCTATATCAACTATACATCAATAAAGGGGAAAAAAAAAAAGACCAAAAGAGCTTACTTCATAGATTGAATGAGGCCAAACCGGGCCAGCAGCAGGTCACAATACAGCTCCAGGATCTCCATGGCCTCCACGAGGTAGTCTTCCCGTATAATGTGCTCCACCCGGATCCGAGCTCGTTCATCTTTCCCAGCAGCCAGATAGTCAGCTATCTCTTTCCTTGCTTTCTGGGCCAGTTCCGCTAAGGCACAAATCCCACTCTAGTCACATAGCAGTAGTGCACTGGGCCTTGGCCTGCAGGCGTACCTCCACCCCAACAGAGACAAGTGGATGTTTCTACTATGTCCTAGGCTCACTCCCTTAGCAAATCTAGTCTAGAATTTGCTACTTTGTCTAGGTTATGATTCAGGAGTCATGTTATGATTCCATACCAACAAAGCATGTCCCTTTCCCTGCAACAAAGAGATTCAATCTAATCAGATGTACCTAAATTTAAAGGATATAGGACCCCTAAAAGTTCACAGTACTTAGCCTGAAAGAGCCAATATTGGGATGTTAGGACCCAGTGATGTATTTTGGAAGAGAAAAATATAAGGCAATTATGCATTACTCACTTTTTTTTTTCTCCAATAGTTTAAGACGGTTTATGACTAATCTCAAATTGACTCGTAAACGCTCAGCTTTAAATCCAGAGCCCAGCATACTGTGCTATTTCTCCTGGAAAAAATAAGAAACACAATGACTATTTTCAAGTTAAAATTAGTTCAAAAACTAACACCAGTTAGAGAGTAGATTATTTGACACTATAAACTAGAGTGGTTTTCTAATACCGGCAAATGACATGATCTGATTCACATTTTTTAAAGATCTTTTTGGCTGTTGTGTGGAGAACTGATTGGGGGAGGGTATTAATGAAGGAAGATGACAAAGGCGAGGATATTACTATATTCCAGACAACAGATGGAACCAACTTAGACGAGTAGTTAGCAGTGGTGATGGAAGAAGTGATCAGATTTAAAGCTATTTTGAAAGCAGAGCTGAAAGAACTTGCTGGTGGATGAAATGAGTACCTATGTATCGGTACTGGATAGGGGTGATAAAAAGACAAGCAGGAAGGCCTCCTAATTCTCCCAAAAATCTCACCTTAAAACTGAAAGCTTTGCCTCTAAGATCAGGAACAAGAAAAGGATACTCTCACCACTGTTGTTCAACACAGTACAGAAGTCCTAGTCAGAGCAATTGGGCAAGAGGAAGAAATAAAAAGCATTCAAATTGGGATAAATAAGTAAAATTGTCATTTTTTGCAGATGAGATGAAACAATATATAAAAACATTAAGACTACCAGAAACAACAAACAAACAAAGGTAAATTGCAGGATACAAAACATACAAACAATGAAATGTTGAGATCAGGCTTCAATAGCAAGAAATAAAGAAAACAATTCCATTTGCAATTGTAACAAAAGGATAAAATAACTAGAAATAAAGTTAATAAATGAATGGGACTACATCAAAACAAAAAAAAAAGGATCTATACATAGAAAAATACAAGACATAGTTGAAAGAAACTGATGAAGACCCAAAGAAACAGAAAGACATTCCTTGTTCATGCATTAGAAGAATCAATATAGTTAAAATGGCTATTATGTATTTGCATTCATTAATAAAGGATAGTCTGGAAGTTTGAAAAAAAATGGCTATTTTAACCTCATGCAATATACAGATTTAATGCCATCCCAAAGGCATTTTTCAAAGAAATAGAAAAAAAGTTCATCAAATTTGTATGGAACCACAAAAGAGTCCAAATAGCCAAAGCAATCCTGAGAAAAAAGAACAATGCCAGTTATCACACTTCCTGGCTTCAAATTATACTACTAAGCTACATTAATCAAAACAGTATGGTACTGAGAATCCAAGATGGCAGCATAGGTGAGCACCTAAACTGCTGCCTCGCACAATAATTTCAAAGCTACAACTAAAAGAACGGACATCATCCAGAACCACAGGAAAGCTGGCTGAACCTCAAACAAAAGGAATCCAAAGAGGACCACACCAAGACACATCATAATTGAAATACCAAGAGCAAAAAACAAAGAGAGAATATTGAAAGCAGCAAGAGAAAAACAGTTAATTACTTGACAATCGCAAGGGAGCACCCATACGATTGACAGGCCAGCCGGGATTGGCAAGAAATATTCAAAGTGATGAATAGCAAGAATTTATAACCAAGATTACTCTACCCAGCAAAGCTATCATTCAGAATTGAAGGGCAGATAAAGAGCTTCACAGATAAGAAAAAGCTAAAGGAGTTTATCAATATCAAACCAGTATTATATGAAATGCTGAAAGGTATTCTTTAAGAAGAGGAAGAAGAAGAAAAAGGTAAAGATAAAAATTATGAACAAATACATATCTATCAACAAGTGAATCTAAAAATCAAGTGAATAAAAAATCTGATGAACAGAATAAACTGGTGAATATAATAGAATCAGGGGCATAGAAAGGGAGTGGACTGACAATTCTTGGGGGGAAAGAAATATGGGGGTGAGGGAAGAGACTGGACAAAAATCATGCACTTATGGATAAAGACAATGCGGGGGGAGGTAAGGGCAGAGGGGAGCTATTGGGGAAAAAAGAGGAATAATTGTAATAAACTGAATAATAAAATCTATTAAATTTTTAAAAATGGCAGAGAATCTGATCAGATGTTTTCCCCAAGATATACCAATGGTTAACAGATATATGAAAAGATGTTCAACTTCACTAGCTCTAAGGGAAATGCAAATCAAAACCACAATGAGACACCACCTCACATCTGTTAGGATGGCTATAATAAGTAAGACAAGACATAAGTGTTGGAAAAGATGTGGATAAAAAGAACCCTCATACACTGCTGGTGGGAATGTTAACTTGTGCAGCTACTATGGAAAACAGTATAGAGCAGCGGTTCTCAACCTGTGGGTCACGAACCCTTTGGGGGGTCGAACGACCCTTTCACAGGAGTCACCTAAGACCATCGGAAAATGCAGATATTTACATTACGATGCGTAACTTTAGCAAAATTTCATGGTTGGGGGTCACCACCACATGAGGAACTATATGCAAGGGTCGGAGCCTTCGGAAGGTTGAGAACCCCTGGTATAGAAGTTCCTCAAAAATTTAAAGATAAAGTTACCATATGGCCCAGCAATTTCTCTTTTGTGTATCTACCAAGAAAAAAAAAATAACTGAAAATATTTATTCATATAGACATATATATGTATCCTAGGTTCACTGCAGCATTATTCACAATAGCCAAGACATAGAAACAACCTAAGTGTCTTTTGATGGATAACTGGATGAAGAAGATGTGGTGGTACATATATACTATGAAATATTATTCTACCCTCTGTAATAAAACCCTAATATGCAAAAAGACCAAACAGCAAAACAACCAGTTGCTATTATGCACACTGACCCCAAGGTGGTCAGTGCGCTCCCACAGGGGAGCATCACTCAGCCAGGGCTCACAGCTGGCCAACACAGCAGGCAGTAAGGAGCAAGGGGTCCCAGACTGCGAGAGCCCCAGAGTGCAACGGAGATATCTGACTGCCAGCTTAGGCCCAATCAGACATCTCCTGAGGGGTTGCGGAGTGAGAGGGCACAGGTCAGGCTTAGGGGCACCCCCCCCCCCAGATGTACAAATTCCATACACTGGGCCTCTAATTCAGCCATAAAAAGGATTGAAATACCACTATGGATGGATCTTGAGAGTATCATGCTCAGTGAAATAAGTCAGATGGAAAAGAACAAAAAAACATATGATTTCACTCGTATGTGGGATAGAAAACAACAAACAAACATACAAAACAGACCCATAAACAACATTATAGTGGTTACCAGAGAAGGGGGTGCAGGGAGGCTGAAGAGGGTAACGGTAACAAAGGAGACTACACTTTGGATGGTGAGCACACAATTCAATATATAGATGGTATAATTTAGAATTGTACACTGGAAACTTATATAATGCTATTAACCCATGTCATGCCAATAAGTTTAACTAAAATTTTAAAATATAACCTCCCTCTAATTATTCAAATTATCAGCCTTTTGGGGGAAAATTAGTGTCTAAGATCACAGAAACAGTATAAACATCTATTCGCACGCAAAGAAACAAACAAAAAGGTAAAACGTCCAAGGAGAAAAAAAGCTGTTCTATAAAATTTGACCACAGAAGTCTATTTACCAAGACTAACTGAACAGTAAAGTTACAATCAACAAAACCACTCCCCTCTCCACCCACAAGACTTTAGGATATACCACCATGCATTCTATATCTAAACAGTACAATTCTTATTTCTCTCAACTAATTCTGAACTTGAATCTCAAAATATGTAACATCTAAAGCAAATGAACAGTAGACAAACAAAACCAAATATAAAGAACACCAGGACAGTAATTGTCTGCTCATGCATACCACTAATAGAAAATATCAGATGTATTTTCCTTTTGTGAAATTGTCTCCAGAAGCTTTTTTTTTTGCCTCCCAAAATTTTTGTACTACATTTAATAATTAACTGCCCAGCCAGCATGGCTCAGTGGTTGAGCATCAACCTATGAACCAGGAGGTCATGCTTCAATTCTCGGTCAGGGCACATGCCCAGGTTGCCAGCTCGATCCTCAGTGTGAGGCATGGAGGAGGCAGCCAATCAATGATTCTCTCTCATCACAGATGTTTCTCTTCCCCTCCCTCCCTCCCTCATTCTCCCTCTCCTTCTCTTTCCCTCTCTTCCCCTTATTCTTTCTCTCCCCCTTCCTCCACTCTAAAATCAATAAAAATAGTTTTAAGTTCTCCCTCTCCTGTCCTCTCTAAAATCAATTTTTTTAAATATTTAAAATAATAACTAAATAGAAATGGTTATTAAAAGACACAGATTGTCAGAATGGCCCCCCAAATGATCCAACTATACTGTTAACAAAAACTCACTTCTACATAATAATATAGGTAAAAGTATTTTTTTTAAAGGTATATCATGCAAGCACTAATCAAAAAAATGTTGAAAGTCTGTATCTTTTGACCCTCTCCACCCATTTTGGTACAAGCTTCCAGTTATAAAATAAATAAGTAATGAGGATATAATGTATAGTGACTATAGTTAATACTACATTGCATATTTGAAAGTTGCTAAGAGAGTAAGTCTTAAAAAAATTGTGTAACTATGTATGGTGACAGAAATTAACTACATTTACTATGGTGGTCATTTTGCAATATATATAAATATCAAACCATTATGTTGCATACCTAAAACTAATACGTTGTTATATGTTAACTAGAGGCCCAATGCATGAAATTTGTGCAAGAGTAGGCCTTCCTTCCCCCGGCTGCTGACACCAGCTTCCCTCTGGCATCCAGAACCCGGGCTTCCCTCACAGTCCCAGCTTCGCCTGGAAGGACATCTGGTCTAATTAACATAGGATGCTTTTATTATTATAGGTTATACCTCAATAAAAGAGAAAATTGGAGGGTCTATATTAATGTTAGACAAAGTGGACTTCAGAGCTAGGAGAAAATTGGAATACCAAGGAATATTATATGTTTTTGTCCCCAAAAATGTATACACATACATTTTTTGATATGTGTATCAAAAGTTCAATTGATGTTTCTTTTCAGATTTAACCAACTGGAATAATTATTCAAGATGTGTAGACATTTTCTGGGACAATCTTTATAATGAAAAAAGGGTGAATTCACTAAGAAAATGTAACAATCCTAATAGTGAATGCACCAAACATTCATTATTCATGGCACAACTTCAAAATACATGAAGAACTGACAGACAGAAAAATAGAAATAAACAAATCCGTAATTATAGTTGAAGACTTCAAAGTACCTCCCTCATAACTGATCTAACTAGCAGACATCAATATCACCGAAGATGTAGAAATGAACACCACGAGCAACTAATTCTATCTCACTGGCATTTATAGAACACTCTACTCAACAGATCAATGCACATGAAACAGTCATGAATTCAGACCATATCAGGGGTCATAAAACAAACCTTAAGTAAGAACTGAACACTACCACCAACTGACTAAATCTGACATTTATAGAATACTCTACCCAACACAGCAATGCACCCAGAGCATTCATAAATATAGACTATATCCTGCATATAAAACAAACCTTAAATTAAATAGAACTAAAATAAGTATTTTTTAACCACAATACAATTAAACTAGAAATCACTAACAAGAAACGGAACAGAAAATTCCCAAACACCTGAAAATTAAAAAACACAAATAATCTATGGGTCAAAGGGGAAGTTGCAAGCAGAAAAATTGTTTTAAAGGTTTGAACTGCAAGAAAATAAAAATTAAGCCTGGTTGGCATGACTCAGTGGTTGAGTGTCAACTTATGAATCAGGAGATCATGGTTTGATCCCAGTGCCAGAGTTGAGGACTTGATCCCCAGTGTGGGGCATGCAGGAGGCAGCCAACCAATGACTCTATTTCTATCTCTTGTCCCCTTCCTCTCTGAAATCAATAAAAATGTAATTTAAAAAAAGAAAAAATACATATATAAAAACTAAGCAACTATCTGACTCTTCGACCAGTAGCTATGATGAGCACTAACCACTAGGGGCAGAAACTCTGATCAATAGGTTAGCTTGCTGCTGGGGTTCCACTGATCGGGATAGGGTTGAACACACCCTGGAGCCCTCCAGCGGTCCCTCCCCAGCCCCGATCGTGCATCAGCACACCGGTTAAAATATAACATCAAAATTTGCCAGGCCTATGTTGCTCATTGGTTGAGCATTGACCTATGAATCAGTTCAATTCCTGGTTCAGAGCACATTCCTGAGTTTCCATCTTGATTCCCCTGGGTTTCTATCTCTCTCATTCTCCCTTCCTCTCTGAAATCAATAAAAATATATTTACATAAAACACCAAAATTTGTGAAATCTAGCTTAAAGCAGTGCTTGGGAGAAATTTATAACAACACTAAATGTTTGTACTATTTGAAAAGAAGATGTCAAATTAGTAACCCAAGGTCCACCATAAAAAAACATAAAAAGAGCAAAATTAACCTAATGCAAACAAAACAAAACCAAGGCAAGCCCCAGCCGGTTTTTGCTCAGTGAATAGTGTCGGCCCACTGACTGAAGAGTCCCGGGTTTGATTCCAGTCAAGGGACCCTACCTCAGTTACAGGCTCAATCCCTGGCTCTGGTCAGGGCATGTGTGGGAAGCAATCAATTGATGTGTCTCTCTCACATCCATGTTTCCTTCTCTCTGTCTCTTCCCGTCCTTTCCATTCTCTCCAGAAAATAAATCAATGGAAAAATATCGTTGGAGAAAAAAAATGGTGGCGAAATAGACGGACGCGTCTGGAGCTTTGTCGCTGGGCAGAGGGAGAGAGAGCGGCTGAGAGTCGCACGGGGAGCGTTTGTTGGCAAGCTAGGAGTCAGTTATCCTCCAGGAGAAGGCGGAGAACTGCTGGAAGGGGCTCTCCTGGCCAGGCAGCCCCACTGCCGTAGGGTTTTTGTCCACCGGAGCCACCAGCGCGGACCCAGAACACCTCTCTCCAATCAGCACAGACACGCGGGCAGCGGATTCAGAGATCCACACGGCACACAGAAAGGTCAGATTCCGCCTGGGATAAGGTGAGGTCTCCAGCCCCTCAGAACAGAGATACGCACACTGTGGGAGCCGGGCTGCCGGAAAGCTGCCTCTGGAGAGGTCTGCGGAGGTGGGCAGGGTGTGATCCCTAAGTGTGGAGGCAAACTCTCCGAGCTGTTGACAGAGGGGAGCTCTGGAAAACGACTCGTTTTTATCTGAGGCAGAGGGATAGCTTGGGAATTATTACAGTGTCCCAGCTGCAAAATCCCCACAAACCGGCTTTGAGAACCACAGAGTAGCAGGATCTGAGCACAGCCTAGAGAGGTCCTGTGCTTTGCCTCAGAGATGAATTCTGAAACACTGGCACCCAGTGGATGACGCACAAATTGACTCTCGCATAACCACAAAAGAATAGAGAGATTAAAACGTCAACAGTGCAACACAGGGAACTGCAATACCGTCCCTACTGGGAAAGAGGAGTGCCAAGCAGAATAATAGTGGAAGTGAATAACCATTCTATTTTTTTTCTTTTTCTTTTTTTTAATTATTTTTTATTTTTTAATATGTTTTATTGATTTTTCACAGAGAGAAAGGGAGAGGGAAAGTCAGAAACATGGATGAGAGAGAGACATCGATCAGCCACCTCCTGCACGCCCCCCACTGGAGATGTGCCCGAAAGCAAGGTACATGCCCCCGACCAGAATCGAACCCAGGACCTTTCAGTCCGCAGGCCGACGCACTATCCACTAAGCCAAACCGGTCTCGGCTATTTTTTATTTTTACATATTTTAATTAAAAGACTATTTTTTTTCTTTCCACCTCAATTGATTTTACCTTTTTAATTATTACATTTTTGTTTTCAACTAGTATTATTACTACTAGTTTTTTACCTTTTTGGAAAAAAATAAGTGTTATTTTGTTTTATCTTTATTTTACTTCAGGATTAGGGTTTTGTATTCTATTTTCATCTTTCCTTTAGCATAATTTTACTCCAACTCAACTCTGCCTTTATGCCAACACTTTCTGCCTAACTTTCCCCATTTTGTTGTCTTGATTTTCTTTCCCTTTTCCAACTTTAGATTCTCCCTATTCTTTCTCTTTACCTGGTTAAAATTTCACCCCACTTAGATATCTAACTTCAAATCTCCTACTACAAGTCCATACAAACCTCTCCCTTCTTGTCTTCACTAGCCAAAGAGTTGTTTTTTCTCTATGTCTTTTTTTTCCTATTTGCCTGAACAGTGATTATATCGACTTTTTCAACTTTTTTTGTGAGATTGTTTTAGCTTATTCTACTTGTTTTATTTTGCTTTTTGTTTGCTTTATATACTACCTCTCTTTTCCCTCGCCTCCCTCGATACCAGTTGTTATCTGCAGTTTGTACTAATCTCTAGGTACTGGTTGCTGGCCTTTATTGGGATTAGTGGCTGTTCTATTGGAGTTTTCTCCTGACACCTATATTTTGTTCCCCTTTTCTCTCTTATCCGCTTTCTTTTCTGACTTTGTTTCTCTTTCTCTTTCCTTTTTATTCTTCTCCTTTATTTTATTTTATTTTATTTTATTTTTTGGTAATTTAGTTTTGTTTTTTTTTCTCCCTCTCCCAATCTGATTTGGGCACTTCTTTCCTTTCTTTTTCCCTCATTTTCCTCTTCTTTCTCTACTTACCCCTAATTTGTCTTTCATTGGTGGTCACCTTATTGGTGATTATTAACATCGTGAATACATTTCTGTTCAGTGCCTTGTGTGCTGTACTGGGTCGTGTTGTAGTTTGTACCTTTGAATCAACGTAAGAGAGAGAACCACATAACCAAACACCCAGAGAAGAAAAACCATGGGCAGAAAAAGAAACAGCCCGCATATGACAGGCAGGTATCACCAGAAAAGGAAGTAAACGAAATAGAAGCAGAAATAAGCCTGCCAGAGAAAGAGTTCAGAGAAATGATCATAAGGTGGATGAAAAGAATGGAAGACAAAATCGACAATCTGAGTAAGAGCCAAGAGGAAATGAAGAAGCAGTATGAAGAAATGCACAAAGAAATAAAAAATGACATCACTGCTTTAAAGAACTCAATAGAAAGCATCAAAAGCAGACTAGAGGAAGCAGAGGACCGCATCAGTGAGCTAGAAGACACGGTAGGAAAAAATACCAAAGTACAGCAGCTTCTAGAAAAAAAAATTAAAAAGCAAGAGGAGAGCCTAAGGGAACTTTGGGATAACACGAAAAAAAACAACATCCACATAATTGGGGTTCCAGAAAGAGTGGAAACTGAACAAGGATTAGAGAACCTGTTTGAAGAAATAATAACAGAAAATTTCCCCAATATAGGAAAGGAAAAACCCACACAAATCCAAGAAGCTCACAGAGTCCCAAGCAAAATGAACCCCACAAAACCTATACCAAGGCACATTATAATTAAATTGGCATACAGCAACGACAAAGCAAGAATCTTAAATGCGGCCAGAGAGAAACATAAAGTTACCTATAAAGGAAAACCCATAAGACTAGCTACTGATTTTTCAACAGAAACTCATCAGGCCAGAAGAGAATGGAATGAAGTATACAAAGTCATGCAAAGGAAGGGTCTGAATACAAGAATACTGACTGTACCCTGCAAGGCTTTCAATCAAAATTGAAGGTGAAATCAGAAGCTTCACAGACAAGAAAGGACTAAGGGAATATATTTCCACCAAACCAGCAATGCAAAAAATGTTAAAGGTCTGCTGTAATAAAAAGAAAGAGGAAGCAAAGAAGGAACTCAGGGGTAAGGACTAAAACTGGCAACAGATAAGTACTTATCAATAATAACTTTAAATGTAAATGGATTAAATGCTCCAATCAAAAGACATAGGGTAACCGACTGGATAAGAAAACATGATCCATATATCTGCTGTCTGCAAGAAACCCACCTCAGGAAAAGAGATGCACACAGATTGAGAGTGAAGGGATGGAAGATGGTATTTCAGGCAAATGGAAATGAAAAAAAAGCTGGGGTTGCAATACTTATATCTGACAAATTAGATCTCAAAGTGAAGGACATAACAAGAGATAAAGAAGGCCACTTCATAATACTAAAGGGAACAATCGAACAAGAAGAAATAACTCTGGTAAACATATATGCACCCAATATAGGAGCACCTAAATACATAAAAAAAACTCTTGGAGGATATTAAGGGAGAGATTGACAGCAATACAATCATAGTAGGAGACTTTAATACCCCACTGTCACCATTGGACAAATCCTCTAAACAAAAAAAATCAGCAAAGAAACATCAATCCTAAATGACACACTAGACCAGATGGAATTAATTGACATCTTCAGAACATTTCACCCCAAAGCCACAGAATATACATTCTTCTCCAGTGCACATGGGTCATTTTCAAAGATAGATCATATGTTGGGTCATAAGAAAAGTCTCTTCAAATTCAAGAAGATAGAAGTCATATCAAGCATTTTCTCAGACCACAGTGGCATAAAACTGGAAATCAACTATAATAAAAAACAACAGAAAGAAATCAAACACATGGAGACTAAACAGCATGCTATTAAACAATGACTGGGTAACCAGAGAGATCAAGGAAGAAATAAAAAACATCATGGCAACAAATGACAATGACAACACAACAATACAAAATTTATGGAACACAGTGAAAGCAGTCTTGAGAGGGAAGTTCATAGCCCTACAAGCCTACTGCAAAAAACAGGAAACAATGGTAATAAATTACCTAACCCTACAACTCAAAGAGCTAGAACAAGAGCAACAAGAAAAGCCCAGTGTAAGCAGAAGGAAGGAAATAGTGAAGATCAGAGCGGAGATAAACCACTTGGGAGACCAAAGAAACAATTCAAAAGATCAACAAAACCAAGAGCTGGTTTTTTGAAAGGATAAACAAGATTGATGGACCTCTAGCCAGGCTCACCAAGAAGCAAAGAGAGAAGACCCAAATAAACAAAATCAGAAATGAAAGAGAAGAAATAACAACAGACCCTGTGGAAATACAAAGGATTGTTAAAAAATACTATGAACAACTCTATTCCAACAAACTGGACAACCTGCAAGAAATGGACATTTTCCTAGAAAAATATAACCTTCCAAAACTCAATGAGGAGGAATCCAAACATCTCAATAGTCCAATTACTATGGAAGAAATTGAAGCAGTCATCAAAAAACTTCCAGCAAATAAAAGCCCGGGACCAGATGGCTACACAGGAGAGTTTTACCAAACATTCAAGGAAGAATTAAAACCTATCCTCCTCAGACTATTCAAAAACATTCAAGAAGAAGGAACACTTCCAAACACCTTCTATGAAGCCAGCATCACCCTAATACCAAAACCAGATAAAGACAACACAATGAAAGAGAATTATAGGCCAATATCTCTCATGAACATAGATGCCAAAATCCTCAACAAAATTCTAGCAAATCGGATCCAGCAGTACATCAGAAAGATCATACACCATGACCAAGTAGGATTCATCCCAGGAATGCAGGGATGGTACAATATCTGCAAATCAATAAACGTGATATATCTCATAAACAAACTGAGAGATAAAAATCACATAGTCATATCAATTGATGCAGAAAAAGCATTTGACAAAATCCAACACCCTTTCTTGATAAAAACTCTTAGCAAAGTGGGAATAGAAGGAGCATACCTCAACATCATAAAAGCCATATATGATAAACCCACAACTAACATCATACTCAATGGGCAAAAACTAAAACCATTTCCCCTAAGAACAGGAACAAGACAGGGATGCCCACTCTCACCTCTCCTGTTCGACATAGTACTGGAAGTATTAGCCATTGCAATTAGACAAGAAGAAGAAATAAAAGGCATCCAAATTGGAAAAGAAGAAATAAAGCTGTCTTTATTTGCAGATGACATGATATTGTACATAAAAAACCTAAAGGACTCCATTCCAAAACTAATTGACTTAATTAATGAATTTGGCAATGTAGCAGGATACAAAATTAATGCTAAGAAATCTGTGGCATTTCTATACACTAATAGTGAAATTACAGAAAGAGAGACTCAAAAAGCAATCCCATTGCCCATCGCACAAAAAAACTTAAGATACCAAGGAATAAACCTAACTAAAGAGGTAAAAGACCTATATGTAGAAAACTACAGGACACTGAAAAAAATAGATAGATGAAGATGTTAACAGATGGAAGAGCATACCATGCTCATGGATTGGGAGAATCAACATCATTAAAATGTCCATACTACCCAAAGCAATCTATAGATTCAATGTACTACCCATTAAAATACCAACGACATATTTCACAGACCTAGAAAGAATTCTTCATAGATTCATCTGGAACAAAAAAAGACCACGAATAGCTACAGCAATTCTGAGAAAGAAGAATAAAGTAGGTGGGATCTCAATACCAGATTTCAAGCTACACTACAAAGCAACTGTTCTCAAAACAGCCTGGTACTGGCACAAGAACAGACATATAGACCAATGGAATAGAATAGAGAACCCAGATATCCACCCAAACCCCTATGCTCAACTAATATTTGACAAAGGAGGCATGAACATTCAATGGAGGGAAGATAGCCTCTTCAATAAATGGTGTTGGGAAAATTGGACAGATACATACAAAAAAATGAAACTGGACCACCAACTTACACCAAATACAAAAATAAACTCAAAATGGATACAGAACTTAAACATTAGAAGGGAAACCATAAAAATACTAGAGGAGTCCACAGGCAGCACAATCTCAGATATATGCCGAAAGAACTTATTCACTGATACTGCTCCAAAGGCAATGAAAGCTAAAGAGAAAATAAACAAATGGGACTACATCAAAATAAAAAGCTTTTGCACAGCAAAAGAAACCATCAACAAAACAACAAGAAAGATCACTGTATGGGAGAACATATTTGCAAATGATATCACTGATAAAGGTTTAATCTCCAAAATCTACAGCCAATTTATACAACTTAATAAAAGGAAGATAAATGATCCAATAAAAAAATGGGCAACATACCTAAATAGAACCTTTTCGAAAGACGGCAGAAGGAAGGCCAAGAGACACATGAAAACATGTTCAAAGTCACTAATCATCCGAGAGATGCAAATCAAAACGACAATGTGATACCATCTTACACCTGTCAGAATGGCAATCATCAACAAATCAACAAACGACAAGTGTTGGCGAGGATGCGGAGAAAAAGGAACCCTTGTGCACTGTTGGTGGGAATGTAGACTGGTGCAGCCACTGTGGAGAACAGTATGGAGTTTTCTTAAAAAACTAAAAATAGATCTCCCATTTGACCCTGTAATCCCACGCTTAGTAATTTATCCTAAGAAATCACAAACACCAATCAGAAAGGATTTATGTATCCCTATGTTCATAGCAGCACAATTTACAATAGCCACAATTTGGAAACAGCCTAGGTGCCCGTCAGCAGATGAGTGGATCAGAAAACTGTGGTACATCTACACAATGGAATTCTATGCTGCCATTAAAATGAAGGAATTCTTACCATTTGCAGCAACCTGGTTGGAACCGGAGAACCTTATGCTTAGTGAAATAAGCCAGTCAATGAAGGAGAAGCATCACATGATCTCACTCATTTGTGGGTAATAAAGAACATTATAAACTGATGAACAAAAGGATAGATACAGAGGTAGTAAAGTATCACACTGTGAAATTACAGCAGGAAGATTAATGTTAGGTGAGGTAGATAAGAGATCAATCAAAGGACTTGTATGCATGCATATAAGCATAACCAATGAACATAGGCACTGGGGGGTTGGGGTATGCCGGGGAGGGAGGGGGGGCAATGGGGAGATATGTATAAAAATTTTTTTTAAAAAGATTAAAAAAAAAAAGAAAAATATCGTTGGGTGAGGATTACCAACAAACAAAAAACAAGGCAAAAACTGATGAAATGGAAGAGAGTAAAAACAGAGAAAAATCAATGAAACCAAATGCTGTAGTTTGAAAAGATCAAGATTTTTTTGATAAATCTGACCAAAAAAAACACACAAATTATCAGTATCCAAAGTAAAAAAGGGGTATCACTACAGATCCTAGAGGCATTAAAAGGGGACATTATTACCAATTTATATCTCTAATTCAAACAAAGACAAAAATGACAAACCCCTTATAAACTCAAGTTACCAAAACTCACAAAAGAAATAAAAAATATAATTTGTACCATATACATTACAAAAATTGAACCTAAAATTAAGAACAATTCCACAAGAAAATCCAGGCCCCAGTAGCTTCTCTATTAAACATTTAGGGAAATTCTGTTAAACATTTTTTAAATAGCATCAATATTATATGAACTCATAAAGCTGGTATGAGAATTTAAAGAAAATCTGTAAAGAATTTAGAACAGTACCTGGTACATAGAAAGTGTTAAATGTACACAAGCACTATTACATTTCTATTCAATCAACAGACTCATATTCAAAGGAAAGGTCTTGCTCATCATCTAAAGATTAGCTGATAAATGCACTTTTGTCTGTGTTAGGCTAAATAAAGTGTAGGTTTGCTTTGCATCCTTCCTCCTACTTTAACTTTTTCAACCACATTAGAGGACTTCAACTGTATATAATCAGTATAACTCCTATACAGCCTATAAACAATCACTTTAAGTTTCATTGTTATTCTTGCCTACCATAGTACATAGTACAAAGCTGTCACTCATTTATTATGCTAATTAGTAGGAAGTTTAATATAAAAATAACTTTTTAAAAATTCCACTAACTTACATGATCTAGTTTTTACAAAGTTGTAATCATAGGCTCTGAGTGCCACCAAATCCTTTTACCATTTAATATCACATCTGTTAGTCTTTAAAACCTATTAATGACTGCCTATATTCCACTGTGTAATCATTTTTAATTAATTCCTCAACCTTTTGATGTTTGTCATAAAATGTTGAAATTAGTTTTCATGTGCTTTCTACTTTTCCTGTATTTTAAATTTTTATTAGACTATACTGTTCCAGTTTCATTTTTAAATCAGAATAGGCTACATGAATTGAGAGTGATTTTAAAAGAATGAGAGCTTAAATTAAGTAGACTAGAGTTGGGGATTCTGGAGTTCCTGATCATTTAGAAGGCAGAGCCACAGGAAGACAGGAATTAAATAATTTGGGCAAATCAGTAACACAACTTTAAAAAAGAGAGGGCTTAAACCAAATGCCTTTAAAATGTAGTACTAACATTGAGGCTTAAAAACACTTTTATTCTCTAATAAAAATACTGCTTGCCGAGACCAGTTTGGCTCAGTGGATAAAGCATCGGCTTGCAAACTGAAAGGTCCCAGGTTCGATTCCCGTTGGGGACATGTACCTTGCTTGCGGGCAACATCTCCACTGTGGGGCATGCAGGGGGCGGCTGATCTATGTCTCTCTCTCTCATCGATGTTTCTGACTTTCTATCTCTATCCCTTCCTCTCTGTAAAAAATCAATAAAATATAGTTTTAAAAAAAAAACTGCCTTTGCTGGCTTGGTTCAGTGGTTAGAGCATCGGCCTGAGGACTGAAGGGTCCCGGGTTTGATTTGGGTCAAGGGCACATTGTCAGAATTCGAGCTCAATCCTCAGTAGGGGATGTGCATGAGGCAGCCAATCCACGATTACCTCTCCCTTCCTCTCTGAAATCAATAAAAATATTTTTTAATATATTTTATTGATTTCTTACAGAGAGGGAGAGGGAATAGAGAATTAGAAACATCGATGAGACATCGATTAGCTGCCTCCTGCACGCCCCCTACTGCGGATGTGCCCGCAACCAAGGTACACGCCGTTGATGGGAATCGAACCCGGGACCCTTCAGTCCGCAGGCCGACGCTCTATCCACTGAGCCAAACCGGTTTCGACAATAAAAATATATATATTTTTTAAAAAGACCGAGTCCTTCTATCCCAGAAGATGTGGTTCTGAGGACTCCGTAAAACAAAACAAAAAGCAAATTTCCTGTGGGCTATTGGTTTGTAGTACAGAAATCAAAAGGTTCTACTGGGGGAGTGGGGAGAGTGCACATATATCATCAATCCTATCTAATAAAGAGGAAATATGCTAATTGACCATCACTACATCACAAAGATGGCTGCACCCACAGCTGAGGCCAGGTTCCCATAAGGAGCCTTAACAAGCAATCAGCAGGGACCTGAAACTACGCCCTCCCCAGCCCTTGTGGGGTTTGACAGGAGACCTCAGGCCACATCCCCCACCCAGCAGGACTTGACAGGGGACCTGAGGCCACACCCCTCACCCAGAGGGGCTTGACTGGGGACCTCAAGGTGGCTTCCTGTCCTGGTGCTGGGCTAAGGGACCTCAGGCCACTCTCCCCACCAGGTGGGGCTTGACAGGGGACCTCAGGCCATGCTCCCCCCCACAGCAGGGCTTGATGAGGGACCTCAAGGTGCACCCCCATATGCTGGTCGGGGAAACTCAGGCCACGCTCACACCCAGCAGGGCTTGACGAGGGACCTGAGGCTGCGCCCCCCACCTGGTGGGGCTTGATGGGGACCTCAGACCATGCCCCCCACCCAGCAGGGCTTGACAGGAGACCTCAAAGTGCACCCTGAGTGCTGGGTCAAGGGAACTCAGGCTGCACCCCCCGCCCAGCAGGCCTTGATAGGGGACCTCAGGCCATGATTCCCACCCAGCAGGGCTTGACAGGGGACCTCAAGGCACATCCCCCACCCCATTCTGGGCTGAGGGACCTCAGGCCATGTTCCCTCCCCTTCCCTCACTCCAAGGGGCTTGACAAGGGTGGGACTGGCTGGGTCTAGATCTAGCCCAATGGGGGGTGGGGGGCCAGCCAGGTCTGGCTCTCATGCAATTTTGAGGCACATGTGGGTGGGCGGGGACTTGACTCTAGGTCCCATGGTGCCTCCCAGACTCTGACAGGAGGAAGCTTTTCATATACATTTTAACTAATTTTCTTTCATCTCTGACACTTCTATTACAGAGAAAGAACAAATAGCAATATTAAATTATTTCCTCCAATTGATTCCCTTTTAATGGGCACAAATTTTGTGCAGCGGGCCACTAGTTTATTAAATACTTAACAGTATTTACAAATGAAACAAGACTGGCCCTTGTAGGGCAACTAACTCAGACATGAAATAGAGCTCCAGCGTCTGAGAAATGCAGGCCTCGTGGTCTAACCTTCGGTGATCATTTACCTCTCTGCAAGCCTGGGGCTTGGCTGACTCCCCAGAAAGCCCGAATGCCGCCCGCCCAAACCGCAGGGCCCAGGAATGAGGCTAAGGAGTGTCCGGAGTGGGGAGAAAACGGCCCGATATTATCTGTTAACTTAGAAATGCGTTGTTCTTTCTGGTGGTCTATGTGCCTTACCCACCATTTGCTTTTTTACTCTTAAACCCCCCCCCCCCGCCCCAAAAAAAGCCCTGTCCCGGGAGGGTGTGGCTTTCCTCCCCAGCGGCCTCCCCGGGGAACAAACAGCGGCTTGGCCCAAGCAGTAAGTTTCTCCTATGAAAGCTCTTACGAATGCGAATAAGCCCCTGTGGGTCATTTCTTCGGAATCAATCCTGAATGTGGACTTTTGGGACGTTCCCCCCACCCCCCACCCCCCACCCAACAGCTCAACATGGGTTGTTGTTGCTGAAGCTGGAGGAGGGAATTCATTATACTCTTTCCCTTCTGTCTGTTTTAAATTTTCGCAATACAAAGTTAAAAACAAATACGTAAGCGTACCAGAAAGAAAACAAAAAAACAATTCCCAATTAAGAGTTAAGACCAGCTGTCAGTGTCAATTTTACTGCTACGGAGGGTGAAAATGGCTCTCCCGTGCCTTTCCTAATTACCGAATACCCTAATTATTGAGCAGCCGCTCTGGTCTCCCGGGTCCTGGGAAAGTTTGTGCAGGTCGGGGGTAGCGCCCCGGAAGAGGAGCGCTAAGAACACCAAGAGCAGAGGCTGGGCCAGGACAGGGCCCCGGGCTCCGCACAAGGTCTCCCATCACACGCGCAGGGGGGGGCGGGGTGGAGGGCCGCGGCCGCTGCTTGTTTCAGCTCAAGAACAAGGCGACTTCCTCCAGCCAAAGGGGCTCCCCCGCCCCACTCCGGGCCGCCCAGAACCAGTCCAGGAGGCCGCCGGGCTCGAGGCGGGACAGACACCACCTTCCCGAGGTCTTTCCGAGCCGGAAGGCAGGGGGTAGGGACGCCGCTTCTCGGTGCCGGGAAGGGCAGACCGAGCCCTTTCCCCGACGGGCGCCGGCGCGCGGGCCGCGGCGTGTCCGCCCCCCGGGGAGGGCCGCCCCGGGACAGGAAGGAACCACCACCAAGTTTGGCGGCTCCCAAGGAACCCGGGCCGGAGATTCCCCGAGCAGCGCGCCGCCCTGTCCCGCCCCCGGCCCCGCGCCGCAGCCTCTCGGGCCTGACCTCCGGCCTGACCCCCCCCCCCACATCCACTCTCCCCCCGTTCCCTTTCTCCTCGCCAGCCACGTCAAGGCCCTCTGAGCCCGGGGCTGGGGACTGCCACATCCCGGCCGCAGTGCCAGGACGGAAACAAAGACCCTCGGCGCCGAGGGTGCCACACTCACCGGACCGCAACCGGGCGCGTGAACGCGGCAGAGACGGACTCCGGAATCCAGATCCAGCATCCAAAATGGCGGCTCCCGCGGCCGCAGCACAGCCAGCGCGGCGGAGGGATCCGCCGGGCCGAGCTGACGCGCTCTCCCTCCCAGCGATTGGCTGGGCCCTCGGGGACGTCCCCGGCCCGGCTCCCTCAGGAAGCGGCGCGGCCGGGACTACTTCCCGCGGCGGAGGCGGCGGTGTGATGCGCCCCGCCACGCCCCCTGAGCCGGGACCTGAGTCACCTGCGGGGCGCGCCCGGGGTTTCGCCGGGGTTTCGCCGGGGCTCGCGGCCCGCACCCGGTTCCGGCTGGTTCCGCTCCCTGCAAAGACCGGCTCAGTCCCGCCTTTCACCCCCGGGCGTTACTCCCCGCTGTTTGTGCTCCCTTCTCTCGCTCCAGGCCTCCCACTCTCAGGGCGCTTCTTCCTTCGCGTGCAATAACCGAGCCGATTCCGCCCCTTCTTCACCCTGTTTGTCCGGCCCGTCGCCCTCCCTCCCGGGGCGCCCACCCTCCTCTCCGTTTACGCCCCCGTACCCCTGCCCGGCTTTTAAACCCCCAGCCGAACGCGCTTGCAACCAGAACCTCTACCGCCTGGGGGATTTCGGTGGTGTGTTTCCTTCGCACCCACAGTCCCGGGGGGATGGACCTTATGTCTGGATTCGGAGGAAACTTGTTCATTTCGTTTTCTTTTTCTTTTCAACTTGAAAACGGCTCTTGTTGGGCGGGGCGTTGGGCGGGGCTTGCCGGGCGCCAGGCTTCGGGGAGGCGGCGTCCTGCCCCTGCGGCGCGGGCTGCCTCCACCGGCGCCCGAACGGCGGTTCGCCCCGTGCGATGCGGTCCCGACAGGAGCGAGGCCGTGCGTGGCCGCGGGGGGGGGGGGGGTACCGGGATTTAGAAATCATTGCCTTCATAGCGCTGAAAGCATTCCCGAGCGAAACCAGGTTCCAGAAACTGAGAACTCGTGGTGTTCGGTTCCTTTAAATGTGTGTGTATGGG
>JAAGEH010000452.1:14931436-14969152 GCA_011751065.1 Lasiurus cinereus
GGGGGGGGGGGGTTACCGGGATTTAGAAATCATTGCCTTCATAGCGCTGAAAGCATTTCCTGAGCAAAACCAGGTTCCAGAAACTGAGAACTCGTGGTGGTTGGTTCCTTTAAATGTGTGTGTATGGGGGTGGGGGGGCAATAAATGGGTGCATATGTAAATTCAGCCGTCTGCAGTAAGGTAATGGCATTAAAAAATAAATAAAAGTGAGCGCGAACTGCTCCGATTTAGAGACGTAGAGACATAGCAAACCAAGTGGAATGGGTTATGGATCCTGTTAGATATGGATTCAAACTAACTAAAAGGTAGTTTTGAGACAGTTGGTGTCACGGTTAAAATGTACATAGCTGAGATGCATGGTGAACTATGTGGAAGTGACGGGTCATGGTGTCTGCAATTTACTTCCAAATACTTAAGAAAACAAAGTGTGTGTACGTGTGTGTTTACATGTCTGTGTACGTACACTATATATATATATATATATAATCTACATGGGAAATGATAGTTTTCTCCCAGAATCTACTTGACTAAGCCAGTGTCTCAACAATAACTATATTCTGATTCAGTCCCTCATTTAATTTAAAAGAATAAAAGGGACTGAATTCCCTACCTTAATTTCGGTTTTTAAAAGTATAAATATGGCCAGAATCGGTTTGGCTCAGTGGATAGAACGTCGGCCTGTGGACTGAAGGGTCCCAGGTTTGATTCCGGTTGGGGGGCATGTACCTTGGTTGCGGGCACATCTCTAGTGGGGGGTGTGCAGGAGGCGGCTGATAAATGTCTCTCATCAATGTTTCTGACTATCCCTCTCCCTCTCGGTAAAAAATTAATAAAATATATTTTTTAAAAAGTATAAATACGTGTGTTGTTTTTACTAATTTAGGGTACAATAAAACGAGAGACCTGTGTCACACTTTCCATGCCATTGTTGCTTTTTTGGAATATATATTATTCCAAACTTACATATTGCTGTCTTGGTGGCATTTAGGTTATTTCCAACATGTTGCCTCTAAAAGCAATGCTGCAATGACTAGATCTTTGTCTGCATGGATTGTACTTATTGGGTAAATTCCCAGAAGCAGAAGTACTGGGTCAAAGGGTAGGCATATTTTTAATGTTAAGAGATAATGCCAAGTCACCCTTCAAAGAGGAAGTGTCAGTTTACACGCCTCTACCACCAATGTATGAGAGTTCTATTTTTCCATGCCCTCAGTAGCACATTGTGTTTAGATGACTTTTGGAATCCTTGACATTACTGCCACTTTGTTTAAACAATGAAAGTAAAGATGAGTGAAAAGTGTCTTTGAGCCCTGTCTTGCTAGAAATGACATGATTCATCTAGAAAAATTTCTTCCTGGTCAGCAGTGGCTTGGATTCAGCAATCATCACCTGTGTCCTGCCCTTTCTAATTATTTAGATTCTATAATACATCAATGTGAATTCAAAACAGTATCTCTGTCCCTAGCTGAACAGACCACTTTTTTTCAGATGCTAAACATATGCCAAAAACAAACAAACAAAACTGACTCACACTGTTTCACTTGAAAATCCTGTTTTGCTTTAGGATAAAAAGTAACACAACATTTCTTTGTTTAACTAACCAGTTGACACTTTTTTGTGAACATTATTATAACTAGTGGCTGAAAGTAAACCTGCTTGAACCCAGAAAAATAAGAATCCATAACAGGTCTACAGACAAAAATCAGGCCTGTTTTTGTACAGCCTCTCCAACTAAGAATGATTTTTACATGCTAAAGGGTTTCAAAAGAAAAGGGAGGGTGGGACAGGATATGTGACAAAACCCTATGTTGCCCACAAAGTCTAAAATATTTACTGTCTGGCACTTTACAGAAAGCATTTGCTGACTCCTGAAATAGAAGAAAGTATTACACATTGTGTAAGAGAGAAGGGAAAGATGATGGGTAAAGAGTAATTTGCCTTTTTTTTTTTTTAAGTACTAACATTTAGAAAGAGGAAAGTCTCAGAGAGCTTTTAGGCTAAAGAATATAAAACGTAATAGGAACCGCTCTAGACATCTGTCTTCTTAAGATGTAAGAAAAAGGAATAAAGAGCATTTTAAAAATATATTTTATTGATTTTTTTCAGAGAGGAAAGAGAGGGATAGGGAGTTAGAAATATCAATAAGAGAGAAACATCGATCAGCTGCCTCCTGCCCACCTCCTACTGTGGAGGTGCCCGAAACCAAGGTCTGTGCCCTTGACCGGAATCAAACCCGGGACCTTTCAGTCCACAGGCTGACACTCAATCCACTGAGCCAAACAAGTTAGGGCTCAATTATTATTCTATTTTTAAAATATATTTTTATGGATTTCAGAGAAGATATATGAGAGAGAGGGGAGAGAGAGAGAGAGAGAGAGAGAGAGAGAGAGAGAGAGAGAGAAACATCAGTGATGAGATAAAATTCATTGATTGGCAGCCTCCTGCTCACCCCACACTGGGGATTGAGCCTGCAACCTGGGCATGTGCCCTTGACCTGAATTGAACCGGGAACTCTTCAGTTTGCAGGCCGACGCTCTATCCACTGAGTAAACTGACTAGGGCTAAATCAGATATTCTGATTTGGGTTCCCATATTTGGGTTTTAATGTCACATTGTTTCATAATATTTATCATTGTAATCATATTAGAAAACTTTATTTTTCCTTAAATAAATTCAAAGGGATGAAAACATAATTCTAAATTTTAAATATAAATTCATAAGTGTATCTCTTTAAAACACGAGGTTCCTATCAAGACTGTATGACCAAAAAAAACCCATGCCACCCCATAGAAGACAGCTTCTTCTGTCCAAAAGCAAACATAAACCCAAAAAAGACTGTGATACTGGCCAATTGATATTTCAACAAGGATAACATAATTTCAGCCCTAACTGGTTTGGCTCAGTGGACAGAGCGTGGCCTGCAGACTGAAAGGTCCCAGGTTCTATTCCAATCCAGGGCACATACCTTGGTTATGGGCACATCCCCATTAGGGGGTGTGCAGGAGTCAGCTGATCGATGTTTCTCTCTCACTGATGATTTTAACTCTCTATCCCTTTCACTCTCTGTCCTCTCGGTAAAAAAAACAATAAAATGTATTTTTTTAAAAAGATAATTCAATGGGGGGAAGAGTAGACTGTTCAACAAATACTGCTGGTAAAACTAGATATCCACATGCAAGAATAAAGTTGTACCATATTTCCTCACACTTATAGAAAGTTAATTCAAAATGGATCTGAGAAGAAACAGTAGGTATAGATCTTCATGACTATTTCTTAGAAATGACACCTAAATCACAAGCAACCAAAAAATATATAAATTGAATTTCATGTAAATACAAGACGTTGGTGCTTCCAAGGAGACTTCAAGAAAGAAAAAAGGCAGCCTATAGAATAGAACATTTTTGCAAACATATAAGGGTCTAATATCCCAAATATAAAAAAAAAACTCTTATAAAACAACAATAAAAAGACAACCCAATTTTAAAAGGGGCATAGAATTTGTATAGACATTCTCCAAATGGTCAAAAGCACAGGAGATGTTCAACATCATTAGTTATCAGGGAAATGGAAATCAAAACTGTGGTATTACTTCACACCCACTATGGTGGCTATAATGAAAAAGATAAACAATAACAAGTGTAGCCCAGGATATGGAGAAATTGGACCTCTCGTATATTGTTGGTAGGTATATAAAATAATGCAGGCACTTGGGAAAACACTTCGGCAATTCCTTATAAAGTCAAACATAGAGTTACCCTATGATCCAAAAATTCCACTCCTAAGAAAATTAAAAACATGTTCACATAAGAATTATACACAAATGTTCACAACAATGTTAATCAGAATAGTCAAAAAGTAGAAACAACATAAATATCCATCAACTGATGAATGGAAGTAACATATGGTACTGTATATCCATACAATGGAACACTATTATTTGGCCATAGAAAGGGATGAGATACGGACACTATGAGGTACTATAACATGAATGATTCTCAAAAACATTATGCAGACGCAAAAGGCCCCGTATTGGATGATTCCATTTATGTGAAATGTCCAGCATAGGCAAATCCATAGGGACAGAAATTAGATTAATGGATGCCAGGGGTTGGGGGTGGGGGAGGGAGGAAAAATTGGAGAGTACCTGTTAATAATGTCTATGGAGTTTCTTTTTGGGATGATGAAAACATTTGAAAATTAGATACTGGTAATGTTGCACAATCTTGTGAATATACTAAAAACCACTGAATTCTATACACTTGCAGCCCATCTGGTGTGTTTCAGTGGTTGAGCATCGACCTATGAACCAGGAGGTCACAGTTCAATTCCTGGTCAGGGCACATGCCCAGGTTGTGGGCTCAATCCCCAGTGTTGGGTGTTCAGGAGGCAGCCAATCAATGATTCTCTGTTATTCTTTCTCTCTCTCTCTGTCTCTCCTTTTCTCTCTGAAATCAAAAAATACTTTCAAAAAGGATAAATTCCATGGTATATGCATTATATCTTATTTAATACATTTTTAATAAAGTCCTTTAAGTTATCCTACCAATACTATTGTAATGTAAAGCCCTAACAAGGTCACTGTAGAAGCCAATTAGGAAAATATTTAAAGGGAAAATTAATATAAAGTGGCAAAATAATAGCATAACTATCTGAGTAGATTGGGAAAGTAAAATTTAAAAAAATCCATGATTAATGAAAGTCTTTAGGTACAGGCAAATGTAGATGAGAGTAGAGGAAAAATAAACTAATTCTCTTATTTTTTATAATTTCTCTTATTTCATTATAACCATGAATCACAACACCTGAGGCATTTCTAGAGCACAGGAAGGTTATTAAAGTAGCATTATTATGATCCTATTTTATTTACAACCCAAGGAGATAGAGCAAGCTGCCCAGCTTTACACAATAACTTAATGATGAAGCCAAGACATTTCATTGGAGGCTTTCTCATAATGATTTACCTGCTAGCTACTTTCATGTTGAAAATATCTACTGCCTGGCCGGGCGTGGCTCAGTGATTGAGCATCGACCTGTGAACCAGTGGGTTGTGGTTAGATTCCTGGTCAGGGCAAGCGCCCAGGTTGCAGGCTCGGTTTGGGACAGGGAGGCATGCAGGAGGCAGCTAATCAATTTTTTCAACATTAATGTTTTTCTCTCCTCTTCTCCCTCTCTCCCTTCCTTTCTAAAATCAATAAAAATATATTTTAACAAAGAAACTATCAACTATGTCAAGTTTAAAGGTACATAATAAAGCCATATTTGTACCCCCCAGTCTAAACTCACCAAGAATTACTGTTAAGTATAAAAGCCAATGTTTTATTCCAGCTTGTATTCTTATATTAAACTGCTTTAAAACTTTCTGGTTGGATGAGAATATTCCACTTTTTGCTTCCAAGGGATTAAAATTTAAACGAAACAGAAATGTTTCCTTAACCAAAATAAAATAATAATTCCTACCTACAATGAAGAATGAATGAATGAATTGTAAAGGACCAAGATCCTTTAACACAGCCATTCTCTCATATTAATCACGAGATGCAGACAGTGATATCATCTCATTGGGGATTTATGAGAAGGTCATTTTGCAATACCCAGACTTGTTGCTTACAATCAAGGGTCAGCATCCTCATTAGCTCTGTTTTCGTGGGATCAGTAATCATAAAAAATATTTGCAGAATATACATTTCATATGTTCATTTTACTTAATCATCACAACAACCTATGGGAATAGAGATCGGGAATTATTACATTATGATCCATTCTACATCTCAGGGAATAGACGTTCAGAAGAGGGAAGTGGCTTGCCCAAAGTCACCAGGCTCATCAGTGACAGAGCTGGGTGAGACTCAAAACTGATCTTCTAAAACCAGGTCCCATTTTCTTCCCACCGCATTCCCTGCTTCTCTCCAAGCGAGCTATGTCAGAGGCAGGCTCAGGAGTTCTGCCAGAAGGAAGAATAAGAAGGAAAGGAAAGCAGGGAGGAACTAGAAAGGGACGATGACAGGGGAAGGACGTGTTTTATTAGGAAGTGAGTCTCACCACTCTCAATCGTCTCAAATGTCCCTTAAGTGGCAAACAGTGCCATGCCACAAGTTACCCCTGCTCCAAATTAACCCTATGCCCCTAGGTATACAGCTACTGCTGCTATTTGAGAACCATGTTGGAGACTTAAATGTGTTGTTTTTTAATCTAAAGATTTTTCTCTGAGGTCTTGACAGCTGGACCCAGCCCCTCCCACCAAGACTCTTGGGAGCTGAAGGAACCCTGAAGAGGGGGGGACCTGAAGGGAAGAGGGTTTCGGTGGAGGCGGGGGGTGGGGAGGGAAGAGTGGTGACTAAGGTTGAGCTAAGGGGAGGGGTGGTGGAGCTGTGGTTAGGGGATGTGGGTTTTGCGGCTGAACTTGGAGGTGAGATAGGAAACCAGGATCAGGGCTGACAGTCAGGGTGGAGTTTACAGGTCCAGGAGGGATTGGGCGGCCGAGGAGTGGAGGGCGCTGGAGAAAGACCTCGGACGGTGCGAGCCTGGGTGGTCCAACGGGGCGCGGGGCGGGCGGCTAGGCCCCTCTCGGACGCCCGGGATTGGATGCTCCCTCAGTCAGTCCCGCCTCCCGGGACCCTCGCTCCCCACCCCCCAAGCCCCGCCCCCTCCCCGGGCGCGCGCCTGGAGCGGGGAGAGGGGACCGGGCGGGCGGAGGGCGGGCGGGCGAGGGAGGCTCGTGCACGCGCGTCGCTCGCTGCGGGGCGCGAGCAGCGCGCTCCCGCCGCCCGCGTCGCCATCTTTTCCCCCTCCGTCCGTCTGTCTGCCGTTGGCTTTGTCCGTCTGCAGCGCCGCCCCTCTGCTCACTCTGCCCTCGGCTTGGGCCCGCAGCTGCCCTTCCGCCTGCCGGCTCCGGTCCCGGAGAGCCCGGCCTGGCCGGCCCGAGCCCCAGCCCGGGGCCCATTGTCCGGCGGTCCGTCTGTCCGGAGGCGGGGCCCAGGGACCCGGAGCGCTGCGCAGCGCCGAGGCGCCGGGTAAAGAGACCCCCCGACTCCTTCCCCCTGCGGGGCCGGGCTGAGGATGCGGGTCCCCGGCCGTCGGTCTTTTGTCTGTCGGCGTCCGGGGAGGGAAGTAGGGGTTCGCTCCGGCCTGGGGAGGGGGCGGGGGCAGCCCAGGCTCCGACCCAGCCCCGCGCCCAGGTTTCCCGAGTCGCGGCGGGTGCCGGCCACCTCCCCCCCCACCCCGGTCACTCCCCTGGGGCGCGCGGGAGGGACGTCGGTGCAGCCGCCCTGCCCGCTCGGGCCCAGGTCGGCTCGGCCGAGAGCCGCGGGGACGGCCCCGGCGTCTGACAGGCGGGGAGGAGCCGCGGGAGGGAGGATGGACGTGGGAGGGCAGACCCGGGTGTCGGTGCGTGTCTGCGTCTCCCGGGGAGGCTGCTGATTTTAGACCCTCGCGGGGCAGCCTGTGCGGTCTGAGGGCTGGTCTGCGCCGCTGGCGGCGGAGGACCCGCTGGCTTTGGGGCTGATGCTTCCCGGGGGGATCCACCTGGCTCGAGCTGCCTGGAGCCAAAGGGACCATCTCGGCTGATCCTACACACACACACACACACACACACACACACACACACACGCTCCAGAGACCGAACCCAACCAAGTGAGGCGGCTCCGTGATCAGCTTCCGTGCGCTCTCCTTTTTTTTGGCAGATACACACATCACTGGGATTGAGACGAGTTTACTTTCCTCCGTGGGAACCGCACCAGAGCTGGAGGTGGGAATGCACCCTCTTTTCTTAAAACTTGGCTTTCACCCGTTTTTTTTGTTTTGTTTTGTTTTGTTGTTTTTTTTTTTTTCTCTTTGCTCCAGTCCGTGGTGGGTCCTGGAAGCTGCAACCTAACACTTGTGGGAGAGCGCAGGGACAGTGTTCAGGGGAGACGCTGCTCCCCGCCCCCCCTCCTGCCTCCAAGGACTTTTAACCTCGTTCTGAAGACAGACAAAAGCTGCCTTCCCCTTTTTTAAATAGAATCCCCTGGTCGATGTGCATCTCACCAGTTTACCTTTCTTCCTATCCCGGTTTTCTTGAAGATGGTGATGTCCAGGCAGTTCTCCGTTTACATTTTTTTTTTGTGTGTGTGTGTGTTGGTTTTCAGATTCGGGGTGGGGAACTGAGGCAGTGTTAAAAGTAAAACGGAATGAGTGACCTTTGAGGCCCACGTGTCTGTGGATTTTATTACCGTTTAAATGCCTACAAAACCCTGAGATCTTGTGTGGTTAAGAATGTACTTTCAGTGCTACTTATTTACTTATTTACTTACTTATTTGTTTACTTATTTATTTATTTACTTACTTATTTGCAAGAGTCCTCTGCCCTGCAGGCTTTCTTTTTTGAGGGATGGAGAGTATTTGCTTAATTTTCCCTTAAATCTGTCAGGTGTGAAGTTCCTTTGGGTACCATCTGGTCAGTTCCCCATTTGGCCACTAGGAGGTTGTGAGATGCAGTGGTCATTGCCAATTTAAATACGCAGATGCTCATCTGTGTCGGACTGGTAGCTTTAAGTATTGATCTATTGCCTCACCAGGATGATGGGAAGAGAGCCTGGCCCAAGTTATTTGGTCTTCCTTCAGGAGGGTCTTTAATATTACCTTTATCTCACCGTTTCAATTTCTGATCTTGATGGAGAGAAAATTTAAAGATTCATTAAGATTTCATATATTCCTTCTACAACAGAGTAGGTGTAGCTCTGCAAATTTTAGAACAAAAAAAAAAAAAGAAAGACAACCTGCATTTCATTCAGCTTTCTGCTTTCCAATTCCATAGACTTACAGGAAAAGTGCCTATTACCCAAAGTGTAAAATTCATTCACTGCTTTCATTAATAAAAGAACTACTTGATTAGAAAGAAATGATCTACACAAAACTTAGAATGGAGAACATTTGCCATTAGCACTCAGCACACTGCCCTCTAAGTTAGCAGTCGCCAACCGGTGGTCCTTGAGGTTGGCAACTGCTGCTCTAAATAGTTAAAATTGATTTTTATGTATATTTGGAGTTTTGTTATTTTTTTTGTGTGTGGTTTTTTTTTGTTGTTGTTGTTAATTAAAGGTCTGAAAAAGAACTGTGTTTGATATGCAGATATGATAGAAGACTGCCTGAAAGCTGCTTCCTTTGCCACTTCCTGTGGAGGCCTGTCTTTGCCATTTGCGGTTTCTTTCTTCTTTTGGTAAGGGGAGGCAGGATCTGATTACAGGTCTGAGGTCCTTTCTAGCTACACAGAGGAGTTCTGGAGTGCAAAGTATAGCTAGGAGTAGCCTCTCATAATACCTCTCAAGGCAAAAACTACAATTTTATCTTTGTTCATTCACTGTGCATATACTTTGAGAAGGCAGGAACTGAAAGAAAATTTAAAGGGTGACCAGATCCATACTCTTGTCTTTGGTAGGAAAAGGAATCTAGTTCTTTTTAATCGGTCTGTTTCTTCACTTTATCTTTCAAAGAAAATTTCACAGCTTCCAATACTAATTCACTTCAGACTCTCTAACAACACTTACTGCTGGGAAAGTCTTCTAACTAACCAGGAATCTCCAGGCTTACATATCTTTCCCTCCTGGTTCAGGGAAACAGGTGCATGTCTCTGCGGCACTGCTCACTTGAGGTGCTTTTCTCGTTTCGACCACTGATCGCTCGGCTACGTAGAGGCTGGATTGAGAAGAGGCACTAAAGTTACTAACTTTGACCACCGCTCCAGAGCATGCGAGCAGGGCCAGGTTGATGTTCCACATTGGGGTGCTGAAGTAGTGCTCAGCAATGTGGATGACATCTGGCTCTTCTGGCGAGAGCCCCTCTTCAGCATCGGAAGGCTGATTTGCTTCAGTGCCCCGTCATCCCCAGTGCCCAGCGCTGTGCCCACATCACTAAACACTGCCTCTGTTTCCTGTGTCGTTTTGAGATGTTTTCTTGTCTCAGGGATATGATACCTGTCACCTCCAGGCGAGGTGACACCTGGAGGCTCCCATTGGGGAGGAGCTCAGGGCTTGACTTCCAGTGGGCATGCGAGCTGCCACCCTCTTTAGCCTCTGTTGCTTCTTTTTACATTTCACGGGGGTTTGTTCCTTTGAGCCCACGGCACTACTAACACTGATTGCCTGAGTTACTCGCTTCCTTTTTTATCCTGCTCACGAGCATGTAATAGTATTCTGGATTCCATAGATAGTTTTAGAGTGGAATTTCTAAATCCTCTAAAGGAGCCCCTTAAACTTCTTGGGACCTTGATGTGCCAGAAATTTATTAATTTCTTTCTTTAATTAGTTCAGTTATTTATAACTGGTGAGTTTGATACACTTAAGAACTATTTTTAAAAAATCTTTTTATCTGTCAGGTTTGTATGATATCTGGGCAAAATGACATGTGCTTACTAAATCCTTTTTCTTGTAGGTCAGCACCCTGCAAGGAGGTAGTAACATATCCAGTCGTGAAACTGGGAAAGGCCAGAGCTCTTGGATCAGGGAAACATGTCCCGTCGGAAACAGACAAATCCAAATAAAGTTCACTGTGAGTATTGGGCTTTGTCTTCTGGAATCTAGATGGGAATGGATTTAGGTTAGAGGCTTACAACAATTTGTGAATTTAGGTTAGAGGCTTACAATAATTTGTGAAGAAAAGAAGGGTTAAAGGTGTTGAACATGATGGATTTAAAGTGTTTGTTTGCTGCAGAAGGTTTTAGAAAACTGTTGAGAGTAGGTGCGTTTGATTTATCCTTAGTATTCATATAATAAACATCTATATCTATTCTGTGAAAAGTCTTGTGCTAGATGCCCAGGCTGTAAAACAATAAAAGAATGTATAAAACTACAATGTAGCCATTATTTGATAGTATATGCTAAGTGCTAAATAGGAATGCTATACAAACTGAACACTATAGGAGGTAAGAGGAGGGAGAGAGCTTTGTAGACTGAGGTAGCAAGGGAATGCTTGATGGAAGAGGCCCTACAACATGAACTTGAACTGGGTCTTAGAAGGTAGAAAGTGGATTATTTATTGATTGATTTTTATTGATTTCAGAGAGAAAGAGAGAGGGAGAGAAAGAGAAACATCAATGATGAGAGAGAATCATTGATCAGCTGCCTCCCGCATGCCTCCCTACTGGGGATCGAGCCTGCAACCCAGGCATGTGCCCCTGATTGGAATCGACCCCAGGACTCTTCAGTCCACAGGCTGACGTTCTATCCACTGAGCCCAAACAGCTAGGGCAAAGTGAACTTTTTAAAAAGAGGAAGGGTGAAGTAAAATCGGAGAGGAAAAACAGTGTGAGCAAAGATGTAAGAGGAAGTACATGTGATATGTTCAGGGGATAAGGAGACTTTGGATGAAGCAGAAGTTTTATTTGTCCAGAAGTCATAGGACTTGAGGTTGGAGATGTTTAACTCTACATCAAGCATGTCAAACTCATGGCCAACAGGTTTTACATTGTAGAGTCCTAAAGGCCAGGCCAAGTTCAAACTTCATTCCGTAGACAAAAAGGAGCTACTGAAGGTTTTTAAGCAGAGAGAGTGGAGTGACAGTTAGAATGCAGTATTCTGGGATGGATCATATGAGGGAGAGACTGGTAACAGGAAGACCAGGTATGCACTGTTGCCTTGCATTATTTCTCAATAGTTTTGAGTATATATTTTATGTCAGTAATTGGATTGTAAACTTCTAGAGGGCATATATATTTCCTGCTCTCCCTCTCAACTTCGGGCACTGCTCATAGAGAGAGTTCAAGTACCTTAAAATACCTTATCAAATTAATAATAATATGTAGGACTGAGATAATTAATCAGACAGTTTCCTCTGGTCTGGGGAGATAAGCATCCTCACCTAAATGTTTATAAAAGAGAAGAATAGCTTCCTATTATGGAGGATTGACTAAATCAAGTATAGCAACATATGAAGAGAATTCAGTGGTATAATATATGAAATATTTTTTTAAAGAAAATAAATCCATTTGAGAAGATAGAATAGACAAGAAGTGAAGAGGACCAACATTTATTAAGAAGATACTGTATGCCAGGCACTATGTACCTTTTCTTGACTTATTGGGTAATTTCAAGAGTAAGAGAGAAAACAGAAGCAGAGGAATTAAGGGGACTTCAACATGTTATAGATAACCAGAGGCCCAATACACAAAATTCGTGCAAGGGGCTTGATCCTCGCAGCCCCAGCTGCCTCGGCCAGGCCTCATAGCTCCTCGCAGCCTCGGCAGGCTCTTGCAGCCACGGCTTAGTCTGGAAGGTCGTCCAGATGGTCATTCTGCTGTTTGGTCTAATTAGCATATTAGCTCTTTATTATATAGGATGAGATTAGGGTAGCAGACCTCCTTAGACAATTAGTTCTTTAAGTCTTGGAAAATTTTTATAAGATATAACAAGTTAGATTCTTCTAGGAGTATACTGTAGGTGAATATGGAAGGCTGCTTGATATAAAGGTGAGTGGTTGAAGAAGGCTTTAGAAATTATTGCTAAACAGTAAAATTTAGTGGGGCTGAATGGGAGGATCATTAAGAGAGAGAATGAAGCATCTCTAGCATAGGGAATACAACACAGTGGTTTAGGAGGATTATCTTCTCCGCTGCTTGAAAGTGAATATTGACTGATAAAAGGCACAGATGTGACCCCAAGAAGATAGGGCAGGAAAGGTATTCTTAAGAGATGATGGGTTCATAAATAAGGCAGCCATAGGAGTTGAGTATTTACCTATACAAACCTCCTGTCCAAAGAGACTGGTTAGATTTGAGGAAAGATGAGGTGGATGATAGCATGATTATGGTAAAGCCGAGGGGAGCCAGTAAAGGCTTGTGTGGCATATGCCCATGTCCACATGGCATATACCCATCAGCTGCATCTCCTCCCACCATAGCCAGTCAAACCAGGACCAGCTGGCATTAGAGATGGAAAACAGATGGACAATCAGGCAATGGACAAGGACAGAATATCACACTTCTACAGCTGCAGAAATGCAGTGTCCAGAGCAAGGGAACATTATATTGTGGTGGAGTGGGTGGGACTTTCAGCCTCTCTGGTGATGCCATGAAGAGAGCTGTGAACAGAAATGGTCAGTTGCCACTAAAAAGCAGACCCAAAGGAGGTGCTATTTTCGGTGATGGATTTGGGCAGGGAACTGTGAGGGCTTCTCAGGTGATTGACTAAGCGTGACCAAAGAAGAAGACAGTGGGATTGGCTGGTCTCTTCTGTTTATTTACTATTTGGAGACTGAAGCTGATCCTACCTGTTTTGAAAGGTCATCTTCTCATGACAGTAATGACAAATAGAAATTGGCAGTTTCAGTCTTCTGACCACTCGAGTCTCCTATCCCCTTTCACTGAAATGGAAGCAATTAAATGTATTGAATTTAATGCTGCTCGTCTATTTAAAGTAAATGGGATGGACTCAAGGTCTGGGAGGCAGGAAAGCCTGCCGAAGCTCTGCTTCAGTATCAAAGGCAATCGGCATTGTGGCAGAGTCATGGCTGAGCTCCATTAGCTCTGCCTTCTGGAAAGAAGAAGATTGTATGGCATGAAGCTCACAGCCCACCTAAAAGAATCTATTAGGAATCCCACTGCTGTCGGCTGGCAGCATTTATCCGATTCACTGCAGAGGCAATGGGCAGGCTGTTCTGACATTTACTTGGCTTTCTTCTGGACTGGCTGTGTATCTCAGAAATATTCAGGCAGACTCTTGGGTTTTACCCAGCTCATTAATAGACTTGATGAGAGCTTTTGGAATAAAAGCCCAGAATTGTTAGTTACAGAGAAACTGTTGAAAGGCTGAAATCTGTTAGACCTTCCTCCTCCTTTCCTCATCTTACCCCTTCTGAGTATAACTTTTGTCAACTGTTTCTAGAGAGGTTGAAAATAGAGGCACATTCTCATTTGATGTCTTTATACCAAGCAAACCGCTAAGAAAAGGAGAACTTTTCTGAAGAGTTTTTGTTTTCAGATTGCAACGTATATTCAAAAGCTTTCAACTTTAATTAAAAGCTTTTCAGCTTTTACAGAGAAGTAGGAAAAAATGCCTTTGTATCCCTTCTCTTCTAAAAAGTGCAACTTGTTTTATTTTCATTCAGTATCCCTATGAGGTAAATGGTTATGTTCTCAACATGTGATTGCACCTTGGATTACAGAGACTGTCAGCTAGAAATGGAATCCTAAGCTCCTCACTCCCAATACTAGCTCGTCTTTTTTGAGTTTGACATCTGCTCTGTTAGGATGTGTTTCAGCTGCTAGCCTTAATTTCAGTCAGCCAGAAATTGCACTTACTGGATGGACAAAAGTAGGTTTAAAGCATGAGTATGTGAAACACAGTTTCTTCTTTTTTAAAAAAATTGATTTTAGAGAGAGAAGAAGGGAGAGAACAAGAGAGAAACTTCAATTTGTCATTCCTTATATATGCATTCATTGGTTCACTCTTTTTTTAAAAAAATATATTTTATTGATTTTTCACAGAGAGGAAGGGAGAAGGATAGAAAGTCAGAAACATCAATGAGAGAGAGACATCGATCAGCCGCCTCCTGCACACCCCACACTGGAGATGTGCCCGCAAGCAAGGTACATGCCCCCGACCGGAATCGAACCTGGGACCTTTCAGTCTGCAGGCCGATGCTCTATCCACTGAGCCAAACCAGTCTCGGCCATTGGTTCACTGTTATATGTGCTCTGACTGAACCCACAACCTTAGCATATCAGGACAATGCAACTGAGTTACCTGACCAGGGGCAATTAATTCTTATATTATTATTTATTAATTATTTTATTATTTTCCATACAAACAACTGTAAGCCTACTTTTGCCCATCCATGCATTTAACTGCACCAAGGACTCAAGAAAGAGAATTGTAAAATCTTTGTCTTTCTAATAACTTTAATCTCAAGCTTCTCATCTGTTTCACAAACTTGCTTGTATGGTCTTGTTTTTATCTAGTTTGAAAAATCTTAACCAAATCAAGTATCTATATATCTATATCTATATCTATATCTATATATCTATATATCTATATATCTATATATCTATATAACTATTTTTATTAATTTCAGAGAGGAAGGGAGAGGGAGATAGAAACATCAATGAAAAATAGAGAATCAATGATCGGCTGCCCCCTGCACGCCCCTCACTAGGGATTGAGCTCGCAACCCTGGGCATGTGCCCTTTACTGGAGTCGAACCTGGGACCCTTCAGTCTGTAGGCCGATACGCTATCCACTGAGCCAACTGGCTAGGGCTCAAATAGTACTTATACTAAAAACAGGAGAAGTGGCACTTTGTTTTTTACCATGGGAGCATAGATGACTTGTTCTCAACTGCTAGTAGACAAATAAATACCCATGTTAAATAAGATCATTGCCCTACATTAATATCCAGAGATTACAGGATTTTTTAAAATCTACTCCAACAGTCTTAAGATAGAAGGAAATGATTCTACATTATACAAGCAGGCAATTGTATAACACTTCTTAATCAGTAGTATCTATGAATCACATTATACTTAATTATGACATACTTTTAGCAAGTATCACTACTTTCTTGGGAAAGGATAATTCTGGACAGCCAGATTTTAGGGATTAAATAAATAGTGACTACTGGAAGATTATTTACACATCTTTTCCTATGAGGTCTGCCAAAATCATGTCCTTTTTTTTTATGGTTTTTATATAGTTTGCTTTAGTTGATGTTTAAAATAGAAATAAAGTTTACCTTAGCCTTTTTTTCTCAAGCCAGGAACAAAAAAAAAATACAAGAGCACAGCTTTTCTCTCCAAACTGCCAAAAAGGAATGACAATTAATTCATTCCACCTGTCCTAGGGAAGATTGCCTAGGTGAGCAAGAAGTTCTAGCTAGGGAAGTTCTATGGAATAGACCCTTCTCTGTTCTGGGAAGGCCTAAATATTTAAACATCAATAGACAAACATAAATTTTAAGCTCCAGTTGATAGAAACCAAATTGAAGTACTAGCTGCTATTGGAAGGTACATATACTTTTTTTTAATTTAATAAATCTTTATTGGTCAGATTATTACAATTGTTCCTCTTCTATCCCCTTCTAGCTTCCCTCCACCAGCTCCCATCTCTCCCTCTGCCCTTACCTCCCCTGCATTGTCCTCATCCATAGGTGTATGATTTTTATCCAGTCTCTCTCTCTGCACCCCTCTCACCCTTTTCCCCCTGAGAATTGTCAGTCCACTTCCTTTCTATGCCCCTGATTCTATTATATTCACTAGTTTATTCTGTTCATCAGATTTTTAATTCACTTGATTTTTAGAGTCACTTGTTGATAGATATGTATTTGTTGTTCATAATTTTTATCTTTACCTTTTTCTTCTTCCTCCTCCTCTTGAAGAGTACCTGAAAGGTACATATACTTTTAGATGCTCTTTTACTAATCCAATGGTGGTTTCCTAATAGAAAGAGGGGAGAGGTGTATGTTCTAAATATGCTATAAACCTAGCTGGTTTCTGGCTAGGTTTCCTTAGAGATGAGCAGTATCACTGATGAGAATGATCTATCCCTTGATAATTAATTATATGATGGTACATAACTTGTTTCATTGTGCCATATCTGCCCATAGCCACCAGGTCTGAAAACATGCATCTACACAGAAGAATTCAGTAACTATTCCAGTTGGCCAGGGTCTTGTGTTTACAGTGGAACAAACATGGAGAAATTAAATATTTTACTTCTGCAAAAAAAGAAGACAAGACATTATAACACAATTTAATTTTTGCTTTCCCTAGCAGTAATTTATATCCAGTGTGTCATCTTGGATATTATGTAAATGGACTTACAGCAGCTTATTTTTCCTTTACTTGAGGACTGTGTGGGTGTAGTACATTTGAACTCTAACCACCTCTACTCCCATTCATGGTATCAGTCAGAGTACCTATAATATTAGTTACTCTGACCCAAGCATGGTAATACCACATGGTATCAGAACCATCAAAATGATGGATCCTATTGTCATATACTGGCCCTGAGAACATTATTTTGATGTTTGAGTTATATTTATCAGTTTCTCAGGATATAAAGGTAACAGTACCACTAGGATCAGAGCCATTCTTCTCAGAGACAGCATTTGTTTTCAGCAAAACCATTATGATAAAGTGCCTAGCCTTCTGCTTATATCACTAATAGAAAGCAGTTTAAAAACATGGAAACCTAGGTTTGAATACTTAGTTCCACCACAGACTTTAGTTTTCCTAAGTAAAACATGGGTAGTTATACTTACCACATAGAATTTAGCAGAGAATTAAGGTAAGGTAACAACTATAAAGCATTTAACAAAGAATCTGGAGCTATTATTAGTGTTCAGCACTTAGCATATAGTAAACTTCCATGAATATTTGCTGAATGGATGCCTAAGTAATCCCATGAAGTCTGCTTCACATCCATTCTTTCACTGCCTCAGGACTAGTAGTGCAGATCAGCTAACCTGTTCATTTTTCCTACATCATTGTCTCCTGCCTTGGAACTTGAGCCTGTTTACTCCCCTTTCTCTCCTATTGGAGAAAGCGCTATTGGTCTATTGTCAATCTTTTCACTAGGGCTTTTATTATTCTCTCTTGGTAGCTGGAGAATGGGGACTGTAGTTTCCACTCTTAACTGAGATAATGGAAACCTCGAGAAACCCAATTCTCTTTTCTCCTTATGCCTGGCCTCTTGGAAATAAAAGAACACTTAAATGTTAACTCTTCAGTAACCACACAGATCCCAGGCAGAGTTCATCAGAAGTAAATATATAATCAAGGACAGGTCTAGGGCTTTGGGATATTGCGTACAAACCAACAAAGACCCAGGACACCAGATGAAATATTTGTTGCAAATTAGATGGTATGTTTCAGGAAGTGTGTTCCTCAGCAGAAGTATGTTCTCCTCTTAATCCATTATTCAACTCATTGTTGATTTGCTTATGGATAATTCTGATAGGCATTAGAAAGGAAGTCAAGGAAGAACTTCCAGACATGTCTTAAGGAGAGTGAAAGATGGGATTATATACTGTTACCTAGATGGATTATTGGAAGCACTGGTTTATACTCAGAGATAGACATTAACTCAGGGCTAATGCTAGTACCTTAAAATTCACAGATTGTGCCCGTATTTGTTGCCATATCTTTATCCTATTCCTTCGTCTCTTCTTGCCTCTGTCTCACCAATCCTGATGGAAGGTTGTAAATGGAATTGAGATTCTAAAGCTAAATTTATAAAGTAGCAATTGATCACCTTTTAAAAAGGAATAAAGATGAGGACAATTTAAGAGAAGTATATGATGCTTTCTAGAGCATCTGGCTTACCAGGAAGAGGAGCTGAGCCCAGAAACAGTTGTAGGCCACCAGCTGACTTGGAGATGGATGACTCCACCACAGAGTACCTGCCTCCTACCTTTGAATGGTCTGACTTTCCAGCTAGCTTGCCTGAGGATGTGCTGCCCAGTTGGTGGCCTGACTATTTTTTCTTGTGACCACCAGGGGATCAAGTATTTGCTGGGCTAGAAGAGCAAGCCCGCCAGGCGATGATGAAAACTGATTTTCCTGGAGACCTTGACGGTCAGCGACAAGCTATCCAACAACTAAGAGATCAGGACTCCAGTAGCAGTGAGTTCTGCACCTTCTGGTAATGACTCAGGGCAATGGGAGAAGAATTATCAGAGTGTGTGTGCTCTGGGGATTGTGCATGGGGTTGGGAGGAAGACATGAAGAAGGAGATTTGTGGATCCTCAGTGTTCCCAAAGGTGTTCTAAGGTCTGTGGGCATATTCTTATCCAGAGAGCGAGAACAGGTTTGGCATGATGGTTGGTTTGTTTTTTTAACTCATGGACTGAAGTACTTGACACAGTACCATACACAGATAAGTTTTTGATGATGGTGAGAGACAGGGCAAAGGAATAATTAGTGCCCAAGCAGCCTCTGGGTTAGGTCAAGTGAAGAGAAAAAAATCACTGTCTCCGAGGATCTATTTGTTCATAATTAATAAAATGTAAGAGTGGCATTAATGGAAATTTTTGCTTTAGGGCCTAATATTAATGTTATACAAGAGATATTGTGAATTAATGAGATTATGCATTGTATAAAATACTAACGTCAAGGTCTTCCCTTCCCACACCGAGTCCTAAGTAGATCCCTGTGTTAAAAGATGGAAAAGACAGTGGCTGGTAACCGGCCGAGCCTTGTGGATCACCTGTGCCCCTGCCTGAACACATACACTTTGAGATGTGTTGTTTTCTATGGTGATTTCCACACTTTACTGATTTCATCCTTACTGGTTATTATTAGTGTTAATTCAGAGAGGGATTTCAGATTTTTCTTCCCATTTGGGGTTGAGGAAGAACAAAGAGGGAGAGAGAGAGCTGCAGCCTTCTAAGAACTGCAGTTTCCACTCAAACTGTTAATTTAACAAAAAATATTTAGCAACTAATTGCTCAGGTAGAGAAAAATAAGCCCAACTATTTCTAGAAAACCTGTGGGAGCCATCAGTTTGAGTAACAGGTAGGAATGGCAACATCTATAAAAGTCGAATAGGTTTCCATCCTGGAAAAGATGCAGCATCCCTCTGGATAGCCTACTCTTTTTTTTTTTTTTCAATCTTTCTAGTAGAGAGAGATATTTGGATTTTTGATAAATTACAAAAATGTGTTTGATGCATTGTTATCTTAGACTAAGCCTACAAGTATTCCAGATAAGCTGGTGAGAAAATCTGGTATGATTTAATCTGTGCCAATTCTTCATTACTGAGATGAATTCATATTAAAGCTTTGGGCTTGGGAATAAGGCCAGATCCAGTATACCAACCAAGTGGAGTATCTAACAGAAACACACATAACTACTAACAGATGATTTGGTTGGATTTGCTTAAGAAGGAAGAGAATAGAACCAGTTTTGCCCAGATACTGGTGGATTTAGAAATTGTGCAAGGGATAGAAGAGAGAAGACAACAGCACAGTTAGCTAGGAAAGCTGAATCTCACTGCCGTTGCAGAGAGACTGGTGAAACTATTCTGTATTTCTCTCTTGCTTACAATCAAGACGCAGGGGCCCAGGAGCCAGGTGGGATTGGGGCTGAAGTCTGGTAGTTTCCTTAGGCTTGGCTTCCTCTGGTGATCTTCAAATACTAGCACTTTTTTTCTTTCAGAAAGAACTCCCTTTGTAATGGTGGGTTTCTTCTTCAAAAAAATAATTTCTACCTATTTTATAACGAATAGGGCAAAAATTCAGCTCCCACAAACCTTGACCTCCCCTCAGCCACATCCTGCTCCCTAAATGAAAACATTCAATTATTTCTTTAGTCACAATAAATTATATTCATTCTAAAGTAAAAAATAACCTGTTCTCTCTTCTTAATGCATCCATCAGAACCAACAGAAACAATAGATTTATTTAGCCTAGAATGCTGAGTTACTAGCAGAGTAAAAAGAACACTGTGAGTCAAATACCACTACAAACTGCCTGAGGTTGTTTGCTGCACTAATTTTCCACTGTATTGAACAGCCTTTCCCTATGCCCTATAAAGTGACATCATTTTAACCTAATTTACTACTGCCTCCTCTATTGATTAGAGGAAAGAAAAACTTGTTGGTGTTTATTTAAGTGTGCCTTGGGGTTTGTTGGGAGAGGACAGAATAGAACAGTATATGTGACACTATGGAGAAATTGTGCGGGGGAGAGAGGGTTTAATGGAGAAAAGTAAGGTAATAAAGTCAGTGAGAAGTGTTGGTAAATCAGAGGTGCTATGTTGTTGGAATGAGCATGGTGTGAGGTATGAAGGAGGTGTGATTTGAAGTGTGAGATATTTGGGAACCATGGGTAAGAAGTTACTATTTTTGTGATTATGTACAGGGCCCAATAACCATTTCCCAATACAGTTTTTGCCTCAGATTTTCTCTTTAGTGTGTATATGGCATTATAAACAACAGCTATAACTGGTTTCCACTTAACATGATTTATACCCAACTAAGCACTGATACAAACTATATTATGGAAGATCTAAAAATGTTGTTCATTATAACTGCAAACTCCAGGGTGGAAAACAACTCAAGATTTATTCATTGTAAAAATCAGAACAAGTGACCAGTTTGTGTGTTCCAGGTGACAGTGAGGGTGATGAAGAGGAGACCACACAAGATGAAGTCTCTTCCCACACATCAGAGGAAGATGGCGGGGTGGTCAAAGTGGAAAAAGAGTTAGAAAATGCAGAACAGCCTGTTGGTGGGAACGAAGTGGTAGAGCATGAGGCAAGTGACAAATGGCTGAGTGCGGGAGCCCCCCTTACTCTTCTGTTTGGCCTGATGCCTCTCCTCCGTGTATAACAGTCTTGCCTCTGACAGTCTCCTGGGCCTTCATAGGAAGCCCCTCTTCCTTCACAGCACCAGTTACCCAAACCTCAGACACAGTTCTTATCACACCCGCTTTCCTTTTCCACCTACATATCACTCCACCATGTACAGCTCTTTCCAGATAGCTGTACAAAACTTTGCAAAGACACCTTTGCAAAGCTATTAGCTGACTTCCTGAGGTGTGCTCTTGAATATGTTTGCAAATTTAAGTCAAAGTGTTACCTCATTAAATTGTTTCCTGAAGATTTCTGCAAGAAGCATGGCAAGAGGAAAGCTAATCCTTTCTCTACAGTTTACCTTGGGGAAAAATAGCCAAGCTCTCTCTGGGGCAGGTCTATGCCCTCATGGCAGGAAACCCTGGAGAAGATAAAGATTAGTGCAAGTTAACCCCCATCTCCCTATTAGTTTTTCCTTTGGTCCGTATGGAAACCTGAGAATAATATGTGATACCAGGTTGTATTTTTTATAACAGGATACCTTGTAAAAGAAGTAGGGGCAGGGAAGAGACTGGTCAGCAGTCTTAATGAATTGCCTACTTATTGAATTGCAGGTCACAGAGACTTTGAATACTGACCCCTTACTTGGACTCTGCCAGTGTCCCCTCTGCCAACTTGACTGTGGGAGTCGGGAGCAGCTGATTGCTCACGTGTACCAGGTATGGCGTGGGGAGCTGCGTGCTCTGGAACTCGAGGGCCAGCAGCTTGTTTAGCCTTGGGCTCCAGCTCCCAAAGGACTCCTGGGCTGCTGTTCTCATTCAGACTCACTCCAGTCTTCAGAACATTTTGGGGAATAAGTGGAATATGCTGGGTAAATAAGTCTTGGGGTTCCCATGCAGACATACTATGAAAATGAAGTACCATTTAAAAAAATTACTTAATGCATATTTTAAACAGTGAAATAAAAACTTACACTGTTAATAATGAGGACTTTGTTTTAAAGAAGGAAAAATGAGTTAACATACATGTTTTTGAAATACTGGAGAAAGTTACTGTAAGGGGATGAGAATAAGACAAACTTCTTTTTTTTTTTTTTAAGTCTTTACTTGAGAACATGCTGAGAGAGAGGAAGGGAGAGAAATAGAGAAACATTGATCGGTTGCCTTCCATATGCTCCCCGACCAGAGATCAGACGTGCAGTCTGGGCATGTGTCCTGCCTGGGAATTGAACCAGCGGCCCTTCAGTGCACTGGACCAGGCTCAACCAACTGAGCCACTCCGGCCGGGCAAGACAGACTTTTTGTTCTTTTCCCCCGATCCAATCACAGCACCTGTGCCTGGTGAGCGGTATTGAAAAGGCTTCAGCACACATGGCAGCCTGGGGTATAGTGTAAAGATAGAGAGTTTCTGAGGAGACACATTTCTTCAAAAGACTGACTTTAAAACATTGAAGGAAAGGCAGGACACTTAAATGCCTTTTGAGTACCAGTCTTCCCAGTTAGCTTCATTGATCCCTTCACTGGGACTTGCACCTGCACAATGTGAGGCAAGCAGTCAGAGAAATTACCCCAATCATGACTTCTCTCAGGCCCATTGTGCCTTAGTTCAGCCACATGTCTCAGAATGTAGCCAACAGTCTTAATGAATTGCCTACTTATTGAACTGACAATAAGTAGGCAATTGCAATTCAATAAGTAGTAGAACTCAAACTAAGGAAATGTGAGCAGTGGTCTGAATGGCCTGGCTCTTCTGAAAGCCCATTAACACAAGAAAGTTTTAATTTTCCAGGTGCTAAACAGGGACAATAGTTGTAAGTCCCTTGTTCTGAGACTAAGGAAAGGGGACGTTTTCCCAAAGTAGTTTCTAAGTGGTGTAGATTGTCTTGGAGGTGGCGTGAGTTGACAGACGAAGGCTTGTTTTACAGCACACGGCAGCAGTTGTGAGTGCCAAGAGCTATATGTGTCCTGTCTGTGGCCGGGCCCTTAGCTCCCCAGGGTCATTGGGTCGCCACCTCCTAATCCACTCGGAGGACCAGCGGTCTAACTGTGCTGTGTGTGGAGCCCGTTTCACCAGCCACGCCACGTTTAACAGGTTAGCCGGGCACCTAACCCTTTTGTGTTGGGAACGAATTACTGGGTATGGATTCTGCTTTCCCAAGTCAAAGGAAAGGCTAGAGATCAGTAATGCAAAGGCAACTAATTGATTCTTAAATTCTTTGGAAATTCAAATAATGAGACCAGTTAATATGCCCCTTCCATTAGCTATCTCCAAAGGGAAATGAATTCCCATTTCTTTCCCCTGTCAGTATAATATTTTCACCTAGAAAGAGATGAGGGGAAGTCCAAGAATATTTATGATAAAGCATGAAGAAAAATTATAGGGTGCTGAAAGGACCCTGATGTGAGGACATAATCTCTACTCTGTCCCAGGCCGACTGGAACAGTGTGAATTGTGTCCTAGTCCCATTTGCTGGCATGCAGTGCAGAACTGGCCAGGGCAGGAGCTTGAGCCAGTGGACTGTACCTGCCCTGAAGGCAGCCTCTACCTCAAGGACTGCCTCCCTCCGCAGGACTGCCCTGCACAGCATCTACCAAACACCGCCATTCTGGCTTGAACAGAAAGAGCTTGTTTTAAGGGTTCATCTGATTTTTAGTGGCTTGCTGTGGCCTTTGGTTCAGTCTCTCACTCCAGGTGGGCTTTAAAACTTGGTGCACACCCTAGCCCAGAGAAGAGCAGGGATGGAGAGGAAGTCAAACTGACCCCTAGTGGTGAAATTGGAGCAACTGGCGTAGTAGGACAAGAATAAGTCAGAATTGAATACCAGACCCTTGTTAGAAGGTGACACTAACCATCCAAAATGTTTGCTTTCCCAGTGAGAAACTTCCTGAAGTACTTAATATGGAATCCCTACCCCCAGCCCACAGTGAGGGCCCCTCCAGTGCTGAGGGGAAGGACATTGCCTTTAGTCCCCCAGTTTACCCTGCTGGAATTTTGCTTGTGTGCAACAACTGTGCTGCCTACCGCAAGCTACTGGAAGCCCAGACCCCCAGCGTACGCAAGTGGGCCCTCCGTCGACAGAACGAGCCTTTGGAAGTAAGGCTGCAGCGGCTGGAACGAGAGCGCACAGCCAAGAAGAGCCGGCGGGACAATGAGACCCCTGAGGAGCGGGAGGTAAGGCGCATGAGGGACCGCGAGGCCAAGCGCCTGCAGCGCATGCAGGAGACAGATGAGCAGCGGGCACGCCGGCTGCAGCGGGATCGGGAGGCCATGAGGCTCAAGCGGGCCAACGAAACCCCAGAGAAGCGGCAGGCCCGGCTCATCCGGGAGCGGGAGGCCAAGCGGCTCAAGAGGAGGCTGGAGAAGATGGACATGATGCTGCGAGCGCAGTTTGGCCAGGACCCTTCTGCCATGGCGGCTCTAGCAGCCGAAATGAACTTCTTCCAGCTCCCCGTGAGTGGGGTAGAGTTGGACAGCCAGCTCCTGGGCAAGATGGCCTTTGAGGAGCAGAACAGCGGCTCTCTGCACTGAACCACAAACACCTTCCTGCCTGCCCTGCTCACCCGCCCACCCACAGGGATCAGTGCTGCAGCCACCCAGGGCCCTGTCCTTCCTGCCAGAGGCAGGCCCGGGTTTGTGGCAGGTGGACCTGTGCACTCCTTGCATGTCGGAGCAGGATGATGGGGTCAGGAGGAAACCAGCTCCAGGCTGGACAAGGGAGCAGGCACTCCATAGAAATGGACTCCCCAGCCCACTGCTGCAGGGCATGCTGTAGGACTGTGGGACTCCAAGGTGGCCCATGGAGTTGTAAGGGCAAATAAATTAATTTTATCTTTATTGGCCCTTTCCTGCTTTTCTCTCAATTTCATTCTAGCAAATGATCTGGGAGAGACCCGTGAGGAATTTCCGGGCAGACTTCTGGCAGTGGTTCTTTTCTCAGGGAGAGGACACCTCAACTTAGGCTCTCCAAGCGAAGATCCCTGGGCATTTGGGCTGTTACAGGTTGATGAGACATAACTGTGACATTAAAGAACCGATGCTGACTTTGTGAGGATCCAGTCCACAACCCTAAAGAAGATTAATTAACAGTCTGAAGGACTATTAAAACCTAACTTACCTTTTCCAAACTCAGTAGTAGATGCCTTTCCTCATAACTGGCATTTTCATTTTTTTAAAAGTGCCATTGCTCTCCCCACCCCACCCCCCAAAAAGTGGTTTCATACTTCTTTATGAAAGGGGGTTCCATTTTCACTCCTCAATAGATTTTGTATATTTCCCATATGCTGCTTCACAGTTTATCTAGTTCTAAAGGGTTACTGAATATCATCTTGATCAGTCAACCATCTTCATAACAAGATCTGTTGACAGGTCCTAGATTTTCTGCTAGAGCTGCATCAATTTCAGTTATTTCTCCTTATAAAGGAGAATAGAGTTCACTAGCAGCTTTCACACTTTCCAAAGCAACTTGTTCAATTTTGTCCCCATTTCAGACAGACTAGTAAACACTTCCCCAAACTCCCTATGCAGAATTGCTGATCCCACCGTTCCAATATAATTTTCGATTGTTATCCATTCATGCTTCTCTGTCAATTTACACACATAGAGCAAATTGGGTTCAGTGTGCAGCATTGGCCTCAGGCCCCAGGCCCATGGTGGGCAGGGCATGGAGTGCGTGTGTGTGTGTGTAGGAGGGGGTTATCGTGGCAAACTCTGTGGCCACCCACTAGTAGAGGGCATAACTGGCATTTTCTAAAGAGGATAGGGTATTTAGACTAGGTGCTGGCTACTTTTCCCAACAGAATTCAGTTTGTCAAACTATTTTTCTCATATGTTTTTATTCTTAAGAGAAGAAGGAAGAGAGAGAGAGAGAAAAAAAAAAAAGAGAGAAATATTGATTAGCCCTCTCCTGCATGCCCGCTGCTGGGGAATCAAGCCTGCAATTCACGCACATGCCCTGACTGGGAATGGAACTGATGACCTCTCAGTGCACGGGATGACACCGAACCAACTGAGCCAGTTTGTCAAACTTTTAAAATTCTATCCCAGAGAGCAGACAGCTGCACTTAGGAATACGTTAATAGAAATAGCTGCAATATTAAGGCCCATAGCACCAAGAAACTCATGTTTGAGAGAAAAGGTAATTCCTTCTATTTCCCAGAACCATGGTAGGATAACGCAGAATTAAGGTGCTATGAGAACTCAAGTCAATAGTGGATCAGAGCTAGAGCAAAATGACCACTTTGCAGTTTGTATGGTTGCCAAACCATGGAGGAGACAAGAGCTTAGGTCATTTCTAAAAAGCTTCTGTGATGGTACAGAACAAGCACAGAACTTTCCTTAGTCTGCAACAAAGGTTGTGTACAGTTTAGATAATTATAGATCTTGAGGTCCAGAAGGAAGTGCCCTAGTTAACTTGTAGCCAGAAAAATAACTATGCCAGGAATGTGGACCTCTTCCAATATCATAACAAGGAAACTTGGCTGCTTCTCTGACCTCCATAGGTTCAAGGCTATTTAATAGTGTTAACCGATCCATCACCCGCAACAACTGAACTAGGGTTAATTCTTTCCCTGAAATATTTCTGTTCTGAAAAGTACAAGAATTTCGATAACACTTGTAACGTATTGGACATTTAAAAGAAAGCATTTAATTGAACCAAAGGCCTTTTTCTCAGAGCTCCTTACTGAAGGCCTACTTGGGATCCTTCAGAATGGTTGAGCATTCACTATGTGTCAAAGATTATTCTAAGTATTTTACATGGATCATTTCATTTAATTTTCAGAACTATAATAGACTCAAGAGTTAGGATTTAAAATTCTGCACTGCTATTTAATAGCTATGTAACTTCAGATAAGTTATTTGACCTCTGCCTTGGTTTCCCCACCCATAAATTGGAAATAATAGTACTAGCAATAAATGATTATTAATATATAATGCACTTAAGATAGTTTGTGGCATATAGTAAATACTCAAAAGTGTATCTGAATCACTATCTTGTATACGAGTGTTTTACTTCTACCAGCGGCAAGCTTTCTAAGAAGCAGTAACTATTATTGCAACTGACTTATTCCAGCAATTTCTGGCAGTATTCCTGAGCAGAGACTTTTACAGGTCCTTTTAACTGATTGTGGTAGTATCTAAGTCTATACATAGACTTCTGAGTCTGACATACACAGCAACAAAATGTGCAGGCCATGCTTCAGGACTAGCTCACATGATCTGCCCAGAGTCCACCACATGGGCACCATTTGCTCTCTAATACAAGCTCTCCCACGAAGGGTTTCTATCCCCCACCAAATGGCCATCATCTAATGCTAGGATAGGAAAAAGGCGCAAACACCAAAAGGAAAAGCTAGTAGTTTATATAGATAGATATATAGATATATAGATATTGATATATATTGTGTTTACATAGTCCACAAGTTAAATGCAGGTATCCATAAGAAGAGCATTAACAATAAAAATACAATCTGTGTGTAGCCAAGTACAGAGACTTAAAATGGTAAAACAGCAAAAAGGATCTCACAAAAGTACAAATATACAGTACAAATTGATTTATTTAAAACAGTTACAAAAAAGCACAACAAAATAGAGATTATCCTTAGAATTATTAATGCTTTGTTAAAGATCAGGTAGGATTAGAGGGTAAGAAATGGTATGGGTGGGGGGAGCACCTGACTAGTTCTAAGGCTTTAGATACAATGCGGTTGATTACATATTAATTCAGCCATTACATACTGGGAATGGTAGTTGGGGGTCATAATTTATCTACAGGGAAATCCTACACCAATCAGATCCATCCAGACCTCCCCCAGTGCCAACCTTCTCTATTCCTTGGGACTCTAAAGCCAATTGAATGACATTCCCATCCTTTCTCCACCCCATTCCATATTCATATATTCTTCCCTCCCCTAAGGTGCTGTGCAAGCTGAGAGCAGTTTGCTCTCTGCAGCTGGAACATATAATTTTGGCTACAGGGATCCTGTATTTGACTAGGAAGGTTGTAGGGGACAGCCTTATTTTTAATACTTCAAGTTTGCCATGAGAACAGTCGGTTTCTCCCCCAACACAAGATTCTCTCAAATGTGAGTATTAAACAAAAGAGGGATGAACTCTGCCTTCAGTAATACCAGCAATGCACTAACCACTCACAGCCCACGACTACGTGCAAACTCCCTATCCAGGGAGTGGGTGTAAAACCACTGTGTCATCAGCTCACGCTCGTGCTTTCTCTCTCTCTCTGATGAACCTCAGTCCCCATGACAGAAATAAATGTTTGCAAATTTGACAATAGATAAAGGCACATGGGCTGCTGCCACACACTGCAGGCAGAAACCCAATTTGAGGCCACCTTCACTGCAGAGCATTTGCAGTTAGAATGGCTTTGGGACCACACAGACTTTTGAATTTGCAATCTAAAGAGGGAGAATCTAGGCTTAACAGAACTATTAAAGAAACTTTAGTGTGAAAAGTGCATTTATTACTACTGTTCCTGCTGGGGAGGTTCAGCAGGGCAAACCACACCACCTCTCTTCCTTCCGCCCCAGGCACTGTGCATAGTCTGCAGGTAAGGAGAGAGTGCAGTCAACACTAGCATCTCGAGGGCCAGTGTTACCTTAGGCCCAGACCAGGCTTCTGGTCCAAAGAATGATCCTAGAGTTGAAAGAGCAACTGACAGCTGCAAAGACCCAGGTGCTTATTTTATTATTGCATAATGTGGAAGGCCTTCCCTACTCCAGGGAAGCTTGGAGAGTGAAAGCTTCCCAGCAAAGGGCTAATAGGTTCCTGGTCAACATCCAACTTAGCAGTTCAGCTCTTCAACTGTAGTGTACACTTTTTCCCATCTGAAAAGTATCGTAGCTTCAGTGTGGTTTAGTAAACTTAGCCCTAGGAGGCCCAGAAGCCTCCCTAAAACTTGGCCTCTGCCCTATTTACTTTGCTTTTAAGACTGTGGCCTAATCCCCCATGGCCAATTAATCAGGTGATCTTTACTCCAATGGACCCAGGCCCTTCCCCAGTGAATCCATGTCCATCCTCATCTCCAGTGTGATCACTCAACTCTTCAATATGCCTGCCTGCTGCAAGTTTCAATCATACCACCAACCTGTGTATCTCCTATGAGTAAAAATTAAACTAAACCCCACTGAGCAGGGCTATTTCAAACTTGAAAGCCTTTCCCAACCCAGACCAGATGAACTGGAGCCAGATGAACCTCCTGGGATGCTGGCACAGGTCCTAACCTGGTTCCCCATCATTCATTTTTAAAAATAGGATACAAGATACCGCAAAGGAGAGAAATTAATACGCAGAAAACACCCAATAGTAGGACCTGCTTGTTTCTTCCTCAAGACACTCAGATATTTGGATTTAGTGCTCCTGATAAGCACTAAAGCCACATCCCTTTGGATTCACCAGCCCACCAGCAGCAAGCCATACTGTTCCTAATCACTGAGACTTTGCTAAAGCAACATCTGCACAGGTGAGAATGAAAAGGATGCCTGGATTGTATGTATATGGCCAGAGACATGGAAAGACAGAGAGTTATAAGGGCAGCAGGCAGGACAGTGAGCAGACAGCAGCAAGGCAAAGCAGCACAGACCAAAGCCCTTGGCATGATTAACTGGGACCAAGAGTATAGAAGGGTCAGTCCAGATCCCCTGGGGCCCCTCCGCATAGATACGAGTGCTCAGCTCTGAACTCTCAGGCTCTGCTTCCCCACATAACCCCCTCTCTAAATGACCCCCTCCCCGCCATGTACACTAATCCTGATAGGAATGTCCAATACCCCTCCTTACCTGGTTCTCCTACTTTCAAAGTGGTATTTGTACTTTGTGCCAAAGTTAGCAGTGCTCCCTTCTACCCCTAAGCTCTGGGAATGTCCTACCCCTGACAAGGGCCTGGCTCTGGCCTTCTTCAATTGCCTATTCCCCCAAAAGCTGACAGCTTCCCCCCAAAATGCTCACTCTCTCAAAACCACTTAGATCTCTTGCAAACTTAAGAAATTCCTGTAAGAAGGGACACGCTGTAAGTTACTCTTACTCCTCACGCCTGGAAGACTGAACCAGAGGGACAAGGCAAAGGAAGTGCCACAGCTCTGACCAAGCATTACAGCACAGAGCTGCTTTTTCTGGGAGACCTTATTTTACAAAAGACACCTCTGCAGCTGAGCAAAATCAAGTATTCACGTATATCACATGTTCACGGCACAGCATCAGGGGGGCTGCTGGTGTTGCCTTCCCAGCAAGAGACAGAAGAGGAACAGCAGCAGAAAGGGCAGCACCCAACTTGTCAAGGTGCACAAGACTTTCTTTCCAGGATTAAGTGGAAGCTAGCGGGCTGAGTATAGGAGGGTTATTTGATTTAAACTACCTGGCAGGTATCTGGTTAGACATAGATTTGCTCCCATAAGAAGGAAGTTCAGTTGGTGTCCCTGATGGACACTGCTTGAGTGTCTACCATGTGCACGTCACTGTATTCAGTTGATGAGCCTTCCTGTAAGAAGGATGTTGCTGTGAAACCCATGCAAACAATAATCCCTAGGGATGAGTGGCTCATGATAGGAATGATGATTCGATACCCAGCCAGAGAGACCTTCTTTCTATAAGGGCCATCATCTGAGAAGATTCCTCAAGACTCAGCCTCAGAGGCCCCCACGATAGGAAATAAACCAAAGAAAGCAGCATTCAGAGAGAATGGGGGAAAGAGAAGGGAAAGGGCATGATCCCAAATGAGTACAAGGTTGAGTGTTCACCAGACAAGGTCGGTGTTTGGTTCTGAGGTGAACCAGAGACTTAAGTACTTGCGGTCAGGTCAGCAGCTTCCTTTGGATGAGCCTCCAAAAGGCGACTGACCAGGTAACTGCTCTCAAGGAATAAAACAGTGGAGTGCAGGGCTTGTAAAAAACAAGCCAGTTTCAGCCACTTCGTTCCCCCAGGAGAACAACCTTTAGCACCTGAACACTAAGAATGACTCCATTCTCAGAACTCCTCCTCCCCCCAGGAGGTAGGTAAGATTATTTATCCCCATTTGGCAGCTGGGGAGGAAGTGAAAGAGTGAGAGGTCACAAGACTTGCCTAAAGTCTTTGACAGAGCAGAGATCAGACCTCAGAGGTTTGAGACTCCTGATGACAGGCCAGGCCTTGACCCATCCAGAGACATTTCTAAAGGAAACGCCAGGATCATGCCCTGGGAGAAGCCTCACCAGAGAGCTGGGTGGACAATACCCTGAGTTGCTTCAAGAGTCTACAGACCCCTGAAATACAAACAAAAAACCCAGCCACTCACCTGAAAGCTGGTGGGGGAGCCTAATTCTCAATACCCAGTAGAATCCCACAGCCTGAGCTGCTGCTAAGTTGTAAAAAAAAAAATACAAAAAAAATTTTTTTTTTAAATGTGGGTTTAAGACACAGAGGGGCAAATGCAACTAAGATCGGAAATACTTTTTGCAGAGGAATACCCCATCACAAAATGAAATCTAGGTGACTTCAGGTATTGAAATGTCATCAAGACTATCCCAGAACCTTAGAGCTGGCTGTAAAAGGGGACAGCGAGGAGAGGAAGTGGAGTTAAAATGGGAGGAGCTGGGTAAAAACTGCCCTGCCAGGTGTATTTGCCCTAACCCAGAGCACAGTTCTCTTCTTGTTTCTCCACCAACCTGTTCTGCTGCAAAACGGACATGATTCTGAGTTTTTAAAAACCGAGAATATAATGGAAGGGGAAACCAGGGAGACCCCTATACACCAAAAACTAGAGGTCTTGGTCGAAGTGGACAAAACCGGTTTTGCAGAAGGGAAAAGGCAGTGCAGCTACAATTTAGGCCCAGGTCAAGAAACCATGCAGAGGGGTTAGGGCAGCAGAAGGGTGGGAGCCGCGCAGGCACTTAGGCACAACACAGACAGAGGAGGGGTGCAGGGCCTGGGGGAAAGGGTCCACCTGTTCTTTCAGAAGTTACCATTACGGACTAGATGCAGTACAGTTTTGTAGCAGGTCTGGCATGCTGGGTAGGAGGAGCTTCGTTAGGTCAGCCACCTTTCCAAAAACCTGCCTAGAGCCCATTCAGTCTGGCCATATGGTCTTTCTCCCAACGTCCCCTGACTGGGTCCCCACCAAAGCATGACTTCACTCCGAACCCTGGAGGGGCTTCTCTCTCGCCTGGTGCTAGACGTTTGTGGAAGGAATGGTGAAGAGAAATGGGAAAGGGCTGAAGCAGGATCAACCAGAGTCCCGTAGATGAGTCCTCCTCCCCCACAAACCAGCCACAGACATCTGTGTAACAAAATTACCCTTTAAAGTGCACAGCTCTCAAAAGAAGAGTTCTGGGGGGTAACCCCCCGTATTCCAACCATGGGGCCTCCTGCCCTCCCACCACAAAAAGGGAGGGAAAAAAAAAACTTCAGACAGTTGAACTGCTACTATAAGCTGTGGATCATCATTTTTGGCTCTTTCTTTGCTCCCTCCCTCTGCCACCTGCTCCCCAAACCTGATTTTCCCCTTTCAGGAGCTAGGGATGGGGAGGAAGGAACAGGGAGGCCCTGATATTTGGAATGTTTCTTATTCTGCATGCACCCCCTTACTTCCGTGGCCCAGGCCTGCTGCTCCCTATCACAGCATCCTCTGGGGCTGTCCTAAAGGATGCCACAGGGTAATGAGCAACAGACCCTGCCTTGGGAGGCTGCCTTCATGCCTCCTCTCCCTTCACCTCCCGCCCCCAATCTCACTGCCAAGAGAGCCATTCCCTGCTCAACATGTGCAAATCCTCTGCCTGCTCGCGGTGAGGCCTAGTTCTGGGGTAGAGCCCCAGTCTGGTCAGGGAGAGAGGTTCATTTTCCTGCATTGGAACGCCCTTCGATGGACAGCTTTACCTCCTGTGGAATGAAAGAGGGACGGAGCATCGCAGCCCGTGCCTCCTCCCCTTGCATGCTGTATCTTTGGAAGCTTGGAGCTGGCCAGCAGGCCTGAGCACCAGGCTCTGGCTGCGACGGCTCTACCATTCGGGAGCCCTCGCCCGACGGCTGGCTCTTCCCCTCACTGTCACATTGCTCTCTGGGTCCCAAGACTGTCCTCTCAGGCCTTTCTCGGGGGGTACTCGGCTGGCCTGGGGGAGCACAGCTGGCCTGAGAAACTGAATTACTGTTCAAGCTCTGTAAACTGATAGAGATGCAGACATCTCCCACCTGTAGCCGATGGCAGGGCAGAGAGAAGAGCTGTGCAGTCCGCCCAGGGCTGCAAGAGGACCAACCCTGACCATATACAAAAAATGGGTGCTCGGGGGGCACTTCGATGCTCACTTTGCTCTGCTGCTCACCAACCACGAAATGCAGCAAGACAAATCCAGGCCACTGGCTCTCCTGAATGTCCACGACCGTGCTAGAGTCAATCTTCAGCCCCCCGCTCACTTCGGCACTGCGCACAAAATCCTGGGTCTGGAGGTCCTCCACCCGCTTCAGCTCCCCTGTAGCCAGCTGGATGATGGCGCCTTTCATGAAATGGGAGGGCAAATGGGAGGAGGTAATGGGGGGTGGCGTTGGCTCCTTGTCTGGGAAGATGGCTCTGGCCTGCGTGTCCAAACTTGATGCCACCAGGATCTCCGAGCCCATGGGCAGCAGGCCTGTGTCGGTTCCAGTGGGCACCAGGTTGCCATTGGCTACAACCATTGCTTTGGGTAAAGGTCTATGTTTCACCGGTTCCTGATGGGACTGAGGGCAGAACCCCCGGGCCTGGTTTTTCTCGGCCATCTCTGCCGGGTTCCTGGCTGCCCCTCGCCCCTCGCCCTGATAGTCAGGGGTGTGATGGGACAGGTTGAGGGGGCTAGGCTCATCCTTCCTCTGAGCTGCCACCACACGATAGTCCTGAGAAGCTAGAGCGCCAACCACCCGCTGGACCTCGAGGTCGGTGTCTGGGGTCCCTCGGTGTGCCGGCACCGCCACCTCTACCCGTGCAGTCTGAGAACCTGAAAACAACTGTCCATCCACCACACATTCTACCACTGGCACCGGTCCCTGGCCGTCGCCCTTGCTGTTGGGGGAGTCGAGGGCTTCACTCTCCCGTCTTACTAAATTTCTCTCTCGCTGTCTCTGGCCATTGGCAGGGGCTGCTTCCAGAGCAGGCTGGCCCTCCTGAGGGGTAAGAGCTGGGCTGGCACCAGTTGGAAGGGTTTCATGCAAGGTGTACCCAGCAGGTAGCCTGGACATCTGATAATAAATAGGCATCCGGCCTGGAGCGAGGTCCAGCGGCTGAGTACTGGAGTGATGTGGCAACGGCCCAGGTGGGGAGGTGGCAGAGGGGGTTTTGTTGAATGAATGAGCCGGGGATGAAGCCTGGGGGGGAGGAGTGGTTCCTTCTGCCAGGAGCGAGGCATATGGCACAAAGTGTGGAAGGTGGGAAGTGGCAAGGTTGGCAGAAGGGGAAAGGAGGGGACTCGGGAGGAAGTTAGGTGGCACCGCATAGGGTAGGCTATAAGGAGACCCAATAAACTGCAGAGAGGTGGATGGGAGCTGAGCATAGTGGATTGGGGGATAGTGGATTCCTGGATGTTGAATCAGTGAAGACGCTACATTAAATGTGGGGGGCAAAGGGCTCATGTTCACCACCGATGGGAGGCCAGTTGGGGAGAAGGTGGCCGGTGGCACAGCCACCTTATACAGCATGCCATACTGGTCCACTGTCAGACCAGCAATGGCCTCAGCTCCATCACCCCCCAGGCTGACTCTGGCTCCTGCCTGGCTCTGCCCTGCCACCACAACCCCTCGGGACCACTCAGAGGCATCACTGGAGGGTGTGTGGTTAGTCGAGCAGCTGGTAGTTCTCCCCATATCCGCGCTGGCCACGGGGAGGTCTCGTTTCTTTGGTGGAAGGCATTCCTGATTCCTCTCATGAACAGGTTTCATATTGCTTTGTGATGTTCCTGGAGCCTGGAAGGGGTCGGCTTGTTCCTTGGGGCATCAGAAGGGGCTTCTCTGTGGCTCCCCTGAACCCTCTCTGCTGCTGGCTGGGGCGCCCACATCTGCTAGGGAACAAATCAGAGGCAAAGAAAAGTAACCTAGGGGTGAACCAAATCAAAGGAAATAGCAGGAACTGTGCCCACGCAGGACGATGTAACAGAGGACTATTGGGAAAAAGGAGGTATGAGAGCGGGCCAGACAAGGATGCTACCCTCCTTACTCATTCAGCCTAGGACATGAAAGAAACAGTCATACAACCACAGAGCTACAGGGGCAAGCATTCAACAATCCCGGAGACCAACAGCTTCATGACTAGTTGTGCCTCTGATGGGGACCTTGACCATTCTCAGCATTCTTCCCTAAGAGGGAATTGAACACATGGTCTTTGCTGCTAGCTCTTTCCTCCTAAGTTTCTTCTTTTGCCACCAAGGACTACTATACTATCTTATTTCCTAAACATATGACCTCATCCTCACTTCCTTTTGGCAGCCTAATTTGGATTATGATCTCACCTATCCCAGTCCACCACCCCAGGCCTGACTCAACTCTCATTCTCTTTTGCCTCATCTCACCACCATCTCAAGAACCCAGGTGTAAATAAGTCCTCAGGTCTGCTTGTGTCTTATTTTTTAAAACCTTGCTTGCTAAACCTGTTATGAACATTAGTATCCTTTGTCCCAGGAAATACCACATTCAAATCTGGGCTCTCTGGGGAGAGTGACTGGAATAGTGTTCTACAATGTATTTGTTTTTCCTCCTCCCCAAAGAGCAACAAAACTCTTCTGACCTCGGGCAGGCTTCCTAAGTCTGGCAATTTAGGTAAATGCACAAATTAAAGTGGAGGACTCAACTTCTTTTCTTCTCATTGACCACCTGCAATGTGCCTTCTTCATTCATTCCCTTTCCTTTTTCTTTTGTGTTTTCTTTTGTCAAAGGCTCCTTTTCCTCTGAAGGTCTGCTCTAGGCACCGCTTCCTAAAATTCTGATTCCATTTCTCCAAATGTGCCTGCTTGTTACTATCTTAGGTCTGTGTGATTGGTAAGAAAGTTCTTTCTCCCCTTTCTCTTGTTGTCACCTTTCATACATGCTTTTGTCCATTGTCATAAAGTATCTTTTTGGTCTGAACACTTCAAGGCATATGAACTTTGTCACCTATTTCTTCCAATCAGGCTCCAGTGCTTTGGATCTGAAAAGAGATTTCTATATTACAGTCTGTTCTGTTTTTCCACTGTTGAATCCCAGATTTTTTTTTTTTTTTTTTGCAACAAGGTATCCAAAGCTCCTGTAATACCTGAGCTTCCAATGGTGCTTCTGAGCAGCCGTAGTAAGAAGCAGTGTTCACCCCGCTGGTGTGGGAGCCTAGAAGACAGACATGGGGATAAAATAAGCAGGAGCCTCACCTCTGACCTCTCCCAGGATCATCAAGAAAACTAATTCCAAAGACATTAAACTCCATGAATCCTTGCCTAGCACTCTTCTCTAGAGGTAACAGCACATTTATCTGTAGGAAAACATCCCTGGAAAAATTTTTCCATGTCAAATCTCAATGTTTGCCTTCACATTAGATCCTTCATTCTTTACCTGTACCTATTCCCCAAAGGTTAAATTGACTTCCGCTCCCAATTCAGGTAAATGCACAAATAAAAGTGGAAGACTCAACACTGTTCCCAAGTAAACAATGGGAAGCCGGAAAAAAATCAACCTCACAGACTTCAGTTTTTTTTCAGAGCTGATGAAAACATGGTTGTGGAGGTTATTTAAATGAGAAAAAGCGGCACTAGAGAGAAAAGAACAATTATTTATGTTTCTGGGGCAGAAAAAGAGGTCAGGGGGGAGTTACTCAAGGGGAAGCCTTATTAACAGATTTTCAGGATTAAAAAAAGGTCTCCTGTGGGTGTGTAGAAATTTTCTGAGTGACAACTCTGTACAAGTGCTGAATCAGGTAGGACAAAAGTGAAAAACATTGCCTTGTTCCTCAGGCAGCTAACCGTGGGAAAACAAACTCGTGCCAAACTGTCAATATCTGAATCTACACACGCCAGAAACATCAAGTGCTGAAGGACAGAGCCTTAATCTCTGAATACATCGCGAGCGGTACTGACCAGGACTCAGAAGCTACCCACTCTCCGGCCCAAGTCCTAAGGCACCCGGGGCAAGCCTCCAACCAAACGGAAGGCACCATTTCTCTCTTAAGATTGGCCCGGTGGGGATACATATATACAGGAAGGTGGATGAGAGGAGAAACCAAGGTGGAGAGACAAAGTCTTAGTTCCATAAACACAAGTCACACCATGGGCACAAGAAGCGCATCCCTTCTTGGCTGGGCAGTTCCGGTAAATGAAAAAAAAAGCCAGTCAGCCGGCTTTCTCCCCCATTCCCCACCAAAACGGGGGTCGCGTCTTCAACCCCAGCAAGGAGCCTGGCTCCCCGCAACGAAAAACAGTCCAGAAAACCTGCCTCTGGGTCACCGAGGGGTTAGCCAAACACAAGCTCATCAGAGGACTCAGAGAGGCAAAAAGGTCT
>JAAGEH010000452.1:14974152-15130126 GCA_011751065.1 Lasiurus cinereus
AGAAACATGGATGAGAGAGAAACATTGATCAGCTGCCTCCTGCACCCCCCATTGGGGATGTGCCCGCAACCAAAGTACATGCCCTTGACAAGAATCGAACCTGGTGCCAAAACCGGTGTGGCTCAGTGGATAGAGCGTCCGCCTGCGGACTGAAAAGATCCCAGGTTCGATTCCCGTCAAGGGCATGTATCCTGGTTGCGGGCACATCCCCTGTGGGGGGTGTGCAGGAGGTGGCTGATGTGGGGGGTGTGCAGGAGGTGGCTGATCGATGTCTCTCTCTCATCGATATTTCTGACTATCTTTCTCCCTTCCTCTCTGTGAAAAATCAATAAAATATATATTTTTTAAAAATCGAACCTGGGACCCTTGAGTCTGCAGGCTAACACTCTATCCACTGAGCCAGACCAATCAGGGCAGAAAAAATATATTTTTTTATTGATTCCAGAGAGGAAGGGAGAGGGAGAGAGAGAGAGAGAAACATCAATGATGAGAGAGAATCACTGATTGGCTGTCTCCTGCACTCCCCGCACTGGGGATGGAGCCTGCAACCCAGGCATGTGCCCTTGGCCGGAATCCAACCCCGGATCCTTCTCTCCACGGAGCCAGACCAGCTAGGGCCTGGGCCTGTTTCTGAAGCCTCCTCTTGGGAACCTCAGGAACCCCACCCCCTTTCCTTCCCAGGCCTCCAGGTCCAGGAGAATGAAGACATCTTCCTGGAGATGCAGGGTGGAGAATTCAGAAACAGGCCTCTCCGAACTGAAGGGTCCTGGGTTCGATTCTGGTCAAGGGCACATGCCGGGGTTGTGGGCTCAATCTCCATTAGGGAGCGTGCAAGAGGTGTCATGATCAATGATTCTCTCTCAACATTGATATCTCTCTCTTTCCTCTTTGAAATCAATAAAAATATATTAAGAAAAAAAAAAAGAATTCAGAAACCTCTGGGGGGATCTAGGAGGAAAGTGAAACAAGTAAGGGGGAGACTTGTGAGAAATGAGAGGAAGGGGGTTAGTACAACGGGAAGCACCTTACTTTAGTGGAAGAGGGGTTGGCCAATTGATGCAGTGTTAGGCCATCCTTCACTGCCAATGAACTACTATTCAACTTCATCGTAACATGAACTTCTGATGAACTTAACCGGAAGAAAAAAAAAGACACCATTTGAATTTGTGCTTCAATTACAATATATCTGTGTAAAAAAAAAAAAGTAATTCTGATTACAGACAAAAACAAGCTAAACTGAGACAAAAATACGTTTAACTGTTGGAGAGACATTGGATTCTGAGTGGGTTTTGCCCCTTTCAGTTTTTGCAAACTTTGTTCAATTGATAATCCTTGCTTTTTGACTGATTTTAAAAGTACTGACTGTTAGGAAAGTCATTTTACTACTTGGACTTGGGTTTGCACTCCTGCAAAATGAGATGCTTAAACTAAATGAAGGGGTGAGAGTAAAATATAGAAGAGCTCTAAACATTTTAAGTTAAAAAAAATAGGCAAACGTGTACAGTGCAATATCATGTATTTAATGTTAAGAGACATATAAGATTATAGTTGCATATGTACCTGTATAGAAAAGGGTGGAAGAATGTGTAACAACCAGTTAATGTTGGTTATCTGGGGAGAGGAAAGTGGAATTAGGATGATGGCTGAAAGGAACAAAAGGAACTTAGGTTATTTGGATTTTTAATGAAAATATTGCCTTAGAAATATTAAAATAAGTTAAAATAAAAATAAAGTAAAAAAATACAAATAAAAGTATAGGACTTCTAAGATTCTTTCAAGGGAATCCTTAGATCTCAGTTTCAATATATTCTCACCTTGATGGGGACAAAGAATCATCAAAATTATTGAACTATGCACACACACACACACACACACACACACCCTTGCACCCGTAGGTAAAACATAGTGAAGCTACTGATGTGTAGCCATCTAAATCAGAGGGCTTTGCTTTATGAATATTAATATTATTCATGATAGTCATCTCTCTCAGTTTGGCCAAGAAGGAAGTCCTGTGGTCACTCAGTGATTCCGTTTTAGCCCTAGCTGGCATTCTGGTTTCTAGGTTCCTTGCTTAGCTCCCTAAACTAGCATTAAGATTATAAAAGAGGCCCCCTTGAACCATCCAGGTGTATTCAAGGGTAGCTCCTTTTTCCCAGATCAAGATACACACCCAGAGGTCTGTTTTTCAGACAAGTTGAAAGAGCAGACACGGGTAGATGCAAGCAAAAAAAAAAAAATTTTTTTTTGACTACCAGCCATAAATATAATTACGTGGTGCAAAGGCATGTGTGATTAAAAAAACAGGATGTTCTGATTGGTGAATCACAGGTGATTTCCTGGTTTGGTGCTGCAGTCGCAAAAGGGTGGGTCGTATCTCTGCTGTATCCTGTTTTAGAAATCTTCACTCCAAGCAATCCTGATTCCTTTGGGCGTACATATTGATGGTAGGAAGCTCCCTAGTATCCGTTTAACAGGAATATTAGTGATAATTTGTAGGCTTAAGACACTAAAATAACCAGAAGTTGCCTTATCTCTCTAACAATCTGCACTATTCTCTGATATCTGGATAATTCTTTAAGTTATTTATATTAAGTAAACCTGGGGTCTTAAAACACGGTAACTGGCTCAACAGATACCTGTTGAACGAAATTTCACAAAGACATCCCACACCGGGAGACTTTCCTTGCTAATTCCTTTGCTCCCATTTCCTTGTTTGAACTCTTTCCTAGCTAACCTGTTTGCTGTCCTCAATCTCATCTGAGAGTCTTTCATTTTATTTCACCAAATTCTCCACCCCCCATCCCCGACAGAGTTTAAAGAACGGATGAACTGAAAGGAGATTAAAAAAAAAAAAAAGGTATTTGGGATATTTGGGGACTGAAGAATTAATTAAACTTCAATGTTTTTCCCACCTCTTCTCTTTCCCTAGATTCACATGGAATTCCTGCGACGTGTGTGGATTGGGTTTGTGTGATGGGAGAGCCTCAGCTAGTCTGTTGGTAGGAAAATAAGGACAAAACCCTGCCGTGCTGGTTGTTCTCCCTGAGCAGGCAGAAGCTTCCAACCAGCTCCCATGTTGCTTGTTTCCCCTGTGTGGTTTCTCTCTAGACCTGAACCACAGGCATGGGAAGCTCAGACAATTATTCCTGTGTGTGTGTGTGTGTTTGACATTAAGGGATCAAACCTTAATGTCAGAGAGAGAAGTAACCTGTAACTCGGGAAGCCATGCGTGTCAGAACAAGGGGAGGAGGTGGCATTTTTCATACAGTCACATCTTCCTGCGTGTGTGCTTCAGCACGTCAAGGTGTCGTTTTTAGGAAAGGAGCGTCAGCTTTGAACGCCAGTGGCAGAAAACAACAGCTGGCCTCAAGCATGCATTGAAATTACTGCGACACTTAGCCGATTTTAGCTTTCCCCGGGAACCTGTGGGGGCCTGGCATTAGAATATTTTTTGGAAAAGCTTTTCTAGATGTCCAAATATGGAAATGTGCAAGGTTTAAGCTTGTGTTTTGTCTACTTCTCTGAACAATTTCTATGTCCTCATTTCCATGTGCTCTTAATGTTCTGCGATCTCTTCCAATGGGGGTTTCCCTTTCAAATTCATTAATATTTTATTCAGGAGGAGGACTTAACAATTTCTCCAAGAGTGAGTAATAGGCTCCGTGGGGAGGGGAATCCCACTTTGTTGTCTGCGCCCTTAGACACTTGGCCAGAGACTTTCATGTTTGTCAGAAACTCTCAAACGTTTCAGCACAACCACTGACGACGGGAACAAATGGGAGGAAACGTAACCCCTCTTTGAATTGCCAGAGTCACGTCTGTGGCATCGGTCCACAGAGAAGCAAGTGCAGCCAGGCCATGACGGCGCCCTCAGGAATTCACTCCAGGGGGCTTGCGGAGTGAATGAAGTGCATGTTGAGAAACTGAAGCTCCCCTGACACTGACCAACTCTCTCTTTCTCTGGGAAACGTGCTCAGAGCTGCTGTGCCTCGGGGTGAAATCATGTTCAGCTCCATCTTCAAAGCTGATCGCCTTCGGGTCAACTTGCAACTGGTTGTCAATCGCCTAAAACTCCTGGAAAGAAAGAAAAGTGAGTAAGACTCCAGGCAGGCCAGCCAGCCGCCTCTCAGATCATTGTGCAACCAACCTCCCCTTAACTCCAATGCGCCGGCTGGTAATGCCTCCTAAGACCTTGCGAACCAACTTTGGAATGTATTCATTTTCAAACTATAAGAGAAAGTTTATTTAGAAAGTCACAGAGGTAGAAATGGACTCAGGAAACAATTTGCAGAGGCAGAGGAAGGGCCCTTGTAGCTTAGGAGAAAGGGAAACACACAAGGGAGGAGTGAGGGGGGGGGGCGGCAGAAGGGGGAGGAGGGACACCCCAGAGAAAGAGTTGCCACCTACTTGAGAACGAAAATAATGTTTCTGACTGCGCTGAATGTGGGAATGATTATCCCAGTGATCAAATCATTAAAAAATTTCCAGTGACAGCTCTGTCTGTATCTTGACTGTATCAATGTCGCTATCTTGGTTTTGCAAGATGTGTCACCGGGGAAAACTCAGTCAAGTGTATCCTGGCTCTCTCTGTATTACTTCTTACAACTTCAAGTGACTCTACAATGATCTCAAAATAAAAAGTTTAGCCCTAACCGGTTTGGCTCAGTGGATAGAGCATTGGCCTGTGGACTGAAAGGTCCCAGGTTCGATTCCGGTCAAGAGCATGTACCTTGATTGTGGGCAAATCCCCAGTAGGAGGTGGCTGCTCCATGTTTCTCTCTCATCGATGTTTCTAGCTCTCTATCCCTCTCATTTCCTCTCTGTAAAAAAATCAATAAAATACATTAAAAAAATAAAATAAAAAGTTTACATTTTAAAAATTTATTGTTGACAGTATTACAGATGTCTGCCATCCCTTCCCCTTTTCCCCCCTTTACCCACTCCCCACCCCTCCCCAGGTCTTCATCACAATATGGCCTGTGTCCATGGGCTGTGCATGCATGCTCTTTGGTTAATCTCTTCTCTCCCCTCCCCTCTGAGATCTGTCAGTCTGTTCTATGCATCCATGCCTCTGGGGAAAAAAAGTTTAATTTTTAAAATATGTTTTCAGCCGAAACCGGTTTGGCTCAGTGGATAGAGCATCGGCCTGCAGACTCAAGGGTCCCAGGTTCGATTCTGGTCAGAGGCATGTACCTTGGTTTCGAGCACATCCCCATTAGGGGATGTGGAGGAGGCCGCTGATAGATGTTTCTCTCTCATCGATGTTTCTAGCTCTCTATATCTCTCCCTTCCTCTCTGTAAAAAATCAATAAAATATATTTAAAAATATATATATTTCCAAAGGTTGAAAATGTAAAACAATATCCCAATTACTGGACTTTTCTCCACCGAGGCAGAGAACTTTATCTAGTCAAACTTTTTCAAATGTGCTGTAGCTATGAAGTTTGAATGCCCAGGCACATTTTTCTGGAAAGGATTCCTTATCCTTTTTCAAATATCACCCCCGCCTCCATGCCATTTCTTCTATCAGGTGATAGCTCAAGTAGCATTAGAATTAGACTCATGCATAGAGGTAATACATGTTATTGTCTTTTTTTTTTAATCTTATTTCTTCAACTCCAACTTATTTTCTGTTGCCTTTTGCTCTCTCCTCATTCCAGAGGGTCACTCGAATGGTTAACCCCTCAATAAACAAAAAAACTGATGATCTCTGATTATGACAACGACTCTGGTGAAATAAGTATTGCATGTAAATGCTGTTTTCTGAGTGCTCCAGAAATCTAGGGTGTCCCCCAAAGTGTATACATACACATTGAATAAGCATAAAGGCTGTGTTTATTAAAATACATTTTATTTCAAAATGGAGCTATCAGCTCTCAAAGTGTATATTATACATTTTTTGGAACACCCTGTATAATTTATTGGTAGAGAGATCGTAGTTACTCAACCTTTCAAATTGATTTTTGGGCATTACTGAGCCAAATCTTGGCAGAGAGTCTTCGGGCATTATTTGTGTAATAGGAACCTAAGGAAAGTACCCCAAATAAATGAAATTTAGCCAAACCCAGTGGTTCCCACTTTGTTACCATGAACAATGAAGATGACCCTGATGACATCCATTAGAACTTGTGGATTTTATTTATTTATTTTATATATATATTTTATTGATTTTTCAGAGAGGAAAGGAGAGGGATAGTCAGAAACATCGATGAGAGAGAGACATCAATCAGATGCCTCCTGCACGCCCCCTACAGGGGATGTGCCCACAACTAGGATACTTGCCCTTGACTGGAATCAAACCTGGGACTCTTCTGTCCGCAGGTTGACGCTCTCTCCACTGAGCCAAACCAGTTTCGGCAGAACTTGTGGATTTTAGAAGGCATGCTTACATATTCTTTTATTTGATCCTGATATTCCAGTGACACATATTATTATCCAGATAAATTTTATACTCTTCTCACAAATGAAGAAATTTTTAAAAAACATTTTATTGATTTTCTACAGAGAGGAAGGGAGAGGGATAGAGAGAAATATCGATGAGAGAGAAACATTGATCAGCTGCCTCTTGCACACCTCCCATTGGGGATGTGCCCGCAACCAAGGTATATATGCCCTTGACCAGAATCGAACCTCAGACCTTTCAGTCCACAGGCTGATGCTCTATCCACTGAGCCAAACCGGTGTTGGCCAAATGAAGAAATTTAAGCAAGAAGTACCTGAGTGATTTGAGATAAATAAAGAAAATTAGCCCTGTCTTATCAAAATTGATTTCTTTTAAAAAATATTTTTATTGATTCTAGAGAGGAAGGGAAAAGGAGAGAGAGATAGAAACATCAGTGATGAGAGAGAATCATTAATCGGCTGTTTCCTGGCACGCCTCCCCCTGAGGATCGAGCCCACAACCTGGGGATGTGCCCTGACCAGGAATCCAACCATAAAAGCTCAACCACTGAGCCACAACAGCTGGGCTAGCTTGATTCTTTTCTTTTTAAAAATATATTTTATTTATTTTTTACAGAGAGGAAGGGAGAAGGATAGAGAGCCAGAAACATCAACGAGAGAGTAACATTGATCAGCTGCCTCCTGCACACTCCCCACTGGGGATGCGCCCGAAACCAAGGTACATGCCCTTGACTGGAATTGAACTGGGATCCCTCAGTCCTCAGGCCGATGCTCCATCCACTGAGCCAAACCGACCAGGGCTAAATGGATTCTTTTTTAAAAGGAGATAATAACCTTGACCTTCCAGGGTTCTATTTGTAACACAAACTGGACACACAATAAGTGCCTGTTAATATTAGGATTGGTGTAACAGCAGCTTAGCATTTATCCGAAACACATTTCATTTTTCTGTATGTGTGCTTTACGCTGTAGCCGAGCAGGCCCAGAAAGCAAGGAAAGAGATTGCTGACTATCTGGCTGCTGGAAAAGATGAACGAGCTCGAATCCGAGTGGAGCACATTATACGGGAAGACTACCTCGTGGAGGCCATGGAGATCCTGGAGCTGTATTGTGACCTGCTGCTGGCCCGGTTTGGCTTGATCCAGGCCACAAAGTGAGCCCTATTGAACTTGCATTGTTTCTCAGGCTCAAAGGAGTGATAAGGCATCTCCGCGCCCCGTGGCTCAAACTTTTTGGGACTGTGTCAAAGAACTTTGTCTCTGCTTGCAAAGAATATGTCAGTCTAAAGAGCCATTAAAAAAAAAAAGAAACAAATAGATGTCCTTTTCCCCCCTAAGCTGTAAAAATATAGTATAAACTTGTAGTAGAAAGGTTGTAAAATACAGCCAAAAAGAATCTGTGATCATCAAATCTGGAGATCAGGATTTTGGTATATTTCCTTTCAGGTTATATATGTACTAGAGGGCCAGTGCACAAAATTCATGCACGGGACAGTGTGTGTCCCTTAGCCCAATCTGGGATCCCTTGAGAGATGTCCTACTGCCCGTTTAGGCCCGATACAATTAGGATTGGGCCTAAACGGGCAGTCAGACATCTCTCTCACAATCCAGGACTGCTGGCTCCCAACTGCTCACCCGCCTGCCTTCCTGATTGCCCCTAACCACTTCTGCCTGCCAGCCTGATCACCCTTAACCACTCCCCTGCCAGCATGATTGATGCCTAACCACTCCCCTGCCAGCCTGATTGATGCCTAACTGCTCCCCTGCCAGCCTGTTTGTCCCTAACTGCCCTCCCCTGCAGGCCTGGTCACCCCTAACTGCTCTCCCCTACAAGTCTAGGTCTCCCCAATTGCCCTTCCCTGCAGGCCCGGTCACTTCCAACTTCCTTCCTTTACCAGCCTGGTCACCCCTAACTGCACTCCTGTGCAAGCTTGATAGCCCCCAACTGCCCTCCCTTGCAGACCTGGTCCCTCACAACTGCCCTTCCCTGCTGGCCATTTTGTGGCAGCCATTTTGTGTCCACATGGGGGCAGCCATCTTGTGTGCTGGAGTGATGGTCAATTTGCATATTATTCTTTTATTAGATAGGCTACTTATATGTATATACTAGGGGCCCAGTGCATGAATTTGTGCACCTTGCAAGGAACTGTGGGATGCAAGGCTGTGGTGGGCACAGGGGTGGGTTTTGGCCCATCCTCCACGGCCCTGGTCCCCTGTCTGTCGGCAGACCAGCTCCTGCTACCATCACACCCATGTGCTGATGGCACCTGCCCCGCTCGCACCCGCTAATGGCACAGAGTGCTTGGTGCCAATGCCAGCAGCAGGTGCTAGTGGCAGCTGCTGCCCCAATCACCTCTCAGGAGCAGGGGGAGGTGGAGAAGCCCACAGGGGTGATTGGGGCCAGTAGCCGCCACTCACACCCATTGACAGTGCTGAGCAATCAGAACTGGTGCTGGGTGCCAGCAGCGGGTGTGAGTGGTGGCTCTAGTGCCAGCTGCAGGTGTGAGTGGGGCTGGCACTGGCAGAGGGTGTGAGCAGTGCTCTGGCACGCAGTGGGTGCAAGTGGGGCTATTGTTGGCAGTGGGTACGAGTGGTGGCTTTGGTGCCAGCAGTGAGTTCAAGGGGGCTGGTACCAGCAGCAGGTACGAGCACCCGGCGGGACTGTGGTGCGCGGTGCAAAGAATTTTCAGTAACTACCAGAGACTTGCCCTGATGACATTGACCAGTGCCCTGCCTTGGTCTGGCGCCCTTGCTCACCTACTCCACCATCCCACTGCAGCTGATGCCTACCATGTTTCACACGCACCCCCTGGTGGTCAGTACACATTATAGCAAACGGATGTTCGGTTGTTTGGTTGTCCCACTGTTAGGTCTATTTGCATATTAGGGTTTTATATATAGAGATGTGTGTATAAACACAGGTATGTGTATTATATACTTTTACATACATATATGTACATAGTATATAATTATATTTGAATATAAATTATATTCTAATTTCAGTTTAAAATTTTATTATAACATTACATTTTGAACTTTATGCATGGACTACCTTTGAAGCAGTGTAAAGAGGGAAACAGAAAGCCCTGAGTTTCATGATTTTGTGCTTTCCTTAGGGAACTGGATGCTGGTCTGGCGGAATCTGTGTCTACACTAATCTGGGCAGCTCCTCGACTCCAGTCAGAGGTGCCTGAGCTGGAAATAGTGAGTTGGATGAGTTTTAATAAGTGCCATGATTGTGAGAGTATCATTAGTGTCCCTCATTCAGACTTGGGGAATCCTACCTTCTCTTAAAGAATAACCCCCTCCAAAAGTGTTTTCTTCTGTTAGTCTTTAAGTGAAAAATAAATACTGTTTTTAATGATATGTAAGGGGGAAAACCTTGCCTAAAAAAATAAAACTTGAAATTGAGTGCAAAGAATTTTCAATAACCACCAGAGACTTGCCCTGATGACATTGACCAGTGCCCTGCCTTGGTCTAGCACCCTTGCTCACCTGCTCCACCATCCCTCACAACTGGGAGGAAAGGATGTCACAATTTATAAGGTGTTTAGAATTAGAGGTTAATCAGATTATTTGAAACAAAGCAAAGTGCTTATGTTCCTTTATTATTATTTTTTTTTAATCCTCCCCTGAGGATATTTTTTTCATTGATTTTCACAGAGAGGGAAAGACAGAAAGAAATGCATCAATTTGCCGAAACTGGTTTGGCTCAGTGGATAGAGTGTCAGCCTGCAGACTTAAAGGTCCCAGGTTCGATTCCAGTCAAGGGCATGTATCTTGGTTGTGGGCACATCCCCAGTAGGGGGCGTGCAAGAGGCAGCTGATCAATGTTTCTCTCTCATCAATGTTTCTCTCTATCCCTCTCCTTTCCTCTGTGTAAAAAATCAATAAAATATATTTAAAAAGAAAAGAAAAGAAATGCATCAATTGGTTGCCTCCTGCACCCATAACAGAGTTACATCCCTTGACCAGAATCAAACCCAGGACCCTTTGGTACGCAGACTGACACTCTATCCAAACTGGCCAGGATGCAAAGTGCTTATTTTGTTCTTGCTGTTGGATGCTAAAAGAACAAAATTCCAGTGAGGCAACATGAAAAGTTTTTGCTCTTGTGGTTGTTCTTTATCAAAAGCAAATCTGCCATAACTTGACACATTGTGCCTTTCTTTCTTTTTTGGTGATGGTTTGCTGCAGGTATCTAATCAGCTGTGTGCAAAGTACAGCCAAGAGTATGGTCAACTGTGTCGAACCGCTGAGATTGGAACTGTCAGCTCTCGGGTAGTACCACTTGCAGAGACACATTTTTCTAAACCAAGAAGTCAGGGAAAAGCTGAGCAAACTCAGGACTCAGAAAGTGAAAGGTGTATAGAAGTAATTTTTGCATTGGAGGCAGAAGAACCTGGATAAACATCTTTGGTTTCGGGCCCCCCATTTTTTTTTGGGGGGGGGAGGGGACTCAGATCTTTTAAAGGGGGTCAAATACATGGTGACAGATAGAAACTAGATTTTTGATGGTCAGCACCCTATACAGATATTGATTTATAATGTTCTACGCATGAAACTTATATAATGTTAGTAACCAATGTTACCTCAACTAAGAAAAATTAGAGTAGCCCTGGCCAGTTTTCTCAGTGGTTAAGCGTGTCGACCTGTGAAGTGAAGTATCTAGGGTTCAATTCCCGGTTAAAGGGCACGTACCTCGGTTGCACGCTCAATCCCCATGGACCATGCGGCAGGCAAATAATCGATTGTGTCTCTCTCACTTCAATGTTTCTCGCTCTCTTCCCTCCTTCCCCTTTTCTTCCACTCTCTCTAAAAATCAATGGGAAAAATATCCTCACTCCTTGGGTAAGGATGAAAAACAAAACAAAAACTAGAGTCAATAAAACTGAGATGATTCTTTATTTTTTAAATATATTTTTATTGATTTCAGAGAAGAAAGGAGAAGGGGAGAGATAGAAACATCAATGATGAGAGAAAATCATTGATCGGCTGCCTCCTACACGCTCCCTACAGGGGATCAAGCCCTGAAACCTGGGCATGTGCCCTGACCAGGAATTGAACCCGTGACTTTCTGGTTCATAGGTTGATGCTCAACCACTGAGTCATACCACCTGGGCTGATTCTTTATTAAGAAAACATTCATTTTCCTAAATGTAACTGGCCTAGTAATACAAAAGAAGTTATTGAAACTTTGAAGTTTCAAATTCTGAACATCTTACATAATTCAGGACTGGCATTCAGTTGGACACAGGAATCTGGATGAAGTAGTTGTTTCAGGTTGTTGGACATTCTTATCACTCAGGGTATCCATTCTGATTCCTTAATATCTTGCTGTACTGGTTGTTGTTTATGGTGAATATTACCTCTGACATAATTCAAATACTTGTCATAAAACCAGAATTCTTGATTTACAACATATTTGTCTATTTTTTTTTCTCTTATTCTACTTGGTTTGAGGTTCCTTCACCTCAGGAAAGGGCTGTCTTATAAGGAGGGCCCCTCCTTGTTGTTGCTAAATTACATACCTTAAAAAAAAATCCTCACCCAAGAATATGTTTTTCAATGATTATAGAAGGAGGAAGGGAGAGGGAGAGAGATGTGAAAGAGAAACATAGACCAGTTGCTTCTTGTATGTGCTCCGATGGGGGATCAAACCCACAACCTGGGTACATGCCTTGACCGGGAATCAAACCCTAGACCCGACCCTTCTTTACATGGGAAGATTCTCTAGCCAACTGAGCCACATCAGCCAGGGTGCTAAGTTTTATTTCTTTTTTAAATCATACATCTTAAATAACAGTAACTAGAAAGATAAAGAGCAATGATGCAGAGGTGAAAGATCACCTAAACTTTTTGTGTTTCTTATTTGTGTGACCAACTCTAGTCATATTCTTTATTTTGCAGCTCATGTGTAAATTAAATGTGAACAGTCTACCCCAGGTTTTAGTGGAACAGTATCTGGTAGAAATTGCGAAGAATTTTAATGTGCCATATAAATCCAAGGCAACCATTACGGTGAGTACTTTCAAGAAGGGAGAGTTGATTTAAAGCTGAGGTTTTTATTGTGCACTGGAAGATTTCTTTTCTGTTTATGAATGTGGGTCTCAGGGCAGCTGTGAGGATTGTAAATCAGGTGAAATTTGTACCTTTTCTCCGCCCACATACTTTTCCTAACAGGGTTTGACTTCTGATAACCGTCAGAAGACCCTTCTAAGTTGTTAACAATAGAATGGAAAGCAAAGATGAAGGTACCTGAGTGCTGTCCTGGCTGGTTTGGCTCGGTGGATGGAGCCTCTGCCTGTGAACCAGGGAGTCCCAGGTTCGATTTCAGTTGGGGGCACGTGCCTCGGTTGCGGGCTCAGTCCAACATGCGGGAGGCAGCTGATTGGTGATTCCCTCTCATCCTCTCTCTTCCTCCTCCTTCCTCTCTGGGGTCAATGGGAATATATATATAGTCCCTGAGTGCTATACCCGAAGTATGCAAAATATTTAAAGTTTTTAAGATCTCAACTTCGTACTGGGGATAGGTCACATTTTAACAAAGAGATCTTACTTTAAAAAATACGTTTTTATTGATTTTAGAGATAGGAAGGGAGAGGGAGAGAGAGAGAAACATCGAAATCGGTTGCCTCCAGCACACACACTCCACCTGGGGATCAAAGCCACAGCCTGAATATGTGCTGTGATGGGGAATTAAACCGGTGACCTTTGGTGCATGGGATGACACCCATGCAACTGAGTCACACTAGCCAGGGCAAGAGATCTTTATTACAGATCTGGAATAATGACTACAAAATCCAAACGCACAGGGTACAATCATTTAGTCTTGGTTAAGAGTATGAGTTCCCCGCCCTAACTGGTTTGGCTCAGTGAATGGAGCGTTGGCCTGGGACTGAAGGGTCACAGGTTCGATTCTGGTCAAGGGCATGTACCTTGGTTGCGGGGACATCCCACGTGGGAGGTGTGCAGGAGGCAGCTGTTCGATATTTTTCTCTCATTAATATTTCTAACTCTCTATCCTTCTCCCTTCCTCTCTGTAAAAAATCAACAAAATATATTTAAAAAAGTATGAGTTCCCCATTGTCCTTTCCCATTCCCCAAAGAGACATATATAATACTTTCAATAATAAAGATTTTTTTAAAAAGAGTATGAGTTCAGGAATGAAATGACCCATGTTCAGATCTTAGCTCCACCATTTATTAATTGTGAGACTTCAGACAAGTCACTTACCTGCTCAAAGACTCAGATCTCTGGACTGTAAGAAGAGAGATCATCATAGTTAGTCATTATTAACAGATCTCATAAACTTGTTAAAATGATTAAATGAGCTAATACGTACAAGGGATTTAAATGCAATGCCTGGTCCATTATCATTATTATCACAGGTGGATTAAACTTCCACAAGGTGGTCATGGGCTGCTTTGAGGCCAGAAGGATTTCTCCCTAAGACCTCTCAAATCACCTCATCTGGGAAGTGACTTATGTTAGCAATTGATAAAAGTGTCTGTGGTAACTTTATAAGGGAGAGCCTTGTCCTCAGGCGCCACACTTGTGCTTAGTGCAGGCTTGAAGCCACAAGGGAAGTCTGTTCCGTCCTCTGTGTTTCCACTGTGCTGCTTTCCAATTGATGAGCGGCATGCATCTTGCTGGGTTGTGGTTAAAGGGCACACTTGTCTTTTCGGATGCTTTGCTCTTGATGGTTTCCTGATGGGGACTCTTTTACCCATTTCCCCCTCTGCCCCTTTCAAAGAGTTATATGGTTTTTTGAAAAAAAAAATAGACTCATTGTAAAAATATAGATAATACCAAAAGGGACTGTGAAGAAGTGAAAGCTACATGAAATACTACTAGAGATGTGCCCAGGGGCTCAGCATTGGACCTCTTCTCTCTCTTCCCTACTCTCTGGGTGATTTTATCTGACATCCTGGTTTTCAAAACCATCTTATTGGTGAGGACTTCTACTCATACTAGAGGCCTGATGCATGAAGATTTGTGCAAGAATGGGCTTCCTTCCCCTGGCTGCCAGCTGCCTTTCTGCCTTCTCACGCTGCCCAGAGGTCCAGAGTGGCTGGGAAGTGAGGAATGCCTGCATAGTCACCATGGTGACTATTCAAGCGTCCCGCCCACCTCTGGCTGCTGGGAGCCCACATATGCAAATTAATCCACCATCTTTGTTGGGTTAATTTGCACACTCACCCCTGATTGGCTGATGGGTGTTGTGAAGGTATGGTTAATTTGCATCTTACTCTTTTATTAGTGTAGATATCACTCGCTAAGGCCTCTAGGCTGGTATGAACTCCATCCTCATATATCCACCCACTTTCTTCTTCTTCCTTTTTTTTTAAAAATATATTTTATTGATTTTTTACAGAGAGGAAGGGAGAGAGATAGAGAGTTAGAAACATCGATGAGAGAGAGACATCTCATCGATACCTCCTACTGGGGATGTGCCCGCAACCAAGATACATGGCCTTGACCGAAATCGAACCTGGGAACTTTCAGTCTGCAGGCCGATGCTCTATCCACTGAGCCAAACCAGTTTGGGCTCCACCCACTTTCTTGATATACATACCTTTACTCAAATATTTAGAGGCATCTCAAACTTAACATGTGCTCTTACCCCTTCCAAAGAACCCATTCATTCTACAGTGCATGGGGATTCTATGCTAGGGCAAAAAAATCTTGATATCTCCTGACTCCTGCCTTTCTCTCAACTGCTAGCCCCCAACCAGTCATCAGCAAGTCCTGGTTATCCTACCTTCTAAATACAGACAGCATCCTGCCCCTTCTCACCACCTCCACTGACAGAGTCCTGGGCTAACCTGCACTAACCTCTTCCCTGGAGGATTGCAGGAGCCTCTTCACTGGTTTTCCTGCTTCTCTACTCCTCTTCCTCATTAACTGATGTTCAATACAGCCTTCGGAGATCTGGTTAGTACCCAAGTCAGAGTATGACACACCTCTGCTTTTAAATCCCCCCGTGGCTTTTTATTTCACTTAGAATAATGGACAATGGCTTCCCTAGGACAGAAGAGGCTGCCCACACCCACTCTCAATGTGAGGTCCTTATTAGCTACCGTCTCTAAAATGTCCACCTTTTCCCTCTTCCCTGCTTTCTATGTTTTCTCTATCACTCCTGTTTTTATCTAACACACTTAGTGATCTTTTTTTATCATCTGTCTCTCCCACTGGGATATCATCAGCTGCAGGAGGGCAGTTGTGTTCATCGTGGCATCCCCAGTACTCTGCCTGGTTTCTAAGATTTCACCCCTGATAAGATTTTCTACACTTTCTTATAGACATCAGTAAGCATACTTATGCTTAGCTCTGCATCACTGGTGTACCACAGTGTCTGACCTCATAGGTACTCAAAACGTAGTCACGGAAACAGAGGGAAAGAAGGGTGTGGGCCAGAAAGCCGGAGGCTGCTGTTAATTGCCCCTGACTTCCACTAGACTCTACTGCATGAGGGCAGGAACCATGTCTCTTTGCTCACTGTTTCTTCCCCAGTGTTTTCCGAGAGTTTGGCCTGTAGTAGGTGTGCAGGAAACAAACGTATAATAAATGGAGGCCCCAATATTATTCTCACCCTCTTGCTTCAGGCTGAAGCCCCGGCAGACCTGGTTAGTGTTGGATCTCCCGAGGAGGTCAAGGAAGGGGCCCCTGACAGCGGAGGGGGAACTGCAGGACGTGGCGATCCAGTTCGGGCATCGCCAACATCTGCACCAGAGCCTTTACCTGTGCCGCCCCAGGCCCTTGTTTCTCCTCCCTTCCTCCTGGGAGACAGGTCAGTACGGATAAGGAAGTTGAATTTGAAATGAGAGTGTGTGCCGCGAGAGTGTATTTCTAAATGGGCCTTTGGAGTGGTAAAACGATCTTTGTGAGGTTCTTAAGGCAATTATTTAGCTTATCATGAATGTGTTTTTGGGCTGAATTCATGAGAAAACAGGACCGCCTGCAGCCTTTCATCAACCTCTGGACAATTCCACGGTGTAGGATGCAAAGAGCATTTGTACGAGCTCGACGAACGTGAAAGTCTTTAGTGTACAGTGATTTAGACTCAAGTTTCAGATTAGATGCATTCAATTTATATGCAGTGAAAACCGTTTACTCTCATGCTGAAAATAGGATACAAATCTCATAACTGTGTGTATATACAGATTTAGGAAAGTCGAATAAGCAAAAAGTAAAGAGCCACAGGCATTAATTTTCTTCCCTCGTTGTTCCTTCAGGGCGAAGTAAAAAGAAATTGTTTTATTATTTCATGTCTGGCGGCATGGAGCTGTTTTTGAGATTTTATATTTTAGGCATAATTTACCTCCTTGTTGAAATTGCAGGCAGTCCTTGGGTTATGTCAGACTCGGTGTACATTGTTTTGTGGTTATGTCACCATCTCCCATTTATTTATTAAAATAAAAAGAGTTCCGTCATTTCGATGTATGCACATATGTGGTTTATGTTTTTTATTATTTATTTACCAGAAGTAAAGGTCAGGAATTATTATCTTTTAGATTTTTTTACTGTTTCACTTCATGACTGCTGTGTCTGTGATCCATGTGAGTGACGTAGGTGCTTATGTAGGTGGGTTTGCGCCCTAAGAGTGGATCTCCGACGGAACGAAGGACCGCCTGTATTTGTCTGAATTAACTAACACCTTGTGCATTGCTCAGGTCTACTTTTGGAGTGCATGTCCTCTGATTGTGTGTGTGTGTGTGTGTGTGTGTGTGTGTGTGTTAAACCTCACCCAAGGATATTTTTTCCTTTGATTTTTAGAAAGAGAAGGAGGGAAGAAAGGAGGGATGAAGGGAGGGAAGGATGAAGGGAGGGAGGAAGGAAGAGGGAGAGAGAGAGAGGGAGAGAGAAACATTCATGTTAGAAAGACACATGGATTGGTTGCCTCTTACATGAGCCTCAACCGGGGATCGAAACTGCAACCTTCGGTTTGTGGGTCTAACCACTAAGCAACACCACCCAGGGCACAAGTGCTCTGATTTAAGAATAAAACAAAGAATCATGACATTGCAAAAGTGAAGGGAATCAGGTTTGCTAAAGTAATTTGGTGATAGGAATGTATTAGCCTCAGAAGCTACTGAGGTGGTTCATTCTATCTTAGGTCAGTGTAACTACCAGTTCCTGCTAATAATGATTCTAGACATTGTACTAATGTATTTATTTATTTTTTGGCATTGTGTGGTAATAGGACAGTATCACCAAAGTTGGGGATTGGGAAAATTAGCCTAAAATAATAAGTGCATGTATTATATTATCTTATTACCAATAAAACACAGCTCTGTTCTTTTTAGCTGTATTTTTAAGAATAACATTTCTGTTAATAAAAGAATAAAATGAAGAAAACTTTATAGAAAATTTAAACATGTTCATAATTAGAGAGAATAATATACTGAACTTTCGTGTACTCATCACTCATTTTCCACAGTTATCAACATTCTGCTCTGCTGCTCTTATTTCATCTACTTATTTCTCTCTAAGAGAGAAGGAATTTAAAGCAAATCTTAGGCACTACATAATTTTACCTGTAAACACTTTAATATGTATTTCTAACATGAACCCTTTGTTTGTTATAATATAAAACAATGTCATTATGAGAGCTAACACAATGAAAAACAATTCCTTAATATCATATAATACTCAACCCATATTAAATTCCTCTGATTGTCTCAAAAATGCATTTTTACAGTTATTTTGTTGAAATCAAGATCCAAAAAGATCCACACATTATGTTCAGTTGATATGTCTCTTTAAGTTTTTAACCTCTAATACTTCCGTTTTCCCACTTCTCTCTTTTTGTGTGTGCTATTTATTTTTTGGAGAAAGAATCCTCTGATTTTATTAAACTGAATCATTCTTCACAAGCAGCATCTCTAGACTGGAAGATAAAAGACTTCCCCGTTCTTGTATGAGGCCACCGGTGACAGAAGGAAAAACTATAGTCACGCCTAAGGCTGATTTCCAGAAGGCATCAGAACACTTTGCCTCAAACAAGAAGGCAGCGTGATTGTGAAAAAGTTCATTTAAGTTAGTTTTAAGAAATATTTATTGAAGTCTAACAATGAACAGAGTATGTGTTTGGAACTCAAGTCAGTTGCTGCCCAGTGATCTTTCTTTTCTTTCAGAAATGATTCCTCGAAGAATGATTTGTGTCCTGTATTGGTTCCTGGTAAGTATAGGGAATCCTGGGAGTAGTTGGAATTGCTTGATATTCATGGAAGCTGTTTCAGTTATTATAAGACTATTCATTTCTCCATTGGCGAGAGTTTATTAGTGATTTACCCAGAGTACAGAATGTTCCCTTATAGTAGTTAACAATTTTCAAAGTGGATATGGATCTCAAACAGATCTTTAATACAGATAAAGTTTTAAAACCACTACTGTACTAGATCATCTTATTACATGTTTTGAAAAATTGTGCTTTAAAAAAAAACACAAATTCCCAGTAGCTCTTGAAGAAGATTTCCAACACAGTGTAACCATTGCTACCATTTCCATGTTGGGGGAATTGTCTAGTTTTTCCAGCCTATTATATACTGTTCTTTCAAAAGCAATAATAGCTTATTGTCTTTGAGGCTGAGATTTCATTCTAGGGGGCACATTGTTTTGACTTTTAATTACTTTTTTTTTAAATGAACAGGTCCGGGATTCAACCCTCAAACTTCTCCAAAACCAGCATCAAGAACCAAGATTGGTTTTGATAACTTTATGCTGCCTGATGTAAAACCTCAAGCAAGTCTTTCCATTGACCCTTACGATTCTGAGGACATTGATTTTGAAGATCTTGACCGGAGACTTGAAATGCTGAAGAAAACCACATAATTCCTTAATCCTGGATTGAGTACTTGCCCCTCGGATTAGAACCCTTGGACACACATTTTACTATGACCATCAATGTGTGGGTCTGAAGTTTTCTCATTTCCAGTTTCTTAGAAACCATGCCTTAAATTCTATAGTTCTCTGCTGTAATAATGTGTGTCTATGTCTCTGTGTGCATATACATATAACCATATAATTATTCCTGTTCCTTAAAATTCTAAACTTCTATGCAATTCTAAGATTCTATAATTCTGTTTCTTAAAATTCTGTAATTCTTAGATGAAGATTACTGACCTATAGAATGTTATTAATTATAGCCAATAAACTTTCATTTTCTCTGAGATTCTTATTTCTCTCATAATTGTTTTTTTTTCCCCCAGGGGGGCAGAAGGCTGTATATTTAAATCTCATCCCTGTACTTACTAGCTATAAACAAGACTTTTGGTAAATGATTCCTTCTCTTGTCAGATGTGCATGAGAAAGCTAAGGAACTAGAGGAATGCGTGTCTTTTAAAAAACAAGTGTCCTAAGGAATGTGCAAACACTAAGAGTGAATAAGAAAAGGGTTTTCTGGAAATTAGTGGAATCCTGCATGCCTGGGTTAAAATTTTGAATCTGCCACTTGCTAGTTGTAAGCTTTCTTTTCCTCATCTATAAAACGGGGGAAATAATGACGATTAGAAGAAATAATGTATGTAAAGCTTTTTAGCACGTGGTAGGTTCTCAATAAACATTAATTTTCTTTCTACCTTCTATTACCTGCTAAGTTCTATTGGACTATATGTTAATGATTCTGTGAGACTGGGTACAGGAGAAGCTGAGAAAACAAGATGGCAAATTAATTATATTTTTGTTTGTTTCTTGTGTAACTGGTATTTTTTGTTGTTGCTGTTCATTTGTTTTTCTTTTCAAGAGACTGTTTTTTTAAGAGAAGTTTTAGGTTCTTAGAACAATGCCCAAATTGCTCTTTTTTAAGGAGGCCTTCGGAGGTGGCTGGCTGCTTCAGGAAGAAGCTGAACATCTCTTTCCCAGCCACTGGCTGCCAGAAACTCATGGAAGCGGATGATGAGCGCAAACTTCGTACCTTTTATGAGAAGCGGATGGCCACAGAAGTCGCTGCTGCCCGGCTGGAGCGGCTTGATAGTTGAGTGTTGACCTATGAACCAGGAGGTCACGGTTGGATTCTGGGTCAGGGTGCATGCCAGTGTGGGGTGTGCAGGAGGCAGCCGATCCACGATTCTCTCTCATCATTGATGTTTCCGTCTCTCTCTCCCCCTCTTCTTTCCTCTCTGAAATCAATAAAAAAAAAAAAATTAAAATAAAAAAAAAGAAAAGAAAAAAGAAAGCAGTTGCTGCTGATGCTCTGGGTGAAGAAGGAAAGGGTTCTGGGATTCAAAGCCGTGGTGGGATGACGCACCAGGTTTCCCCAGGAAGCGGGGTGTCCTGACCCACGGCTGTGTCTGCCTGCTGCTAAGGGGTGTTCCTGAGATAGACCCAGGAGGACTGGAGAGAGAAAGTGCAAATCTCTTCAGGGCTACATTGCAGATGCCAAGCTCAGTGTTCTCAACTTGGTCATTGTAAAAAAAAAAAAAGTAGGGGGATGTTGGGGGACAAAGATGTTCCTGGTCTCATGTCATCTGGGGCCCAAAAGAGCTAGCAGAATCCGGAAACTTTTCAATCTCTCTAAAGAAGACGATGTCTGCCGATATGTTGAGAAAAAGCCCCAAAACAAAAAAAGGCCAGGCCCTGGCCAATGTGGCTCAGTTGGTGGAACATGGACCCATGCACGGAGAGGTGGAAGGTTTGATTCTGGTCAGGACACATGCCTGGGTTGTGGGCTCAATCCCAAGTAGGGGGCGTGCAGGAGGCAGCCAATCAATGGTTCTCTCTCATGGATGTTTCTCTCTGTCCCTCTCCCTTTCTTCTCTTCCTAAAAAAAAAAAAAACTCAATAAAAAACATAGTAAGAAAGAAGAAGGTGCGAAAGCTCAGACCAAAGCACCCGAGATTCAGTGCCTTGTGACTCCCAATGTCCTGCAACCCAAATGCCAGCTGCTGCTCTGCAGAAACCACAGGCTGAGAAAAGAAGGAAGAGGCCGCAGGTGCACTGAAGGAGGCCAAGAAAGGTTTGCCACGCGTCCTCTCCGAGAGCTTCTACCTCAGTCCGGTTCCAGGCAAAAATGAGGTTTTCCCAAGGGGAACAAATACATAAGAACAAACACCAAATCTAAAAAAAAAAAAAAAAAAGACGGAACCTGTTTGGCTACATGGATAGAGCATCAGCCTGCAGACTCAAGGGTCCCAGGTTCGATTCTGGTCAAGGCGCATGTACGTTGGGGTTGTGCAGGAGGCACCTGATTAATGTTTCTCTCTCATCGATGTTTCTAGCTCTTTCTCCCTTACTCTCTGTAAAAAAAAATCAATAAAATACTTTAAAAAAAAAAGAAAAGAAAAAGGAGAAAAACGATAAATCCATTTTTAAACACGATGACTGATTTGGCAGCATCTTCATTTCAGGACCCTCTGTTATGTGCCCAGCAGAGTTTACATGGCCCCTTTGGCATGCGAAAGGAGTGACTCCTGTATACATTTTCTCTCTCTTAAAACATCAGTTTTGTCTTGAATGTTTCATTTTAGGATTTTCCTCTCTTATAAGAAACAAGGTGCTTCAAAGAGTTTGGGGTCTGAGGAAGTATCTTTGGAATCCAAGGCCAGGGACTGACCCGCACCGCAAGCCGGCTGCCTCTGTTAGAGAGTAAACACCTCACCCCCGCACCTGTTGGAATCCTAGATCATCCTCGGGCCTGGATGAGGGGCTTGGCGGAGAAGCAGGGTGTGGTTCTCTGAATTGGGTGCCAGGAATCGGCTGCCCCAGTTAGTAACAGGTCCTGACACTTTTTGGATTTTCCAGGCTAATTTTATAAAGTTGTTTTTAAATATATATATATATATTTTATTGATTTTTTTACAGAGAGGAAGGGAGAGAGATAGAGAGTTAGAAACATTGATGAGAGAGAAACATGGATCAGCTGCCTCCTGCACACCCCCTACTGGGGATGTGCCTGCAACCAAAGCACATGCCCTTAGCCAGAATCGAACCTGGGACCTTTCAGTCCGTAGGCTGATGCTCTATCCACTGAGCCAAAACGGTTTCGGCCCCAGGCTAATTTTAAAGCAACTAGCAGGACTGACTGATTTTAAAGAAACAAGGAGGGGGCTCTGCACCTAAAGGAAAACAAAACCAGCCCTGGCCGGGTAGCTCAGTTGTTTAGAGTGTTTTCCCCGACACCCCAAGGTTAAGATACCCCAAGGTTAAGGGTTCCATCCCCTGTCGGGGCACATACAAGAATGAACCAAGGAAGGTGTAAGTAAGTGGAACAATAAATCGATGTTTCTCTCTCTCCCTTCCTCTCTTTCTCTTTAAAATCAACCAACAAGAACTTTTAAAGAGGAGAACAGAAGCAATTTCTGATCCTGTCAGGATCATACAGCCTCATTTTCAAACAAAGTCTACTCCACATGCAAATATAACATGAATATGATGCAAAACATCTCAGGCCGGCTGCTTCTTTTCAAATATCTCTACAGCAAAGAAAGTGACTGGCTGAGCCTGCTATGCCCTGGGCTTTGGCCTTGACTCTGAAGGAACATGTAGTAGATTTCCTAATGTTCTTGGTAGGAGGTCAAAGAGCGTAAGGCATTTTAATTTTTACTTCACTTCTGGCTTTTGTCATAACCGAAGGATTAAGGCCTCAACCCTTTCCTCAGGCCAGGATAGACTGCGATTAGGCAGCAGGCTAAAAATAACTGTAAAAATCCCATTTGCAAGAGCATTACATACACAACAGAGGGACTCATTTCGCTCTGACTTTCCGGCTTATTTAGAGATTCGGGTGATTCAGACCATAACAAAACAGGCCAGTGGAACTGCCTCTTGGACTTATGCCCCTGTATTTCCTACAGGGATGTGTCGCCTCTTCACTCTCCTTTCTTGGCTGAGGTTTCTGGCACATGGAGAGTGGGAGGAGTTCCCAGAGAAAGACGTTACCATATTTCTGCAGGGAGGGCTTTCCTCATCAGCTGTAAAGGTCAAATGGCTTCCGTTGAAGATGCTGAACCTCTGAAGAGAGAGGGTTTTCTCTCCCTCCTTCACCCCCTTCAGTACCGCATATTCCAACTGCCTGTCCTGTCTCTCAAAAGCCCTCTTTCACTGCTCTGGCTCCTGGTGATTGATCTCTCACCTTCCTGCTTTTGTTTGGAACTAGGATTTATATACTGAGTAATAATATCATTGACTTTTCTTTGTTTTGTATTTGAGGATTTTTTTTAAAAATCTAGCTTTCTTCAATGAGATCATTATTATCTGGAGAGTAGGACAGTCTCTTTTGAAAATGTCTATTACAGGTTCTGTACGCCCAGAACAGTGTGGTGTAGTGGAAAGGGTCAGGCAGCACGTTTGCTGAATGATGACTATGTAGGCCAAAAGGTGTATTTAGAATCGAAAGGTCTAGATTGGAGTCTGGTCTCTGCTGTGTGTAGGTGTGACAAATCATTTAATTCCTCTGAGCTTCTGTTTCCTCATGTCTAAAGTGGGGGCGATAATATTTATCCTAAAGAGAGCTAGTATTTATTGAGCCTTTTACTATGTGCCAACTTCTGTCCTGAGTATCAATCAGCTCCTTTAATTATGACACCAGCCTTAGATGCCAATGCTACTATTAACTCCATTCTACAGATGGGTAAACTGAGGCTCAGAAGTGCTCAGATATATGAAGTAACTTGCTGAAGGTCACACGATAAAGAGAAGAGCAGTTTTAAGGCCTAAAAAACCTTGCACCAGAAACCAACACTTTTAATTACTATGCTATAGGACTAGTCAGAAATAAATATTGGCTAGCTGAGGAAGTAAGCCCAGAGGTGGCAAGCACCTTTCTCAGGGCACCAAGTGAGTTACACCCAGCCAGGCCTGGCATTCATGTGGTCTGACTCCTTGCCAAAAACTAAAGTTTTGTTTTTGTTGTTTGTTATTATTTGTTAAAGTGTCATGTGCAGGTTATCAATAATAAACAAAACCATCAAAATAATGATGTTTTTCTCCTAGGCATTATCTCTTCCTGGAAATTTGTTTCATTCTTTCAGGCTGTTGTTTCTTATTTAGTTTTGCTTGTTTAAAAAAATTTTTTTAAGCTGTTTTTTAAAAAACAAAAAACTTCTTAAGCATTGAGATCCATAAAACTGCATGATCTTACAAGGACTTTCCCTCCAAAATGTAAAGTCTTATTTTTTCAAATGAAAACACAGTATGTTCCTTGCAAAAACAAAACATAATAAAGTAAAAATCCTCTAAATTCTACTATCCAAAGATAACCATTTTTATATTTTAGTTTTATTTTTCCTATGTGTATACAGTAGTAGACACTTTTTTATAGGCTCATTTATTCCATTTTGTAATATGTTTTAAAAAATCTGTATTTGTCAGTTCATGATAAAGTTAGAGCTATAGCTTCATTTTTATTGGCTGCATAGTATTCCATTTCATTGATGTACTGTCATTTATTTGAAATTTATCTGAAATTAGGGATTATGTTTGAGTAGGTGGGGAGTGAATCTTCCAAAATTTCAACTGCTAACCTCAGAAACTAAAGATTCCACGGTAATGATGACTGTGCTATATATTTGGTCAATTGCTTTCAGTTTCAGTTGCATTAAAGAAGGAATGGTTATGAGTGGAAAATAGTTGGGAATAAAAATGTTATGTTGTTGCCCTAAATGGTTAGGCAATTACTATGCTATTTTATATAAGGGATTTTAACATCCTTGGGTTTTGGTATCCGTGGGAGTCCTGGAACCAATCCCCCACAGATACAAGGGCTGACGGGTAGTAGTGTAAAATGAGAAGACCATAATTATGTCTTGACATGGGTTCCTCTGAGGTATAGCTATGCATGAACACATGTTAAAATACTACAGTTTGAGACTCCCTTAAAGTAAGGAGTTTGCAGGTTGCAAAGCAGTTAAAGTATTCCATTTGAAAGGTCACAAAAATTTGCTTAGAGGTCAAATTTAAATGTTTACAACAAAGGTTGGTTGAATCCTCCTATGAGGAACTGAGAGATATTGACTGACAGCTGTACAACTGTACATACTCACTAGCTTTGTGATCCAGAGTTGCACTGTATTTAGTGCATGGAGTGGGTATGAGGCAACTGAATTCCATAAGCATTTGTTCCTCAAACCATTGCCCTTTGTTGATTCTACCCTGCCTGTGAGTGTGGGTGGGTGTGTAGCTTGAAAAAAAATTTTTTTTAAATTGATTTTTAGAGAGGACAGGAGAGGGAGAGAGAGAAACATGGATCGGCTGCCTCCTGCATGCTCCTTACCCAGGAATATCGCCCTGACTGGAAATCGAACCAGCAACCTTTTGGTCCACAGGATGACACCCAACCACAGCAGCCAAAGCAGGTACCCTTTTCTAATTTGCAAGGTGGCATGGGTATACAGAACCCCATGGGGGAGGGGAGAGGGAGAGTCTTTCAGCATGTCAGTTTCTCTGAGCCTCAGACTTAATTGTAAAGCTAAGTTATATATGCCTATCTAGCCTGACTCAGACTGTTGGGAGGTCAAGTTATATTACACATATGAAAACACTTTTATAAGCAGTGTGTGATATCAATACTTAATAATAAAAATAATTACTATTATTATGTCCTTGGCCTTTTCCCCCCCCAGCCACTTGGCATGCCCCAGTTAAGTGCAAGAACAAAATTGTACAGGTGGGCCCCACTCAGTTCAATTTTTGTAAAATCTTTTGACATTCCCGAATGAGCGTGGCTAAGGAAAAAGGTGCAAACTCCTGGCTGTGACAGGTTCTAAACTCCAGATCTGTGTGGTTAGTTTAGTTCTCTCTGGCATCTAACCAGGCAGTACTGCACTTTATTTACTTTGGCGGGCACTTTATTGGCAATAGACCTGAAGGATTTTAGCGTAGGTAGGTCACCTTTCCTTTAAATGGGCCAAGCTATCATGGTTGTCTTTACGTTCACACGGAAAAAATATTCGTTATCAGGTGTAAGTAATTATTTATCAAGCCGGTAACTGTCTGGTTCGACTGTCTTTGGCTCAGGTCGTGAGTTCATTGCAGTCAGTCAGAGAGCCCACTCTGGAAGGATTTTAGCTTTTTTTTTTATCTATATGAGTCCATTGAGGCCCTAAGAGTTTATAAACAACTCGTCCAGTGCATGCAGGTTGCGATGGTAACTGGCCTTCCTCTACTTTTTCTAAGTAAAATACGTTGCAAGGAGACCATTAAAAAACCCCAGAATCCAAACCACCTGGAGCATGTTCCTGGCTGGTACCTAAAGAGAAAGCTAAGCCTCCAAAGGTGACGGGAGAGAGTTCGGGATTCTCGCGCCTTAGGACCGCTTAGCCCAGCTCCGAGCTCCGGGTCCCCCCCCCGCACCTGCTTCGCTTCTCCCACTTCCTCGGCTCCCTTGCCGGCCCCGCCCCCTCCAGGTGGCCGTGTCGCTCCCGGGTAGCTCCGCCCCGCCCCACCCAAGCGGAACCAATGTCCGTGGGCTCCAGGGTCAGCCGGATCTTTCTCGCTCACACTCTTCGCAGCGGTGACTCGGCAGCGGCGTCTCGCGTCATCAGTGACAGCCCCGACCCCTGGCTACGCTTTGGCGTCGCTCTGCCTAGGAGCCGTCACCTCCTCCTTGGCAAATAGTCCTCGGCAGGGTCCGCGTTTTCTCGGCGGACCGGAGCGGGGAGGCGCGAGGAGCCGCGGTCCGAGGACACGGGGCCGACGAGGAGAGGGAGAGAGGGGCCGGGGTTTCCGCGGTGGCGTGTGGACGGAGTTCCAGACTCCCTTCCTCCTAAGGATCCCTCCGCCTGCAGTCGCGGTGGTGTGGCCGAGGGAGCCGCCATTTTGGATGTTCGGTTCCTGCTGCCACTGCCGCCGCCGCCGCCGCCGCCCCCGGAGCTGCTGGTTTCCTTCGAGGTTTCGGGCCGGTGAGTGTCACTCTCCGCGCCGAGAGCTTTTTGCTCCTTTTGCCCCGCGCCCGCCGGCAGCGCTCGGCCGGAAGCTTCCCCGGGGCTCCGGTCCCGGGCTGTGGCGGCGGGGGGGGGGGGGTGGTTGAGAAGAGGGACAGAGGCTGCTCTGGGCCAGGAGGGGCCCGGAGCCCCGGGGGCTGCTCCCACCTCTCTTGCTGGCCGACGACCCGGAGGCCTCGGACCGGCAGGCTGTGCGCACGACCGCGCTCCGTGCTGTGGAGTTGCCCCGGCCGGTGCCCGCCGCCTCGGACCCCTTTGACTTGAGCGGGCTGCGCGACCCCTTCGTTGAGGGCTCATTCCGGGGAGCCGCGTACCCCCACATTTCTGCATCTTGTACCCGAGTCAGGTCTTCGGTAGAAACTCTCTCCGCGTTTCCAAATATGATGCCGAGGGAGTCGCTGTCTCTGCACCTGCAGTGCCGCCCTCTCAGGAAGCGGACCTCGGCCTCGCCGCCGCCGCCGCCTCATCTTCCGAGCAACTTCTTTCCTAATTTTCCGGGGTGCGTGTGCGTGCGTGTGTGTGTGTGTGTGTGTGTAAACTCACCTTCCAGGGTGTGTAAACTCGCCCTTCTCTCCAACTCCTGCGCCCGCGGACGTCAGTTTCTAGTCCTTCCCGCCGCCTCGGAGAGCGCCGGGGCGGTTGGCTCTGCCTCCCTGTCTGGGTCTGGAGGAGGGCGAGCTGCCGAAACACTCGCTCGCAGTGTGCTTCTGCCGGAGGAAGGTTTATAAAGCTGATTAAATGGCTTTTTTTGGGGTGGGGTGGGAGGAATAGGTAGGGAGGAGGCTGTCAGGGGTTTTTTCTCGTTTGTGGAATCCCTTCTTGGGCTGGGACATTTAGCGTTTTGGGTACTTACGGACACGTAGGTATTTTTCTTGGTGTTAAATGTCCTTGGGCACGAAAAGTCTGCCTGTGAAGAAGAATCTTAATCTGATAAAGGTAGAAAGGAATGTGACTTTTTTTTTTTTTTGTGGCTGCTTGGAAGGATTAGTTAACAGGACGGAGGAGTGAATGAAGGTTTCTTAGTGATCTTAACTTGAAGGTGTTTTTGCTCTGTAATGATCTTTGCTGACTGGTTCTAAAAAAAAAATACTTGGATTTCCCAGGGAAAATAGTTGGATTTTTTCCTCTGCTCCCAGGAAGATTTGTCAGACTCTATACACACGTTAACCTTTCAGTTTAAAACTTATAGGTTCTCCGGGTATCCGTAATCTCACCACTTTAGAAAATGTTTTTTATTTATTTTGAGAGAGAGAGAGAGAGGGGAAGGGAGAGAGATGGAAACATCGGTGTCTGTCTTCCTGCACGCATCCCCGCTGGGGGTCAGGGCTGGTGCCCTGACCGGGAGTCAAACCCACGACCTCCTGGTTCCTGGGCGAGCCTCAGCGGCCCGGGCATCGCCACTTTTATTCTGCACTTAGGTATGTTTGCAGTAGAGCATGCTTGAATGAAAAGCATTTCACAGCAACTCTCGGATGATTTCCTACATTTCAAGTTAGTATGTGTAATTGAATCGCCTCTGTGTCATCTTAGCCTGGGTTTTTACATTTTCAAAAGAGCACTAACTTGTTTGAGTGCTGAAACCAAAATGTATAACTTGAACTGGGTCAAAAATCTTTTTAATTCTTCCGACTCATGTCCAAATGCATTTTTCTTATCGTCAGGTTATCAGGTAGTACATTCCTGTACTGGTCATATGATGTCTCAGTAGAAGACTGAATGTTTTCATTGTAAATAGTGTTCTTACTTGTTTTTAAGGAGACTTCAAAAAGAAAAAAAAATACCTTGGTTACTATTTGTGTATTTACTCTGAAGCTATGGAGTTCTTATTTATTTATTTTTGGCTGAAAGCAGGGGTGGAGAACCTCTGGCCCTTCATTTGGTCTGGCCCATGCCAAGGCAACCACAGGCAGGGCTCGAAATTCAATAAATATAGGAGCTTTTTTTTTTTTATAGCAACATAAATTTATATTAATTAAATTAATTGAATGATGTTATAAATATCCCAGTGGCCCTTGGCAGAAAAAAGGTTCCCCATTTCTTATTTAAAGCAACTGTCAAATACCAAACATTGTGGAATACTCATTTACTAAATATGCCCTTGTAGTTGCTTACTGAAATGTTTCATTTCTGAGTTACAGGTTTAAAACAAGGTATTGGAAGGTATAGGTGTTATTTAACTCAGTTCATTTTGTGGCACACTGGTATTTAAATGTTTTGCATTCAATTGGAGAAAGTGTCTTTTTGTCTTACAAATTATAAGCAAAATAGTGTTTAGTGCACTGTTGATTGATCAGAACAGACAGACTTGTATGTCTGCTTTGTCTAACCGTGTTGGGATTATACTTGAAATTATTATTCAGGAAACCTTAATTCATTTTCTTTTGGGAGAATTATTATTCAGGAAACCTTAATTCATTTTCTTTTGGGAGCAGTTCTTTGGTCTGTTTCATTGACAGCAAGCTCTAGATTTGAGAGTGAAATTATAAACTATAAAAATTGTCAGCAAAATCTTTGGTGACCTTCTATTTTTTAAAGTAGTCTTGAAATCAGTGGTGTACTGAAACAAAACCCCGTGTTTTTGTGATTTATGAAGAATTTTTATACCAATTGAAAAAGTTGAACAAGTATTTTTCAAAAGGTTTTTGTTTGTTAATTCTTACCTGAGGATATTTTTCCATAGATTTTTTTTTTTTTTAGAGAGAGTGGAAGGGAGGTGGAAGATGCAGAGAAAAACAATTGGTTGCCTCCCACACGTTATTCACCCCCCCCCCCCCCCAATTAGGGTGGGGATTGAGCCTGAAACCAAGGTATGTGCCTTTGACTAATGGAATATAAGAGCTTAGATAAATCTACATGTTCTCCTAATTTTATAAACTGACTTGATCCTTCAGTACTCATGCAGATACTCTATTCACTGAGAAAAACTGGCTAGGGCTCAAAAGATTATTTTTAATTAAAAAATTGAATTGAGAAGCTACTTACCAAAACAGATTTTTGAAATGCTTAATTCCTATTTGATGAAGACTTAAAAGTTTTGTGTATACAGAGGGACTTAATTGATATAAAACATTTTAATTATCAGTTTGGGTTTAGTGTCAGAAAAACCTATAACAATAACTTTTCTTCAAACTCTAACAACTTGTTTAGCTGTTTTTGGTGTTTGTGATTCAATTTTTATTTACTTCCTTTCATCCTTTTGTTACTTTATTCAGTTTCTTTCATTCAGGATAATATTTAAAGTAGCAAGCAATTTTAAAATTAGGAGAACATGTAGATTTATCTAAGCTCTTATATTTCTTGGCTTACAGGATTTGAAAATCATCTTTGTCAAACAGTAGCAGAATATTTTCACTTGCCTTTGGCATAGAAAATCTTATTTTTTGTAAAGGCAGTCATTTCTATCTTTAAAATATGTGTAAGATTTTTTTTCTTCACTGAAGGAGTAGCACATCCCACTTAATTTGGTATGAATTCTGGTTACTACAGCAGTCACATTCATGTTTAAAGGGCCCTGAAGTAAGTAAGTAAATACATAAAAAACATACTGGCCAAATTTGAGTCAGCATCAACTAACATTTATGTAAAAGTGCAAGGTTTTTTTATCACAAGGTACTCAGAAGTTTTGTGTGTGTTTTTGTTTTTGGCCCACTTAAACCACTGGAGCGAAAAATTATTAATAAGTTATAAATGTTGTCAGTGAAAAATAGACTTAGAAGGAAACATTCATTTTTTAAAAGGTGGAGAAGATATTTGTGACTTTTGTACTTTATGAATATTTAAAGACATCTTGAAGGCAAGTAGTTTTTACCCCCTTTTATCTGTTGTTACAGAGTGACAGTCACTGTGTAACCTGATACAAAGTTGCTTTGCTCACTCCAGCTTGCTTGTTGTAGCTGACTATATTTTCATTGTACCAACCATTCTAGCTTTTCAGCTTATCCAGCTTTGAGGTTAATATAGTCTTGGGAAGAGTAAATATGAGAAAGACATGAACTTAAATCTTTGGAACTGTAAAATTTTTGCACATCCCTTTTTACAAGCCTTTGGGTTAAAATAAAGACTGCTATAGAATAGATGATGTACAGTATTTGGTTATAAGATCTAACTTGTAAATGACCACACAGTCGTACACCTCAAAATAAAAGAAGTTCCATTAGTGTCTTTACAATTCAGTTTAGTGAAACTATTTACTAAACCTCAGTATTGGAAAATTGTTCCATTTTAAGCTGAAGAAAAGGAAGGGAAGATAATTTTTTATTCCTTTTTAGAAGTCTACACAAAAGATTTGGTTCCCTTCTCATTTTATGAAAATTTTGAAAACATGATACTTTAAAATTATGGTCAAAATATTGGTTTGAGATGAATGCTGAAACTAACTGAAAATAGACACGCTGTGTAGAGTAGTTGAATCTTTGCTGATATTAGTATTTTGTATGGTCATTGAAGGAAAGTATATTGTAGGAGGTAAGAACCTTTTTTTTCTGGAAGTACCCAATACATGTGTTTCATAAATGTGTACTTATCTCTACCAGTTAATGCTTGACCTCCGTGTTTTCTTTAAAAACTTTCCATGATGAAAGCTTAATAAATGTTGATTATTTTAGAAAGTAGAATGAGGAAGTGGCTTACAGTTTGATTTTATTAGCATCTAGTTGTATTATTTTTATTTACATATACTGAAGTTTTTGCTGTTCCTTGAATACTCCATGTTCTTTCATTCTCTTTATACCTGTTCTTCCTATACCTGGAATCTTTCTCCCTCCACCAGTGAACCTGTTCTTCCTTCTCTCTATACCCTCAGGCAAAGAGGTGCAGCCCTTTTTTAGTATTTTTTAGTACTACTTTCCCTATATCTCCAGAAGTTAAGAACCATCTGATTTAGAGTATCCTTAGTACACTTAGTAGCGACTCTGTGGAATAGATTATATGAATGAAAATAATATGAAAAATATTGTTCACATGCTTAGCTATTTGGTAATTGGTCTATGCTACAGCCAAAAGCTGTCAGGGTGCTGAGTGAATTATGTGAATCTACTGCAGGTCATTTACTTGTGACTGGTAGAGTTGATGTCATTGCAGTTAATTTTCAGGTGTAGAAAACATACAAAACTTTGTCTTCATGGTTTTGAAAAATTATTTAATTCTGAAATTGATATTGTCCTTTACTGTTTGTGATTTACTCAGCCTTTTTCTTATGCAAAAGCTTCAAGCAGACAGCAAAGAAATCTACTCTTCCTGCTACCTTTTTTTCCTTTTGAATGTCTATTATGTGATTTATTATGCTAAGGAAATTAATAGTGAATTGAGAACTTCAGACTTTTCCCCCACCTCGAAATGGAAATATGTTGATAGTTCATTGATTTGTTATTGACTCTCCATTCGTGTTTGAATAACCTACTTTTATAGTGCTGAGTGTTTTTTGTGTTTTCATCTATCTTCTTAACTTACAAAATAATAGGTATCCATTGTAATAAGTGAAAAAAATTTTAAAGACATACTTATAAAAATATTTTTATTTATTTATTTTTATTTTTAAAAAATATAGTTTTTTGATTTTTTACAGAGAGGAAGGGAGAGAGATAGAAAGTCAGAAACATCAATGAGAGAGAGACATCGATCAGCCGCCTCCTGCATGCGCCCGCAAGCAAGGCACATGCCCCCAACCGGAATCGAACCTGGGACCTTTCAGTCCGCAAGCCAACGCTCTATCCACTGAGCCAAACCGGTCTCGGCTAAAAATATTTTTATTGATTTCAGAGAGGAAGGGGCGGGAGAGAGAGAGAGAGAGAGACGTCAGTGATGATGAAAGAGAAACCTTGATCGGCTGCCTCCTGCAAGATCTAGATTTTTTAAATATGTTTTTGGCTATACTGGGGATTGACCCCATAACCTGGGCATTTGCCCCTACTGAGAATTGAACTGTGACCTCCTGGTTCATAGGTTGATGCTTACCACTGAGCCAAGCCGGCTGGGCTAAAGACATACTTTAAAGAAAGCTATTCATTTCTGCCCTAGCCGGTTTGGCTCAGTGGATAGAATGTTGACCTGTGGACTAAAGGGTCGTCCTAGGTCCGATTCCAGTCAAGGGCACATGACCAGGTTGCAGGCTTGGTCTTCAGTGGAGAGCATGCAGGAAACAGACAATCAGTGATTCTCTCTCATCATTGATGTTTCTCTCTCTCTCTACCTTCCTCTCTAAAATAAAAAAAAATATATATTTCTTTTAAAAAAGAAATCTATTCATGTCCCTCAACCCTTTTATTATTACTTCCTAGCCATTTTACCAGTTTATAGATATACTTCATTATTTCTTCCCATGCTTTGGTCAAATACTGTAGATACTTACATAAGTGTAAACATGTAATGCTTTTTTTTTTTAATGTATTTTTTTGATTTTTCATAGAGAGGAAGGGAGAGGGATAGAAAGTCAGAAACATCGATGAGAGAAACATCGATGAGAGAGAGACATCGATGAGCCGCCTCCTGCACATCCCATACTAGAGATGTACCCGCAAGCAAGGTACATGCCCCCCGACCGGAATCGAACCTGGGACCTTTCAGTCCGCAGGCCAACGCTCTATCCACTGAGCCAAACTGGTCTCGGCTGCTTCTTTGTTTTCATATTACTCTTTAACAGGCTTTTCTTAACACATCATGGTCAGTAAATAAAATTCTGTTTTGTTCTTTTAAACATCATTATTATATCTCAGAGTATAGATATACCATATATAATTTATTTAGCTATTTTTATGTGGACATTCAGGTTGTTTCTAGATTTTACTACCACTGATAGTGTCATAGTGAATATCCTTATACATATTACCTTATTTGCTGATGCTTTTATTTCTGCAGATAGAGTCTCCAAGATGGGATTTCTGGATTAAAGGAAGTAAATTTTACATGTTAAATTACTCTCTAAATAGGTTGTCATAATTCCCATCCCTACAGGTGGTGGGTTTTCCATATTGTCACATCGTTAGATGTAATTATTTAATTTTTACTGGATTGCTATGTGATAAATGGCTCCTCAGTTTTGTTTTAAATTTAATTTCCCTGACTGTTACTGTGTCTAGCTCAGGCCCTTCCTCTCCCTCCTCCCCCCTCAGTTAATCCTCAGTTGAGAATATTTTTCCATTGATTTTTTTTAGAGTGGGGAGGGGCCGTGGAAGAGGAACATAGATGTGAAAGAGATACCCATTGATTGGTTGCACACACCTGGCCAGGGCTGGGGATTGAACCTGCTACCCAGGTACACGTGCCCTTGACCAGTAATCCAACCCTTGACCTGCGACCCAACCCTTCCATGCTAAGGCCAGTGCTCTAACCACTGCTCTAACACCAGCCAGGGCAAGAGCTAGCTTTTTTGTTGTTGTCAATTCCCACCCGAGATATTTTCCCATTGATTTTTAGAGAGAGTGGAAGGGAGGGGGAGAGACAGTGAGAGAGACACATCGATTGGTCGCCTCCCATGTGCACCCTGACCAGGGCTGGGGACTGAGCCTACAGCTGAGGTACGTGCCTTTGACTGGTACCGAATTTGGCACTCTTCAGTCCACAGGCTAATGCTTTATCCACCAAGCCAAACCAGCTAGCGCAAGAGCTAGCTTTTTTTTATTTTGATTTTTTTTCCCATTTGGATTTCCTTTATTGAGAATTGTCTATTTATGTTCTTGGTTTATTTTTAAGTTTTTCTCCTTATCTTGTAGGGACACCTTATGGAATATTAATTCTTTGTTGTATGACACATATATTTATTCATCTGGAAGTAACTTTATATGGTATGAAGAGTGTGTGTGGCGTCTTAGGGTTTTCCTTTGTATAGGGAGCCAACTATGCCAGGCCTAAATAAAAAAATACCCTTTTGGCAATTTCTTTAAAAAAAATGTTTTTATTGATGAGAGAGAGAGAGAGAGAGAGAAAGAGAGAGAGAGAGAGAGAGAGATGCGAAACATTGATGAGAGATAAACGTTGATCAGCTGCCCCCTCGTATTGGGGATGGACTTGGCAACCCTGGGCATATGTCCTGTCCAGGAAGCCAACTGATAGCCTCTTGGTGCCGGGAATAATGCTCAACCATTGAGCCACACTGGCCAGCCTAAATAAGTAAACTATACTTTCCTTAATGAATTAAATACACCATATCATATGTTAAGTTCCCATATATATTCATTCTATTTTTGGATGTTCTGTTTTTCTTTTCCTGTGGTATTATTTTACTGTTTGGAGTATAACAACTTCATAGAAAGTTACACTCTATTAAGAAAAGCTCCTATCACTGAACTTTTAAAATTTCTCAACTATTCTTTTTTTCTTAGTTAAAACAATTTTATTGCTCAAGTACAGACATTTTGTGCAGTGAAGGCAGAGGCTGTGGATGGACTATTCTTAAACATTTATTCTTATATCTATATTGATTGAAATTAATTCTGTTGACTTCAAAAAACCTCAAAAGGTCCACTGTTTGGATTGCATTATATTCATATATTAATTTTGGGAGGTATGACATTTTTAATGATGATGATTTTTCTTTATTATGATGAATTTCCATTTGTTTAGGTCTGGTTTTAGTTTTAGGTTCTTCACTAAAGGTTTCATTGATTTAATAGTTTTCTTCACCTATTTTATTAATGTTGTGACCTACAGGGTGAGAACCGCTAGCAGGGTTGCCTAAGACCATTGGAAAACACAGATATTTACATTACAATTCATAACAGTAGTAAAATTACAGTTATGAAGTAGCAACAAAAATAACTTTATGGTTGGGGGTCACCACAACATGAGGAACTGTATTAAAGGGTCGTGGCATTAGAAAGGTTGAGAACCACTGTTTTAGATGCCAGCTGGCTGCCTAGACAGTGTGGTGGTATCTCAATGTGGTAGAACAGCCTACTCCTTAGCCTTGAAGATCCAGAAATTCCATTTCAGTATTTCACCTAGGGATGATTCAGTTTAAGTAAACTCACTGATGTGTAAGTTAGAATGACAATGTTGTGATTCACAAGGGCTAGACATTTCTACTGAATTACCTGTATCGACTTTCTAGGGCATCCTGTTCCTTGTATGGAGGTACTTGAGAGGCAAGGTACTTGAGAAGGAAGTTAGTAATTAGAAAGTTACATTGTAAGCCTGAGACCAAAGCATATAAAGTTGGAGGGTCTTGGAGAAACCAAGATGGTGGCATAGGTAAACACCTAAACTGCTGTCTCACACAACAATTTCAAAACTACAACTAAAAGACAGAACGGACATCATCCAGAACCACAGGAAAGCTGGCTGAGTGGAAATTCTACAACTAGAAGGAAAGAGATGGGCTCACGGAGACTCAGAAAAGCTGCAAAAAGCTGAGGTACGGAGACATGAACATGGAGAGGTTGGGCAGCAGAGTGCCTGGCTGGTTTCCTTTAGCAGGAGGGAGATGGAAACTCCTGACTGCACTGAACCCCAGTTCTGGGCGAGACTCATACGGGGGGAGTCTGGACTGCCGTGAAAAGGGAGGAATGCATGGAAACCTAGGGGAGCTGTGAAAAGGCAGAGGTCTGGAGGTGTGTGTACACGAGTGTGCACACAGAAGGCTGACTGCTGATTGTGCCGCTGGCTTTCTCTAGTGAGAGTGAGACAGGACCTCCCAGCTACTCTGAAATTCACTTCCAACTGCACTGCACCCCAGTTTTGGGTGAGCCTGAGGACCCAGACTCATAAGGGTCCCCGGAGCATACGGAAACTCAGGGGAGCCAAAAAGGAAGAGGTCTGGAGGTGTGTCCACGTGCACACAGAAAGGGCTACAGCAATTACCAAGGGACACAGACCCAGGGACCCAGTAGGGCAGGGCTCACAGGAAGCCAAGGCTGTCTCTGCTAAGCCCTGAGACTTCGCCCCATCCAAGCTGAGTAGAGAGGCTTTTGCAATTTTACAAGTCTTGTATCATAAGGCTGACTCCAGCACAGAAGTTCTCCTGGCATAGACACAGCTGATCCTCACAATCAGTTGGCTTGGAGGTCAATTCCCCCCAGTGATACCAACAACAATCAAGACTTAACTACAACAAGGCTGTACATACATCCACAAAGGGGTGCACAAAGAGAATCCACTTCAGGTAACTGGGGAGGCTGAGCCACTGGGCCCTATAGGACACCTAGCACACAAAGCCACTCTATCAACTCAGGGAAGCAGTGAAAATGCGGAGACAAAGGAACAAATCACAAACCAAAGAAATGGAGGAAAACAAATGACTGGATACAGAGTTTAAAACCATGGTTATAAGGTTTTTCAAGAATTTCCTAGAAAAGGCCAATAAATTTAGTGAGACCCAAGAGGAGATGAAAAAGGTCCAAGTAGAGATGAAAAGGAACAACTAGAAATTAAACATACACTGACTGAAATAAAAAGTGTACAGAGACCTACCAGCAGACTAGAGGAACACAAGAATCAAGTCAAAGATTTGAAATACAAAGAAGCAAAAAACACTCCACTGGAAAAGCAAAAGGAAAAAATAATCCAAAATGTGAAGATAGTGTAAGAAGAGAGAGCAAGATACTGAAAATCTATTTGAAGAAATAATGACTGAAAACTTCCCCCATCTGGTGAAAGAAATAGACTTACAAGTCCAGAAGTGCAGAGAACCCCAAACAAAAGGAATCCAAAGAGGACCACACCAAGACACATCATAATGAAAAGGAGAGAATATTAAAAGCAGCAAGAGAAAAACAGTTACCTACAAGGGAGCACCCATGCGATTGTCAGCTGATTTCTCAACAGAAACTATGCATGCCAGATGGGAGTGGCAAGAAATATTCAAAGTGATGAATAGCAAGAATCTATAACCAAGATTACACTACCCAGCAAAGCTATCATTCAGAATTGAAGGGCAGATAAAGAGCTTCACAGAGAAGAAAAAGCTAAAGGAGTTCATCAGCACCAAACCAGTATTATATGAAATACTGAAAGGTACTGTTTAAGAAAAGGAAGAAGAAGAAAAAGGTAAAGATAAAAATTAGGAACAACAAATATGTATCCATCAATGAGTGAATCTAAAAATCAAGTGGATAAAAAAATCTGATGAATAGAATAAACTCCCCTTTCATTCTTCATTACCTATAAGATAATTTTAGAAAGTAAAAGTCTGATTGAAGGATAATACTATTGATTAATTGGTGTAAGCTTCCTAACAAGTATTCTTATTAATTTGGTCATAGTATTTTGCGAGTTGTAAATGCATTAAAGGAATTTATATATTTATATTTATATTTCCCCAAAATGTATATACATACTTTAAATAATTATAAAGGCAGTATTTATTAAAGTACATTTCATTTTCAAAATTGAGCTATCAGTTGTTAAAGTGTGTGTGTGTGTGTGTGTGTGTGTGTGTATGTGTATGGAATAAAAATTTGAAGTAGGGCTTCTATGTGGAGCATAATCTATAATAATAAAAGCATAATATGCTAAGTAGACTGGAGTCCTTCCTGAAGACCTTCCAGATGAAGCTGGGGCTGCAAGGGAAGCCCGGATCCCGGGTGCCAGAGGGAAGCTGGTGCTGGCAGCGGGGGAAGGAAGGCTTACTCTTGCATGAATTTCGTGCATTGGCTTCTAGTGTAAAATAATAGTCTGTATGGAGAATGTGAGAAAGAAAGCATGGGACCTTTATTGGAGCACTTTACTTAGTGTTAACTTAGGCCCCTTCAGCATTCTCAGCCATACTTACAAATCTGTGACTAGATATTAAACAGTAACATTGGCAAAATTAATTGAAATCTAATTCATTTTCTTGAATCTTACAGTTTAGTAAGAAAGAATTCACGAACAGTGCGTGTTGGGTAGAAAAGGAGGTCATTTTAATATTGAAAATTTGTTTTTAATTTAGAATTCTCTTAAGACTTAGAGTTGAAAATTGCATTAGGTTTAGGGGAAGAAGGACCGCATAGCAGCAGCAGCCCAGGTTTTTTTTGGTTATATGTTCTTGATCAATATTCTTAATATGTTCTTGACTTTTGACTATCAGTTGCTCACACAGCCCAGTAGCGTGACTAAGAAGAGGGAAGAATGTTAACTGAGAGGGTTGAGTCCTGATACCTTTCTCACAGCTGGAGACTTGGTGATTGTTTTTGTCTCTTCCATTTGAAATTTTATTTCCTTTAATCAAATAATCATTTTGATTATTCTTTGGGTAATCTAATTTAGTTAAAGCTCCAACGCCTCATTTTGTGTAACCATTTTGCATAGATTATAGTTCCTCTATATTTTCACCATTATCTGCCAAATAACCACTAATGAAATAGAAAAAGAATCATCTATAGTCCCTATACCTTAACAAGTCAGACTTTTAATTTTTCTGTGTTCTCTGTTCATCCTTGTCCTAAAGAGGGACATTTTAAATTTGATACAGTGTACAAGCCATGTGAATATAAAACATATGGATAGACACTGAAAAAAAATCATTGAACTACTAAATACAAATGTTTAAATATAAAAAAAGAGATTAATAGAAGCACAGTCATATTGTTAGACTTAACATATCTTTCTCAGTTTTTGATGGATTAGGCAGTTCAGTTAATATGAGCAGATAGTATCTGAACTATAACATTTTTAGAAATGGGCTATTCCACAGATACAATTGTCATCTTTTTAATTTATTTTATTTATTATTATGTTTTTGTTAATCTTCACCTGAGGATATTTTTCCATTGATTTTTAGGGAGAGAAGAGAGAGAGAAAGACAGAGGGAAACATTGATGTGAGAGAAACAACACTGATTGGTTGCCTCCTGAGTGAGCCCTAATCAGGGCCCTGACTGGAGAGGAGCCTGCAACCAAAGTATGTGTCCTTGATCGGAATCAAACCCAGGACCCTTTGGTATGTGGGCCGACACATTCCACTGAGCCAAACTGGCTAGTGCTTAAATTTATTTTTACTGGAGGCCTGGTGCACAAAAATCATATGGGGAGGTTTGGAGGGGAGTTCCTTAGCCTGGCCTGTACCCTCTCTCAGTCTGGGACCCCTCGAGGGATGTCTGCCTGCTCCCCTGAGGATTGGGCCTAAGCCGGCAATCAGACATTCTTCTCGCAGTTGGGACCCCTTGCTCCTTAACTGCCCACCTGCAGCAGAGGTGGGAGAGACTCCTGCCACCACTGCTGCGTTCACCAGCCATGAGCTTGCTTCTGGATGAGCAGCATTCCCTCTGTGGGAGCACACTGACCACTAGGGGGCAGCTCCTGTGTTGAATATCTGACCCCTGGTGGTCAGTGTGCATCATAACGACTGGTCGTTCCACCATTCAATTTGCATATTAGGGTTTTATGATAAAGGATTATTTCAGAGAGGAAAGGAGAGGGAGAGAGAGAGAAAAACATCAATGATGAGAGAGAATAATCAATTGGCTGCCTTCTGCATGCCCCCTACTGGAGATTGAGGCCACAAATCATGAATTAAATGGTGATCTCCTGGTCTATAGGTTGACTCTCAACTCCTGAGCCACAGGGGCTGAGCTATATATATTCTCCATTGATTTTTTAGAGAGAATGGAAGGGAAGAAGAAAAGGGAAGAGAGAGAAACATCGATTGGTTGCCTCCTGCACAGGCCCCTATCAGAGCAACCAAAGTGACGAGGGTGGGGATCAAACCTGCAACCCAGGCAGGAGCCCTTGTCCAGGAATCAAACCCATGTCCCTTTGGTGAGTGGACTGATGCTCTAAGCACAAAGTCACACTGGCCAAGGCTCATTTAAAATTTTTTTACAGGATAGAAATTTGTAATGTAAGGGCACAAACATTTATTTTTTTAATTGTAAGAAAACAACCTGCAATCTAGCCTCATAACAAATTTTCTATTTTACAGTATAGTATTGTTAACTAGGCACAGTGTTGTGTATCTGTAGAATATTAATCTTGCTACTATGCTATTTGAATGCTTATTTCTGTTTTGTATAGGTTTTACTTATGTTTTGTTTTGTGCTGTTTTAGTTTCTTCCCTTGCTGGGAGGTTATGTTTTAAGCTATCATCAGTGTCCTTTTCTAAAATAGCTTCTATCTCCTGGCTCCCCACCCTTCTCTGTTTTCCCTTCAGCTTTCTAACTTGTTCTGGTCTGGAACAGGCTGAACGAGGACTTTGAGAACCGTTGTCAAGTAGATGTTTTAGTGTGTTGATGTTTTAGGATGTCTCTTTACTGGTTGCACAAAATTATAAAAATTATAAAAATGGATTCTCAGCTATGTTCTGTATAGCTGAGGCTATACATTACATTCCAATACCTTATTTAAAAAAAAACAACAACTTTGTTATTGTTATTTAGAACAGGTGTTTAAGTTTTTGTATTTTAAGGAATCTTGTGGTTCTTGAGTATTTTTAAAAGCAAGTAAAAACTTTAAAAAATTAGAGACATTCTCAACATTGTAACAAAAGCAAGTAGATTATGTTTTCTAGATTATATAGTCTGCATAAACTAGATGTGTTTGAATTACATTTTTAAAAAATAATATTTTATTGGTTTTTTTTACAGAGAGGAAGGGAGATAGAAAGTCAGAAACATCGATGAGAGAGAGACATTGATCAGCCGCCTCCTGCACGCCCCACAGTGGAGATGTGCCCGCAAGCAAGGTACATGCCCCCAACCGGAATTGAACCTGGGACCTTTCAGTCCACAAACCGGTCTTGGCTGAATTAAATTTTTAATATGAAATATATCAGAGATAAAACATGTTAAGAATAATAAACATTCACTTAACTGCAACCTAGTCTAAGAAATAAAATATCTTCAATATAGCTGAAGCCTCTTCTATATATCACTTTTTTTCTTTTTCTTTTTTTAATGTATTTTTATTTTCAGAGAGGAAAGGAGAGGGAAAGAGAGAAATACCAATGACTAGAGGCCCGGCCAGCAATCAGGGCCGATTGGGGCCTTCTTTTCCCTGGTTGCTGCCTGCCAGCTGGGGCCTTCCTTTGTTCCATGCCACCCTCTGGTGGTCAGTGCAAATCACAGTGAATGGTGGAACTCCCGAGTGGACAATTTGCCTATTAGCCTTTTATTATATAGGATGAGAGAGAATCATTGATTGGTTACTTCCTGTAAGGCCCCCACTGGGAATCAAACCCACAACCTGGGCATGTGCCTTGACCGGGAATTGAACCATGACCTCCTGGTTCATAGGTCAATGCTCAACCACTGAGCCAAGCCATTAGGACTCTTCTGTATCACTTTGTCCCAGATCATATTCCCTCCCTCCCAGAGGTGCCACTGTGTTGAATTTGATCTTTATCTTTCACATGCATATTATTCTCTTGCTGCATTTTTATATTTCTAAAGAATAGATTTTTTTACATGTTTTAAAATGTTATAAATGTTACTGCCACTTGTTTTTGTGCAAGTTTAATTTATGTAAGGGTAATTTATATAGTCAACATTATGGCCAACATTTGTTTAGTGCTTATTATGTATCAGGCACTGTGCTAAGAATTTCACATGTATTCTCAGATGAGAAAATGGAAGCTCTGAGAGGTTAAGCCACTTACTCAAGGACACAGCTAATAAGTGATAGAGCTGCGATTCAAATCCAGGTAATTTTACTCCAGGATCATCATTTTAAATAATAATAAGTAAGGGTCATTGAATAAGGATAAAGGTCCACAATCCTTTATCTCAGTTCTGAAATCCAAAAAATTCCAGAAACCAGAAGTTCTTTATAATTCTTTTGGTGTTGAATTCAGATGTAACCAGACATGAGGCTGTTAATATTTATTTTTCTCTTTTGCTGTGAATATTCATATGTATTGTAGAATGATTTTTAAAAAAAATATATTTTATTGATTTTTTACAGAGAGGAAGGGAGAGGGATAGAGAGTCAGAAACATCGATGAGAGAGAGACACCGATCAGCCGCCTCCTGCATGTCCCCCACTGGGGACGCGCCCGCAACCAAATACATGCCCTTGACTGGAATCGAACCCAGGACCCCCCAGTCCATAGGCTGACGGTCTATCCACTGAGCCAAACCAGTTTTGGCAAGAATGATTGATAATGAAACTGCTGACCCAGACATGGTGGATCAGTTATAACATACAGTATATACACTGTGTTACCTTTCTAAAATTCAGAAAATTCTGAGTTCTGCCTTTAAGGTTTTAGATGAGAAATTGTGGACCTTATTCCTGTCCTTTCAAGATTCTTGAACTTATATCTGTATTTCACTTAAGTATAGTATATGATACATTTTCTCCTTATTGAAGTTCATTTTGTTGATTCCTTGTAGAGAACTGCTTGGCAGTATTTATCTGTGAGGGGGGACTACACTTGATTTATAGAGAATGATACTTGTAAAATTAACAAACTGAAAGTAGGATGATATGTAAGGTGTTCATCAAATATTTGTTTGCCTGGATTTTTAGAGGTAATTCCATGCCCTTATTTTTTAGTTGATGGAACAGAGCCTTAGAGAAGTCAGATGGTTTTCCCTGAGTTGCTTGGATGACAATGATAATTGATTACTAGGATCTTTCTTTTGTTTTGGCTCTAATATTTCTTTTAAGTATGTTCTTTTTTTTAATGGGATTTCCATGATTTATAGAAACTGTCTGAGGAATACATCATGATATTAAGAGTATATATTTGAAAGATTTAAGAACTTTGACCTACCATTCAAAAATCTTCGTTTAAGCCTTAGCCAGAATGGCTTGGTTAGGGCATCATCCTGTACACAGAAAGATTGTGGGTTCCATTTCTGGTCAGGGCACATACCTCGATTGTGGTTCATCCCGATTATGGGAAGGCAATTGATTGATGTTTCTCTCTTACATCGATGTTTCTTTTTCTCTTTATTCCCCTCTCTCTAAAGTCAGTAAGCATATCCACAAGTGAGGATTTTAAAAAAACCTCTTAATTCAAAATATAAAACCAGCCCTGGCCAGTTTTGTTCAGTGGATAGAGCATCAGCCTATGGACTGAAGGGTCCTGGTTTCGAGTGTGACCAAGGGCACATGCCCAGGTTGCAGGGTCGATCCTTGGTGGTTCTCACTCATTATTGATGTTTCTACCTCTCCCTCTCCTTTCCTCTCTGAAATAAATAAATAAATAAATATATTTTAAAAAGATCCTATGTACTGAAAGGCTAATATGCAAATTATCCCCTCAACCAGGAATTCAGAGTTCGACTAGGGGTTGGGGCCGGCCGGCCGGCCGGCCAACTGTCCTTGGTTCCTCTCCCAAGCCAGTCCCACCTCGATTGGCCCACCCACCCCAGTTGCGGGTGAGGCAGGTGGGCTGGCTGAGCCTCACCTGTGCACAAATTCATGCACTCGACCTCTAGTGTGTGTGTGTGTGTGTGTGTGTGTGTGTGTATATGTATATATATATGTGTATATATATATATAAAACCATAATCTCCAGGTTTTATTTATGTAAGACTTTGTGGAGGGACAGGAGGAAAGGCAAACATACTAGGCCTGATTCTGTATCCCAGTAGTTTTACCTTTTGCTTATAATTGTTTTACTTTAATAGCTGTTTCTTCCAATGCATAGTTTCTGTGGTGTGCCTTCCTCCTTTCAGTGCTTTAGCCAAAATATAGACAGAAATTTCTTGTTCTCTCCTGTAGGACTTGAAATGGCTGGAATTTTCAGAATAGATTTTCTTTTTTTATTGTTTTAAATTTTATTTATTTATTTTTGGATTATAACGTCAGCTTTAATTGTTAATTTGATCTTCCATACAGTGACTTCCTTCAATATTGTATATGTAGTAAACAAATCTATTATATGATTAGCTCACACTTATTTCAGTACTTTGAAATATTCTAGTTTGTTTAGAACTTGAGCATAAATCATTTGTATATTAAAGTATTGACATATAATTACATATTTATGGTTTTACATAGGGATTGGTAAAGAGATTAATTTTAATATTTTTAAGCAAATAAATCGAACATTATACATTTAAAATTTTTTTGCCCCTTCATTGTAGTCATCTTGAGAGGCTACATCCGTCTTCCAATAATCAGCCCTTTTTAAAAAAATTTCTTTATTGATTAAGGTATTACATATGTGTCCTTATCACCCCATTACTCCCAAAACCCACTATTCATGTCCTCACCCCCCTGTTGTCTGTGTCCATTGGTTAGGCTTATATGCATGCATACAAGTCCTTTGGTTTATCTCTCCTCTTTACTCCCACCATCCCCTATCTTCCCTCTGAGGTTTGATGGTCTGATGATGCTTCTCTGTCTCTGGATCTGTTTTTGTTCATCAGTTTATGATGTTCATTATATTCCATAAATGAGTGAGATCATGTGATATGTATCTTTCTCTGGTTGGCTTATTTCACTTAGCATAATGCTCTCCAGTTCCATCCATGCTGTTGCAAATGGTAAGAATTCCTTCCTTTTTTATGCAGCGTAGTATTCCATTATGTAGATGTACCACAGTTTTTTAATCCACTCATCTGCTGATGGGCACTTAGGCTGTTTTCAAATCTTAGCTATGGCGAATTGTGCTGCTATGGACATAGGGGTGCATATATTATATCCTTCCTGATTGGAGTTTCTAGTTTCTTGGGATATATTCCTAGAAGTGGAATCACTGGGTGAAATGGGAGTTCCATTTTTAGTTTTTTGAGGAAACTCCATACTCTTCTTGACAGTGGCTGCACCAGTTTTCATTCTGACCAGCAGTGCATGAGGGTTCCTTTTGCTCTGTATCCTTGCCAGCACTTGTCATTTGTTGATTTGTTGATGATAGCCATTCTGATAGGTGTAAGATGATACCGCATTGTCGTTTTGATTTGCATCTCTTGGATAATTAGTGACTTTGAGCATGTTTTCAGGTGTCTCTTGGCCTTCCTTTTGTCTTCTTTAGAAAAGTATCTATTTAGATCCATTGCCAATTTTTTGATTGGATTGTTTATCTTCCTTTTGTTAAGTTGTATGAGTTCTTTGTGAATGTTGAAGATTAAACCCTTATTGGTGATAACTTCCGCAAATAGGTTCTCCCACTCAGTGGGCTTTCTTGTTGTTTTGTTGATGGTTTCTTTTGCTGTGCAAAAGCTTTTTATTTTGATGTAGTCCCATTTGTTTATTTTCTCTGTAGCTTCCATTGCCCTAGGAGCAGTATCAGTGAAGAAATTGCTTTGGCATATGTCTGAAATTTTGCTGCCTATGGATTCCTTCAGTATTTTTATGGTTTCCCATCTTATGTTTAAGTCTTATCCATTTTGAGTTTATTTTTGTGTATGGTGTAAGTTGGTGGTCTGGTTTCAAGTTTTACCAAACATTCAAGGAAGAATTAAAATCTATCCTCCTCAGACGATTCCAAAAAATTCAAGAGCAAGGAACACTTCCAAGCTCATTGTATGAAGCCAGCATCACCCTAATACCAAAACCAGATAAAGACAACACAATGAAAGAGAATTACAGGCCAATATTTCTCATGAACAAAGATGCCAAAATCCTCAACAAAATTCTAGCAAATCGGATCCAGCAGTACAGTAGAAAGATCATATACCATATCCAGGTAGGATTTATCTCGGGGATGCAAAGATGGTACAATATCCACAAATCAATAAACATGATAAATCACATAAACAAGTTGAGAGATAAAAATCACATAGTCATATCAATTGACACAGAAAAAGCATTTGACAAAATACAACACCCTTTCTTGATAAAAACTTTCAGCAAGGTGGGAATAGAAGGATCATACCTCACCATAATAAAAGCCATATATGACAAATCTGCAGCCAACATCATACTCAGTGGGCAAAAACTAAAACCATTTCCCCTAAAAACAGGAACTTTGACATAGTACTGGAAATACTAGCCATTGCTATCAGATAAGAAGAAATAAAAAAGGCATCCAAATTCGAAAAGAAGTAAAACTATCATTATTCTATGTACATGATACTGTACATAGAAAACCCTAAAGACCCTATCAGAAAACTATTAGATATACTAAATGAATTCTGCAATGTAGCAGGATACAAAATTAATGCCAAGAAATGTATGGCATTTCTATACACCAACAGTGAACTTATAGAAAGAGAGACTAAAAAAATCCCATTTAACTTTGCACCAAAAAAATTAAGATATTTAGGAATAAACTTAACTAAGGGAGTTAAAAGACCTATATGCGGAAAACTACAGGATACTGAAAAAGGAGATAGAGGAAGATATAACAGATGGAAGAACATACTGTGTTCATGGATTGGTAGAATCAACATCAAAATGTCCATACCACAATCCAAAGCAATCTATAAGATTCAATGCACTCCACATTAAAATACCAATGGCACATTTCAGAAACCTAGGACAAACTTTCTAAAAATTCATCTGGAATAAAAAGAAAAAACTCTAATAGCTGCAGCAGTCCTGAGAAAGAACAACAAAGTAGGTGTGATCTCAATACCAGTTATCAAGCTGTATTACAAAGCCACTGTTCTCAAAACAGCTTGGTGCTGGCACAAGAACAGACATATAAACCAATGGAATAGAATAGAGAATCCAGAAACTGACCCAAACAACTCTGCTCAATTAATATTCGACGAAGGAGACATGAACATACATTGGAGTCAAGACAGTCTCTCTAATAAATGGTATTGAGAAAATTTGACAGATATTTGCCGAATAGACTTTTTTACATATCATGCTATCCCTTTTTTTGTACCTACAACTTTACTGGCAACCATTTAATCTTTTCTCCATCACTATAGTTTTGTCTTTTTGAAAAATAAAAGTGGAATTATTCAATATGTAACTTTTTGAGACATTTTCTTTCACTGGGCATAATGCCTTAGAGCTGTGCTTCTTGTGGTTATTATGTGGTTAGACATATTTTGTTCCTTTTTATTGCTACATAGTTTTCCACTTTATTAATTTACTACCCTTTTCTTCCCATTTTTGGCAATTATGAACAGAGGTGCTTTAAACATTCATGAATAGGATTTTTGTGAACAAGTTTTTTAGGATAAATTCCTAGGTGTGGTATTGCTGGGTCATAGGGTAAGCATATGTTTTACATTCATAAGAAATTGCCAGATTGTGTTCCAGGGTGGCAGTACCATTTTTTATCTCCACCAGCAATCTATGAGAGTTCCAGTTGCTATGCATCCTCTCCAGCACTTGGTTTTTTGCTGTTCTAATAGGTGTGCAGAGGTATCTTATGGGTTAATGTGCATTTCTCCAATATGTAATGTAGTACAGCACCTTTTCAAATATGCTTATTTATTATTCTTATACCTCTTTGGTCAAGTGTCTGTTTTAGTCTTTTATCCATTAAAAATTTTGCTTTTTGAGACTTTCTTTTATATTTGGAATAGAAATCTTTGCTGATGTTTAGGGCTGAATTAATTAAAATTTTTTTATTATCCTGACATGGCTGATATGGCTCAGTTGATTGGAGCATTGTCCCATGCACTGAAAGGTCATGTCTTTTGTTCCCTGTCAGGGCACATACACAGGTTGTGAGTTTAGTCCCTAGTCAGGGCATGTGCAGGAGGCAGCTGATTGATATTTCTCTCCCTTCTCCTTTCTCTAAAAATCATTAAAAAGATATCCTTGTGTGAGGATTAAGAAATAAACTTAGTCCTAGTCGGCTTGTGGACTGAACGGCCCTGGGTTCGATTCCAGTCTAAGGCCCATGCCTGGGTTACGGGATCTGTCCCCAGTAATGGGTGTGTAGAATGTAGCCAGTCAATGATTCTCTTTCATCATTGATGTTTCTATCTCTCTCCCTCTCTGAAATCAATTTAAAAAATACTTTAAAAAAACATTAAAAAATTTAAAATTCTTTGTATCCTATTTTATTAAAAATTGTATTTTTTAATTTACAATTGACATACAGTATTATATTAGTTTCAGGTGTAAACAATGATTAGACACTTGTATAACTTATGAAGTGGTCATTCTCAATAAATCTAGTACCCATCTGACATCCTACATAGTTATTACAATACTAGAGGCCTGGTGCATGAAATTTGTGCATGGAGCAGAGGGGAGAGGGTGCACCCTCTCCAATTGGGGACTCCTTAGGGGGAGTCCGACTGCCAGTTTAGTCCTGATCTGGGCCTAAACCGGTAGTCAGACATCCTCCTCACAATCTGGGACTGCTGACTCCTACTGCTCAACTGCCTGCCTGCCTACCTGATCACTCCTAACTGCCTCTCCCTGCCAGCCTGATCATCTTTAACTGCCCTTCCCTGTGAGCCTGATTGCCCCTAACTGCCCTCCCCTGCTGGCCTAGTTGCCCCTAACTGCCTCTGCTTGCCGCCCTGATCTTGCCCCCAACTGCTCTTCCCTGCCAGCCTGATCTCATCCCAATTGCCCTTCTCTGCTGGCCAATTTGGTTTTGATTGGTTGGTTTCTATGCCAGTCAGCATCAAAAGCTCCGCCTCCTAGGAGCCATTGGTTCTAAACAGGTGACCCAGATTTGGTTCTGATTGGTTGGTTCCTATGCCAGTCAGCTCTCTGGGCCTGATTAGGAAAGGCGGGGCTGATCAGCAGTCCTAGTGGATGTCTTGAGAGAAATGGAGGCGTGGCTGCTGGCCAGACTGGGAGAGAAAGAGAAGCAAGTGCTGATCAAAAGCTGCCACAGAAGCAATGGGTCAGTCCCTGCTTTTCTCTTCAGGTGTCTCTCTTGCCCTGATTTGCAGCCCCCTCAGTAGTCAGTGCTGGGGCACTGCGCCTGTAGTGGAAGCAGTCAATGCTGACAGCAGGACTGACTTCTGGTTGGTTGAACCTTGTTCGTTACTAGTCATTACAACCCAGGGTTTTTATATATTAGGATTACCCACTATATTCCCTATGCTGTACTTTATATCCTCATGAGTATTCTATAACGACCAATATGTCTTAATCCAGTGGTCGGCAAACTGCGGCTTGTGAGCCGCGGTTTGTCACTCTGTTAATTAATGAGTTTGTCAACCACTGGGATAGGGGCTTAATCACAAGGAACAACAACAGCCTGTAATTATTGGAATCGAGAGTCTAGGTCAGTGGTTGGCAAACTCATTAGTCAAAAGAGCCAGTTTACCGACCACTGTCTTAATTTTTGCCTTTTTCATTCAGCCTCTCCCCTATCTCCACCCCCATCTGCTTCTCCCAATCTATGTATCTGTGAGTCTGTTTATATTCTGTTTGTTTGTTTATTTTTGTTTTTATAGATTCCACATATAAGGGAATAATATCGCATTTGTCTTTTTCTGTGACTCAATTTCACCCAACAGAGTTCATGTTCACTCATGTTGTTGATGGCAAGATTTCATTCTTTTTTATTATGGCTAAGTCATTTTCCATTTTATATATGCACGACTTCTTTATCCATTCATTCATTGATGGGCACTTAGGTTGCTTTTCTTACTAGAAAGGGGACCTGGCCCAGAGCGAGTCTACCTAGCTGGTAGTGTGTGGGCTTTCGACTTTGCAGGAAAAATTTCACAACACAAGTCCAAGTGACAGTGAGAGAACATTTATTAAAGCTGGGTTCAGTAAAACAAGAAAGGGCTTAGTAGAAACAACAGGAGAACCTATGCTGGGCTGCCGTGGTTCTCTGGGAAATCAGAGAAAAGGGGGTCTTGGGAACAGGGTCAGAGGAATAGCTTGGGATGAGCTGCCCTTGCCCATTGCTCCCCTGGTTGCAAGCCTTGTGGGGTCCTTTATAGTTGGAGAGATGCATGGTTTTGGGCGAAGAAGAGAGGAAGAAGGGAAAAGAAATGGCAGGGGCTGTTTCCCATAGGGAGAGGGCTTGCTGGATTCTTTTTCATGAGGCTTTTCTTTCTTGCAGGCTGGAATCTTAGGGGAGGTTTCAGGGGAAGGTTTTAGTAGAACGTCAGTTTTTTTAGGTGTGATCCTTCAGAGTAGTGGTTTGCACTAACTGGTCAGTGTCAGAACAAGGGTTGTTAGTCATTGCAATCCTCAGTGAAAACCAATTAAACCCTGGCTCAGTGATTAGAGCATCAGCCCCTAGACTAAAGAGTCATAGGTTCCATTTCAAGTAAAGGGCATGTACCTGGGTTGCAGGATCAATCCTCAGCCCCATCAGGGCATGTGCAGGAAACAAGCAATTGATATGTCTCTCACATTGATGTTTCTCTCTCTTTCTCCAGCCCCCTCCCTTTCTCTTTTTTAAATAAGTCTTTATTGTTTAGATTATTACAATTGTTCCTCTTTTTTCCCCCATAGCGCCCCTCCACCTGGCTCCCACTCCAGCCTCCGCCCTTACCTCCCCCCCATTGTCCTCATCCATAGGTATATGATTTTTGTCCAGTCTCTTCCCACATTCCCCTAACTCCTTTCCCCCTGAGAATTGAGTCCACTCCCTTTCTATGCCCCTGACTCTATATATTCACCAGTTTATTCTGTTCATCAGATTTTTAATTCACTTGATTTTTCGATTTACTCATTGATGGATATATATTTGTTGTTCCTAATTTTTATCTTTACCTTTTTCTTCTTCCTCTTCTTAAACAGTACCTTTCAGCATTTCATATAATATTGGTTTGGTGTTCATGAACTCCTTTAGTTTTTTCTTATTTGTGAAGCTTTTTATCTGCCCTTCAATTCTGAATGATAGCTTTGCTGGGTAAAGTAATCAGCTGACAATTGTATGGGTGTTTTCTTATAGGTAACTGTTTTTCTCTTTTTTATTTTTTAAATATATTTTATTGATTTTTCACAGAGAGGAAGGGAAAGGAATAGAAAGCCAGAAACATCGATGGAGAGAGACACATCAATCAGCTGCCTCCTGCACGCCCCCTACTGGGGATGTGCCGGCAACCAATGTACATGTTCTTGACCGGAATCGAACCCTGAACCCTTCAGTCCCCAGGGCGATGCTCTATCCACTGAGCCAAACCGGTTTCGGCCTCTTGCTGTTTTTAATATTCTCTCTTTTTCTTTTGCTCTTGGCATTTTAATTATGATGTGTCTTGGTGTGGTCCTCTTTGGATTCCTTTTGTTTGGTGTTGTGTGTGCTTCCTGGACTTGTAAGTCTATTTCTTTCACCAGGTGGGGGAAGTTTTCAGTCATTATTTCTTCAAATAGGTTTTCAGTATCTTGCTCTCTTCTTCTGGTATCCCATAATTCTGATGTTGGTATGCTTGAAGTTGTGCCAGAGGCTCCTTACATTATCTTCACATTTTTGGATTCCTTTTTCTTTTTGCTTTTCCAGTTGAGTGTTTTCTGCTTCTTTGTATTACAAATCTTTGACTTGATTCTTGTAATCCTCTAGTATGCTGTTAGGTCTCTGTATATTTTTTATTTCAGTTGGTGTATGCTTAATTTCTAGCTGGTCCTTTTTCATCTCCTCAAGGGTCTCGCTAAATTTATTGGCCTTTTCTAGGAAATTCTTGAAAAATCTTATAACTGTGGTTTTGAACTCTGTTCTACATTTCTTTCGTTTGTGATCTGTTCCTTTGTCTCCACATCTTCGCTGCTTTTCTTCTTTGGTAGAGTAGCTTTGTGTGCTAGTTGTCCTATATGGTCCAGTAGAGTGGCCTCCCAAGTTTCCTGAGGTGGACATGCTTGGTGCACCCCTTTGTGGACTGTGTGTACAGCCTAGTTAAGTCTTGATTGTTGTTGGTATCACTTGGGGTAATTGACCTCCAGGCCAATTGGCTATAAGGATCAGCTGTGTCTACGCTGGGAGAACTTCTGTGCTGGAGTCAGCCTTATGATACAAGACTTGCAAAATTGCAAAAGCCTCCATGCTTGCCTGGGGCAGAGTCTCAGGGCTGAGCAGACAGCCTTGACTTCTCATCAGCCCTGCTCTATGTGGCCCCTGGGTTTCAGTGTCCCTTGGTAATTGCTGTAGCCCTCTCTGTGTGCACTCACAGGTGTGAGCCTCCAGACCTCTGCTTTTCGAGGCCCCCCTAAGTTTCTGTGCACTCCTCCCTTTTTCTGACAGTCCAGATTTCCCTCCCACCCCCCGTATGAGTCTCGCCTGGAACTGGGGTTCAGTGCAGTCAGAAATGGGGTTCAGTGCAGTGAGGAGTTACAGTCTCCCTTCCACTAGTAGAAGCCTCTCGCCTGGAACTGGGGTTCAGTGCAGTCAGAAATGGGGTTCAGTGCAGTGAGGAGTTACAGTCTCCCTTCCACTAGTAGAAGCCAGCCTGGGACTCTGCCGCCCTACTTCTCCATGTTCGTGTCTCCGTACCTCAGCTTTTTGCAGGTCCTCTGAGGCTCCATGAGCCCCACTCTTTCCTTCTAGTTGTAGGATTTCCACTCAGCCAACTTTCCTGTGGTTCTGGATGATGTCCATTCTGTCTTTTAGTTGTAGTTTTGAAATTGTTGTGTGAGGCAGCAGTTTAGGTGTTCATCTATGCCGTCATCTTCGTTTCTCCTTTGTCTCTTGTTATAGCCTTGGCTTTAAAGTCTATTTTGTCTGGTATAAATATTGCTACCCCAGCCTTTTTTTCTTTTATATCTTCATGAAATACCTTTTTCCATTTCTTTACTTTTAATTTTTGTGTCTTACAATCCTGTGAGTTTCTTGTAGGTAGCATATATAAGGGTCTTGCTTTGTTATCCATTCAGCCACTGTGTATCTTTTGATTGCAGCATTTAGCCCATTTACATTTAAATTAATTAATAATAGATATGTAGTTATTACCATCTTTTCACTCATATTTAATCTTTTTTTTTTTTATAATACTGGTTTGATGGCGATGAATTACTAGCTTTTTCTTGTCTGGGAAGTTCTTTATTTGTCTTTTTATTCAAAATCATTGGTTGCCAACCTTTCGGACCTCATAGACCACCAGTGGTCCGTGGACCATCAGTTGCTGACTGCTATATAGCTTTACTGGGAGAGTAATCATGTCAATCCTTTCTGGCCTGCAACATTGTTTTGAGAAGTCAGCTGAAAGTTTCTTGAAGCTCCCTGGTAGGTAACTAACTGCTTTTCTCTTGCTGCTTTTAACCAGTTAACTGCCATGATATTTTGAATTTAATTTAAAAAGGTCTGCTGTTTGTGTCTATAGACACTCATGGTGTACAAATGGTTAGGATTCTCTCTTTGTCTTTAATCTTTGGCATTTTAATTATGATGAGTCTTGGTGTGGACCTCTTTGGGTTTATCTTGTTAGGGACTCTGAGCTTCCTGGACTTGCATGTCTGTTTCCTTCAAGTTAGGGAAATTTTTCATCATTATTTTCTCAAATAGGTTTTCAGTTTCTTGCTCTGTTCTCTTCTCCTTCTGGCACCCTGTGACGGGAATGTTGATATGCTTGAAGTTGTACCAGAGCAGAGCCTCCTTACACTATCCTTATTATCCTTCCCTCCTCCCCATTATTTTTCCTTTTTGTTGTTCTGACTGGATGTTTTCTGGTACCTTATATTCTTTTTTTTTTTTTTAAATGCATTTTTATTGAAATCAGAGTGGAAGGGAAAGGGAGAAAGAAATAGAAGCATCAATGATGAGAATCATTGATTAGCTGCCTCCTGCCCACCCCCTACTGGGCATCGAGCCCGCAACCCGGGCATGTGCCCTTGACTGGAATCCAGTCCATGACCTTTGAGTCCACAGGCCAAAGCTCTTTCCATTGAGCCAAACTGGCTAGGGCTGCTACCTTATATTCTAAATTGCTTATTCAGCCCTCTGCTTCATCTAATCTGTTCATTCTCTCTAATGTATTCTTCATTTCAGTTAAATTGTAGTCTTCATTTCTCATTGGTTCTTTTTATAATTTCTATATATATTTTTAAGCTGTTGATGTTTTCTCTTAGTTCCTTGAGCATCCTTCTGACTATTGTTTTGAACAATAGTTCAGGTAGATTGCTATTTCACTTAATTCTTTTCCTGGAGATTTCGCCTGGTTTTTTTTTTTTTTTTTTAATTTGGGTTATGTTTCTTTGTCTCCCCATTTGGGCTACCTCTCTGTGCTTGTTTCTATGTATTAAGCAGAGCTGTTACCGCTCCTGGTCTTGGTAGAGTGGCCTTATATAGTAGGTGTCCTGTGGGGCCCAGGGTATAGTTTCCTTGAACTGGATGCTCCACTTGTATCCCTTGTGTAGGTTGTGTATGTCCTCCTGTTGTAGTTGAACCTTGATGGCTATATAGAGGGATTGACTCTCAGGTCGACCGGTTGTAAGGATTAGCTGTGACTGGAGTGGAGGCACTATTGTGTGGGGCCTGATCCTAGGTAGCAGGATTTGCTTTAGCATTGCTCTGGTGCCTGCTGAGCCTGCCCTTTGAGTGTGTCATTTGTGCTGTCCTCGGGAGTTGCTCTGATATAGTCTGAAGCTAACCACCAAGGGCATTGGTTCTGGAGCCTCTTGGGAGGTGCAGGCCAAGGTCAGCTGCTGCCTGTACCCTGCCCATTGCCACCTGATATGAGCTACAAAGTGATCTGTAGATGGTTGCCCCTTGTCTTGGGAGAGGCTAAGCTGGTGAACTGAGGCAAGATGTTGCTTGTTTGGGGTTTGTGAACCTTTGAGAGATTTCAGGAAAGCCCACAGCATGAGCCAATACAGGCTATTTGTATGGAAAAGACACTGGAAATGGGCTGGGTGGGCCTTCAAGTTGGGTGGTCAGGCCTCAGGGAATCACCGGGGCAGGCCAAAGAGTGTTAACTAATTTGGAAACTGGGATATGGTGCCATCCTGTGCCTGCAGGGGTAGGGCTCATCAAAGGAACAATGGCTTCTGCCTGCATTTCTGTCTGGGAGAAAGCTGTCCCTCCATCCCTTGCCCTGAAGCCAGACCATTCAAACTCAATTGAGCCAGTAAGTTTGTTAGCATGTGAGAGTGTTGTCTCTTTAACAGGAACACTTTGGGATTCCAGTAGCCCTCTGTTTTAGTTGGGCATAATCTCTGCTGGTTTTCACAGTCAGAAATTATGAGAACTTCTCTTCCCAGCACTGGACGCCTGGGCTGGGAGCCTAACATGAGGTTGGGATACCTCACTCTTTCTGAAGCTGAGAGACACAACTCCCCCCCCCCCCCTTTTTTTTTTGAGAGGAAGGGAAAGGGATGGAGAGTTAGAAACATCGATGAGAAAGACATCAATCACCTGCCTCTTGCACACCCCCTACTAGGTATGTGCCCGCAACCAAGGTACATGCCCTTGACCGGAATCGAACCTGGGACCTTTCAGTCCGCAGACCAACGCTCTATCCACTGAGCCAAACCGGTTTCGGCTCAACTCTCTCAATGTTTAAGGGCCATATATAATCTGTGCCTGTGCCCCTCCTATCAGTCTCAATGTATATCCTTAGTGATAGGACTTCTCTTCATGTGCACTTCGGACAGTTTCCAATGATGGTGGTTTTGTAGTTTGGTGGTAATTTTGAAGTGCTCATGGGAGGAGTTGAGTACAGCATTTACCTACACCCATTTTGACTGGAAGTCCCAAATTAATTTTTGTTTATTATGTGAGATTAGGGTCCAGAGACAACTTCCCCTCCTCTCCATATAAATATCCATCTGTGTTAAGCACCATTTGTTGAAAGACTACATTTTTCCTAATGAATAACCTTGGCCCCTTTGTTGAAAACGAATTTAGCATACTTGTGTGGATTTATTCCCAGACTTTCTATTTTGCTCCATTAGTCTCTATCTTTTAAAAAAATATATATTTTTATTGATTTCAGAGAGAAAGGGAGAGGGGGAGAGAGAGAAAAAAAAACCCACATCAATGAAAGAGAATCATTGATTGACTTTCTGCTGCATGCCACCTACTGGGTATTAAGCCTGCAATCCAGCATGTGTCCTGACTGGGGATTGAAACCATGATCTTCTGGTTCATAGGTCAACATTCAATCACTGAGCCACTCTGGCTGGGCTTGAATTCTATCTTTAAATTTAGTTTCCAGTGTACTGATTGCTATAGCTTTGTAGTAGTTCTTGAAATTAGGTAGCTTAAGTTTTCCAACTTCTTTTTTTGTTTTAATGATTGTTTTGGCTATTATAGATTTTTTTCTAAACTTTTTACTTTTAAAAATAGTCATGAGAATATGACACTGAGATTATTTTATTATTTTTCTCCTCAACACATTTTCAATGAGTATCCAAGTGTGTTCTGAGAAGATTATCATATCTTGGAAAGGTGATTTAACTTGACAATTGGTCTTTTCAACTGTCAGACATTTTGTTGAGTTGAGCTTTGATTATGATTATATTCAGTACTCATCTGATACTTTGTTGAACTATGTTGAGTTTAACAACAACTGAGCAGAAAATATCTGTCTTCTCTAACATTAGGTCATAAACTGTTCTTTATTACTTTAATGATTAAGTAAAGATTTGGGTTGGGTCCCTAAGATATTTTGATATTAGTGATAGACTTTACATATTAGTGTATCCTATATCTTTAACATCTTCATTTTGTATTTTTTCCGGAAATTAAATGAGTTGAGGGGTTTGTATGTAATAATTGCTTTATATTACTAGACTAGCAAGGCTTGAATTTTTAAATTTATTTTTTTGTAAGAGAACATCTATTTGGTAAATCATAGAGGTAGGAGAAGTAATTCTTAGGAGAAATGGGCTTAGGAAACAAGTTATAGAAGTAAAGGAAGGGCCCTTGGAGCTTGGAGTGAGGAAGCTAATGGTAATGTGCCTGGGGCAGGGAGGGGAAAGGGAAAGGGGAAGGAAAAGTTTCGGCATACGCTGGGGAGGGAGAGCCAAGGCTTGAATTCTTAAAAATCAGAAATTTATTTGGAAAGTTGTGTGAATGGTTTTAGTAGTAAAAATATGTGAACATTTTTAATGTCTTTTCATATCCAGAGGATGCCAGCCCCCATCAGATTGCGGGAGCTGATCCGGACCATCCGGACAGCTCGGACCCAAGCTGAAGAACGAGAAATGATCCAGAAAGAGTGTGCTGCAATCCGGTCATCTTTTAGAGAAGAAGACAATACATACCGGTGTCGGAATGTGGCAAAATTACTATATATGCACATGCTGGGCTATCCTGCTCACTTTGGACAGGTAGGCTGGGCTGAGATCCCATCTAGCAAGGGTACTCTTGTTTGAATGACAGTAGCTCAGAGACTTTTAATCTTTTCCTACCAGGAAGGATAGGATTCTTTTGGTGGTCTGCAGTATGAGCACTGTGGAACTGAGGGTGGAATTGAGAGAGAAAGCTGCAGACCTAGAAAGGTGTGATTGCCATCAATTGTTCTTTCCATTAGGAAGCTCTCATATTCTAATCTGCATTAGATTATGTTTTGATGGTAGCAGCTAGCTTTCTAAAAATTGACTAGGATTAACCAGTAGATTGTGATTGTTCTGTGAGAGGGCCTGGGCTATAATGAGTATTTAAGAAAGTGCTAAATGTGTCCTTATTTTCTCTCTCAACCATATTATGAAAAGGAACTCCCATGACAGATGTTTTTAAGTAAAAGAAATTAGGTGGTTGCCAAATAATGGAATTAAAGATTTTGTCCTAATTACCTCATGCTTTCTTTGATTGCTGCAACCACTGTGCAGGTCTGCCTCCTGATCCTCTCTCACACACAAATGCATATTGCTATAACCAGTCTCAGCTTCGAGCATGATATTCTTCATTATAACTGCTTTCTTCTTTCTAGAGAAGAATACAGTGGGTTGCTTTGGAATTCTTTTTTAAAAATATATTTTATTGATTTTTTACAGAGAGGAAGGGAGAGAGAGAAAGTTAGAAATATTGATGAGAAAGAAACATCGATCAGCTGCCTCCTGCACCCTCCCCACTGGGGATGTGCCCGCAATCAAGGTATGTGCCCTTGACCGAAATTGAACCTGGAACCATTCAGTCGCAGGCCGACGCTCTATTCACTGAGCCAAACCAGTTTCGGCAGAATTCTTATTAGTACTATTAAATTAAAAAAAATTTTTTTTTCACTCTCACCTGAGGATATTTTTTTCATTGATTTTTTAAAAAAAATATACTTTATTATAGATGTTTTATAGAGAGGAAGGGAGAGGGATAGAGAGCCAGAAATACTGATGAGAGAGAGACACAGATCAGCTGCCTCCTGCATGTCCCTCCACTGGGAATGTGCCTGCAACCAAGGCACATGCCCTTGACCAAAATCGAACCCGGGGCCTTTCAGTCCTCAGGCTGAGGCTCTATCCACTGAGCCAAACTGGTTTCGGCAATTTTTTTTTTTTAAGAGAGAGAGGAAGGAGTTAAGGGGGAGAGAGAGACAGTCAGAGAAAGGTGTGTGTGTGTGGGGGGGGGGAGAAACATCGATGTGAGAGAGATTCATTGATTGGTTGCTTCCATTTAGGGCCCCTGCTAAGGCTGGGGAACTTGCAAAAGAGGTATGTGACCTTGGCTGGGAATCAAACTTGTGACCCTCTGGTGTTCGGGCTGACATTCTAACTACTGAGTTACACTGGCCAGGGCAATGCTATTAAGTTTTATTTTTCTTAATTTTAAGAATTGTATTTTATGCTATGTAGTCTTTTTAAGGAAAAGAATGCAAAATTAAAAGAGAATGTGCAACACTAGCTAGGAGGAGAAAAATACTTTCCATATTTCCATTATTCAATGATAACTATTATTGTTTTGATATGTGTAATGTATTAGGAATCACAATCACCAGTGTATCTTCTATTGAGCTTTATAACTTCAATAGAAGCAGTTTCTCCCAACCCTGAGTTAAAACCAAAAAAGTAATGGGGTTGAATCTTATTAGAGTGACTTGGGTTAGTCTTATGCTCATCATAGGGCTGGGAATGAGATTAGCCTCTCTAGAAATACATGATAAAGAGTGGAAAAGCATTACTTCACTCACCAAAGGAAAATTGAGGCGTTAATAGCAGAGGAAAGGAGGACCAGATATTAGGCAAAAAGGACAGTGTTCTCCTATGAACAAAAATGTTATATGCTTTACCACATCAAAAATTGATTCGGGTAGTTATCCATATGGTAGATGACAGTTAATATAAAGCAAACATATGTTCATGTATTCTTTTTAGTTTATTTTAAGTAGACACATTAGGTTAGATTTACAGAAATCTGGTATGTTGTACTATAAAAGTTCTCAACTCAGAGATAATCACTGTTAACATCTTTGATACAGTAGATTTACATACTCCCAAGGGAGTTCTTTGAAGATAAACTCTTAAAATCATAGGATAGATTAAGATGTAGGTGATATTTTATTTTGTAAAAGAGCTCTCTCTGTATATATTTCTAGAACTTCTATAACATGGAATAAGCACTTTAGGTGGCATTTTTGGGTGTTTTGGAACTTAATTGATAAAACATTTACTTCTTAGGTGGAAAGAGTTAATAATGTTCAAGGATAATTGTACTAAATTTTGGTACAAAAAATAAAGGTTTTTCTGAGTGGGAATATGAATCATAATTTTAAATCCCTTATTCTGTTTATTTTATTTAAATAAATCATGGCCCTTTGCATATTAGTAATTTGGTATCCCACCCATAGGGATTTCCTTTATAAAGTACCCATAAAAAGATTCCTATCTGGAGTCTCTCATTTGCATGTCTGAATCACAGTGTTATTTTCATTTAATTATGTGTAAAAACAGTCACTTTTTAACTGCATTATATTTGTTAAAACTGCATAATGAACCCGCTATTCATTATTATAATAGCCACTAGCTGTGTAGCCATTGGTCTTTTGAAATGTGGTTAGTTCAATTGAGGCAAACATTAAAGGAAAATACATTTTTTGGGTAGGGTACTTGATGCAGTTATTGGAAAGGTTTAAAATATGTTTTAGATAACTTGGGTGTGTGAACCTTGCTTCATCAATTGTAAATTTTATCAAATATGCCTCAAATATTTTTGATAGATATGTAGTGTACAAATTGAGGTATACTATTAGTATAAAATACATACTTACTTGAAGCCTTAGTACAAAAGATGTAAAATACCTGATAATTTTTATGTTGATTATATGTTGAAATTATAACATTTTAGATATATTGGGTTAAATAAAATATATGATTAACACTAATTTACCTGTTTCTTTTTACTTTTTACTGCAGTATTTAGAATGATGCTGTCCAATAGAAATAAAATATGACCCAACGTGTAATTTAAAAATTCCTAGTAGCCACATTTTAAAAAGTCTTATTTAAAATTTACAACAAAATCTATGAGATAAATAATATCCTCATAGGTGAGGGAAAGTGAAATTCAGTTTACATGACTTGTATAAATTTACACAGCTAGTAGATATTAAGGAGGGGATTAGAACTCAACCTTTTATAACTTTAAAACCTATTCAGTCTTTGGTTTAATTTAAGTCTATCTATAGCTATATTTGCATCAAGTTTATTAATGAGTTACTTATTGAATTATGTTAGTCCTGCCTTGATATACAAAAGTTTTGAGATGGCATGTTTCAAGCATCTATTTAAAAGTAGAAAAAGAGTAGTAGAAAGTAAGAGTTGGGAGAAGGAAGAATGCAGAGCACAAGGCCAGTGTAGTTGCTGTTGGCGAGGCAGTTAAAGGCAAGAAACAAAATCATTCAGTTATGTGTGATTTACCAGAATTTAAGAGCTCAGCTGTAGGAACCAGACTACCTGGATGTAAGTTCTGGCTTTATTACTTTACTGTGTTATTTTTAGCAAGATCCTTAACCTTTCCTATCTCAGTTGCCCCATCTGTAAAATGGGAACAATCTTAAAAACTACATTGTATGGTTATTATGAAGATTAAGTAAATAAGTCTTAAATACATATATGTTGTACATAAAAAGTCAAATATTCAGTTTACCATCTCCACTGGACAGCAAATTTTTTGAAAAAGCACTGAATTCTAGCAGAGATTTTCTTATGTGTGTCTTTTGTTTAGTAGTCTCTTAGAAATGTGAGAGACAGTATCCTCAACATTTTTACAATAAAAACAGTGATGGATTTCTTACAAGGTTTGTAACCTTTCATGCTGGCTTAAACACAACCTAGAAATAAAGTAGAGTATCTAAAGAAGTTGGTAGAGTTCAGGAGTAAAATACAGTGGCTCAGGGGCCATATTCTTTCACGAATGTATTTTGTTTGTTTTAAAATTATTTTGAATTTTCTGCCAACACATAAAAATCAAGGAACTTCTCGTAGAAATCTGGATTTCTAGTTTCTCTTAGAAAATCAGAGGATTTGACAATGCTGGACCTGTCTACCTTTGCACGTGGCAGTAGTAGTGATGATCTTCTTCTCCATGCTGGGCATGTGTTCTCTGTTATTTCCCAGTTCATACTTGGCCTGCTATACCCAATTGCCTGTCTACAGCAGTCTTCCCCTTCTATCGGTATACCATAGCATTCTACTGCCCTACGTTCTCTAAAGTTATTCATACACATCTTTGATGAAATTTATTCATAGGTTCCTTGGAACTCTTCTATTGCAAATAGCATCCTCAAACATTAATTATTGTAGATAAATAGAAATAGAATTGATTTTCTTTTATTTTTGTGATTTTTTAGAGAAAGTGGAAGGGAGTGGGGAGAGACAGAGAAATATCGATGAGAAAAACACATCTATTATCCATTAGTTGCCTCCTGGGTTGAATGAGGTACATGACCTTGACTGGAATCAAACCTGGGACCTTTCAGTCCACAGGCTGATGCTTTATCTACTGAGCTAAAAGTTAGGGTTGGTTTTCATCTACTTAACAACATTACTGAACTTGGTTCTAAGAGTCCCTGTAGAGTCCATTGTTTCCATAAAGTCAATACTATTGTCTACAAATAATGGCATTTCTCTTCCTTTTTCATTCTTAAACATTTCATTTTTTCTTATGTTCTTATTGTATGTACATGTGGTACAATATTGAAAAGAAGCAATGGTAATAGGCATTCTTGTCTCTAAATAATACCATTTTACTCTAAAAGGCTAATGCCCATTAGAAAGATGGCTGATCCCAAACCTGAGGCAGGAAATGTACAAAATAAGCTTGAACCATATTACTATGCCATAAAGCAAGAAAGACTACAGAGATTATGTTAAAAGCATTCAGTAGCCATTAGAAGAGGCTGTCATGCTCCAAAATGAGAAAATTTGAGTATTAATAAGAATAATATCAATTGAAAGCAAGTAAGTTTATATCAGTGAGTTCATAATAATTAACCAAATATTAGCTATGCCTGTGAACCAAGAGGTTATGGTTTGATTGCCGGTCAGAGCTACATGCCTGGGTTTTGGGCTCGATCCCCAGTGTGGGGTGTGCAGGAGGCAGCCAATCAGTATTCTCTCTCATCATTGTTGTTTCTATCTCTACCTCCTCTCCCTTCCTCTCTGAAATCAATAAAAAAATATATTTAAAAAAAGGAAGGGTCTCGGGTTCAATTCCTGTCAGGGGCGTGTACTTTGGTTGCGGGGGCATCCCTGGTCAGGGGCATGCAGGAGGCGGCTGATGGATGTTTCTCTCTCATCGATGTTTCTAACTCTCTCTCTCCCTTTCTCTCTGTGAAAAATCAATAAAATATATATATTTTTAAAAAAGGATATATTTTGAAAAAAATTTTTTTAGACTTAATTGGTCATCTTTGGAAGATAGTAGGAAATTCACTCATTATTTTTTGAAAACTGGTAAGTAAAAGGAAAGAAGCAAACATTGATCCTCCTTTTTCCAATGGTATATGTAGAGAAGTTCCAATGGTACAGGTAGAGAAGTTGCTCCTTAAAGGACTGGTGCAGCTGATAAATGAAGAAGGAATGAAAGAATTAAATTGGTATTTTGTAATCCCTGATGCTATCACAGTTGATACTGTCACAAAAGAGAGACAACTGCCAGAAATAACTACATGCCTTCTGATGAAAGTTCATACCACCACCTATGAAGTATATTTGCTAAATCAAAACAAAAACTGAAAAACTTGAATCTGATCATGCCTCCTTGTCTGTTTTAAAGAGACATTTATAAGAGTCTCTGTTACAGCATTGTTTCTTATAGGAATACATTGGGAATAATCTATATAATATCCACAAAAAGAATAGGTAAGTTGTGGTGTATTCACAAGTGGGAACTATATAGCAATGAATATGAGTGAATTAGAGCTTCTTGTCTGGATGTGAGTAATACTCAAAGATATTGTGTAAAAACAACAGGAATATGATATGATAGTTACATAAAGTTTAAAATACTCAAAAACAGTTGTCTTTACATGTATAGTAAGGACATGCAGCATGGCAAAAATGAGCAAAACTTTTTGAGTTTTGATTAATCCTGGGGTGGAGAGAAGGGAAATGGGATTGAGGGCTTCAATTAAATTTGCAATATTAAAATATTTTAAATGAAATAAATAGGGCATATAGATTAAATAAAGTTTGTTGGAGGGTCAATGAGTGTTATGTGATTTTGTGTATTTTTGAGTGAAATATTTCATAATACATTTTTTCAAGCAATAGGAATGTGTTTTTTGTTTGGTTTCTTTTTCTTTCTGTCATAAGGGTGAAAAAACAGGTTCTTGGTCTATATAGAGTTTATGTTGCCAGTTTATAGCTTGTTTTTCAAAAGGGTGTGTGTGTGTATGAACTAGAAGTTATTTCTGAGTGTTAAAATGAAATAAAGGCAACTTTAAAAAAGACCTGTCATTTGCAGATCCATTAATGTTTATAGTATTTTAATTGCATTTTTTCATCAAGATGATTCTTCACATCATAAAATCCCTAAGTGTTATATTGAAAAGCAAATGTGTATGTGCATTGACCTTGTGGGAAATTGTTCAGAAGCTAACAAAATGGGTCCAGTTTTTTTCTAAAGGGTAAACAGATTGAATGTTGATAAAAGTCAATGTTTGTATTTTCTTCAGAAAAATGGAACAAGGCCAGAAACCTGGTAAAGTTCTCTTTTTAAAAATGGTTTTGACATTCAAAGAAAATTGGAACATTGAATCGTACAGAATAACTTGGTAAACATTAAATTGTCAGACTCTTCCTCAAATCTACAACAGATTATCCTGGGGTGACTTATATTTCAAAACTCTCCCAGGTGATTTTAATAGTCAGGTTGGGGAACCACTTCTTAAGGCACTGTGTTTGTTCCCAAGGGGCTAATAACTCCAGTTTCTTAGGTTTGTTGCTGAGGCTGCCTAGAATGCTTCTGGGGGAAAAATTAGGCCACTTCAAGGATCAGCTGGAGAGAATTAGGCAAGGAGTGGAGAATGTTCGGGTTGTCTTCCACAAAGTGGCTTCCTTATCACCGAGATGAGGAAACCTGAGGCTTGTTGAAATAATTTAGCTAGAAATAGGATTAGGGAGGCATAGCCCCCTTCCTTAGATGGGTTTCTTTCTATTCCACTATGCATTAAATACAGAGAAAGGAATATTTTTCTGATATTTTCTTACTGTTTCTAACCTTTCTCAATCATGTTCACAGTAGCTTGTACATATCTGTCATAATATATATGTCATATTTTATGATACATATCTCAACTATTGGTCTTGTGCCCTTCTGGGTATCAGCGACAATGTCAAACATATTGGTGTGTGCACAACAGGAGTTTAGTAAATTAAAGCAAAACCACAGTGTTTCCAAACAATTGGAAAGTAAATATTAAAAAAAATCAGTGAGTAGCCAAGAATTATTACAGTCAGCCCTGTGGGATGAAAGGTGGGGGTGGAGGGAGAAAGTTGCTGTGGAAAAGCAAGTATAGTAAGAGTGTTGTTGACAGGGAGAAATTGATAGTAGGTGAAGAATACAAAACAAACGTCAGCAGGAAAAAGCATAGCCATCCTGGGGATTAGAGATAAGGAATGAACATCCTTCTTAAGCTGTTAAGAGTATCACAAGTATAATAGGATAGCACAATTGTTCATTCTGAACATGTTATCTTAAAAAAAACCTGATTCTTTCCATTTACTGAGTTGTATTTTTATAAGATTCTGGTCTTAATCTTTCAAAGTCTTTTTCAAAAAGATTCCAAGACACAAATGCTTTTTTGTCATTTTTTGAAATATATGTTGTTCAAGTTTAGAAGAGGTACACATGATTTCCCTAAGTTGTTTTATTTTCCCATTTAAATTATGATTTTTTTCTAACCATAAGTTGGATATAAGTTCACTTTTTCCTGCAGTTTTAAATTTTTTCTCCTAGTCCAATTTTATTTATCTCTTTGGAATAGATAATGAAAGTTCACTGATACAACATTTAAGATACAAAAGGATATGTGATGAAAAATGCTTTCTACTCTCTTCTAATCACTTAGTTTCCCTCTTTTTTTCCCCTTTTTAATCCTCACCTGAGGATATTTTTCCCATTGATTTTTTAAAAACTTAATAAACCTTTATTGTTCAGATTACTACAGTTGTTTCTCCCACCCCATAACTCCCCTCCACCTGACTCCCACCCCTCCGTCTGCCCTTATCTCCCTCCCCTGTTGTCCTCATCCATCTGTGTATGATTTTTGTCCAGTCTCTCCCTGCACCCTCCTCACCCCTTTACCCCTGAGAATTGTCAATCCACTCCCTTCTATGCCCCTGATTCTATTATATTCACCAGTTTATTCTGTTCATCAGATTTTTTATTCACTTGCTCTATAGATTCACTTGTTGATATGTATTTGTTGTTCATAATTTTTATTTTTACCTTTTTCTTCTTCCTCGTCTTAAAGAGTACCTTTCAGCATTTCATATATAATACTGATTTGGTCTTGATGAACTCCTTTAGTTTTCTCTTAACTGTGAAGCTCTTTTTTTTTTTTTAATGTTTTATTGATTTTTTCACAGAGAGGAAGAGAGAGGGATAGAGAGTTAGAAACATCGTTGAGAGAGAGAGACATTGATCAGCTGCCTCTTGCACGCCCCTACTGGGGATGTGCCTGCAACCAAGGTACATGCCCCTGACTGGAATTGAACATGGAACCTTTCAGTCAGCAGACCGACCCTCTATTCACTGACCCAAACCGGTTTTGGCTGAAGCTCTTTATCTACCCTTCAATTCTGAATGATAGCTTTGCTGGGTAGAGTAATCTTAGTTGTAGGTTCTTGCTATTCATCATTTTGAATATTTCTTGCCAATCCCATGTGGCCTGCATAATTTCTGTTGAGAAATCCACTGACAGTCGTATGGATGCTCCTTTGTAGGTAACTTTTTCTCTTGCTGCTTTTAATATTCTCTCTTTGTCTTCAGCTCTTGGCATTTTAATTACGATATGTCCTGATGTGGTCTTCTTTGGATTCCTTTTGTTTGGGGTTCTGTGCGCTTCCTGGACTTGTAAGTCTATTTCTTTCACCAGGTGGGGGAAGTTTTCTGTCATTATTTCTTCAAATAGGTTTTCAGTATCTTGCTCTCTCTCTTCTTCTGAGACCTCCATAATTCTGATATTGATACGCTTGAAGTTGTCCCAGAGGCTCCTTACACTATCTTCCAATTTTTGGGTTCTTTTTTCTTTGTGCTTTTGCAATTGAGTGTTTTTGCTTCTTTGTATTTCAAATCTTTGATGTGATTCTTGCGATCCTCTAGTCTGCTGTTAGGTTTCTGTATAATATTTTTTATTTCAGTCCGTGTATGTTTAATTTCTAGTTGGTCCTTTTTCATCTTCTCTTGGGTCTCGCTAAATTTATCCATCTTTTCTAGGAAATTCTTAAAAAACCTTATAAGCGTGGTTTTGAACTCTATATCCAGTCATTTGTTTTCCTCCATTTCTTTGATTTGTGATTTGTTCCTTTGTCTGAATTGGTAGAGTAGCTTTGTGTGCTAGGTGTCCTATATGGCCCAGTCGCTCAGCCTCCCCAGTTACCTCTCTTGGTGCACCCCTTTGTAGACTGTGTGTACAGCCTAGTTGTAGTTAAAGTCTTTTTTTTAAATATATATTTTATTGATTTTTTGCAGAGGAAGGGAGAGAGATACAGAGTTAGAAACATCGATGAGAGAGCGACATTGATCAGCTGCCTCCTGCACGCCCCCTACTGGGGATGTGCCCGCAACTAAGATACATGTCCTTGACCGGAATCGAACTTGGGACCTTTCAGTCTGCAGGCCAACTCTCTATCCACTGAGCCAAACCAGTTTCGGCTGTAGTTAAGCCTTGATTGTTATTGGTATCACTGGAGGGAATTGACCTCTGAGCTAATTGGTTGTGAGGATCAGCTGTGTCTATGCCAGGAGAACTTCTGTGCTGGAGTCAGCCTTACCATACAAGACTTGCAGAATTGCAAAAGCCTCTCTATTCAGCTTGGATGGGGTGGAGTCTCAAGGCTGAGCAGACAGCCTTGGCTTTCTGTCAGCCCTGCCTTATAAGGCCCATGGGTCTCAATGTCCCTTGGTAATCGCTGCAGCCTTCTCTGCGAGCACTTGCAGGTGCGAGCCTCCAGACCTCTTCCTTTCCGGCTCCCCTGAGTTTCTGTTCACTCCAGGGACCCATATGAGTCTGGGTCCCTAGGGTCTCGCCTGAAACTGGGATTCAGTGCAGTCGGAACTGTCTTCCTCCTGTTAGAGAAAGCCAGAGGCACAATCAGCAGTCTTCTCTGCGCACATTTGTGCACGCACCTCCAGACCTCTGCCTTTCACGACTCCCCTAAGTTTCTGTGCACTCTTCCCTTTTCATAACAATTCACACGCCCCCCGTACGAGTCTCACCCGGAACTGGGGTTCAGTGCAGTCAGAACTGGGGTTCAGTGCAGTTGGGAGTTTCAGTCTCTCCCACTAGAGGAGCCCAGTTGGGCACTCCACCACCTGTCCTCTTCACGCATGTGTCTCCACACCTCAGCTTTTTGCAGCCCCTCTGAGTCTCTGTGAACCCCTCTCTTTCCTTCTAGTTGTAGAATTTCCACTCAGCCAGCTTTCCTGTGGTTCTGGATGATGTCTGTTCTGTCTTTTAGCTGTAGTTTTGAAATAGTTGTGCAAGGCAGCAGTTTAGGTATTCACCTATGCCACCATCTTGGTTTCTCGCCCCATTGATTTTTTTAGATAGAGTGGGATGCGGGGTGGGGAGGAGAGAGAGAGGGGGCTGCCTCCTGCATATACTCCTCCTCCCCTCACTGGGCCTGGGATGGAACTTGCAAGCCAAGTACATGTCCTTGCAGAGCCGATGCTCTAACCACATAGCAACACTAGCTAGGGCTAGTTTTCCTCTTTATGGGCATTTGTTGGCATCCATTTCTTGGCTTCCCTTCTAGAGATATTTTACAGATCTTCAGGCAGTGGATATATATGTTTTGCCCCCTCCCGTTTAAAATATATATTGTCACATACTGTTTGCACTGTTTTATTAATCTGTCGTGAAGATTAGCCCATTCCATCTAATAAAACCCTAATATGCAAATGGACCAAACGGCGGGATGACTGGTTGCTAAGACGAGCACTCTGTTTCAGTTTTCCCACCCCTAAGATGGGAAAATGTTACCAGTACTATTGCCTCAAAGGATCATGTTATGTACTACTTTTTATAATCAGGGCCAGAAAATGTAGCTGCCCATACAGCAGCAACCAACCGGGAGCAGCTCCCGCTTTGAGCGTCTGCTTCCCGGAGCGGGAGGTGACTGGCGGCGGTGGTGATTGGGGGTGGGACTGGTCGGTAGGTGGCGCCAGACCACCAGCAGGTGCTGGTGGGCCCCCTGCTTGCCCCACCTGCTAGTTGCCCCACAGATGGCCCTGATTGCTGGCCAGGCCTAGGGAACTGTACCCTATATATTGGGAACAGTCTCTTAGATTTAAAAATTAAAACCTGGCAAGGCTACTATTACACTGAAAAAACAGGATGGTGCAGTGATGACATGCATGGGCTCTGGCTTGCACATTTTGTGGTAGCCCTGCTTCTGACACTTATAACTGTGTGAAACAGCCATTTACTTAACTTCTCTCTGCTTCAGTTTTCCTACCCATAAGGTGAGGAAAATGTTGCTACTGCCTCAGAAGGATCATGTTATGTATTACTTTTTATCATCAGGGCAAAAATTGTGGCTTCCCAAACAACAGCAAGATGCCTTTCACCTGTGTGAAAACTATGGTCACTGGTGCATGCATCAAACCAGCAGTCAGACATCCCCAGGGGGGTCCCGGGTTGCAAGAGGACATAAGCCAGGCTGAAAGACCTCTCCCCCCACCTGTTCCCCCCCTCCATGCACGAATTTCATGCACAGGCCTCCAGTCATCATATAATAAGCTTCTTCATTCTTTTTCCCCAGTTGTTTTGACATGCTTGTGATAGTATATTCAGCTTAGTATTTCATTATATGTGTGAATCATAATTTGTTAAGTGGATGCCTTAGTAATGGACATTTATTTCTAATCTTACTGTTTGAAATAATACTGCTGTTAAACAATATCCATTATTTTACACATGTGTGAATGAATTGTAGTATACGTTTCTAAAAGTGCAGCTGTTGAGTCAAAGGGTATGTGTATTTAGATAGGCCAGATCTTTCTTATTACAGTTTGGGGCAGTTTATACTCCTATCATAAATGCCCTTGCACTGTTGTGACAATTTTTTATCTTTGTTAATACAGTAGGTTAAAAGTATCTCAATATGGATTTGATTTGCATTTCTTTTGTAATAATTTCACTAAGGCATTTAAAATATATCTTTTTTATTGATTTCAGAGAGGAAGGGAGAGGGAGAGAGAGAGAGAAACATCAATGGGGAGAAAGAATAATTGATTAGCTCCTGCATGCCCCACACTGGGGATTGAGTTCTCAACCCTCACATATAGCCTGACCGGGAATCAAATTGTGATTTCCTGGTTCATAGGTTGATGCTCAATCACTGAGCTATGCCAGCCAGCCCACTAAGGCATTTTTGTATATTGTATAATCACTTTTATTAAGTGTACAATTCAATGATTTTTTTTTTGTTTTAGTAAAACTCCAGTTGGGTTTGCATTTATTTTATGAAGATAATATTGAACTCTATTTCATGTTTGAATTATTTTTGTTTTCTTTGAATTGTTCATATTTTGGGTCCATTTTTATATTGAGTTGTTGGTCTTTAAAAATCAATTTGAAGGATCCTGTTACATAGGATTTCATGACTGAGAATTAATATTTTTTCCAAGTTTGTCATTTGTCTTTTGACTTTGCTCACAGGTAAAAGCAAAAATTTTCTGGTGTGACTATAAAAGCTGGGCTGTTTACTGGGATCTTAAAGCATTTGCTAGATTTGTGGGTTACCACGTTTCACTTGGGATTTCAAGTAACCTTCAGTGAGGAGTAATAGTACTGGATGAATTTGAGATTGTTACCTAAGGAGTGGATACATTTACCTGATTACTATTTTTCTTGTGTAGCTCACACAGAAAGTTGAGTTGTGTTTTAGTGATTGTTGGATATCCTCCCTTCCACATCCCATTGTACCACCCTCCGACCTTTTTCAACATGTGAAAACTTTGATAACATTCCTGATAATAGCTACCGCCACCTATGTGTGAAGTCTGATCTGGGTTAATCTTTCTTCGGAGGATGTATTTCAAGTGCCATTTTCAGCTGTATACTCTTATGTTTCCCCTAAAAATTGTCATCTTTAAAAAATAAATTCTTATTCTTTAAGCAAAATCATGTACCATTACGAACATTAAAAAGAATCAATTTAGTAGTATTTGTTTTTTTTAATTTTAGTTTATCTTTTTGCTGTTTAGTTTTTAGGTAAGTTTTAAATAAATATCACAAAAGCAACAAATTCTACTCACCAGTCACTGATGACTTTTAGTGTGACTAACTTAAAACTTGGTCCTAAAAATACAAAGTAACGTTAATGTTCTTCTCATTAGTTTATCTTAATAAGATATTTTTGGATAATTTATTGTATAATGCCTGTTTTTTGCCAGAAGCATGATTCAGAAAAGATAAAAATTTCAGTGATAAATGATTCTAAGAACATTTCTTTCCTCTTCTAAAATATTTATTCAGACTTACTAAATGGAAAGACTTTAAAACCTTCAGTTTGAAAGAGTTAAGATTATTCTAATGTTTTAGCTTCTGATTTTTCTCATTCACTTCAGTAATTTTTCTGTTGACATTGTAAAAATGACTTCATCATCTTCTATTTCAGAAAATTTTAAAAAATTTAACTTGAATGTGTAGAGGAAAGGAAATGATTATTACCTAATTTTTGTTGATCTCAGAAGAACCATTCTCTGATGATTCCCCCTTCTTTGACTTGCTCATGATAGTTTCTTCTACCTTTAGATGTTTTTTAATGCAGGTACATTAAGAGAATAATTTTTAAACAACTCGAGACAATTTTACTTGTGAACTCTTATTTTTCTCTATTTTACTTTTGAACTTATAGGCAAATTCAGGCAGGAGATAGTCTCACAGGATCTTAGATTCCTGTGTACATGGGTCTGCATTTGAGCCCTTTCTAAATGGGAGCATAGTTTGAAAAACTCTTTGGGAGTCTATGTACACCCTTTGAAAATTACTCCTCTAGAGGATATGTTTGACCTTTTCCATGTTAAGATGGAATGATAAAATACAGCATAGTGATTATAACATTCAAGAAAAACTAAGTAGAAACAAACTGTTTAACTACAGACTCTTAAGCTCTGAGTATTTCTAACAATTATACAGTATAAAGAAAAAAAAGCATATAAAAATTTTAGGTTAATTCCACTGCTGAGTTTTCCTCTGGCTTTTTTTACTTTTTCTATATTTGATTATTAAACTCTTACTTCTCCTATAGTATTGATGTAAGCCCTACATGTAGCACTTTCTTTTTTTTTTTTAATATATTTTTATTGATTTCAGAGAAGAAGAGAGAGATAGAAACATCAATGGTGAGAAAGCATATCAATTGATTGCCCCTGGACGTCCCCCACTAGGGATCGAGCCCACAACCCGGGCATGAACCCTTGACAGGAATCGAATCTGGGACCTTTCAGTCCACAGGCTGACATTCTATCCACTGAGCCAAACAGGCTAGGGCTGTAGCACTTTGAACATTATATTAAATCTAGTTATTGTCTGTCTCTTCTGCAGTTGTACATTCCTGATGTGCAGGGCAGCAGTCTTTGGCACTTTGATGTATTTCCAGTTTTTGAATTTTTGATATTCAAAATAGGAACCAGTCTTTAAATGAGTTAGGTACTCATTTAGTAACCTGGGGATTAAATTAGGAATTGGCTTTATTAACACATTGTGAACGGATCACGAGAATTCTCACTTCACATTACACAGTGTTTTACAAAGTACCATACTTTAAAAAGATATTAGCTTGTAAGAACATGTAATAAATAACTTCAGAATGCAATGGATATTAATTTTAAAGCATGCCTTTAACATTTATGTATAATGTTTTTTGTACTTGTTCAGTAGAAACTTAGCTGGCCACTGGATAAAGCCAGCAATATAAAACTACTGGTCCCCAATGTGTTAATACCTTATAATACTTGGGCATGAATCTGTAGAACTAAGGTAAGCTTCTTGTCATAGAACCTTGACAAGATGATCTGTTTTAAGACTTGATTACTATTAAACTACCCAAAGATCCTAAATCTTTGTCATTTAGATGGTTTGATGATATTGGTTATATCTATTTACTTTAATCTTGGGTTAAACATTTCTTGATTGTGGCAGCAATTTCTTAATTTCTTTCTTTTTTTATTTGCAGTTGGAGTGCCTCAAGCTTATTGCCTCTCAAAAATTCACAGACAAACGCATTGGCTACTTAGGGGCAATGCTGTTATTAGATGAAAGACAAGATGTCCATCTTCTCATGACCAACTGTATCAAAAAGTAAGGTTTTCTTTTTTAAAGTTATAGAATTGATTAATTTATTTGGTATTAAATCTTACTTTGCTTTGACATACTTTATTGTCTCTTTATATATATACTAGACTAGATGCCCAGTGCACGGATTTGTGCACTAGTGGGGGCATGGCCTACTCTGGGAGCGCTGCTCATCTCAGTCAGCTAAGTGGCTGTGGACCCGCCCTCTGAGTGGCAGGAGCAGCCACTCATTCCAGTCAGCCAAGTAGCTCTCCCACTGTGGGAGCGCAGTGACCACCGGGGGGCAGCTCCTGTGTTGAGCGTCTGCCCCCTAGTGGTCAGTGCGTGTCATAGTTGACTGGTCGTTCTGGTTGTTCCGCCGTTTGGTTGCTGGACTTCTATTATATAGGATTTTTTCTCTTTCTTTTTTTCCTCATCACCATTTATTCTCCCTATACTCTCTCCCACCCCTACTCTCTTCCCCCCAAAATCACCACACTGTCATCTGTGTTCACGAGTGAGAAGTAAGTCTTAACCTTTCCTTCTAAGAACTACTTTGTGATTTTAGGTCTTTCCTATAATATACCACCCGTAAATCTTTTTCTTTTTTTAATTTATTGATGTTTTTACAGAGAGGAAGGGAGAGGGATAGAGAGAAACATCGATGAGAGAGAAACATCCATCAGCTGCCTCCTGCACGCCCCCGACTGGGGATGTGCCCACAACCAAGGTACCTGCCCTTGACCGGAATCAAACCTGGGACCCTTCAGTCCGCTGGCCGACGCTCTATCCACTGAGCCAAACCACTTTACCCGTAAATCTTGACATCTTCTATTTACTGGTTTATATTTACTCTCTAAAATATATTTCAATTGCTTTTGGTTCTGTAGCTTATATGTAAAGAGACTTAGCAAAGGCTTAAAACTTCTATAGGGGATAATTTAATTAAAGCATTGCTATACATCTTCAGGCATAAGAGCACAATTTAGCAATGAAATAATATTTGGGCTTTCATAGAATAGAAAAGGCATTGGTAAATCTGAGCTTTCTTATATTTCTAGGACATGAATAAAATGAATAATGAAATGTTACATTTATTAAAAAAATTACTAGTGTTTATTCTAAATAAACACTACTTAAAAATAAAGAGATGCCGAGACCGGTTTGGCTCAGTGGATAGAGCATCGGCAGAGAAATCTTGTCTGTGGTCTAATCCAAGATATCCATTGTGTGGAATTATATGTAGCCCTATGAATATTTGTGAGTAAGTCATTTTTTAAAATGGGTGCTTTACTGATCTACTTACTAGTCCAGTCATGTTTGTTTAACTTACACACTGAGGAATGCTTTCTATTATAGAGAAATTAGAGGACCCAAGAAGGGAATTTAGCAGTTCTTTCCAGCATTTCTCTTATAACAAATTTCTATTAGAAAGGCATAGAAGTTCTGATGGCCTACTGGTTAAAGGTACTTTTTGGATTGTTTCAATTGTGATCAAATTTATAGATACTGAACTTTATAATTTTCTGTGAAAAATAATGTTCTACTTTAAAATTTCCCAATGATACCTGGCTGGCATAGCTCAGAGGTTGAGCGTCGACCTATGAGGTCATGGTTCGATTTCCAGTCGGGGCACATGACTCTGTTGGGAGCTCTGTCCCCAGTGTGGTGCATACAATAAGCAGCAAATTAATGATTCTTTCTCATCATTGATGTTTCTCTCTCTCTTTCCCTTCCTTTCTGAAATCAATAAAAATGTATTAAAAGACAATTTACCAATGGACAATGAGAAATTCCAAAATAAGAATTAATGATTTCGTTGTAAATACTGCATGTATCATGCAAATATATTGAGTCTGTGAACTTAATTTTGGGAGAATCTTGTTTTTTGTCTTGAAATAAATATTAATAATGAAAAATACTAAGTTGATTCATTTATTCAACCAGTATTTATTGCATACATGTTGCATGCCAGGAGCTGTTGTAAGCTGTGGGGGATGGATAATTTAAAAAATGGAACAGATTCTTGGTGTCATGGAGGTTACATTCTAGATGTTCAGCATGACTCTTTTATACGTTTACTCTGGACAGGCCTTTGAGAGTTTCTTCAAGTTTTGTTCTTTCATGCTCTGTTGCCCTTATTACCCAAGCCTTCAATCACATGCTGATAATTTGGCAGTTCTGCCTTGCAGCAAGTTCATATTAGAGAGTTAATACCAAACTCAAGTATAGCTTGGTAAAAATTGAAGAATGAAGCACATAGGTAAAGAAGAAATCTTTGTGTTTAATTTTAATGAGACCCAGCCAAACCCCAAGTGAATTTAGGAGAGTGTTATTAATAGTTAGACATTGATATGGCACTTTCAGTCTAAGCTCTTATGAAGGACTTTGGGTCATTTGTTTATTTTTTTAACTTGATAACGAATGGGATTTTTCTGGTTGCTTTTTTGTGTGCTTCTCCCCCCCACCCCCCACCCCCACCCCTTGTTTGTTTTATAGGGCGTGTAGTGGATAGCAGTTTTTGTTTCTGAATGAATGTTTACCTCATTGTTCATTGACCTAGAAGACTCATAAGACATTAAATCCTTAAAAAGTGGATATATTTTAAGAACTTACATTATGCAAATTAATTATTATAAAATGAATGAAAAGTCAATTAAATATACTTAGCAACTGGAAGCCTAAATGATAAAGTCTTGGTTAGTAAGTTTCATTTCACCAGTAATTTTAACTCAAAATATTCAAATTGGTGGATGAAAGAGCAGCCTGGCCTTCTTTTCCTTCCTTTGTTCTTCAGTAAAGACTAAAACCATTTATTAGTTTATTTTAAATGACTCGTTATGAACTCATTATGTGTTAAAATAAATCACATTTTTAAATGAAAAGAAATATTTTTCATAACAAAACAATCCATTGAGGAGAATGGCATTATTTTACATTTTAAAAAAATCTCTGTAGTATCTGGCTTAATAGATGCTCCTGTTTTCAATTTCTTGTATGTTTTTTGTTTTTGTTAATTCTCATCTGAGAATATTTTTTCCACTTATTTTTAGAGAGTGAAAGAGAAGGGGAGAGACAGAGAAACATAAATGGTAGAGGCACATTGATTGGTTGCCTCCCGCATGTGCCCCAGATGGGGCTGGGGATCAAACCTGCAACCCAGGTATGCGCCCTTGACTGGAATTAAACCTGCAATCCTTCAATTGATGGGCCAATGCTTTATCCACTGAGCCAAACCGGCTAGGACTCTTGTGTTATGTTTTAATTGTAAGTATATATGAAGATTCAGCCTTTTACAGATAATGTAGTTAGAAAAAGGAAGATGATGTTAATAATCTTTCAAATAACTATAGATAGTCTTTTATATTATAACAAAACTACCCAAGTGGTAGTTTCTTAAGGGTTAGTTACAATGTAGAATCTGAAACCTATCAATAAAGTTTCCTTATTTTATTTCATTTTTTATTTTAAAAAATATATTTTATTGATTTTTTTTTACAGAAAGGAAGGGAGAAGGAGAGGGATAAAGAGTTAGAAACATCGATGAGAGAGAAACATCGATCAGCTGCCTCTTGCACACCCCTTACTGGGGATGTGCCCACAACCAAGGTATATGCCCTTGACCGGAAACAAATTCTGGACCTTTCAGTCCGTAGTCCAATACTCTATCCACTGAGCCAAACTGGTTTTGGCAAGTTTGCTAATTTTAATCATGCCTACGGCATTTGGAAAAAGGTTAGCTCACCAAGTTAAAGTACTGGTAAATAGACAGTCAAGTCAACTTCATAGTGGTAATACAAATTTCCCAAATTCGGTTTTTGGCAACAAATATCTTCAGTTGTTGCTCTTAAGTGGTAGGCTTACCTGGCTCTTTTTCTAGAAAATGTCTGCCAGCTATCCAAATCTTAATAATTATAGTTGTCTGTCAGTTATTTTTCAAATAAAAATAATGTCCATTTTAAAAGCAGCTAGGTCATAGTTTAGCTGGTAAATGAAATACAGGTACAAGTGCTTTTATCTGAGATTGCCACATCTGTATGTGGCAGGAGTACTTTATGCTTACTTCCCATTTTGTCACACAGAATATTTTAAAATGTGCGCTCAGACCCTGTCATGGGTTGCTCAGTTGGTTAGGATCATCCTGATAAACCAAGGTTGCAGGTTTGATCTCCGGTCAGGGTACATAAAAGAAGCAACCAATGAATGCATAAATAAGTGGAACATCAAATTGATGTTTCTTTCTCTCCCTCCCTCTCCATCTCCCTTCCTCTTTCTCTAAAATAAAATAAAATAAAGGTTTTTTTTTACTGTGTATTCAGAAGTCAGGATTTCATAAAAATTATTTTTACTACTTTGTCAAGGGCAATCTTAGGTGAAATTTAACTAACTCCTTCTCTCCCTCTCTCCCTCCCTCCCTCCCTCCCTCCCTCCTTCCCTCCTTCTTCCCCTTCCTTCCTTATCCTGTGAGTGTGTGCCCGTGAATACAATGATTACTACTGGTTACTACTGGTACAGTTTAGTGCCATCCACTGCTTTGATTTGTGCTAATGAGCTAGTTTTTCCCACCACTGCTTTTGCACCACCAGTGAAAATGCCAGTACAGTTGACAAATAATGAGTTAATATTGTGAAAATAGCTCAGATCTCATGGGCCCCCTAAAACAGTGGTCGGCAAACTTCGGCTCCTGAGCTGCAGTTTGCCACTCTTTTGACTAATGAGTTTGCCCACCACTGCCCTAAAACACTCTAGGGACTCCCAGAGATCTGTTAACCACACTTTGAGAACCACCGGATTAAAGGATACTAAAATGCTCTTAATGCAGGTAGCATAACTCATATAATAATTAAGCTTCTGAATAGTTAAGAGTTGATGATAATACATAGATGAATTTACTGGCTCATGCTTACAATATTTCAGCTTTTCTGAAGTAAAACCTTGTTTGTTGGAAAATAATTTTGTGAAGTAATCTATGTCTATTTGAAATAGGATTTTGTATATCTATATTACAGTTGTGCTTCATATTTCTATCATTACCAGTTTTTATTTTCAGTGGGTTGCTGAGTTTTCTAAAGTGGGTTGCCATTAACATCTAAGAGATAATGTCTAATTTCTGTTGCTTTGGTATTTGGAAAACATCGAATCATAAGCCTGTCTGAGGTACTGTCCGTCAGTTTGTGGTACTGGTAAATTTTTGTTTTTGTTGTTAATCCTCACCAAGGATATTTTTACGTTGATTTTTAGGGAGAGTGGAAGAGAGAGGGAAAGACAGAGAGAAAAATGTATGTGAGAGAAACACATCAATTGGTTGCCTCCTACAAGAGCCTTGACCAGAGCCTGGCCATGGAGGAGCCTGCAACCAAGATACAGACTGGACTTGAACCCAGGACTCTTTGGTCCTTAGACCAATGCTCTATCCACTGAACCAAACCAACTAGGGCTGCACTATTGGTAATTTGTAATAAAGTTAGAATAAATATTTTTTGCAAAATATAATCCTGTTAATCATTTTCCTTATTGGAGAAATTCTGAATTATTCAGAGCTACCTCTTTACTGTTAGATTGTGAAGCTGCTTTTTGTTGTTAATTCTCACCTGAGGATATTTTTTCTATTGCTTTTTCAAAGAGAGTAGAAGGGATGGGGAGGGGAAGAGAAAGAGAAACATGATGTGAGAGAGAGACATCACACATTGGTTGGTTGCCTCCTGCATTCACCCCCAATGGAGCAGGGAGGGAACGTGCAACCCAGGTATGTGGCCTTGACTGGGACTGGAACCCAAAACCCTTTGGTGTGAGGGCCGATGTTCTAATCACTGAGCAACATTGGCCATAAGATTGGTTGCCCTGTCTTAATTAGTTAAAACCTTTTCTTGTGAAGCTTCTTCATGGGGAGCACCAGACACAACACATTCATTTCTACCTTTTTCTTTCTTTTGCAGTGATCTTAATCATAGCACGCAGTATGTACAGGGACTAGCACTTTGTACCCTCGGCTGCATGGGCTCCTCAGAAATGTGCAGAGATCTTGCAGGAGAGGTAGAGAAACTCCTGAAAACCTCCAATTCTTACTTAAGAAAAAAGGTAACTGTTAGTAAAACCAAATGTCTGTTAATGTTAGGAGCATTATGGAAATGAGAAAGCAAATTATTCATTTTTGAAACCTGATATTAATATGTAACATGTTTTTCTCTGCGCAGTAGATGCATTTTAAATGATTATATATGAATCAAAATTTATTTTTATACTGATTTTGGAGGCAATTTTTTTTGTTACTAATTAACTCTCCAGTTGATAAGTAATTGTGAACACTTTAATTCTTTTAATTCCTCTTTTTCAGGGAAATTATTTATAAACCAACCATAACTGGATATTCTAGATGGCATATTTGCTTCCTAAATTACCTGATTCTAAACAGTATTAAAGTGATAATGAATCAATATTTATAAATTTACTTCCATCCTAATAATTAGTGCCCATGCCTTTGTCCTAGTGCCTTTAAATCTGTGGAAGTGCACTTCCATTGGGACTTAGATAATTATTAGGGAATTATAAAGAATACACTTTCTAAAATTGATATGTCTAAATGAAGTAGTAATGCATGACAATGATCTTATTCTCAGTTTTTATTTGTTGTTGTAAACATTTTATTGTTACTTTTTGTGTTCAAATCCTAAAACCTTAATAAATAAAGGTTATAAAATGTAGAACTCACAAGAAGTGAAAACATACTACTGTGCCTGTCTATATTAATGGTGTGAGGCAGAGGTGTTGATCTGTTTTCCAGGATCAAACAGTTATCGATGGCTGCAAACCAAATACAGTCCTTTCTCTTAAAGAATGTGTGGGTTGCTCTTGTTCAAAAAATGCATTATTTCCTTAAATAGTGTAAATAAGGAGGAAAAATCTTTTTTCTCATGAGAAGAATTAGTTAAAACCTTTTCTTGTTAATGTATCTAAACTTTTATATAGTATTCTACTTCAACAAATATGGTTAGTTTATGGGGTAACCAAAATCAGTCTCTGAAAGTACCTTTTATTCCAGTAAGCAAGCTATGACAGTCTTTTCTGCAGGATATCTTTCAAATAATTTTCTTGTTGTCAGTCAGCAGAGAGTGAATTGAGGAAGATGTAGGTATTATGAGAAGTAACAGCAGATTTAAAGCATCTGTAGTATATATCTTTCAGTTACATGTTATTTTTTTTATAAAATCCTTGTTTAGTCATCTTACTCAGGAATGATCATCATAGATAGAAGACTTTATTTTTTACTTTGAAAGTCCACATAAGTTATGTTTAACTTCCTTGGTAAATTCATATTAACCATGGTCTAGTTTAGAAAATTTTTATCTACTTATTTTGCAATATGTGAATAGAGGTACAGGTGAGCTAGAAGTCCTCATTGATGTAATAGTACCTATAAATTAGAAAGCCCTAACCGTTAATAAATCTGATATCTTTTTTCTTCTTTATTTTTCTAGTAGGTGAACTAGTTGATAAGGATTTTTTGTTGTTGTTCTTAATACGATTAGTTGCCCTGTCTTAATTGAAATAAATCTTTTGTCTTTTTAATTTTTTTTATAGGCAGCACTGTGTGCTGTTCATGTCATCAGGAAGGTTCCTGAACTTATGGAGATGTTTTTACCAGCAACAAAAAACTTATTGAATGAAAAGAACCATGGTAATGTGATTTGGGTGCATTTGGTAAAGTTCTGAGGGAGAAGGGGAAAGAGAAAAAGCTTGGGGCAATGTTAGCCTTCGTCTCAATACAGTGGAGTTGCCTTTCTACTGTGCTGGACACTTTTCCAGGAAGCGCTGCTTAATCCAGTCTCTCTTCCACTCTCATTTCCTAGTTTTACAAGTAGAGATTAACTTCTTCATAGCAAATTTGTTTTTTATTTCTGCTCCTCTTTGATTATACTAAAAGTACTGTATTAAGTTACTACTATTCATTGTAATGTACAAGTGATGCTATTCTTCAATTTTCATGTGTAAAATTCTTTGTTTCCTGGCTACTTTATATTAAAGAAAAAAATTATTTCTTTATTGCTTTGTGGTAAGAGTATAAGATTTGTGAAAATCCTTTTAGGTTACTTGTAACAGGAATTTGTAATGCGTACTCAGATATGTTTATATAAAAGTTAAGAGGAATTATGCCGAAACCGGTTTGACTCAGTGGATAGAGTGTCAGCCTGAGGACTGAAGGGTTCCAGGTTCGATTCTGGTCAAGGGCATGTACCTTGGTTTTGGGCACATCTCTAGTAGGGGGCAAGGGAAGTGCAGAAGGCAGCTAGCTGATTGATGTCTCTCTCTCATGGGTGTTTCTAACTCTATCCCTCTCCCTTCCTCTCGGTAAAAAAAATCAATAAAATATATTTTAAAATAAAGTTAAGAGGAATTAATATGTAACTATTCTTTCCCAAACATTTTGTTATTTTGAAGTCAGTGAAGCAAGTTTTGAGTAAAGAAAATGCGTGTCCTAAATGCAAAGAGAAAAAAATGGTAGGGTGTATTTAATTTGATTAATTCAATCCTAAAACTAGAAGGATCAAAAAATACTTGTTGAACAAATGAATGTTTAGGGTGCTTATTATTAATGGAAACCATTGTTTTATTTTTTTTCACTCATTCTGGAACAAGCAAATTCACTTCGTCATCCACAATGACTATATCTTGAAGTTCTGATTTATTTTATCTGGAAATTTAACTTCTCATTAAGATGTTTGCTTCTTGAATTGTCTATCAGAATTCAGTTAAGAGCATATTAAGTATGGAGCAGGTGATACCTAGCTTATATTGACTGTGAGCATGTCTTTATGTATATTCTCAGAGGGAGAGACACATGTACTGGTTGTCTTTTTTTAATTTTTAAAAAATATTTTTATTGATTTCAGGAAGAGAGAGGGAGAGAGAGATAGAAACATCAATGATGAGAGAAAAATCATTGATTAGCTGCCTCCTGCCTGCCCTACACTGGGGATCAAGCTCACAACCTGGGCATGTGCCCTGACTGGAATTGAACCGTGACCTTCTGGTTCATAGGTTGACACTCAACCACTGAGCCACGTTGGCTGGCTGGACTGGTTGTCATATTTTAGAAAGGAATTATTTTGGTCAGGTAATTGTTTAAAATATTCTAATTTGACTGACTTAAAACTAGATAAGCATCTATTAAATACCTTCCTTTGTATTCACCTTAATGCTTAGATTCTTTGGGAGATTAGAAAACAAAAGTAGCAACTATACTTTTGAAAGTGACCTTCAGATCTCCAAGTCCTGTTCTACAAAGTTGACTAATAAATCCACCCTCATTTTTAGTTTTCATTTGCTCTTTTCTTTCAGGTGTCCTTCACACATCTGTAGTCCTCCTCACAGAAATGTGTGAGCGAAGCCCAGACATGCTTGCACATTTCAGAAAGGTAGGTGCTATTCGATATGCTAAATCTTTCCTGAAAATGATTTATCCAAAAAGTACATGATGTTCTCACTTATAAATTTTCTTTTGAAAGGAAGCTTGGAGCTAAATAAAGGACTTAGCCAGCGCTACTGTGTTTAGGGCTGGAAGCCAGATTTAGGCATATTAAGAACTAGCAATAGTACAATGTTTTTTACCTTTTATAATAGAAGCCTTCACTCATTGTTGGCAGATACACCAATTTCTCATGTGCTTTATCTGCTGTTTTCACATTAAAGTCAGAAAATGTAACCTTCGGTCAGAATATAAATAGGAATGTGTTTATGTGGTTTATTTATTATTTTTAGGCAGGTAATCTCATTTTTTTTAAAAGGTGAAAACTTCAGACTGAACTTTGACATTAACTTTTACCGAATACAGGGTCCCCCGCTCTTCATTTTAGGCTGTTGACTTAGGTAATGGAAGTCTGTAGCTTTGTTAATTCTTTTCTTTCCTCCTTTTCTTACAGCATTCTTAAGGGGAAATTTTTGTTTTCTCCACTTACTTTTAGAAGGCATTACTAAGGGATTCAGAGAAAGACTGTTCTTTGAGTTACATGCATTTACTTTTTTTTTTTTAATAGGGCGCTGATCACTCCATAAGTGGGGCTTACTTTGTACTTTAGATCTGATGAGGTTCTAATAGCAGTTCTTTTTTTTTTTCCATCCCTTTAGATGTTTATGTCTTGATTAAATTATTGTAAAATAGTATGAGACCCGTATCTGTCCCTAATGCTTGCTTTGTATGTTTTGTTCCTGTTGTCTGTTTGGAATCCTGCTGTATGTTAGAATGAAAAGGTAAGAATTAACCCTCTTTTAGATGGTGCATGCTGGCATTAGGTTCTTAGTAGCTTTTGTGTATCCATCCACAAATGTGGCTGTTAAAAATATACTAATGCTGAAGCTATGCTTAATACTGTGAGTTATTTGTTCTAGCATTTTTGGCTAACTTCCTAGTCTAGTTTTTTTGTCTTGTCACTTATACTCGATTCCAAAGTCAGCCTTGGATTTCAGTTGTAGCCTTTCCTGAATTGCAAGCCTCCTTCTCTACCTTTCCTTTATCTTCGCTTGAGAAACCTTGAGCAGTTTCCCAGTGGTTTTGGTGATGGCAATTCCAGATCAGTTTGGAGCCTTGACACAAACACCACTTCTTTTTGAAGTAGATATTTTAGAACCATATGTGGGTAACCTCAGACTTTAAAAAGCTTCGTGTGTATTTCTGAGCTTTCAGTTCAGACTTAGAGCTTTTATTTCCCTCTTACCTGCACTTATCTGGCCTAGAAGTGTTGGAATATAAAAAGGATTTTTGAGGTGGAGCAGGTAGGCATCAACTGATTTTCATGGCTGCAGCCTCTCCCTTTGTCAGCTTACTTTTTGTTTGTCCTGTCATCAGTTTTAGCAACTTGTGTTTTTGTCTGAATAATAAAGCTGGGTCCTAAGAATTAGTATGCTGGACATTTAGACATTTGTGCGTTTTGTCCCAGGGTGATCTGATGTGGTGTGCTGGCCTTTTGGCAGTGAATAAAACAAGGAAAAAAGACTTCTTCAAGATTTAAAACAAATTAAAAAATAATTAGGGTTACGTGTAATACAAAAACGTAGGCCATTGGAAAGCATGCAAGGCGAGACTTTTTGTACAAAGCTTGTTAACTAGATAATCCTGATTTTATTATGTTAATTTTAAAGCAGTGTATAAAATTATGTTATTTTTACCTCTAATATAAATCTGCCCACAGTTGACAGATTTAATGTGGCTTCTCTCCGTGGCTTAGATTTGTTTTAATTTTGGAGTCATCCAAATTAGATTTTTGTGTGAGTTACTTTATGAATCACTTAATTCTAAAGTGTTATGGCCAAACTTATTTAAATTTACAAAGATTAAGTTCTCTTATATTTAGAAGTGGCCTTAGGATTATGAAAATGTTTTGAGTGTATACTTGGGCATTCTTGATTTTTGTTTTTATCTTGAGGCTTTTTAGAGTTGGGGAGTAGGGAGGAGAGAGATTCCAAATACAATGAGAAAAAATGACTGAGTTGTAGCAAAGTTGGGCTGTTTTGATTGCCTCAGAAAAAAAGGTGATTCAGTTCACTGTGGACACTTGTTAATGTTTAGGTAGGTAGAGTTGTTTATATAGCTAAATTGAGTTTTTAGTTGGAGACTGGAAAAGTTCCTATTGTGGCAAACATTTTGGATTAGGGTTTAATATTAAATGATTGATCAACAGAATGAAATTAATAGTAACATCTAAAGCATCTTTAAGTTCAGGTTGGTAATAAAATTGCCTCTTTTTGTGTTATGACTAAATGAACACAGTGAAAGAAGGACAAGAAGGGAATTTTGACCACAAGGAATGTAGAGTTTCATTAGTAAGATTAGACAGAAAAAACAGGTGACAGATCAGTCTGTATAATTAGGTGCTGAAATTAAATTTTATTGGAAATGGTGTCATATGAGTTTAGAACAGGGAAAGGAAATTATTCATGGTTTTGCCATCATCTAAAGGTGAAAGATACAATTTTTCGTGTATCTTTTTTCACTTGGTCAGTGTTGGAGGCTTTTATATTCTCTGTTGTTAGTTGGAAGAAGACATAACTAGCTCTATCTCAAGAGGAGAAAACCTTTTTTTTCTATATTTGAGATAGTATGTTTTAAAACTATAATTTTAATAAGGTCACCAGTATTTTGGGTATGATACCATTTTATATTCAAATGTGTGTATATGTGAAGCTAGCACTATATCCAAATGTTGTGAACGGATAAAAACTGAGCATGTTTGTGCCACACCTAAGTATGTCAATCTGTAGACGTAGAAATGCAATATGCTTCACAGGCATCTGTTTTACTTAGTTCCCAGAGGCTTTCTGACTTGCTGTTATTGTAGTATCTTTGTATATATAACTCTGGAGTTAAAAAGTCTAATTTTATCTGAATTTAAATTGTTCTTGGTAAAAATACTCCAAGGTGTTTATATATATACATACATACATACATACATACATAATATATATATATATATATATATATATATATATATATATATACATTATATATATATAAAATTTTATTGATTTCAGAGCAGAAGGGACGAGAGATAGAAACATCAATGATAAAAGAGAATCATTGATTGGCTGCCTCCTGCACGCCCCCTACTGGGAATTGGGCCTGTAAATCGGGCATGTGCCCTTGACCAGAATCAAACCAGGGACCTTTCAGTCCACAGGCCGACGCTCTATCCACTGAGCCAAACTGGCTAGAGCCTTCTAAATTATATTTAACCAACACCAATAATATATTGTATCAATAGAATTTGCTTGGACCCAGACCCTTGTACCCTTTTTCTAAGCCAAATTACCTGCCTATTCATGAGAAAGTCTTTGATGTTCACTGTTTTTTGATGCATCTTTCTTCCCTGCAGCTTGTGCCCCAATTAGTTCGTATTCTAAAGAACCTCATCATGTCCGGATATTCACCAGAACATGATGTTTCTGGTATCAGTGACCCCTTTTTGCAGGTGAGCTTGAAAGAAAGCTTTGGATGTATGATTTGAGTTTAATAGGTTTGAATAAAGTGTTTCCTCCCTCTTAAGTTTGTGTCAGGTAGAAATTTATAGTTAACTAATTAATTACATTAATAAATGAATAGTGACATAGTTCTGTATTTTATTAGATTAATAAAATGATATAGTTATAATAATCAAAATTATGTACTACATAGGGACTTACCAGTATATAGGCAAACTTGTTTTATTGTGTTTTGCTTTATTGCACTTTGCAGATGTTGTATTTAATTTTTTACACCAGCAAAAAGGCTACCACTCGCTTTATTGCGATACTCACTTTATTGCTGTGGTCTGGGACTGAACCTCAGTGTCTCTGTGGTATGCCTGTAATGCAGCTTGGCAGGTGGTGGCATTTTTTAACTGTGGTTGTCTAATAACTTCATTAAGACACAGAAACACATGCCATTTCTCTAAAGATAGTATTTAAAATTCTTCTGTTTGAATTTTGACTATTTCTAATGGGATGTGAGACTTCATTTAAGATGCTTGAATTTCATACCAAGCAAAAAGTTCCTTTTTTCCAGACATAATTTGTTGACCTTTCTCCTATTTTGCACATTAGGTACGAATTTTACGGTTATTAAGAATTTTAGGACGAAATGATGATGACTCAAGTGAAGCTATGAATGATATATTAGCACAGGTGAGTAGACCAAGCTTGCATTATATTTAATGTTCATGTTAGTATAGTAGAGAGTGGAATGATTGTGGTTATATGGAACAATTTTTATTTGTGTTTCCTCATCGGTGGCTATAATCAATCACAGTCTCTTGTTACTTTTGAATATTTTTTGGAAGCATTGTTTTATCATTGTATACCACCCTCTTTGTCTTTTCAGGTTGCCACTAATACAGAGACTAGTAAAAATGTAGGAAATGCTATTCTTTATGAAACAGTTTTGACGATCATGGATATTAAGTCAGAAAGCGGACTGCGAGTAAGTCTTTTAATATATTTTCTTCTTCCTAAACATTTCATTTAGAATAATTGATTTGGATTTAGCACTTTGGAAATGAATTCCATTTGGAAATTAACTTTCGGGAAAAATGTCTTAAATATTTGCTTTTATATAGAAATAAATACATAAAGTAAAACAACTCAAACAGTACAGAAGATATGAAGGAAAGAAAACATCTACCTGTAGCTTTCAGGTGTTGACTCTCAATTCTACTAGTGGAAAGTACTGTTACCATTTTATAGTGTATTTTTTCAGATATTTTTATTTAAATGTGTTTGTATATGTGTATTTCTTCTCTTCCCCACGTTTTAAATCTTTTTACTTGAAATAATTTTAGTCTTACAGAAACAGTTGAGTTTATGTACACCTTTCACTTAGCTTCCTATACTGTAACATTTTGCATAACTATATGTAGTTATCAAAACTAAGAAATTAATATCGGTACCATGCCATTAACTAAATTATAGACTTTATTTAGATTTCACCAATTTTCCTATTAATGTCCTTTTCCTGTTCCAGGAGCTAATCTATGATTCCGCTTTGCATTTCATTGTCACATCTCTTTAGTCTCCACCAGTCTGTGACAGTTCCTCTTTTTCTTTTCTTTCATGACTTTGACATTTTGAAGAGCACTGATCAGTTACTTTTTATTTTAAAATAATTTTTATTGATTTCAGAGAGGGAGAGAGAGATATAAACATCAGTGATAATAAAGAATCATTGATTCACTGCCTTTTGCACATCCCTCATTGGTAATCAAGCAGGCAACCTAGGCATGTGTCCTGACTGGGAATCGAATCATAACTTCCTGATTCATATAGGTCAATGCTCAACTACTGAGCTAAATGGGCTAGGCTGATCAGTTACTTTATAGAACGTCCCCCAATTTGGCTCTGTCTGATACTTTATCATAATTAGATTGAGGTTATGTTTGTTTAGCAATACTATCATAGAAGTGATGTGCCTTTCTTAACATCATATCAGGAGATATATGCTATATCTATTTGTCCCGGTACTGGTGATATTAACCTTGATCATTTGATTTAAGATGGTGCCTGCTGTGTCTCTCCACTGTAAAGTTACTTTTCCCTTTGTAATTAAAAATATTTTGTGGGAGATGCTTTAAGACTATGTAGATATCTTGTTCTCCTCAGACTTTTGCCCATCAATTTTATTCATCAGAAGATCTTGTCTGTAGCAGTTATTAGGATGATCTAATGACACTTTTCTGTTTCCCTCATTTTGTCCTCTTCAAATACTTGGAATTCTTCTGTAAGGAAGAATTCTCCTTCATGAATTTATTCATTCCTTTCAATCATTTATTAATGTAAGAATAACTCATCCATAGACTTATAAGAAATAAACTTATTGATTACAATACAATATTTGTATATAGTACTTTTTAGATTACATTATCAAAATAAACAAAGTAAATGAGGCTAATTCTTTTCCTCTCCCCACCTTTCAAACAAAATGGTAACATATCATGTATATCGTTGGGCACTTTACTTTTTTCACTTAATGTTATGTTGAAGGTAGTTCATATTTATGTATAGCGCTCATCTTCATTAACAAAAATTGCTAGAATAGAGCATAAAATATACCAGTTTAACAACAACTAAAATTCTGTAGTTCAGTGGCATTAAGTACATTCACATTGTTGTGCAATGAACACCATCGTTTATTTTCAGAACTTTCTGGTCTTTCCAGGCCATAAAATACCAACTACCACCTATAAATAGTTTGCACTCAACAGAGGCCAGAAGTGATCTTTAAACAATAGAAATCTTTAATTTTTCTAGATTTTTAACTTATGCTATTTTTCTTTAGGTCCTAGCCATAAATATCCTGGGTCGTTTCTTATTGAACAATGACAAGAATATTAGGTAAAGCAATTGAAAAATGTCTTATATTTTGTTATTATAAAGTCTGTTTTCAAGAGTGACTTTGCTCGAGATCACACATGTATTAAGTGACTTATCTAGAATTCAGCTGAGGAAACTCAGGATTTTTATTTTAGTCTGGTCTTAAAACTACTGTTTTGTAAAGAATTTGAGGATTTGCCTCGTGGCTTAATTTTTACACTTCTTTATACTATAAATCAGGAGTCAAACTTTTTCTGTGAAGGACCAGATGGTCAATTTTTTAGGCTCTGTGGGCCTTTGGTCTCTGTGGCAATTATCCAGCTGTGCCTGTTGGCATGAAAACAGCCATAGATCATATAAATGATGAATGTTGCTGTTCTGATAAAAATGGATTTACAAAACCAGACAGCAGAGTATTGGATATTTGCAGGTATCCTGTAGTTTACTGACCCAGTACAAAACGTATTTGTCAATTCCATTTATTTGTGTGTGTGTGTATGTTTAAGATTTTTAAAATTGATATTTAGAGAGAGATGAGGACAGAGAGAAACATCAATGCGAGAGTGAAACATTAGTCAGCTGCCTCCTGCATGCCCCCTCCCGGGGATGCAACCTGGGCATGTGCCCTAACTGGGAATTGAACAACAACCTTTTGATACACAGGATGACACCCAGCCAACTGAGCCACTCTGGCCAGGGTGATTACTTAAAGTAGATGAATTTATTAGTACTATCTTTTCTTTGTAGTTTATCCTGTTTACCTTTTTCCCTCTTTTAATCAGGAGAAAAAAGTTTTCTTACCATGTTAAGCTTGAAAAAAAAAGAAGTGGAAATAAATATTGTGGTATCCTGAATTATCTCTTCCTTCCAAAAGAATTTTTAATATTGAGTGTTATACTCAAAATTTTGTACAAGTCTCAAAAGCAGAGTAAATACAAATGGTAAAATTGAAATAATTTCCTTTTGCATTTTGGGGGTAAGGACTGAAAAGGCATACTATATGCTTATTTTGTTGTACTGTTTGGAAGAACTTGAAATAATTGAGCCAGTCACTTTTAGATGTTTCAATGGACTTGTCCATGAATGTAAATACTCTAGATCCAAGGCTTCTTTGTCATTACCTTAATGTATCTTCTTATACCTCTAAAATGTTACCACTATAGTTACTATCTTTCTTGTACATGTTTAAAATATGTGCTTTCCCTTAGTCTTTAGACATTTTTTGTCATTATTTTAGGCAGAAAAAACACACCCTGAATTTTACATTTTAATTCTGTTCTTCTGCAACTTTGTTTCATCCAGATATGTAGCTCTGACATCTTTGTTGAAGACTGTGCAGACAGATCATAATGCAGTGCAGAGGCACAGAAGCACCATTGTGGACTGTCTGAAAGATTTGGATGTCTCAATAAAACGGTAAAAGATTATTGATAGTTCTTTACCCCCACCTCACCTGGTAACTATAATAGTTTTGGAAGTGAGAATATTGACCTTTATGTATTGTCCTCATTTTCATAGATGAATTCTTTGCAGAGTAAATCTTTTTTAGGAAGGATTGGCAGGGCAAAGGTTAGGTAAAGGAGGCCAGTAAGGAATACTTCAGTGCACAATGAAGTTGTCCTTGGTTCTCTGATAAATAAAACAGATAAAGAGAGAAGCTTGGCAAAAGGTTACTTTATGGAAGTACTGTGCTTTGTGTGTTGGAGGATGAAAAATATAGAGTGATCCATCGGCTAAGTGTTTTAACACGATGCTGAAACTCAAATTGCTGACAGCACACTCTTTCTCACAGTACCTGTGTCCCAAAATACTAGAGGCAGCCCCAAGATACTAGCGTTTTTTAGAACAGTCATCTAGGAATGATGTTAGGAAGCAGGTAGATAGCACTTTTTTAACATTTTTTTCTCCATGGAGTAGCTCTACTGGTTCTCCTCTTAGAAAGATTATAAATGTTTGTGAAACCTAGCTGGAGTTGGTCCAGTCAACTTTTATTTGTGGTTGTATGTTCAAATCCAGAACAAATTAGACTTGAAATGATCTCTGAAACCATTCACATAACAAATATTTATTGATATTAAGTTCCTTTTGTTGGCAGAGAACACGTACTAAATGCTTGGACAATCTAAAGATAAGATCTTGACTCAGCAATAACAACTTTCACATAGTACCTTGCGAAGTAAAGGATTTATGGATACTCTCTCAGTTCTCTGAGCATGCCAATGAGACTAGGCAATTACTTCTATTCTCAATGAACAGATTAATGAAAATATAGTCCCAAAAGGAATCAAATGACTTACTCTAAACTGTACCCCTTGTACAGGGGCAGACCTGGGAATAGAAATCAGGCCTTCTGACACCTATTTTGTTTTGTTTTTCTATAGCTTGTTACTGGGCTTTGCATTTCAAAAGTAAAATCTGTATCTCCTTGACTGCCAGACTGGCTTATTTTGAATCTGCCTCTGCCCATAATAGACGTGGTCTAGTTACTTAACCTTTTAGTACTTCAGTTGTCCCATATATAAAATTTTCATACAAAAGAACCCATTTTCTAGGATTATGCAGGATTAACTGGATTAATATAAATAAAGTACCTAAGCATTATATGAGAATTATATGTTATTGTATTACTATAAGGATTGATTCTTTTATTGCTTATAAATTAGCTAAGATGACAGTATTTTCTACTTATTAAATTAATATTTTTGAAAGTCAATCTATATACCATGTTTGATGTTATTGACCAAATATGTTAAGATATTTATAGTAACCTTATAACTTTTATATGTTAAACATTTTCATTTTGCCTTGGTTAGCAAATTTAATAGGCAGTTATAAAAACTTTTATTTGCCCTCATGGCCCATGCCCCTTTTTCCTTTTCATGGCCCTCATTTTCTCTCTCAGTTTTCCCCCCAGCTTTATTGAGATATAATTGACATATAACATTCTGCAAATTTAACGTGTACAGTGCATTGACTTAACACAGTCATATATTGCAAAACAGTTATCATAGCATTAGGTAACACCTGCATCATCCTATATAATAAAAGTCTAATATGCTAAGTGTCCATCCTTTTGTTCAACTGTTCCACCAGTCGCTATGATGCTCACTGACCATCAGGGAGCAAATGCTTCAACCAGTAGGTTAACTTGCTGCTAGGGTCCAGCCAAATGGGATTGGGCAACATGGGCTGGACACTCCCTGGACCCTTTCTGTGGTCCCTTCCCGGCCCCAGTCATGCACGGGTGAGGTCCCTCAGCCTGGCCTGTGCCCTCTCGCAATCCAGGACCCCTGAAGGGATGTTGGAGAGCCGGTTTTGGCATGATTTCTGCAAGCCAGGCCAAGGGACCCCACTGGTGCACCTATCTGTGCACTGGGCCTCTAGTATTACATAATTACTGTATATTTCTTCTGTGGTAAGAACGTTTAAGATCTATTTTCTTAGCAGATTTTAAGTATGTAATACAGTGTTACTAACTGTTCTGCTGTACAGTTAGATCCCTAGAACTTAATCATCTTATAACTGGAAGGTGTACCCTCTGACCACCATTTTCTCTACTCCCTACCCCCTCGGCCCTGGTAAACACTGTTCTAGTCTCTGTTTCTGTGTGTTTTTTGCTTCCACATTTAAGTGATATCCTGCAGTATTTATCTTTCTCGGTCTGACTTTCTGCACTTAGCGTAATCCCCTCGAGGTTTGTATTTATGATAATTTTCCACATACCTCGATGTAAACTGTGTTACATCATCTTTGGACAGAAGTGAGTGTAATAAAAGAGTGTGATGACATTACATATTACATTTTTAAGGAATATATGCAGAGAGATATCTTGGGGTAATAATTTTGTTGACTCTTTTTGAGCCTTTTAAATATTCTAAATTTCAGCTTTATAGAATAGATTATTAAACCCAAACTACATTTTTGGTCAGTCGTGTCTCTTAGTGTTGAAGAAAGTGTTGAACAAAGATTCAAAATAGAAAAACTAAGTTTGATAATTTTTGTTATCATGTGCGCAAAGATTGGATCACAGGATCATGCAAGAACATGAACACATTCGCCAGTGCTTGATGTTCAGAGAAAAACCCCTGGGTCTTTGTTGCATTCCCACAGTAAATATAACTGGTTTCCTTCTTGTTTGTTTTGTAATTTCTCCCCTGCAAGGCGTGCAATGGAATTGAGTTTTGCCCTGGTAAATGGGAATAATATCCGAGGCATGATGAAGGAATTACTTTATTTTCTGGATTCCTGTGAGCCAGAATTTAAAGCGGACTGTGCATCTGGAATCTTTCTTGCTGCAGAAAAGTAAGATTTAATTTTTACCTTTATTGATAAAAGATACTTGGAATTTTAAAAAGCATTTTTAAAAGATGAAGAGAATGTTGTAAACATGTTTAAAACATGTAACAGTTATTTCAAGCTCCCAATTAGAAATTAGCTTTGAGGAGGCTATGATAACCAGCATTTAGGTATACTAAGACTCCTCCCTCTAAAAGTCCCTCTTTTATAAAACCTGGGATTTATAATCCTCCTATAATCTGTTCTTTAACCTATCATCCATGATGCCCTCTTTATGAGGATATAGATGTTTCAGTATCTGAATTGTGGTTGTATGTAAAACTTTTAAAGAAGAAGTACCTAAAGATTTTGGTAGTGCAGTTATTTCTACAATTTCCACTGTGAATTTAAAGGACCAAGTTCTTAGTCCTGGTGTTGTCTGGGTCTGGAAACAGTCCCTTTTTTTCTTTTTTCTCTATCCTCTCCTGACCTGACTTTGTTTGCTCAGACAATCTCTTTTCTTAGCTCAGCAACTCCTATTGCAGAACTATATAGACCTGAATTTGACTGTGTGCCATTTCATCACCCTGGGAAATGGGCACTGCTGCTAGATTTGAAGGTGAAATGCCCCCAAATATAATCAGTTTCGATAATAGGCAAGATTTTTGAGAGTTACTGAGCACAGTCTAATTTACAGGTTCCAATTTCTTCACCTGGTGCCATTATTTTTTTAGGTATGCACCTTCCAAACGGTGGCATATAGACACAATTATGCGTGTTCTGACAACGGTAAGTAGCTTTTTTAAGTCAACATATACTAACTGTTGAATGTGCTGATTAAGGCAGAGAAAGCCCTCATTCTCATGAAGCTTACCTTCTAGTGGGGGAGATAGGAAATTCGGGGGAAATATGTAACTCTGCTGTCAGGCAGGGGAAAATGCTACAAGAAACACTAAAACAGCATGAGGGACTGTGAAGATGGCCGAGGAGGATGGAATACGGGGCCAAGTATTTTAGGTGGAGTAGTCAGGGTGGGTCACTCAGAAGAGCTAACGTTAGTGTAGAGAACTTAGTGAAATTAGCCATGCAAAGATTTGGGAAAAGAGTATACTAATCTGAGAGAACAGCAGGGGTTGCAAAGACATTAGGTAGCAATAAGCTTGGCCTGCTTGGAAAGCAAGAAGGCAAATGAAGGCAAAGATTGGTGACATTGATGCAGGGCGAGATTATATGGAGCCTCACAGGAGTTTGGATTTTATTGTGAGCTAGTGGCCTGGTGCACGGGGGAGATGGGTGTCCCTCAGCCCAACCTGCACCCTCTCCAATTTGGGATCCCGCAAAGGATGTCCTACTGCTAGCTTACAGGGATCAGGCCTAAACCAGCAATTGGACATCCCTCTCGCAATCCAGGATGTTGGCTCCTCACCACTCACTTGCCTGCCTGCCTAATTGCCCCTAACCACTCTGCCTGCCGGCCTGCTCACACCCAAATCGCCCCTGCCAGCCTGATCACGCCCAACTGCCCCCCCTTGCAGGCCTGCTTGCCCCACTTTCCCTCCCCACTGGCGTACTCATCCCCAACAGCCCCCTGCTGGCCTGCTCACTCCAAACTGCCCCCCTCTAGTGTCCTGATCACCCCCAACTGACCTCACTGCTCCCCCTGCTGGTCTGTTCACCCCCAACTACCCCTGCCCCCCCCCCCGGCCTGATCACCCCCAACGGCCTCCCTCACTGGCCTGATCACCCACAACTGCCCTCCCCCTTGGCCTCTAGCCGCCTCTACCTCAGCCCCCCCGCCACCATGGCTTTGTCCAGAAGAATGTCCGGAAGGTCTCCTGGAGGGTCTCCCAGTCTAATTAGCATATTACCCTTTTATTAGTATAGATGTGTTAGGAAGCCATCAGAAGGTTTTGAATAACTACATTTGTTCTGGATTTAAGATTACAGTTTTATAAAGTATTTTTTCTTTGTTGTCTAAAATTTTGGAGATTTTTCTATTGTTTGATTAGGGATTAGAGATGTCAGAATAAAAATGAAAGTGTAGTGGCATATAAAGGAAATATAACTATGTGTAATTATGTTACCAGAATTAGATAACAAAGATAAACATTCACACATTTGATTAGTTTAAGAAAAATGTTTATCAAAACTCAAAACCATTTAAAAAAAATGCTCCTACTTTTCATTTTTCCTATTAACCTATATTCTCTTATTATGATCATAAGATTTTTCTTTAGCTTGTTGATGTGTGGGATTACAATAATCAGCTTATGGTTGAACTATAAATCCCACTGATTATGGTATATAATTCTTTTTATACATTGTTGTATTTGATTTGCTAATATCTTTAAGGATATTTTTATCTATGTTCATGGGAGATACTAGTATTTTTCATAATTTTTCCGATGTTTTTTTAAAAAAAAATATATTTTATTGTTTTTTTACAGAGAGGAAGGGAGAGGAATAGAAAGTCAGAAACATCAATGAGAGAGAGACATTGATCAGCCACCTCCTGCACGCCCCCTACTGGGGATATGCCCACAACCAAGATACATGCCCTTGACTGGAATCGAACCCAGGACCTTTCAGTCCCCAGGCTGACGCTCTATCCAGTGAGCCACACTGGTTCAGGCCCGATGTTTTCTTTGACCCATGTGTTATTTAGTACCATGTTGTTTAATCTCAAAGTATTTGGGGATTTCTCAGCTGTCTTTGTGTTACTGCTTTCTAGTTTAATCTTGTATGAATTCTATTCTTTTAAATTTAAGGTATTTTTTTATGGCTCAGAATGTGGTCTGTCTCGGCAAATGTTGCATGTAAGCTTGAGAAATTGTATTTTGTTGTTGGATGAATCCTATCTAATAAAGAGTGAATATGCTAGTTGACTGTCACACCCTCACAAAGTGATGGTGCCTACAGCCAATAAGGAGGGAATATGCTAATTGACTGCCATACCCTCAAAGATGGCAGCACCCACAGACACAAGATGGCAGTGGCCAGTCCCCTCAGCCCAGATGGGGCAGCAAGGGCCAGGCCTGCCTCTGGGCGGGTCTGGCCACTCTGCACACCTGCCTCTGGAGTCCCCCAGTCCTCTCAGCCCCCCCTCCCCCCCCCCCCCCGCCACTCAGGTCTGTCTCAAGGCACAGGCAAGCCTCGATGGCAGCTGCCCAGCCACCCACGGCCTCCCGAGGCTCAGGTAACTGGGGCTGGCTGAGGCTTGTGCTGCCGGCAGTGGCGTGATGGGCATGGCCTTCCCCTGATCGCTGGGTCATCTCCCATCCCTGAGGGCTCCCGGACTGTGAGTGGGGGCAGGCTGGACTGAGGGACCTGCCTTCCTCCATCCCCACCTTGCACCCCCAGTGCATGAATTTTCATGTACCGGCCCTCTAGTTAGTCTGTAAGTGTCAATTATGTCCTGTTGATGCATCCTTTTATTTAAAACACTCTGTTTTTCCCCATAAGAATACAAATATTTAAGTTACACCACAAATTTTCTGCTTTTTAGCTTCTTATCTTTTCTTTTTCACCATTTTCCCAAACTTCTCCTTCTGTTTTTGTATTTCTTAACAGAAGTGGGATATCTCAGTCACCTGAGAATTCCCACCCCCCCTTTTTTTTTGCTTTCCAAAACACATGGTTTGGCTTGGTCTCAGTGTTGCAAATCATAGCCGCTCTTCTGTCCAGTAATGGGAGATTGGCGAAGATGGGTTGATATTAGGCACAGTTTTATGTCTTGAGAGCCTGGCTGTCATAATGCCTAGACAAGGACAAGATTTAGTTCCTCATAGGTTAAATAGCTTTATTTTGTTCCATGGATGCAAACAGTATCTCAGACTTCCAGAGCTACTATTAAAAACGCCAAGTTATAGCCGAAACTGGTGTGGCTCAGTGGATAGTGTCAGCCTTTGGACTGAAAGGTCCTGGGTTTGATTCCGGTCAAGGGCATGTACCTTGGTTGCGAGCACATCCCCAGAGTTGGGTGTGCAGGAGGCGGCTGATCGATGTTTTTCTCTCATCAATGTTTCTAACTATCTTTCTCCTTTCCTCTCTGTAAAAAAATCAATAAAATATATTAAAAAACAAAGAAAAAAACGAAAAACAAAACTCCAAGTAATAAAAAAAGGTGGATAATAAAATACAAAATATTTCCTACTCCCGGACTAATGATTGGTTCTGTAATACTTATAAATTCTAATATTTAAAGAACAGTGCAAGGTTTTAAATAAACTCAAGTTTTATAAAAGTGACTCTTAATATGCCCTGTTTTAACTGTTCATGTATACTTCTCTTGCCATCCTCCAAACTAACATGACTACTTTAGCTAGTCCATATAATTTTAACATTTTTCAGGGAGTTGTAGGATGGGAGAGTTTGTTGTAACTCAGTTCCCAGTGAATGTACTTTTTAAATTTTGAAATCTCAAATGAGGTAGGCAAATGTAGGTTTACAGTTGTGAGCACACAAAACAGAGTTTATTCTTGTATTGTTGATTATTATATTTATTTTTATTATTATTTGTCTTATTGTTATTATTTTATATTCTTGCTTATGATTTCTCTTTTAGGTAATTATAGGTGATAATTTACCTACTTTTGCCCACCCCTATACCTTATCTGCTTTGTGTAGAAAAGGTCTTCTTGAAATTTTTTAAAGAACTCTTCATGGGTTTATTTTTTACTATATTTGATATAGGCTCAGAGGCTAAAGTACCAATATCAAAAAGGAACTGAATTATAACAGTGAAGGCTACTATGTAAAATTTACCTATTCTTTATGTAGCTAGTAACTTCTTCAAATTTTTAAGTCTTTATATTTTTCTTTTACTATGGGCAAAGAGAAGATTTTTTAAACAATATATTTTATTGATTTTTTTTTTTTTTTTTATAGAGAGGAAGGGAGAGGGATAGAGAGAAACATCCATGAGAGAGAAACATTGATAAGCTGCCTCCTGCACATTCCCCATTGGGAATATGCCTGCAACCAAAGTACATGCCCTTGACCGGAATTGAACTTGGGACCTTTCAGTCCGCAGGCTGACACACTATCCACTGACCCAGACCAGTTAGGGTGAGATTTTATTTTTTTTATAAAATTAAAAAACTTGAAACATTCATTTAAATAAGTAAGACTTTGAAGTTTGAACTGCTTATGAACCTTAGAGTTGGAATCAACTTTAAAGGGTTTTTTTTAGTAGTCTCCTTTTAACAGCAATAATAATAGCTACGTTTATCACCATGTGTTTCTAGGGGTAACTGTCTGCATTTCCTTTTAGGCAGGAAGCTATGTTCGTGATGATGCAGTCCCCAACTTGATCCAGTTAATAACCAATAGTGTGGAGATGCATGCCTATACTGTCCAGCGCTTATACAAAGCAATTCTCGGTGATTATTCTCAAGTAAGTACTTTTTCTTTTCTGCTTGGGAGGAAATTACACTTTATTTTCCTTGTATGTTCTTATTACTAACACTCTAGATGTACCTCAATTCTGACCTTTGTGATTAGATGACCTTTGATTTGCATTAATGTTTATAAAAGGATTAAAATCTTTGACAAACAGTTGACTTTCTTTTGACAGCAACCTTTGGTACAAGTAGCTGCATGGTGTATAGGTGAATATGGAGATCTTCTCATATCTGGCCAATGTGAAGAGGAAGAGCCTATTCAGGTACCCCTTGGTCAAAGATGGGGAAAAAAGTGGTTTGGGGCATAAGCAGGCAGTGTTTAGTCAGGAGTTGTGGTTGATTCCTTGAAAACCTTTTAAAGAATTAATACTGGAATTATATTGGGGAAACCTGTCAGTTTTTGAAGTAGAACTTATTGAGCCATTTTGAAACTTTAAAATCCACCTTAGGATCCACTCTCTACTTTGTCAGGGGGAATTACATTGTTTCTCTTATTCTCTGGTTGATTTAAACAAGAAGAAATGAGACCTATAACCCATTTGCTCATTAAAGGACTGGCTTTTAGGAGAAGTTGTGGCAACAATACTTGAACTCAATGTAACTTTTTTCCCTTCCTCTACTTCTGCCTCTTGCAGTTAAATATGCCTCTCAGCCCCCAATGGGTATTTTCCACTTTTTTTTTAAACATACCTTCCACCTGCTTCTGGTTGATGGATCAGTTTGGACAGTTATCCTGGCAAAAGAACAGATTGTGTTAGAAGCTTTGGTAGTGATGGTAGGATTGTCTTTCTGGTGGCATCCTGTGACTTGATATCAAATTTTGATAATTACTTTTACATTTCATTGTACATTGTCTTTTTTTTTTCTTCTCTTCAGGTAACAGAAGATGAAGTGTTGGATATTTTAGAAAGTGTCTTAATCTCTAATATGTCTGCCTCTGTGACACGAGGTTATGCCCTCACTGCCATTATGAAGCTTTCTACTCGATTCACCAGTACTGTAAAGTGAGTATAGAGAAAAAGTAGGGTGAACAGGTTGTTTTGTAACCTTTAAAACATTTTATAATAGAAAATTTCAAGCAAAGGCAAAAGTAGAGAGAATAATAAAATGATTTGCAAATACCTATTACACCACAATAACAATCATCATTTCGTGGTTAATCCTTACTTCATCTCTACTTTGCACACCCCATCATAGATTATTTGAACTTGTGATGTTTTTAAAATCAGATTTCTAATGCCCATTTTCATTTATAACTGTAACTTAATCTCAAATTGAGAAGTTATTTCCCTATATAAAGTTTCTGTTTTATTGTAGTATTTTGAGATGTCTGGATAGGAAGAAAATCATGAGGCTTGTGGTATTTAAGTCTTTATATTCTGCTGTTTACTATTTTGTTTTGTTCTTTAGTTTTTAAAAAAATATTTTTATTGATTTTGGAGAGGAAAGGAGAGGAAGAGAGATGATGGTGTTGAGGTATATATGTGCATTTTTTGTTTGTGTGTTAAGAGTAGCATTGTTTTTAATGAATTTTAGCCCAGAATACAAAACAAGGTGCTAGCTGTGGCCTCAGTGTTAGTACAGTTGTAAACAAAGGCTTTCCTTCCCCCTTAAAGGCAAGTTACAAAAGGGTATCAGACAGATGGGATGAGACATTTCAGGCTATTTCTGAAAAACTATAACCTCTTCATCCTACCCCCACCCAAAAGGAATTCAAATTCTGGGCCTTTGTTGATCCAAGAGATTGTGTGAGAGAATTTCTCTTTTGAGACTTTTTGGGTGTAGGGGTCACTTTTCTTGGTTTTGTTGTTGATTCTGTTGAAAATCTGGTTACTGGATAAGTAAGGAAGCCAGTGTGGTTCTTACGACTTCTTCTTAGGAACTTTGTGATGGTTTTCACTTCAGTAAATGTTGTGTATATGTTGGATGAATGAAGATGAAGGAAAGCTGTTTTGTTTTTGAAAGATTATGTAAATTAAGAAAAGGCATTTCAAAATTTTAACCAGAAAACTCTGGTTTAAACATTATTCTGTCTGCTTGTTTATGAACTTTCTTTTGGGTATTTGAATTCATTTGTCATTTTATCCCAAAGCCGAATAAAGAAAGTGGTTTCCATCTATGGAAGCAGCATTGATGTGGAACTCCAGCAGAGGGCAGTAGAATATAATGCACTTTTTAAGAAATATGACCATATGAGGTAAGTAAAAGAAACTAAGCAATGCCTCTTAGCATCCCAAACTGATTGTCGTAATCCATAAAGGGGACTCATTCCTCATGTCTTATTAACTGTTCAGTTCTAATTGTTTGACTGCTTCTGTTTATTCATTTCCTATTCTGCCTAATTTCTAAAGAAGTTAACTGGCCTTTCATTCCTTTCCTCCCCTTTCTTTTGATACAGAAAGTTAGCTTCGTCTTCCATTTTATTTGGTTTAAGAAATAAGTGCTCTATTTTTCTCTAGAGAATCTCATTAGATATTACTATGAACATTTTGGTGTCATCTCCCACTGCCCCCTTCTTTTTTTTTTTTTTAATTTTAAATATATATTTTATTGATTTTTCACAGAGAGGAAGGGAGAGGGATAGAAAGTCAGAAACATCGATGAGAGAGAGACATCGATCAGCCGCCTCCTGCACACCCCACAGTGGAGATGTGCCCGCAGGCAAGGTACATGCCCCTGACCGGAATCGAACCCGGGACCTTTCAGTCCGCAAGCCAACGCTCTATCCACTGAGCCAAACCGGTCTCGGCCCCCCTTCTTTTATACACTGTTTTTATTGGAACCTGTTAATATCTATTGATTTATCTTGCTTTCATTCCAACTTCTCTACCTGTAGAAATCTCAGTTTCTTGGGATTTAGGTGGACAGTTTGTCCATTCAATCTATCTTGTCTGCCCTCAATCCAGCTAGGAATTTAGGTCCTGTAACCTTATAATCCACCTTCTATTTTAATGTATATGTTGGGTGCGTAGGGGAGATGGCTTTTCATGTTTGGCCCCAATGTAGTTACAGTGATTATTTTGGGCAGGGAATCTAGATTAATTGCCTGGAATTTAACCACTTAAAATATTTTTTCAGGTCTGCCTTGCTCGAGAGAATGCCTGTCATGGAAAAAGTGACCACGAATGGTCCTACAGAGATTGTGCAGACAAATGGAGAGACAGAACCAGCTCCGCTAGAGACCAAACCACCACCCTCTGGGCCACAGCCTAGCAGCCAGGTAGCTTTTCACTGGCTTCTCTGGGGACACTGATGATCAATAGTTCCTTGTAATCTCTTAGCTGATTCCCTTCAGTATTCCTAGATTGACTGATGATTCTCTTATTTTTAAGTATTGAAAGAGCTTTGCATTAGAAGTAGACTAGGCAAATGACTAATTAATTGAGATATTATTTTCTTGTTTAGGCCAATGATTTATTGGATTTGTTGGGAGGAAATGACATAACACCTGTTATCCCAACTGTACCTACAAGCAAACCAGCTTCTGCTGGTGGAGAGCTTCTTGATTTGCTGGGAGACATCAACCTTACAGGTAAGGCCTGAGTGGAATTATTTAATGCAGAGATAGGGATAAGGGTTTGGGGGAAAACTATGCTGAACATGGACTTCCTAGCACATCAATCATTTGAAGATGGGCGAAGCTAAGTCAGAAGCAAGATTAGAATCTTCACAATACCTGGGATATAAGGTGCTATGCTAAGGCTCTAGAGACTAGGGATTCCTTAAAGTCCATTTAAAAACTTTTTTTTAAATTTGGGGAGTATTTTAAAATTTTCAGGCTGGGGAAAAAAAAAATCCCGTCACCTTTGCTTTTAATTAGTGTCCAAAGACATCACTTTCTCTGGGTTTCTTTCTACTCATGGTTAGTTTTTTAAGACCTCCCTTCTTCCCTATTATTAAAGCAACTAGTGTACGGATGGGGTCCCCCAGCCTGTCTAGCGATTGGAGCTGATCAGGGCCATCTCACCCAGTCCCATTCGGGGCTGGTGGCCAGGGAGGGAGTGCTGGAAGGCTCTAGGGCATGTCTGACTCCATCTCACCCAGTCCCGATTGACCTGATGCAGCAGCAAGCTAACCTACCCAGTTGGAGCATCTGCCCCCTGGTGGTCAGTGCACATCATGGAGATCAGTTGGTCAATTGCTTGGTTGGACACTTAACGTATTAGGATTTTATATGTATAGATTGTAGCTCACGACCTGGAATTTTTGGCACGCACTTTCCCTCCAGCCCCTGGTCTTGAAGATCTCATGTCCTTCTAAGGCCCTGCTTACCCTCTTCAGCTGCTGCACGAAGAACATTGCATTGTGTGCATGGAAACCCTTTGCAGACTCCATGGGTGTGTCTTTACTTCTTGCAGTTCCAATTGCCCAACATAAGGAGAGATACTCATTATTAGATAACACCATCGTGGTAAGACCCCTGCTCAGCCTTCTGTAGTGGTTTTAAATAGGCCATGGGTCGCCCCAGATGGTTTGGCTTAGTGGATAGAGCCACAGCCTGCAGACTGAAGGATCCTTGCTTCGATTCCAGTTAAAGGCACATTCCTGGGTTTTGGGCTCAATCCCCAATAGGGGGCGTGTGGGAGACAGCAGATTGATTCTCATCATTGATGTTTCTATCTCTCCCTCTGCCTTCTTGTCTGAAATCAATAAAAATATATTAACAAAAGTAAAATAGGCCATGAATCAAACGTCACTGCTCTCCATCCATCCAGTCCCCTCACACCCCCTTTTGTCTTCATTCCCCACACTTTCCACACACACTCTGCTGGGGTCTGTAGAATGGGGTCAGGATTTCTACTTCAATCAAGGGTGATGCTTCTGCACAGTCCTCCTTCCTAGCCCATCTTTGTTCCCAGTCCTGAGGGGTCTCTCCTCCCATTTATCTTGGTGGGACCTGCTCTGCCCCCTCCTCCTGCGACCTCCTGTCTGCAGTCTCCAGTGTGCGTCATTGGTCGAGAGGTTGAACTCCCATCAGAACTCTGGGTGAGGGGACAATTTACATATTAGGCTTTTATTATATAGGATGGAAAGAGGAAATCACTAATAATTATATTATTCAGCCCTCACCAGTTTGGCTCAGTGGATAGAGCATCAGCCTGCAGACTGAAAGGTCCCAGGTTCCTTTGCGGTTAAGGCAGTGGTCAGCAAACCACGGCTCATGAGCTGCGTTTTGCCACTCTGTTGCCTAATGAGTTTGCCACCACTGTGTTGTGCTACCCTCTATCTCTTTGCACACAATATGTCACAATTGCCTAATCCCCACAGCTTCCAACTACACGGTAACATTTAGTCTAGTCCAGTGGTCGGCAAACTCATTAGTCAACAGAGCAGCAAAACTCAGCTTGCGAACCTCATGTGGCTCACGAACTGCGATTTGCCAACCACTGGGTTAAGGGCTTGTACCTTGGTTGTGGGCACATCCCCAGTAGGGAGTGTACAGGAGGCAGCTGAATTGATGTTTCTCATCGATGTTTCTAACTCTATCCGTTGCCCTCTCCCTTCCTCTCTAAAAAATCAATAACACATATATTAAACAAATTATTATTAAAATACAACTTTCATTTGGGAATTTTTTTCTTATTTTTTTGTTTTAGTAGTAGACATTTATAGTTGATGTGTTCAGTGATTTATGAATCCCTAAGTCTAAGAGTATCAGTGTAGTATATAGTTTTTGGCTTACATGACTTCTTTAAAAGTATAATGGAAAGTTATACTTTAACCTCAAGTAGAAGCTGGTCATAGAATAACGATGTTGGATGATCCTATAGACTGCCTATTACAGGCTAAATTATTTTTTTCTAACACAGCAGCCTCCTGGAGCTTATATATGTGTCTTAAAATTTTGTTTTATTATTTTTTAAGTGTTTTTATTGATTTTTTAGAGAGAAGAGGGGAAGGGAGCGGGATAGAGAGCTGGCCCTCTACAGGGAATGGAGCCTGAAACCTGGGCATGTGCCCTGACCAGGAATCAAACCCATTACCTTTACATTCATGAGTTGACATTCAACCACTGAGCACACTGGCTGGGGTCTTAACAAAATTTTAAACTGTTATTTCTTATGTACTTTTGAGATCCTCAAATGCCAAATCTATACCGGAATATGGAAAAGTAAAAACAGTCCCATAGTTTAAACATAGTGTATAGGTGATATGGTTTATTTGTTAACATATTAGCATTACCATAATAGTATATATTTCATCAAGAACTTTGTACCATTATTTATTCAAATTCCTTACTATTGTTTGTTTCCATATTTTTCTTATAACTAATGCTTCAACAATATAGTTATATAAATTTGTCCTTATTTTGGATTACTTTCTTTGACTAAGTTACTTAGTCTTTCTGAATCTGTTTAAAATAAAGATGACAGCCCTAACTCGTTTGGTTCAGTGGATAGAGCATCATCCTGAGGACTGAAGAGTCCCAGGTTCGATTCCAGTCAAGGGCATGTACTATGGTTGCAGGCACATCCCCACTGGGAGATGTGCAGGAGGCAGCTGATTGATGTTTCTCTCTCATCAATATTTCTAACTATCTCCCTTCCTTCTTGTAAAAAGTCAATAAAATATGTTGAAAAAAATCTCTTTAAAATAAAGATGACAGCCGAGACTGGTTTGGCTCAGTGGATAGAGTGTCTGCTTGCGGACTGAAAGGTCCCAGGTTCGATTCCGGTTGGGGGCATGTACCTTGCTTGCGGGCACATCTCCACTGTGGGGTGTGCAGGAGGCGGCTGATCCATGTTTCTCTCTCATCGATGTTTCTGACTTTCTGTCTCTCTCCCTTCCTCTGTGTAAAAAATCAATAAAATATATTAAAAAAATAAATAAAGATGACAAATACTTAACCTCAGAGAGTATTTATGAGGAATGGTGACTTATTCAATGCATGTATGACTCATAGGAGGCACATGATAAATGTCATTTACGTTAACCTCCATGTATATTGCCACCAGTTTCGCTATATAATCATAAGTATTGTGTACTATCATTTCTTAATGATACATTAAAGATTGGCCCTATTATTTTGTTAATTTCAAGTTTTTCAATCACAGGGAATGTTTCATACATATCAACATTTTTGCATTATACATGAATTTTATTTTTCCACATTCCTTTTGAGTCCTTAACTCATTTATTATGAAGTCTTAATATTTTGTTTTCTTTTGTTCTTTGTTTTGCAAAATGATAATGTGTCAAAAAGCCTAGATTTTCCTTTTCTAATTCATAATGTGTTTTAAATACATTTTCCCATTTTTGAGTTATAGATTCTTTAATCCATTATTACTTATATCCTAATCCACAGTAATATAAATCATTGAAAATCTGTAAATAAATTTAGTGTGTGCTCTTAGAGGAATTGGTACAGTAAGTTTCTGTGGTTTCCCTAATAGGTAGTACAAAAGGTATTACCTATTGTATCTTTGGAAGAGAAAAAAGCATTAGGGACCGATATGTGATCTATATATTTTGGTAGCTTCTAATTTTCCATGGGAACACGTTTTAAAATTGTTTTGAAAATGTAATTGTGGGAAAATTAGTAGATTAGATTTATATAAACTTTGAGAACCATATGAATATTTCTTTTTATACTTCATAGGCAACCTGCTTGACTGCATGTTCTGCAGTGTCATATCTGTTTTTAACTTCTTGTGCTTTGCTTAGTCATCTGTTTTCTACCTTCCTTGTTAATTTTTAGCATACTTGTTGTTTTTTCCCTTAGTATAGTTAGGTATTTTTTAAAAGGATATTTCACTCTTTATTTTTTAATTTTGTTATTGGTATATTTTCAGTTAATTTTGTAAGTAATTTGAAATCTGTTTAAATATAAAATGCATTCTCTTTATTTTGCAGAATTTTCTTAGACCTCTTCTTAGAATTCTGATTTCTCTCAGTTCATGGCCATATTCTCTCATTTGCCCTCAGTTGTATGATCCTCCTTGTTCTTATGGGAAGGATCAAATAAAAATGGTAATCTGGTAATCCCACCCCCCTCCTTCATACCATCCTTCCCAGGGTGTGTGTGTGTGAAATTTTTATTATGCAATATTTAACATCTATAAAATTCAATAAATGCCTTGGTCTACTTAACTTATAAAATAAAATACTGTTATGAAAGTTGACATTCCCTTTGTATCTCCTCCTCAATTCCTTCTCTCTTGGTCCCAGAGGTCACTATGTCTATCCTGAAGTAGTGTTTAGCTTTGGTGTTTACCATTTCTGTATATTTCTTTATAATAGTGTGTAAATACTGTTTTGCCAGTTTTTACCTTTATAGAAATTATATCCAATTGAATGTTTTGTTTTCACCTTGCTTTTTGCTGAACATTGTATTTGTGAAAACAATCTGTGAATAATTCATGTTAAATGTACAATTGACCCTTGAACAATGTGGGTTTGAACTGCATTGGCCCACTTATAAGTGGATTCTTTTGAATTGGCCCATGCAGTTGATCTTCACAGTTCAAACTCGAGTTGTCCAAAGGTCAACTCCTTCGTTGGGAATCCTCATGTGTGGAGATCTGCACGGAATGGTAGTGTTCCTAACCTCCACATTATTCAGGGGTGAACTGCACTTCTAGTGCATTAACAGTTTTACTATTGTGTATGTGTATGTTTACTTTTATCAGTGTACCACAATTTACTTGCCCATTATCTTGATGATGGATGTTTGGTTGTATCCAGTATTTCACTGTTAGAAACTATCTTGCTATGCACACTTTTATACAAGTGTACATATGTAAGAATTTGTAAAACAGGCACTGGTTCTCAATGGGGAGATTTTGCCCACCAGGGCTTAATGGATATTTTCAGTTGTCACACTGCAGGACGTTACTGTCATTTAATGAGTAGAAGCCAGGAGTGCTGATAAACACACTACAATGAACAAGGCAGCCTACCACGACAAAGAATCATCTAGCTTAAAATGTTACGAGTTTTGAGGTTGAGGAACTTTAGATATACACTCATGTTCAGCTCTATTGTTGCTAAATTGTCTCTAGTTTGGTTGTGCCAGTGTATATCCCTATGACAGGTTACAAGTCCCCATTGCTACCCATTCTTACTAGTATTTGGTATTATCACATTGAAATTTTCACCACTGTACTGGATGTGAAGTAGTATCTCAATGTGGCTTTAAATTCCATTTCCTAGGTACTAAGCATCTTTTTTCATAAAATGTTCCTATCTTATCACTTTTAAATTGGGTTATTTTTTTCTTATTGACTTGTAGGAAGATATTTATAGTTCTGAATACTTATCCACTTGTTGTCTTGTAGCAGCATTTTCTCCTGCCTGTGGTGTCTCTCTCTTTTTTTTTTATAGTATTTTCTAATGAACAGACATTACTCATTTTAAAGTGTTTGAATTTTAAGTTCTTTCCATTTATGGTTTATGCATTATGCATCTTATTTAAAGAATTTTTCTCTTAACCTGAGGTCATAATACTTTTCTCCTGTATTGTCTTGATGAGTGTTGTTATGCTGGGTAATATTGACTTAAGGTGGGCCTGTTTCCTATAGGTGCTCCAACTGCTGCTCCTGCTCCTGCCTCAGCCCCACAGCTATCCCAGCCCCCTTTCTTGCTGGATGGGCTTTCATCACAACCTCTCTTCAACGACATCACTACAGGTACAATTACCGATGTTATTAAAGTTATTGAAGAAAGCAAATACTACTTTTATAAGTATTAGGCTGACTACAATTAGGCTAAACCTCCTGTACTTTCCCAGGCATCCCCTCCATCACAGCATACAGTAAGAATGGTTTGAAGATAGAATTCACCTTTGAACGGTCAAACACCAACCCCAGTGTCACGGTGATAACGATACAGGCCTCTAACAGCACAGAGCTGGACATGACAGACTTTGTTTTCCAGGCTGCGGTACCAAAGGTACTACAATGTCTTTCTTCTTTGCCTTTTTCTTTTGAATAAAGATTGACTTAATTTTTTAAAAACTCACTTGGGCCCTGATCGATTTGGCTCAGTAGATAGTGTGTCAGCCTGTGGACTAAAGGGTCCTGGGTTCAATTCTGGTCAAGAGCATGTACCTTGGTTTTGGGCTCTATCCCCAGTAGGGGGCGTGCATGAGGCAGCTGATTGATGTTTCTCTCATCGATGTTTCTAACTCTATCCCTCTCCCTTCCTCTCTGTAAAAATCAATAAAATGTATTTTAAATAAATAAATAAATAAAATCTCATTTGGTAAGAGATACATTTTAATGTTTATAGATTAAACTACATTGGCAGATTTAGCCCAAACTAACAATAATGTAATTATTATGGTTTATTCAAGCATGGCATTTTAATACTTTTTACTTGGTCATAAATATTCTTAAGTTAGTATTAATAGGAAAAAGAAAAGACATTCCAATAGAAGTGAGATCAGAGTTCTGTAAAGTGGTCTGTTACTGTTTGGTAATACAGTGGTAAAGGCCTAAAAGACACAAATTATAACACAGAATTAAAGTTAATTAAGATGAGAGATTTTATCTATTATTCTCTTGTAGAGAATTAAAAGTTCTCATATCGATATAGAAGAGAGAAAAGCTTTCCTCCTTCATTAATATTTAGTTTACTATTGATATTTTGACTGCTTATTTTGTAAGTTTAAGTTTTGTTTAAACCAAATCTAGGTTTAAGGAGCGTTTTTGTTCATGTTTGAATAGTAAAGTTTTTTCCCTAAAAAAAATTGTTTTTTCAACGGTAGTTAACATTTGACATTATATTAGTTTCAGATGTACTGCATAGTGGTTAGACATACAGTTTACAAAGTGATTTCCCACATTAGTTTGGCATCAGATGTATTTATTACAATATTATTGACTATTCCCTCTGCTGTACTTTATATCCCCATGACTGTTTTGTAACTGCCAATTTATACTTAGAAAAGTTTGAATGAAGAAGAGTTTAGAATGAGGATTGGGCAGAAATTTTCTGTAGTAGATGAAGATAGTATTTTAGACTCTATGCTCCCTGTTGCATTTACTCACTTCTGCTGTCATAGTGCAAAAACAGCCACAGACAGTGAGTGAAGGAGTGTAGCTCTGTTCCAATGTAACATTATTTACAGAAACAGGTGTCAGTTCATTCTTGGCCATGGGCCATAGTTTGCCACTGCTGATTTAGACTAATCTAATTTTTGCAGTGACATATGAAGGAAATATGACATTCAGACCACACATTTTGGAAATTTACGTCCTTTTATTTGTAGTTACAGCTGATTTTGCAGTCTTCATTTACTTTTTTTTAGGAGCCAGAATATTGTCGATATTTTAGAAGCAGTCAAGTGGTTTCAATACTAGTTGTAAATTTCTTAACCTCTGTGCCTCAGTTTCTTCATTTGCAAAGAAAGGTGGTGTTAAGGATTATACTTCAAGAGGAATAAATGAGTTTCATGTCCCAGATACTGTTTTAAGTACTTTCCATGTGTTCAGTGCTCAGTAACTTTAGGGTTTTATATTTGTCATTTTAGTCTGCTGTTCTAGCAACATATCATCTCTGTTTTTAAAACATTGTCTTATTCTTGGTGCTATACTGTACTATGCCTATTTGCATAACAATGATATATCTTAGATTTCAAACTCATACATAGTACATAGATTCTATGACTAATTTTTACTTTTTATTATCTCTGAGATTGAGGTACATTTTAAAATTCATATCTTGGCATAGTTTAATTGACAGCATGTTTTTTTTTTCGTCAGTGGTATATAAAATAATAGTGTGAATTATAATTGATGGTATCTTATATTTAATTAAATAAATATAAATAAGTGAATATTTTAGCTTACATCATTTATCTTGACAATAGAATTATGAATATGACCCAAAATAATAAACCCTGAGTATTGAGATTAAATCTCTACTCTTAAAATTTTTGGCTTCAGAGAAGACTGGGTAGACTTCCTACTCTCGCTCCTCCCCTTTTTCTCTTTCCTCATCCATTCTCTCTTTTTTTCACTTCTCTCTCTTTCCCTCTCTCTACTCCCTCCGTAATATTTTAGAAGACTGAATTTTCAGAAAAGATATTTTAAAATTCTATGGTTTACTTGTGTTGCTCATAGCACTTCCACCTTTGTTACCTGAAAACAAACAAAACCCACCAGCATGCAACAGATGGCTTTGGTTTTCCGGGTCTTTTGCTCTGTGGACTAGTTCTGCATGTGATTTTTCTGTTAGGACCTTGTGTGCCCAGTGGAGCAATCCATTAGCAAATTGGCTCTGCTAGCTTTTCCTTCACCTCTGTCACATAGGAGTAGGCCTTGACAGAGTCCAATTTTGCTTTAGAAAGGAAAAGTTCAAGTCTCCGCATCCCAGCCTGTAGTTAGTGATTGCTATGCTGGTTTGTTATTTTTGGAAAGCTTTTTTTTTCCATTTCTTTTTAGCTTTTTTAACCATAGACACCTGTTTTAACCTGAATAGTTCATCAGTTATTGTTAAGTGAGGTTGCCAGAACAAGAATTGGTCACTTTTGAAAACTAGTAGGATAAGGTTCCTTCTGCCAGAAAGGGGAGGAAGAAGGGCTCATTGCTAGTTTTCATGATCAAAGACTTCCTGAAATTTTATAAATACCAGGAAAGGATAGTCCACCCACATACTATGAACTGTGGATTTCTGAAAAACAAATAGAAAGTAGTAATAAGTAAATCTGTTACTTTAACCATCATTTGGGTGTCTGACTTTAAAAAATACGTTTTTTTTTTTATTTTTTTTATTTCAGAGAGGAAGGGAGAGGGAGAGAGATAGAAACATTAGTGATGAGAGAGAATCTTTGATTGGCTGTCTTCTGCACACCTCCTATGGGGATCGAGCCCAAAACCTGGGCATATGCCCTTGACCGGAATTAAACCCAGGACCCTTCAGTCCACAGGCCATTATTGCTCTATTCACGGAGCCAAACCAGCTAGCGCTGATTTTTTTATTTGTTGCTTCCTCTGACATTATATTAAGTGTATTATTCTTTCTGAAGATACCCTTTGTTCTCCCCAGACATTCCAGCTGCAGCTTCTGTCTCCTAGCAGCAGTGTTGTCCCAGCATTTAATACGGGGACCATCACACAAGTCATTAAAGTTCTGAACCCACAGAAGGTGAGTAGCACATTTGAAGACAATATCTGAGACAGGTGCAAGCATATTTCTTGAAATAAAATTCTGCTTGGTTTCTCTGGAGTTTTTTGACTCACAGTCATAAAAAATCTTTGAAAATGTCTGGTCTAACCTTGTTCTTTCGAACATAATAAACAGAGCCCAGACACATTAGATGATTTAGTGGCATCTTATAAAATGCACCTTTAAAAAAATTCTCTATTTAGAGGCTTAAAGGTCTAGTTTTTGCAGGAGTGTGACAGCTTAGACATTCTAATCTTAACACAAGTTGCAGTCTGGGGTTAAGAGCATTTGTTGAACCAAAAATCCATATTTTCTGTAATTAAGGATGCATAGCAAAAGTGGAGACATTTTAATAAGCAGCCAAATGGAAAAATAGCTTTTGAAACTACAATTAAGCAATGCTTTTATTATATCTTTTCAAAAAAGTAAATTGCCTCTGCTTAATACTGATCAATTGATTAGTTTTCAGTTTTTAGAAATGATTCAGGGAATTTCTTCCTTTGAAAGATTTCTGGTAGTGCCTTATAAATACAGTGGTACCTCGAGATACGAGTGCCCTAACATACGAGATTTTTGAGATACGAGCCGTTGAGCAAGCGATTTTTGCTTTGAAATACGAGCAGCAGTTGAGATACAAATAATCGGATCGGCCGGCTGCACACGACCCACCAGTTTACCGCAATTCGAGCATTTCACAGTTTTCCGCGCCTCAAGGTTACGGAACGAATTAAACTCGTATTTCGAGGTACCACTGTTACTAGTATGCTTTCATCCTCTTGTAACACTTGTCTTTTCTCTGCTATTCACTGTATTTTGAGTATCTACCTATAGCAAAATTAGAAATTCCTTTGACAATCTGATACATAGAATAAAAATTTCCTTAATACACTAATATTTTAAATCTGCCACATAAAGTGAAAAGTACTTATAAATGAGTTTTCTTAAAACTACTGCTGTTACCTGTAAGTTAACTCTTTTTGTTTTTTTCTTTCTTTATGTCTTGAGAATGAAACAAGTTTATGTTCACATTTACTGTAGGTTTTACAGTATATCTGAATGTAGAGCATAAAATGAGTAATTTTTTCATCATTTTTCTAGAAACTTATATGTAAGAGTTGAATTTTTTTGAAAAGTACAGTACTCAGCAAATGTTACCATGAAAATGCTCTCACGTAGTTGTTCTGTTACTGCATTCTAGGATCAAAGCCAGCAATGTGTTCTGCGGATGCCTGACTGCATGAGGTTGCTTCTGTTGCTGATAGCTAGAATACTAGGTGGTTTTTGCTGCTGCCGTTTGCCTATATGTCATTTTTAATTTTTTAAAAAAATATTTTTATTGATTTTGGAGAGAAAGGAAGGGAGAGGGGGAGAGAGACAGAGAAGCAGACACACAGACATTAGTGATGAGAAATATCTATTGGCTGCCTCCTGCACGCCTCCTACTGGGGATTGAGCCTGCAGTCCAGGCATGTGCCCTGACAGGGAATTGAACCTGTGGCCCTTCTGGTGCATGAGATGATGTTCAACCAACTACACTACACCAGCTGGGTGCCTATGTGTCATTTTAAAGAGACAACTTTGCTTTAAAATAATTTTGTTTTCTCTAAGATTAAAACTCTACTTGTGGACCGGAAAGATTCTAGAGATTTCATTTCATTGTATAATTTGTGATTTTCTTTTCTCACAGCAACAGCTGCGAATGCGGATCAAGCTCACATATAATCACAAGGGCTCAGCAATGCAAGATCTAGCAGAAGTGAACAACTTTCCCCCTCAGTCCTGGCAATGAGGGTCTGGCACCATTCTTATTCTTACCCCACTCAATCAAAGGAACTCTGGGAAGGAGGTTGTGATTGCTGGCAAGTCCCCCCCAACTGTACCATGGGCACGAGGAGCTGAAGAGAACTGTTGAGGAGGATTTTTCTAAAGTAATTGCTGACCTTGAAACATTGTTAAAGACTAATCTCCTCTCCTCCACCGTTGAGGCCGGCTGCTCTGGAGGCTAGTTTGCACTCTTTCTCCTCTTCCCTTTTTCTGCACTTCTCTCCCCCTCCCACATTAACAGCCAGAATCAACATTCCCTGGGCCCCTGAGGAAAAAGCAGCTGGTCTGGAGGAGAGGACTGGAATCCATGGCAAGAAAACACTCACACTGTCTCTGCAGCAGAGTTGCCCCTTCTTTATACTGTGTTTCTCTGTGGACTGGGCGAGGTGGGGTATTTATTCCTCACCAGCTGGGTCACCATCATCAGGCGCTTTTTACATCTGGCATTCAGAATGGAAATGTAACCAAGGACATGAGGGAGACCTGCCTTTTCTACTGGTTCCCCCAATGAAAGGCAATAGGCTCCTGGTAGCCTTTTCTGTGCTTTGCTGTATTCACACAGACACACACATGTATGTATGCTTGTTACCAAGAACTGGTCAGACTTTGAAAGGTTATTTGTAAACACTGGACAGATGCAGTTAAAAAGAGCTTTTGTTGAGATTTGGCATGAAGGATATGGTGCTCTATTTGTAATAGAAACTTCCAAGGCTCTTCCAGCTCCCCTTCCTTTTCCTTCTTGAGCTGTAGTGATGAATACTCTCCATGATTTTCAAAATTGACTCCCCTTAAAGTGCAAGGTGGACAACTTCTAAAAGATATTATATATAAATAGTTATTAATACCCCATCCCCACCACAAATTTTAAAGTTTCTCTTAAGCCTATAACTTGCCTGAGGAACTATGGTAAATGGGTGGAAAGAGGAGTTTACCACTTTTAAAGATTAGACTCTCTAACAAAAGCACCTTTGCCCATAGGAAGAGTTGAGTATCAGACTCATCCTAGAGCAGTGGTCAGCAAACTGCGGCTTGTGAGCCGCGGTTTGCCGCTCTGTTGACTAATGAGTTTGCCGACCACTGTCCTAGAGTATATTGGAGTCATCCTCCATTGCCCCAAATGTCCCTTTTTGTTTCCTGAGCCTGGCGTGGACTTTGGCATTCCGTTTGAATCCTTCTTCTAACTGGAACATTTGTGTTGTATCTGTAACACTGGCACTGAAATAAAGACCACACGGTTAAAGAAATCTTTCCTATATTGTACTTTATGGTGTTGGAATGAAGCCTTGTAGCTTCCTTGTCCACTGTGTCAGAGAAATGGACACCATAAGGCAGGGATATCCTTTCCTGAGTCTGAGAAGTTGGTCTCTTGAGAAAGGCCAGTCTCATGATCATCTGCATCAAAGACTTGAGATCTGGAGCTTTTTAAAAACTAAGAGTGCCGAATGCTTTTTAGAAAGGACCCTGGCGATTTCAAACCTTAACACTCAGCTGCTGGACTAAGGCAGGGTGATTCTCCTGTGGCCCATGTTGAATGTACTGTGTACGTTCAGGTGCACAGGTGCCATGTCTGATATACTAAAGAAGAAAGGAAGAGTCAGGCCCACCTTGCTCTTAAAATGTTAGTAATCATTACTGTATTGAGTACAGTATAATGACTACCTTGGCTTCGGTCTTAAACCTGTGTACAAATATCCACTTCCCTCTCCATTTCACTAAGCCTTTACTTCAAATCTTCGGTGTCTTGTCAAATCTAGCTCTGTATCAGATGCTAGCCTATTCCTTACATTTGACAAACTGGAGTTGAACTAAAGGCTCCAAAAGGGGAAACTTGCAGGTTTTACTAATATATAAGAGCAAGATTTGCTAAAATTTAACTCCACTGGGTAAACGGTTGACTGAGTCAAGAACAGGACATTATCTTGTGCGTAGTTTTCAGTGAAGTAAGTGTGGACTAGTATGTGTTTTACAAAACTGCTCTGCCTGTGCAATGAAAAATCTCCTTTAAAGGTTTCTTTGCAGACTGATTTCATTGGATGGACACTTAATGCTGTGAAACATGATAGGATTAACACAATGTTGGTGGATTTCTTGACTAGAATTTGTCTAACATTCCTCTTTGTGGTAGAGGCTTTATTTTCTCTCTCATGTTTATAGTTAACCAGCTCAAGCTTCTTTAGTTGAACTGCGTTGAATTTGGAGAAATCTGCTGAAGACAAGCTCTAAGGCAGTGCTAGCTGAGGAGCTGGAAAGGGTCTGCTCTTGTAACAGCATCTCCTTGGGTGATCATAGTTTTAAGGTAGAGCATTGTCTGATCATCCATAGCTTTGTCTAGGAGGAACAAAAATCATGGCCTTAACACAAAGGGTGCTGTGTAGAATATAAAGTGATTTCAGAGAGTGAACCTGATGGAGCACGGGACTGAAGGACTAGAGGTCAGATTACTGCCTAGGATACTGATGGTTGTGAAGACTGTTTCAAATGATCGGATCTTTGAAAGCTTCAGCGTGCCTTAGTTTCTAGGATCGGAACTAGTTCTCCCTCACTTGGCCTTGCTGCTAAAAGGAGAAATCTCTTAATTGCTATGAATAACTTAAACATTTCAGTAATTTCTTTCCCTAGTATAACCATTCAAGGGAGAGCAAATTTGGATAGATTTACAACTTTAGAGCCATTGTGAGGAAAGAGTGATTTCCGTGGCTGTTCTAATAACTTCAGGGTGATAGCAGTGAGCCTACACACACACTTACTTGGACAATTTCACATGCACTTTTACCTCATTTTTTCCTCTTCTAGAGTAGTTTGTGTCCTAGCCCCTCCCAACCCTCCCCTGCCTCCCCAGTAATACTAAGGGAGAATTCATCTAAGTTATCTTAAAAAACAGTAGGGAGGGTGCTCTACCTGAGAAACTTCTCCCATAATGCACCGGTGCTGTTATCTTGAGGTGACTTGGACAGTCATGGAATGTTTTATGCTGTGTATGGTGATCATCTGTTCATTTTAAGGTATTTCTCATTTAAAGAAACATTCCTCAGTGTAACACTTGGGAGGGGATTCTTTTTTCCTCTTGCTAGGTTAAAGATGTCCGTACCTCTTGTTTGTCCCCTTCATATAAAAACAAATACTTTGAAAACTGTCCAGCACTAACGGTTTGAGTATTTCTATCTATATAACATGCTTTCTATTTTTATGTTCTTCTAGAATAAGTTGGCAGTTAGGGGATACTGTTTTTGAGATTCAACATCATTATCTTCTGCATTGGAAAATTTCGGGGCCATGAGAACTAAAGGAAAGAGATTGAATGTGCATATATTTTTTTCTAGTGAATGTATTTTATCCACATTGTCCTAAACTGAGAGCTGGAGAGTAAAAAGTGGATATTCAAAAACTGGTTGGTGGAGAGGTGGTACACGTTCTCATGTGTTGAGTGGGAAGGATCACTGAAGAGAAGACTGCTCAGAATGTGTTGAAGATTAAAACACTCTGATCAGTTTTGGCTCAGGAGGGTGGGGCTGCTTGTAGAACTGGAAGCGAATAACTTTTTCAAGCAATAGCAATGAGTGGGTCCCACCTACGGGGTTCTAGGACCGGGAACATTTAAACAGAAGAAAATGCTGAAGCAGCTTGTATAGCTGCTTCATGAACTTCCACGAGGCCGATTCCGGCTTCGGGATGGAGCATTGGAGTTTATTTGTTTTTGTGTTTGGAACCTGCTGTTGCGCTTTGTGTGTTTTCTTTTTGTTTTCTACTTTGGGGCCTCATGGGAAAGAGCTTCTGAACTCTTTCCTCTGTGAACTCCCACTGTGTCCCTGTAAAGTCCCTTTTCTTTCAAAATATTGTAAGTTACATTTTCATTAAGCCCCATCACATCTTCTTTACTGTAAAAATATTAAAGGCTGTTTTTAAGTGGGACAGCTAATGAAATTCTAATTATTGCAGACATATTTTTGAGATGTAAAAAAAATTTAAAATTAAATGATAAGCCTTAGAGGCGAGTGAGGAATAAAATGGATGTAAACATTTACATGGGATGCATTAGAATTCTGCTGTGTGTATTGTCTTTTGGTTGAAACAAATTATGAACAGTGACTAATAATAAAAAGTCAATACTCAATGATTTAAAATTTGCTTTCTCGATTCTTACAAGTAGATTAGAAAAGCCTGGGATGAATTCCTATTCCAGAACTCTGAGCTAAACTTGTTGACCAATTGATGTTCCTTTTATACATAAATCTCACCAAGAGAGGAATTTGAACAATTTAAACAAAACACACTTCTAGTTACTGACAGTGAAAAGTGTAATTGGAAATTTAGCTAGATGATTATGTCCATGCTTCTATACAAAGGAGAATACTCACACAAAGCAAAGAAGTCATATTGAGGTGATGTGAATTGTTCAAGTATACCTGTGACTGGGGGAAGAAGGAGGCTTAATTATCCAAAATGGATTATACTTTCTGATCTGTTTTATGCACACTCTTCCATAAAAGTGAAAGTGGTTGGAAGTTCAAAGCTTTAGTTTTTCTATTACTCAGATGATTCCTAACAGTCCCCTGATTGAGAAGGAGAAAGATGTAGTCCTTGTCAGTTATCTACTTTATGCAGAAGTACCCTTTGGCACTGTTTGATAAGTGACATTTCTATAAAATTTACTTATATGTGGCTTAACATCTTTGTTCCTAATAATAAATTTTTAACACCTTCATCTACATGTAATTAAATGAAAATATAAAAGCTACAATAGAAAAGTTTAGCTAGTAATGGATTCCAGATATTCACTTAAAAATAAAAGTTGAAAAAGAAAAAAAAAAGACAAAAATGTAATGACTTGTGTTCCAGTTTGAACTTCAGAAAGACCATATTAATTTTTATCACTTTTAAGGGTTTTCCATGCTATTTTCTCCCCTAGTTCAATTTTCCCATCTTCCAAAAGTATGAAATGCTCAAGGAAGAAATTTAAACCTTGAAGCCAGGTAAATACTGCCTCTCTGTTTATTTGGAACTAAAATAAGGAATATCTAGCCCTGGCCAGGTTGCTCATTTGCTTAGAGCAGCGTCTTAATGATGCCATGGTTGTGGGTTTGACCCCCCGTCAGGGCACATACAAGAATCAATCAATGAATGCATAAATAAGTAGAACAACAAATTGATGTTTCTCTCTCTCTAAAAAAAACACACACACAAAAAAAACACCTAAATCTGCTCAACCTGTGATAGAATAACAAGGGTTTTAGGCCTAAAGGTGACTTTGTAATCATTGAAACAGTGGAGACAACCTATTATTAAGCCAATGTAGTTGGCTTATGGTTCTTCTATGAAAATCTGATATGAACTTTCCCCTTCTTTAGATATTCTTTCCATTTTGTAGTGAGGATTAGGAAAAGCCCCTGAGATTAAAGTGTGTAGGTGTGTCCCCAGGTGGGGAGAGAGGTATGCACAGCTGCTTATAGGAAGGATAGGATACTGAGGAAAAAAGTCTAATGATTTCTGTCCCTTGCTTTAATCCAGTGATTTTTGTAACAATGAACCTGCAGTGATGGCAGATGGATTTTTTTGCACCAAAAAATCCCAGAGGAATTTATTCTTAGGGTTAGTTTTAGCTGTTGACCATTTCCAGAAATTGTAGTTACATAACCCTTGGCATACATAATGCACACTGCCTTGAACTGGGGAGAACATGTATATGTGACCTTTGAAACAGTATAAAACATTAATGGCAGTATATGATTTGAAAACAGAATCAACTGGTTGTCACTACTTACTGAACTGGATCTTAAATCATGGAGACCTTTAAATTATCCCCATGCAGTATCTGGGCTGGTAGCTTTAAAATTTTTTCCCCTTTTGACAGAGAGAGGTACTACTATTGTTTAAAAAGTACTAAATATGTAACTTTGGCATATGCTTGTGTTTTGAATTGATGCTTTAGCCCATTATTCCATTAATTAAAAACAAAACAACAGTCATCTACCACTGATCGTGCCCAGCCCTGAACGCAAATGCTGGTTCTTGGGACTTCCTTCCCCTTCCTGCCCCCTCAATAAAGAGCCTCTGCTCATGAGATCTGGAAAAGGTAATACGTAATAAATACATCAAGAAACAGGTTTTTACATGCACTAATCCTGAGTCATGTTTTTATTTTTTCTATAGCTTGTCCGTGGTCAGGTCCATTTTTAAGTAATTTCAGAGTAGAGGGAAAACCCCAGAGGTAGACAACCTAGGAGCTTTACTCACCTTACACCTAGATACAGAGACAAAGAATTTGTCATTATAATGAGACAAAGAAAAGAAGGTGACTGGAGACCGAATTTTTGTATATACAAGGTAACTCATGTAGTGACCAAATTTACAGAAGAAACAGTTTGTACAGGGTCCGACTCTGCAAGAGTCAAATTTTGGCTTGGAATTTAAAGTATCTCCAAGTGCATACTTATCATACTACTATTGTAGATCACAAACGCTTTTGTTTTAAGCCTGCAATTAAAACGTAGTTGGTCTGGACTAGGCAAGCTGCAGCAATGGATAATAAATAGGTGATACAATCTTTACCAATTACTCAAAGCTCCAGAAATTATTTTTTTTGGAAGTTGCTCGAAGATTCATCAATACCTTTGTTAAGGGGAATACCTAAAAATCCAGAAGTCTATGTTTCCTAGGGAAATTTGGAACAGAATTAACAAGAATACTCTGAGGAACTGAGTGAATCTTAAATTTGGAAATTTACATTTATAATGGCTACTATGAATCCTTACTATCGGCTAATAAACACGCTGCATCATTCACAAAAATCTTCATAATAACTGCCAGGCAGATATTTCTGTTTCACTGCTTCGTAATGAAAGTCTGAGATCTAGTAACTTGCACAAGGGTATATGCCTAATAAGAGGTAGAGATGAGACTTGGAATCAAGCTTTCCGATTCCACATTTGGCCCGCTGGCCGGCCGCAAAGCTACCACCAATGCGGGAACTAGAAGAAGAAAAACTTAAAGATGTTCTGCATCATCTTTGCAAACAATTAAATGGCTCACAGCTATAGAACAGCTTGAGACAAGAGAACCGAATTCTGATTGTACTGCATAAGGAGACGGGGAATTAAAACGCGGCTGGGAGGGGAGTTAATATTTTGTGCACAGGGTTGGATCGAATTTGCTGAATGCCGTGAGCATCCCCAGGAAGGGAAAGGAAGGTCCTCGCTAAGGTGAGTGTTCTCCACAATTCGTTCAACTGGAAAGAGAGGAGACAAGTGACCAGAGCCACCCTCCGTGGAGAGCAGCGTCCTGTCACCGCTGACACCTGCCCTTTGTCCAGCCGGTCCTGGGGAGGCGGGGGGGGGGTGCAGTCCATCACCCTCCGGGCGCCTCAATCTTCCGAGGCTGCCGACCGTGGAGGCCCGGCCCTGCGGAGGCGCCCGGCTCCGCCCGCGGCGGGGTCGCCCCTCCAACCCGCCAGCCTGCGGCTCGCGGCGCCCGGGCTGCATCTCGCCCGCAGCTACGCAGGTCCGAAAGGGCTGCGGGAGGGCGGGGCCGGGGCGGGGCTGCGGGCGCGGGGGGCGGGGCCGCGGGCTGCCTGCGCGCGCCACCGAGGCTCCGCGCGCCGTCGCGCCGGCCGGGCGTCCCCGTGCAGCCTCTGCCGCCGATGGGGGAGGTGGAGCCGGGGCCCGCGGGCCCGCTCGAGCCCCCGGAGCCGCCCGAAGCGCCTGCGAGCCGCCGGCCGGGCGGGATTCGGGTCCTGAAGGTGAGGCGGGCGGACAAGCGGGTGGCAGCCGGGGCGAAGGCGGGGAGCGGCCGCCCTTGCCTCGCGCGCTGGCCGAGGCGGCCGGCGACCCCCGCCTCGCGTCAGTCAGTCCGTCCGTCCGTCCGCGGGGCTGCTCGGCCGCCCCGCAGCCCCGCTTGAGGGGGTTGGAGGGGGGGCGCGGCTCCCGCCCGGGCCTTCGCGCCTGGCCCCGCCGAGGCCTCGGCCGCCTGCGTCCTCCCCGCTGCCCATCCCTGGCCGCGAGCCACGCTCTTCGCAGGCCCACGCCTTGGGTCCAGCGCCCTCCCGGCCGCCGCCGCCGCCGCCGCCCGCCGGCTCCTCCGGGACCCGGGGCCCCGCTGCTGCCTCCGCGGCCGGGCGCTCCCGGCCCGCGAGCCCGGCTGCAAGTACGCAGGGCTGCCCCGGGACACCTGAAGACATCGCCCCGGCGGGAGGATGGCGGCGGCGCTGGGCCCGGCGCTGCGGGGTGCGCCGGCGGGGCCCGCAGGGGGGGAGCGGGGTGCGCGGGCCGGCGGTGCCCTCGGGCTTTCCCACCGAAGTTGGGACCTACTCCCCGCTCCGACGCGCGGCGCCCGCCCGGCAGCCCGCCCCGCCCCGCCCGGGGAGAGGATCCCCGGAGGAGCCCCGTCTCTGGGAATCGCGGGGCGTGCTGCGGAGGGAGGAGGGGCTGGACAAAAAAAAAAAAAAAAGGGGGGGGCATTCCTGCTGGCGGAGCGGGCCAGACGGTCCGGGGAGACGCCGATGGGGGAGCCGTTATGCAACAGGCAGCTTGCGGGGCTTTCTGGCAGGATTTGGGGGAGGAGGAGGAAATGAAGACAGATGCCGGCAAGTGGCGGGGTGGGGGGGTGGGGGGTGGGAGTGGAACCTGGAAGGGGATGACAAGAAGTTCAGAGGCACCAGGAATGCAGGATGGGGAGGAGGAGGGAGCGGGTGGAGGTGGTGAGGAGGAGTGGTTGTGGGAGACGGCACTGGATGGAGTTTTCTACTGGCCCTCGGAATACTTGGAAAGATTTTTTTTCCTTCTTTCTGTAGGTCAAATATGTAAGCTAGGTGTTTCCTGGAGATGGGATGGAATTCCTCCTGGAGTTCTAGAAGAGGAGTCAGCGGGATTTAAAACTTTCCAGGGAGAAGGAAGAGATAAAAAAAAAAACACATTTAGAAGATTAGATGGTTTTCAAAATGAAATGTAATTTTGCAAAACCGTGAAAATCCCTGATGTTAAAAAATACATTCAGAGTTGTTCATTGGGAATGAGGGTGAGCACAATACACTTGTCACTAGGATTATTAGCAGGACATCACAAAGATGGGAACAATGAAAAAAAAAGATAGATCTGAAGCACTTGGTGAATCTATGAAACCAAGTAAAATACTTAAGTGCTTTTTTGCTACTACCTTCCAGTCAATCCAGTGACTCAAATGACTTTTCATGGTTTATCTCCACTTCTGCATAGACCTTTACATATTTGCTGTAACATACGTAACCATAAGCTGCAAATGCTTTTGGATATTTATTTAAAACCCTAAGGTCACACAAATGTAAACTGTGACTGAACAAAAAAAAAAAAAAAAATTCAACCAGCTGGATTTATCAGGAAATGGCAGGCCTGAGAGATAGGTAATGCCCTCTGGTTTAGAAGGTAAACAACTTTAGCATATATATGTTTTTTTGGTGGGGAAAGAGTTAGGAGAAGGAAGGAATTGAAAAATGACCATCTTTATTGCAGGGTCCTGCCTTCCTACACTGCCCGGAAGTGGTTCAACCCACCACTGGTTCCCTGGAGTTCCACTCTGGGGACCATTAGAAAGATGCCAGAAATTGATCGTGATTACAGTGCTCAGCTGGTGGTGTGGCAGGCTGACAGTGTCTAATGCGCTTGAATCTCTTGGCTTTATTGCATATGGCTAATGCTTTAAATAATCCTTGCAAATACATGGAATCGACTGTGGAACACAGGAGCTATGGGTTCTACATACAGAAGTTCCCTTAAATAGCTGAGTAGTTGAAGTTTGTGCCAAGTAAAATTGGAAAAGAATATCTAAAGAGAAGACTTTCTGAATTGGGAGGAAAGTCATACTCTCCAACATATTCTCTGAAGATCCTTTGGAAAAGATGTTCTTCTTTTGTAACTATTTTATACTTAATACCAGATTATGAACATAATTGTCAGGAAATACAGGTCTTCATAAAAAGTCTAAGGTAACTAAGTTAGTGTAGTTTTGCCAGATTAGATCTAGGTCCATTTGTATCGAGTTTTGGAAAATTTGATTCAAAACCTGCCCCAGATTTATTTAGCAAACTGCTATTTAGGATGTATCCCTTTATAGTTGTAGTTGGAATATAGTAGTGTGTGATATTATTATTATTTTGAATTTTACTGATTTTTTTAGAGGAGAGAGAGAAAGAAACATTGACTTGTTGTTTCACTTATTTATGCATTCATTGGTAGAGAATCTTGTATGTGCTCTGCCTGGGGATGAATCCACAACCTAGCGTAATATTTTTAATAGTCTTAAGGTTATTGGGAGTACCTTTGAAGCATACATTTTTCTAGATGTTTCCTCCAGTTTGGGGATTTTTTTTTTTTAAGATATGAAGTTATAACTAATCTAGCCAGTGAATGTGATGAGATTAGTGTTTTGAATAATAGTGTTTTGAATTACTTAATTTTGAATTACTGAAGTGAGTACTTAATTCATGGCTTACTCTACTTTTGCTTTCTAGAAATATCTTTAAATCTTAAATGTGCTTTTTATACATTTGTTTGTTGTGAGAGGTGATTATAGAAGTAGTTGTCTTCTCATAGATAAGTTTGTCAACAGTTCTTATATAAGAGTAAGGGAGGGAGGAAATAAAATGTTCTCAGTCTAGCAATTCCAGTGGAGTAGTGATTGTAGAAGCTGAAAGCATCTCAGAGGACGGTGCTGGCCTTTCCAGCAGTTACCTGATGCTTTAGGCCATGGGTGGGGAACCTTTTTTTCTGCGAAAGGTCATTTGGATGTTTATAACATCATTCATAGTTCATACAAAACTGTCAACTTAAAAACTAGCCTGCTGTATTAAACATTTAATTAACTCACCCATAATGCCTTGGCAGGGCCAGATCAAATGATTTCTTGAGTCTTATATGGCCCGTGGGCTGGACGTTCCCCATCCCTGATCTAGATTGTTGCTAGAAGGTCTGTGCTTTCTTAATATCTAGGCCTTTTAAATATCCTTTAATATCTACTGAAGTTCTAACTCAGCAATTTGTCTTCATTCCGTGGAACATATCATATAGGCAGGAGATACATTCTTTGACCAATAACACATATATTTCAATAATGTAAAGTTCCTGCTGGGCCAGTGTAGGTCAATGGTTGAACATCAACCTAGGAACCAAGAGGTCACCAGTTCAGTTCTCAGTCAGGGCACATAACCCTGGTTTTGAGCTCAATTCCTGGTGGCGGATGTGCGGGAGCAGCTGTCGATGTTTTTCTTCCATTGATGTTTCTATCTCTCCCTCTCTATTCCTCTCTGAAAAAAAAATTAATAAAAAAAGAATGATGTTAAAGAATTAATTTAAAATATCCTCTTAAAGCCCTAGCTGGTTTGGCTCAGTGGATAGAGCATCCATCTTCGGACAAAGAGTCCCAGGTTCGATTCCAGTTAAGGGCACATGCCCAGGTTACAGGCTCGATCCGTAGGAGGGGGCATGAAGGTGGCAGCCGATCAGTTATTCTCCTTCATCATTGATGTTTCTATCTCTTCCTTCCTCTCAATCAATTTTAAAATCCTCTTAAAAAATCAATTTTAAAAAATCCTCTTAAAAAATGTGAAGTTTCTTAAGGAATTTATAGTCTTAAAGGAAAAATATATCAGATTAAAAATCCTCACAGAAGAAAAATCATGAGTGAACTAATATAATACTTCCTGGGGTCTTTCTTGACTTTCCTAAGATAAGATTGGTGGGCTATTATTGGGCTTAAGAAAAAATTTTTTTTTAAAGAAGCTTTTTGATGCTTGTGTGGAATAGTGTCTACTTGCCCTCTCTTAATAGCAATGAGCAAAATTTCTCTCCACTTAGTGCTGAACTTCTTTGTATAAATGTACCATATAGAATACTGTTTTCAGATGGACCAGTTGATCTTTCCCAAAGATTAAAAATAAAGAATATTTCAAATTAACCTGTGAATTATTCAATGGTTAGCATTATTTAGTGGTACAAATATGATGGCGCCTGTGTCTATAAAATAAATACTTAAGAGATTAATTCTGAGATATTCAGCTTTAAGAAAATGCTCTTGATGAGAAGAGAGACCTAGTTCCCACTTGTTGCAGAGGTTTATCCTACTTATCTAAAGTTAGAATCAGTAATAATCTTCATAGTTTTGAATAGCTATACTCAAATCCCTAAAATCTGCAAAATAAACCTGTGTTTTCCTAAACGTAAACAATGAAGCCATTCTCGCTCTTGTTTTATCTTTTTCCCACTTGGGAATACCTTCTAACTTTTCCTTCTTCTTTATCCACCGTCTTTAGAAATTGAATTTTAGGTGCTACAGTTATCCAAAAGAATTAATCTCAGTAATTACAAAATTAAAAAATAATATTTGTTTTGTCCTGGCCAAATATTATATGGCTCAGTTGGTTGGAGCGTCATCCTGTATGCCGAAAGGTGGTGCATTTGATTCCCAGTCAGGGCATATCCTTAGGTTGCGGGTTCCATCCCCAGTCCCTGTACTTATGGAGGCGGGAGGCAACCAATTGATGTTTCTTTCATTTTTCTCTCCTCTCCTTTCCTCTCTCTAAAATTAAAAAAAAAATGCTTTATAGGTATTGCTGTTTACTTTTTGGCTGATACAAAGAAAAGATTATAAATTTCTCTTATAAAAATGGAGATGTTTCCTTCTATGTTTGTTTAACTTTTTGCCAGAGCTGATTGGGCTTCTGTGATGTCAGCTGAGTTTTGCATGCATTTCTGTGCCACTCAGATGTGCAGGCACTAATAATAGATTATCAGTGTAGAAGAAAAGAAGAAATATCAAATAAATACTTAAAAGCCATTGTAATGTGCATAGAAATGGAAGTATGTTCAAGGTGAAGTTCTGCTGAGTAGAGAATAGTCATTAATTCTCTATACTAGGAAATTAATTCTACCTAGGAGGAGAAAAATGGAGATGGGAGACATGGAAGGTTTCAAAAGAGTGTAGAGAGGGTGACATTTCCATAGAATTTTAATGAACGGCTAGTCAGGTGGACAAGATGAAGCAAACATTTCGGACAAGTCATAGAATTGTGGAGTAATTGGTGTGTTTGGGGAGTTACGGGTTGTTGGATATTTCTGTAACAGTGAAAGGCATGACACTGGAGAGGTATGTCAGTGTAGTTAGTGGACATTTCTTTGAAAGGGAACAGAAAGGGATCATCATAAAAATAGAGCAGGTAAATGTTGATCTTTACAATCCTGTTGTTTTGCTGTAGCAATTGCTTTTGCCTTGAGATTAACAATGGCTCCACAATGTGTATGAATTTCACATGCCTGAATTAACGCAACAGTAGTTTTTTGTACCAAGAGAAAGGAAAGAATATTTGTGGGATATTTTGTTGATTCTGTACTTGATTATTTGGGATATAACACATAGGGTTAGGACCCTAGAGAAACTTGCAGTTTGCAAAAATGTTTATTGCAGCATTGTTTCCAACAGGGAAAAATTAGGAACAAACTAAATACCATCAGCAAGAGAATGGATAAATTGTAGTGTATTAAAAAATGATACATTGCCAAAACCAGTTTGGCTCAGTGAATAGAGAGTCTGTCTGCGGACTGAAAGGTCCCAGGTCCGATTCCGGTCAAGGGCATGTATGTTGGTTGCAGGCACATCCCCAGTACGGGCGTGTAGGAGGTGGCTGATCGACGTCTCTCTCTCATTGATATTTCTAACTCTCTATCGCTCTCCTTTCCTCTCTGTAAAAAATTAATAAAATATATTTAAAAAAAGATATATGAACTGGGAGTATTAGCATGGATATATGTAAACCAACATTGAACCTAGTAAAAATATTTCAGGGTAAAACGTAAGCTAGGATTTAAAGTTTTAAATTATGTAAAACAAACTATATATAGTATATAGGATTACATATATGGCAAACATTTGTGAAAATGAACGCAATGAGCCTGAGCCTGTTTGACTCAGTGGATAGAGTGTTGGCCTGCTAACTGAAAGGTCCCATGTTCGATTCCGGTCAAGGGCACATGCCCAGGTTGTGGGCTTGATCCCCAGGGAGGGACTTGCAGAAGGCAGCCGATCCACCATGTTTCTCTCTCATCATGGATGTTTCTATCTCTCTTTCCCTCTTCCTTCCTCTCTGAAATCAATAAACATATATTAAAAAAAAAAGAAAATGAACACAATGATAAATACCAAATATAGTAGTAGAGTGTTTCTGGGAGAAAGAGAGGGGCATAGGATTGGGATAGAGTACCAGGTGGCTTCAGCTCTATATGTAAGAATATATATTGTATATGTATATATGTATATATGTATAAATGTATATGTATATGTATATGTATATGTATATGTATATGTATATGTATATGTATACACACACACACACTCAGTGATAACATTTGCAAGTATGTTCTCCCAGATAGTGGGCTTTCTTGTTGTTTTGTTGATGGTTTCTTTTGCTGTGCAAAAGCTTTTTATTTTGATGTAGTCCCATTTGTTTATTTTCTCTTTAGCTTCCATTGCCCTAGGAGCAGTATCAGTGAAGAATTTCCTTTGGCATATGTCTGAGATTTTGTTGTCTGTGGATTCCTCTAGTATTTTTATGGTTTCCCATCTTATTAAGTCCTATATCCATTTTTGAGTTTATTTTTATGTATGGTATAAGTTGGTGATCTAGTTTCATTTTTTGCATGTATCTGTCCAATTTTCCCAACACCATTTATTGAAGAGACTATATTTTCATGCTTCCTTTGCCAAATATTAATTGAGTATAGTGGTTTGGGTCGATATCTGAATTCTCTATTCTATTCCATTGGTCTATATATCTGTTCTTGTGCCAGTACCAGGCTGTTTTGAGAACAGTGGCTTTGTCATACAGCTTGAAATTTGGTATTGAGATCCCATCTACTTTATTCTTCTTTTTCAGGATTGCTGTGGCTATTCGGGGTCTTTTTGTATTCCAGATGAATTTTTGGGAAGTTCTTTCTAGGTCTGTGAAATACGCCATTGGTATTTTAATGGGGAGTGCATTGAATCTATAGATTGCTTTGGGTACTATGGACATTTTAATGAAGTTGATTCTCCCAATCCCTGAACATGGTATCTCTTCCATCTGTTTACATCTTCCTTTATCTCTTTTTTTCAGTGTCCTGTAGTTTTCCATGTATAAGTCTTTTGCCTCCTTAGTTGAGTTTATTCCTAAGTATCTTAATTTTTTTTGGTCTCTGTTTCCGTAAGTTCACTATTGGTGTATAGAAATGCCATAGATTTCTTGGCATTAATTTTGTATCCTGCTACATTGCCGAATTCATTTATTAAGTCTATTAGTTTTTTGATGGAATCTTTTGGGTTTTTTATATACAATATCATGTTATCTGGAAATGAGGACAGCTTTACTTTTTCTTTTCCAATTTGGAATGCCTTTTATTTCTTCTTTTTTTTTTAAATATATTTTATTGATTTTTTACGGAGAGGAAGGGAGAGGGATAGAGAGTTAGAAACATCAATGAGAGAGAGACATCGATCAGCTGCCTCTTGCATGCCCCACAGTGGAGATGTGCCCGCAACCAAGGTACATGCCCCCAACTGGAATCGAACCTGGGACCTTTCAGTCCGCAAGCTGACGCTCTACCCACTGAGCCAAACCAGTCTTGGCCTTTTATTTTTTCTTATCTTAATTGCAATGGCTAATACTTCCAGTACTATGTCAAACAGGAGTGGTGAGAGTGGGCATCCCTGTCTTGATCCTGTTCTTAGGGGAAATGGTTTTAGTTTTTTGCCCATTGAGTATGATGTTAGGTGTTGGTTTATCATATATAGCTTTTATTATGTTGAGGTATGATCCTTCTATTCCCACCTTGTTGAGAGTTTTTATCATAAAAGGGTGTTGGATTTTGTCAAATGCTTTTTCTGCATCAATTGATATGACTGTGATTTTTATCTCTCAGTTTGTTTATGTGATGTATGACGTTTATTGATTTGCAGACATTGTACCATCCTTGCATTCCTGGGATAAATCCTACTTGGTCATGGTGTATGATCTTTCTGATGTACTGGTGGATCTGATTTGCTAGAATTTTGTTGAGGATTTTGGCATCTATGTTCATGAGGGATACTGGCCTGTAATTCTCTTTCATTGTGTTGTCTTTATCTGGTTTTGGTATTAGGGTGATGCTGGCTTCATAGAAGGAGCCTGGAAGTGTACCTTCTTGAATGTTTTGGAATAGTCTGAGGAGGATAGCTTCTAATTCTTCCTTGGATGTTTGGTAAAACTCCCCTGTGAAGCTGTCTGGCCCTGGGCTTTTTTTGCTGGAAGCTTTTTGATGACTGCTTCAATTTCTTTCATATTAATTGGCCTATTGAGGTGTTTAGATTCTTCCTGATTGAGTTTTGGAAGGTTATATTTTCTAGGAATATGTCCATTTCCTCCAGATTGTCCAGTTTGTTGGAATAGAGTTGTTCATAGTATTTTTTAACAATCCTTTGTATTTTGGTGGAATCTATTGTTATTTCACCTCTTTCATTTCTGATTTTGTTTATTTGGATCCTCTGTCTTTGCTTCTTGGTGAGTCTGGCTAGAGGTTCATCAATCTTGTTTATCCTTTCAAAGAACCAGCTCTTGGTTTTGTTGATTTTTTATATTGTTTCATTGGTCTCTATGTCATTTATCTCCACTCTGATCTTTATTATTTCCTTTCTTCTGCTTACACTGGGCTTTTCTTGTTGCTCTCTTTCTAACTCTTTAAGTTGTAGGGTTAAGTAATTTATTATCATTGTTTTTTGTTTTTTGCAATAGACTTGTAGAGGTATGAACTTCCCTCTCAAGTCTGCTTTTGCTGTGTCCCATAGATTTTGGATTGTTGTGTTTTCATTGTCATTTGTTGCCATGATGTTTTTATTTCTTCCTTGATCTCTCTGGTAACCCAGTCATTGTTTAATAGCATGCTGTTTGGTCTCCATGTGTTTGATTTCTTAGGATTGTTTTTATTGTAGTTGATTTCCAATTTTATGCCACTGTGATCTGAGAAGATGCTTGATATGATTTCTGTCTTCTTGAATTTGAAGAGACTTTGTCTGTGACCTAACATATGGTCTGTCTTTGAAAATGACCCATGTGCACTTGAGAAGAATGTATATTCTGTGGCTTTGGGGTGAAATATTCTGAAGATGTCAATTAATTTCATCTGGTCTAGTGAGTCCTTTAGGATTGATGTTTCTTTAGTGATTTTTTTGTTTAGAGCATTTGTCCAATGGTGATAGTGGGGTATTAAAGTCTCCTACTATGATTGTATTGCTGTCAGTCTCTCCCTTGATATCCTTCAGGAGTTTTTTTTTTTTTTATGTATTTGGGAGCTTCTGTATGGGGTACATATATGTTTACCAGAGTTATTTGTTCTTGTTGGATTGCTCCCTTTAGTATTGTGAAGTGGCCTTCCTTATCTCTTGTTATGTCCTTCACTTTGAGATCTAATTTGTCAGATATAAGTATTGCTACCCCAGCTTTTTTTTTTCATTTCCATTCACCTGAAAAACCTTTTTCTATCACTTCTCCTTCAATCTATTTGTGTCTTTTTTTTTCTGAGGTGGGTTTCTTGTAGACAGCAGATATATGGGTCATGTTTTCTTATCCAATCCATTACCCCATGTCTTTTTATTTGGGAATTTAATCCATTATATTTAAAGTTATTATTGATAGGTTCTTATTTGTTGCCATTTTTATTCTTTACCCCTGTGTTCCTTCTTTGCTTCCTATTTCTTTTTTTTTACAGCAGACCCTTTAGCATTTCTTGCATTGCTGGTTTGGTGGTAATAAATTCTCTTAGTCCTTTTTTGTCTGTGAAGCTCCTGATTTCACCTTCAATTTTGATTGATAGCCTTGTTGGATACAGTATTCTTGGGTTCAGAATCTTCTTTTGCATGATTTTGTATATTTCATTTCATTTCCTTCTGGCCTGATGAGTTTCTGTTGAGAAATCAGTTGCTAGTGTGATAGGGGTTCCTTTGTCTCTCTCTGGCTGCTTTTAATATTCTTATTTTGTTGTTGGTGTTTGCCAATTTAATTATAAAGTGCCTTGGCATCAGTCTTTTGGGGTTCATTTTGCTTGGGACTCTGTGAGCTTCTTGAATTTGTGTGAGTTTTTTCTTCCCTATATCAGGGATATTTTCTGTCATTACTTCAAACAGGTTTTCTATTCCTTGCTCAGTTTCCTCTCCTGGAATTCCTGTTATGTGGATGTTGTTTTGTTTTGTATTGTCCCAAAGTTTTCTTAGGCTCTCCTGCTTTTACATTTTTTTCCTAGAAGCTGCTCTACTTGGGTATTTTTTCCCTACCTTGTCTTCTAGCTAACTAATGCGGTCCTCTGCTTCTTCTAGTCTACTCTTGATGCTTTCTATTGAGTTCTTTACAGCAGCCTTTTTTTTCATTTCTTCTTCTTCTTTTTTTTTCTAATATGTTTTATTACTTTTTTACAGAGAGGAAGGGAGAGGGATAGAGAGCTAGAAACATCGATGAGAGAGAGACATCAGCCACTTCCTGCATGCCCCCTACTGGGGATGTGCCTGCAACCAAGATACATGCCCTTGATCGAAATCTAACCTGGGACGCTTCAGGCTACAGGCTAACGCTCAATCCACTGAGCCAAACTGGTTTTGGCCATTTTTCTTGATTCTTCTTCATTTCCTCTTGTTTCTTACTCATATTGTCAAATTTGCCTTCCATTCTTTTCAGTCACCTTATGACCACTTCTCTGAATTCTTTCTTTGGCAGGTTCCTTGCCTCCATTTAGTTTACTTCCTTTTATGGTGATGCCTGCTTTTCTTTGACATGCGGGCTGTTTCTTTGTTTTCCCATGATCTCTCTTCTCCAGGTGTGTGGTTATGTAGTTCTCTCCTGCATTGATTTAATGCATTGATTTAAAGGCACAAAATACAACACAATCAAGTACAACGCACAAGGCACTGTGCACAAGGCACTGAACAGAAATGCATTCACGATACATTTAATAACCACAAATAAAGGTGACCACCAGAGAGAGGCAAATTAAGGGATAGGAGAGAAGGAAGAAAAGAAAATTTAAAAAAATAACAAGAAAGAAAGGAGTGCCAAAACGAAATTGGGAGGAAAGAAAAAGTAAGAGAGAAAGAGAATAGAATAGAAAGAGAAGGGGAACAAAGTATATATAGGGGAAGAAAACTCCAATAGACAGCCACTAATCCCAATAAATGCCAGCAACAAGTACCTAGAGATTAATACAAACTACAGACAACAACTAATATCAAGTGAGGTGAGAGAAAACAGAAGCAATAAACAAACTAAAACAAAGCAAACAAAAAACACAAAAAAAGAATAAGCAAAACAATCTCACAAAAAAGCATAAAAATCGATATAATCAATATTCAAGCAAACAACAAAAGGACAGAGGAAAAAGCAATTTTTGGATAGTGAAGATAGAGAAGAGAGAGGTTTGTATGGACTTGGAGCAGGGGATTGGGAATTAGATATGTAAGTGGGGTGAAATTTTAAGAGGGGGTAAAAAGAAAGAATAGGGAAAATCTAAAGTAGGAAAGGGGTAAGAGAAAAAGGGTAACAAAAGGGGAAAAGTTAGGAAGAGAGTGATGGCATAAAGGTAAAGTTGAGATAAGTAAACTGATGCTAAAGGAAAAATGAAAATAGAATGTAGAACACTAATTCCAAAGTAAAATAAAGAGAAAATAAAATGACACCTTTATTTTTAACAAAAATGTAAAATAGTAGTAATAATACTGATTGAAAAAAATATAATAATTAAAAAGGTAAAATCAAGTGGGGGGAAAAGAAAAAAATTAGTTTCTTAAGTAAAAGATGAAAAAGATAAAAAAATAAAATAGAATGTACAGTAGTGAAAGTCATTCACTTTCTCTATTGTTCTGTTTGTGGAACTGAACAGAACAATAGAGTATTGCAGGTCAGTATTGAAGTTCCCTGGGTTCCACTGCTCCTCAGTGTTGTAAGCCAGTCCCGATTTTTAAGCAGGCAGTGTGTCTTAATTTCTTTATTCCTTTATTTCTGATTACATAAGAGTCAATTTGTGGTTCAACCCCTGGGTGGCAGTGTTTCTGGATTGACCTCTGAGTCTATAGGTCCTCTCTAGCCTGTGCTTAGATCCTGCTTTCCCTGAGGCTCTCAATACCGGTTTATGGGAGTGGGCTGCCCCAGAGCTGGTTTTCCAGTGGTTGCTCCCCGCTCTGATCCCGAGGTTCCAGAAAAACAACTTTCCCCTGCAGTCTCCTAGGGTGTTCCCATCTGGGTGATCCCATGTATTGGGCTCAGCAATCAGAAGCAAGAATTTGAAGAGGAAAGCGCACAAGTGTGCGAACTTCCCTTCCCCCTCGTTTTCAAGCAGCCGATACACTTTTAAAACTCCCAGGCTGTCCCTCTGCGTCAGATCAAAATGGGTTGCTTTCTAGAGATCCCCTCTGTTAGCAGCTCTGAGGACCCCTTCCACATTCACGGATCACACCAGCCCCAACAGCCACTAATCTCTCCAGGTGCAGACTTCTTCCGGTCCTCCATCTCCCCCAGTGGGTGCACTTCTCTGTCCTGCGAGACCAGAGATCTCACCTCATCCCAGGCAAAATCCGACCTTTCCGTGGTGGAGGGTAGAGCTCCTCTGAATCCACGTGTTTGCGCCAATTGGGGACCGGTGTTCTGGGGTTTGTAGCTGCTTGGTGGGTGCCACAGTTGTAGATTCTCAGGCTTCCGACAATAGCCACCCTTCCTTTCAAGATGGCGTGGTCTCCAAACCATGGCGTGCAAACTAGCGGCTCTGGGAGGGAACCCAGCTGCAGTAGGGGCTGCCCGGTCAGGAGAACTCGGTCCAGCAGTCTTCCACCTTCTCCTGGAGTAGCTGTCCCTCAACTCACCAACAAACACTCCCTGTGCGACCCTCAGCTGTCACCGCTGTCTGCTCCAGGACATCTGTCTATTCTGCTGCCAGAACCCAGGCTTCTCTCTCTCTCCCTCCCTTTCTTCCTTTCTCTGTCTCAAAATAAAAAAAATAAAAATAGCTTTAAAAAATGTTTAAAAAAGAAAACTAAGTTTGCCAGCTTAAGAATGAGCATGGCATATGCTGAAGGCTGTGTGAGGTGAGAGGAGATAATACTCGATTGAGCAGAGTATTGGTGACTATAGCTTGGAAAGTAGGGTGAGGACTGAACTTGTTGAACTCGTTTTAGCTGATGTTTTTCCTCATGATTTATTTTTATTTTTTTTAGAGAAATATGAAACGCAATGGGAGCAGAAATTGTTTGAATAGGAGAAGTAGGTTTGGTTCTCGAGAAAGAGACTGGCTGAGAGAAGATGTGAAGAGAGGCTGTGTTTACCTTTATGGAGCAGACACGACCACTGCCACTACAATCGCCACCTCCGCTGCCTCCTCGTCCTCCTCCTCCGCCGCCGCGTCCTCCTCTGACTTACATCTTGTCCTTTGCACAGTAGAGACTCCAGCATCAGAAATATGTGCTGGAGAGGGAAGGGAAAGTCTTTATTTACAGCTTCATGGCGACCTGGTCAGGTAAGGTCTGAGTCTTACCACTCTAATTCTGCTGCAGTGTAAGCAAGCCATGTTTCCGCCTGGAAGTGTGCTTTAGGGTTTTAATTGAGCTGGAACTGGGGTTGATTATGCTGTCACTAGGCTTGAAAAAAGGTTTTTCCTTGGAATGCTGATGTTATGATTCTTAAATTTAAAAACTCAGTGAAGGAAAATTTGAAGTTATCTCATTTGGAGTACACAATAAGTCAGATATGTAAATTTTTTAAAAATATATATTTTATTGATTTTTTTTATAGAGAGGAAGGGAGAGGGATAGAGAATTAAAAACATTGATGAGAGAAGAACATTGATCAGCTGCCTCCTGCATGCCCCCGCTGGAGATGTGCCAGCAGCTAAGGTACATGCCCTTTGACCAGAATCGAACCTGGGACCTTTCAGTACGCAGCCCGACACTCTATCCACTGAGCCAAACCGGTTTCGGCAGATAGGTAAATTTTTTTTAAAAAATATATTTTATTGATTTTTTACAGAGAAGAAGGGAGATAGAAAGTCAGAAACATCGATGAGAGAGAGATATCGATCAGCCGCCTCCTGCACGCCCCACAGTGGAGATGTGCCCTCAATCAAGGTACATGCCCTTGACCGGATTCGAACCCAGGACCTTTCAGTCCGCAAGCCGACGCTCTATTCACGGAGCCAAACCGGTCTCAGCCAGATATGTAAATTTAAAGTAAACATTTTGAGAGTGTTTTTAGCCCTGGCCTGGTAGCTAAGTAGGTTAGAGCGTCATCCCAACAAGCCAAGGTTGTGGGTTTGATCCCTGGTCAGGGCACATACAATAATCAACCAATGGATGCATAAATAAGTGAAACAAAATCGGTTTCTAACCAATAAACACAAATGCAAAAAAAAATTATTGTAAATAGAATGAAATTGAAATACATAAAAGGAAATGGAGTGAATAGTATATATGCTCATGCATGAATATGTTGCTGTTTAGATATAAATTTTAAAACTAATGGTGCTTTACATAACATGTTGATTTATTATTATTTGGAGATCTTTCCATATTAATATTTATATAGTTTCCATTTACTTAATGGCTGCATGGTCTACCATAATTTTATGAGTCTACCATTTTATGAGTTTACCATACTTACTGGGCATTCAGATTGTTACTGTTTTTTTACTTCTACAAGCAGAGCTGCAGAGAGTATCCTAGTCCCTATGATATTTCTCCTATGTGAGAGTCAGCTGTAAGTTGAATTGCTGGATCAAAGGATATGTGCACTTGTAATTTTTTTTTTACAATTTTTTATTATTTCCTTGAATATGTAAACAATCACTCAGAAAATGGAGTAAACCACTTAAAAATGCATGACTTCAGAATAGCATATTTCAGCAATTTACTAGAGCTCTTATTAGCCCCAGATCAATGTCATTCAAATATTATTACATTTAAAGATTTCTCTATAGATTATATCCTCATGTTTTAAAATTCATTTGTTTTTTTTTAATCACAAGTAAATTTTTTAACTTTTTTTTTTTAAGATATATATTTTATTGATTTTTTACAGGGAGAGGGATAGAGAGTTAGAAACATCGATGAGAGACATCGATCAGCTAGCTGCCTCCTGCACGCCCCCTACTGGGGACGCGCCCGCAACCAAGATACATGCCCTTGACCAGAATTGAACCTGGGACTTTTTAGTCTGCAGGCTGACGCTCTATTCACTGAGCCAAACTGGTTTCAGCTAATCACAGGTACATTTTTTTAATCCAACATTACCACCTGGTTTGTAATTGTTTGACTCCACAAAAATCAGAAGGCACTAATGGACAGTCAACCCATCCCATGATGCTCTGAGCAAAGACAAGTCAGCTTAGATATATGATGGACTAAAATCCCACTACTTAAGGCTGCAAGCAGTGAGAGGAACAGCCATCAGATGCACTTGTAATTTTGATATGTATAGTCAAATTCCTCTTTCTAGAAGTTATACGTTGATGAATAACGTAAAAAGATATCTACTTCCCTCTTATTTTTAAATTTTTTATATAAATGAGCACATACTTGCTGTGACTAGAAGTGATTGTAAGCAGTTTTCAAATTAGAGAATCATTAAAGCAAATCTATTTTCAACCCTAATGACTTAAATTCTTGCAGATTTGATGGGAATTTTGTTATTTTGTTGCTTTAATTTTTACTTATTTTAATGAATGAAGTTGAGCATATTTTCATATATTTATAGGCCATTTATATATATATTTAAATACATTTTTATTGATTTCAGAGAGGAAGGGAGAGGGAGTGAGTGATGGAAACATCAATAATGAGAGAGAACCATTGATTGGCTGCCTGCTGCATGCCCTATACTGGGGATTGAGCCCGCAACTCGGGCATGTACCCTGTCCAGCAATCGAACCATAACCTCCTGGTTTATAGGTGTATGCTCAACCATCGAGCCACGCCAACTGGGCTGTTTATGTTTTCTTCAAAAATGTTTATATGAAGAAGAAAAGTATTCTCATAAAAGTGTTATACTGTACATATGCACTCCTTAATTCTTCTTCTTCTTCTTCTTTTTTTTTTTTTTAACAAATTACTATTCTTTGAATTAGATGTCAGATAGCTCTTTGTACCTTGTTAATGGGAAGGGGAACTGGCTGTTGGTGGGTCTGCCTAGGGCCAGCCGGTAGAGTGTGGATTCTTGACTTCATGCAGGAAAAATTTCACAATGTAAGTCCAGGTAACTATGAGGGAACATTCACTAAAGCTGGGACAGTAAAACAAGAAAGGGCTTCGCCTCGCAGAAGCAACGGGAGAGCCTAAATTGGGCTGCCCTGGCTCTCTGGGAGGTCGGAGAAAAGGGGGCCTTGGGAACAGGGTCAGGGGACTGGCCTGCAAGGAGCTGCCACCGCCCATCACTCCCCAGGTTGCATGTCTGTGGGCTCTCCCAGAGTTTAGGAGTCCATGCCTGTGGGGATAGAAGGAGGGAAGAAGAGGGGAAGGAGGTGTCAGTGCTGCTCCCCAGAGGGAGGGCGCGCACAGGGTCCTCTGTCTTGAGGCTTTTTCTCTCCTGCAGGTGGAATCTTAGGGCAGGTGCCAGGAGGGGGGCCTTCAGCAGAACATGCATCAGTTCCCAGGTCTGCTCCTTCAGGGAGGTGGTCTGCTCTGATGGGTCAGTGTCAGGGCCGGGTCGTGAGTCATTGCAGCTTGACCTAGTGTCACCCACCTGGTTTTGCTGCTTCTCTGGATCTGGAGCTGAAATACAACTGTTATTTCCTAGATGTTATTTCCAGGGAGGTGACCGTCTGTGTCTGCTGTAAATTGCTCTGCCAGTTTGTTCAGCTGTCTGTCTCAGTTTCCCTATTCCACTTGACCTGGCTTACTGGCCTGTCAGCCTGACCCATGATTTTCTCCTCCTTCTTCTCTGTAATAAATAAATAAATACCCTGAAATAATTAAAAACACTGTGGATTCAGCTTGAAAGTGAGAAAGGAAGCTTCCACTTACACCTTAAATGTGGTAGTAATAGTAACACCTTTAACTGAACTAAAAATTGATGTCATTTTTAAAAGTCTAAACTGAGGTTTAGTATCTGTTCCTTTTAGGATTTGGGCTAATTCCTGGAAAAGATTAGCATTCGAATTTTTTCCTTGTTCACCAGTTAACTACATTTCCTAAATCCATTCGTAAAATGAAAGGATCAGACAGGGTGATCCTTAGGCTTTTCTAAATCTTAATACTGATTCTGATCTAATTTTATCAGGTGGAAAGCCTTGACCTACATATTGCTGGTAGTGGTTGATGGAATTGATATATTTAAACATAAGACTTTCTCATTTGTATACTAGTGTATATGCATACAAAGATATTAACAGTGTAGAGGAAACCCACCTGAATTGGCTTACTAGTTAATTAAGAATCCAAATGTGACGGTCTGATCGATGCTTCTCTCTCTCTGGATCTGTTTTTGTTCATCAGTTTATGTTATTCATTATAAACCTCAGAGGGAAGGCAGGGGAGGGTGGGGGTGAGGGGGAGAGATCCACCAGAGGACTTGTATGCATGCATATAAGCATAACCAATGGATACAGACATCAAGGGGGGAGGGCATGAGTGGGAGGAGCGATGGTGGGGGCAATGAAGGATAAGAACACGTATTTAATATCTTAATCAATAAAGGAAATAAAAGAAAAGTAGGAAAAAAAAAGAATCCAAACGTGATGTAATTTACTTTTGTGAATCTAAACTACTTACAAGGGAGACAAACTTGCCTCTTTTTAGCTTTGTGGCTTTGATATTTTTATAAGGAAGTAGCTCTTTGAAGATACAATTGATTGGAAAATAATGAAAACACTTGAATTGTGGGTTGAAAAAAATGAATGTATTTTCATTGCTGGAGTAAGAGCTCAAGATTTCTCATTCAGCCAAAGAATAATGATGATGATGATGATGATAGATTTTAGCTAACATTAAGGGCTTTCTTTTGCTATCAGTGTGTTTACTTTACACATTTTCTCGTTAAATCTTCGCAACTCCAAGGGAGGTAATATATCATTCCTTTCAAATGAGGAAAATTGAGGCTTTGTGAGAGTTCTGGCAACCTGTTCAAGGTCAGGGAGGTACTACAGGCAGTTGGAGTGGCCTAAATCAGTGGTCGGCAAACGGCAGCTCGAGAGCCACATGCAGCTCTTTGGCCCCTTGAGTGTGGCTCTTCCACAAAATACCACGGCCTGGGCGAGTCTGTTTTGAAGAAGTGGCGTTAGAAGAAATTTAAGTTTAAAAAATTTGGCTCTCAAAAGAAATTACAAGCGTTATACTGTTGATATTTGGCTCTGTTGACTAATGAGTTTGCCGACCACTGGCCTAAATCATTCAAGATAGATGGTGGACTTTGTTCTGAGCAAAGGCTCTCCTGGGGAGAAACTGGCACGGTGTTCCTTACTCAGTTTCACTATTTAATCATACTTATTTAAAGATCATTTTTAACTGCCTTTTTCAACGGTTAATTGCTTACGTTATTTAATTAGAGGAAAAGGTACTTTCCTCATAATGGGCTTTTTTTTTTCTTCTGCTTACTGAAGTATAATATGTATTCATTGTAGAAATTTTAGAAAAAATGAAAAATATAAAGAGAAATAATTTTTAATGATTACTGATTATAGGTTAATATCATTTAATCTTTACAACAATCTCATGAGGTAAATATAATTCACATTTTATAGATGAGGAAAATGAGGTTTAAAAAGATTACACATCTCACCTAAGATCACTGAACTATATATAAGTGGCAGAGTTGGAATTTGAACTCTGGCATTCTGACACAAATCCCATATATTGTCTATACATGGTAACATTTTTTCCACATATTTTCTTCAAAGTGAAGGTGTGTATAACTTTTAAAAATTACTTATTTGGGCCCAGCTGGTGTTGTTCAGTGGTTGGCATTGATCTATAAACCAGGAGGTCACGGTTTGATTCTAGGTTGTAGGCTTGATCCCCAGTGGGGGGGGTGTGTAGGAGGCAGCCAATCAATGATTCTCTCCTCTCATCATTGATGTTTCTCTCTTCCCCTTCCTCTTTGAAATCAATTAAAATTTTTTTTAAAAATTACATATTTAGGGTCATACCATATATTCAATTTTATTTACTGCCTACTTCAATTAATTTTCTTGTGTCATTAAAAATTCCTTAGGTGCCAGTTTTTTGTTGTTTTAAAATTTTTTTAATTTATTGATTTTAGAGAGGAAGAGAGAGAGACAGAGAAACATTGATTTTTTTTTGTTCTACTTATTTATGCTCTCATTGGTTGATTCTTGTATGTGCCTTGACTGGGGATAGATCCCACAACCTTGGCATTTTGGAACAATTCTCTAACCCAGTGGTCGGCAAACTGCGGCTTGAGAGCCACATGCAGCTCTTCCACAAAATACCACAGCCTGGTATACCCTATTTTGAAGAAGTGGCATTAGAAGTTTAAGTTTAAAAAATTTGGCTCTCAAAAGAAATTTTAGTCATTGTACTGTTGATATTTGGCTTTGTTGACTAATGAGTTTGCCGACCACTGCTCTAATCAAATGTGATTTCTGGCCAAGTAGTTTTATTTATTTATTTATTTATTTATATTTTAAATATATTTTATTGATTTTTTACAGAGAGGAAGGGAGAGAGAGAGTTAGAAACATCGAGAGACATCCATCAGCTGCCTCCTGCATACCTTCCATCAGGGATGTGCCCGCAACCAAGATACATGCCCCTGACTGGAATCGAACCTGGGATCCTTCAATCCGCAGGCTGATGCTCTATCCACTGAACCAAACCAGTTTTGGCTGGCCAACCAGTTTTAATTGATACAGAATATTTCATTTCATGGAGATACTGTTTTAAAATTGAGAAATAATATACAATAATGGGTTAGAGCTTGGATCTTGGAATTGAGTGTGTGTAAGTTTACATCCTGGCTTTTGACAGGTACTATGCAAGTTACATAATGCTCTTTGCCTTAGTTTACTAATCTGTAAAAGGAAGAATGATAGTCTTTACATTATAGAGTTGACCTGAGGGTAAATTGTACATGTTATGAAGATTAAATGAATTAATACTTATCAAGGAGTGTTTCTTAAACTCCAGTGTCACCTGGGGAGCTTACTAAAATACAAATTCCGATTCAGTAGGTCTGGGGTGGGGCCTGGAATTTTGTATTAGGCTCATAAGTGATATGCTATACTTAGAGAAGCAAGGAAGTAAAGTACTTAAAATGATATCTGGCATCAAATAAGTGCTCAATAAATGTTACCTATTTGGGTTGTTTCAAATTATTCAACTCTTAGAACTAGTGTTGTGATAACTAAACCTTTGCCCATAAATCTTTACATTGTTGATTTTCCTAGGTTTAGTCCTAGAAATGAGATTACTGGGACTAAAATTACATCATGTATTTTCCAAATCAACCATAACTTCCTTCTTTTGGTACTTTTTTCCAGACATGGACTTGTCACCTAAGTAAAATTGAAGGTTACTAATTTGTAGAATTTTAGCACTTGGAGAGTCCTGAGAGACATCATTTTCTAGGGAAAGGAAGTCTACCCTATCCTAATAGACCTTCCACTCTCTACCCTTTCTAAAATTTTGAAATATCTATGGGGGTAGGATTTTTTTTTGATTATCACAACTACTGGGGCGAGTTATCAGCATTTGGGGGACAAGGGCCAGAAAGCCTTCATGTCCTCAATGTGTGAGACTGTCTTACACAATAAAGACTTGGCTTGCCCAGAAGGCCAGTGATTTTCCCAAGGGGTAATCCCTGAGACCAGTCCCTTCGTTTTATAGATGTGAAACAGTCCTGGAGAGGCAGGAGGTAAGCACATTCCTGCAGCTGCCTGGTGCTAGTGCTGTGGTGGGGACAGTGTCTTGTCTCGAAGTCCATTGCCTTTTACATGGTAATAGTTGGTCAGTCTTTTTTATTGAACTGCTTAAGTGATAAATGACTCACTAGTGGAGCTTAGTGTAATCATTGCCTTCGGTCTGAAAAGTTGTAACAAGATCATATGTGATAAAATGGAGTGCCCTTTGGCTCATGATGATATATTTGCTTTAGTTCTTAGTCATCAAAATGACTAAGATTCCTTGTTTGATAGACTACCTTTTAAAATAAGCTAAGAAACAATAATATGTGTATCAGAATTGGGGTCCTGAGTTCTATTTCCTTTTATGTCAGTGACTTGCTGGATGACTTCTTACAAGCCACTAAAATTTTGTTTACTATCTATATAATAAAAGCCTAAGTGACCATTACGGTGGAATAGCCAGAACGACTGGTCGCTATGATGTGCACTGACCACCAGGGGGCAGATGCTCAACGCAGGAGCTGCCCCCTGGTGGTCAGTGAGCTCCCACAGGGGGAGTGCTGCTCAACCAGAAGCCGGGCTCATGGCTGGAGAGTGCAGCGGTGGTGGCAGCACTAAGGAGCAGTGAGCTGAGCGGTAAGGAGCAGTGAGCTGAGCGGTAAGGAGCAGCAAGCAGGCGGGCAGTCAGGAGCGAGTGATCCCAGACTGTGAGAGGGTGCAGGCCGGGCTGAGGGATGCTCCCCCCACCCGGTGCATGAATTTCATGCTTCAGGCCTCTAGTCCTGTATAATAAAAGCATACTATCAGATTGTCCCCTCAGGCAGTCAGTCAACTGGGAGTTCAACCATCCAATATGACGTGCGTTGACCACCAGGGGGCAGCGTAGAACATGGGGGTGTCAGTGACATGGTGCTCAAGCAGGGGGCTGTGACCTCTCGCTGGCTACCCAAGGGCAGGGGTGACAGGGACAGAGGTGTGGAGAGAGGTGTGCCCGCCAAGCTCACTCCTCATGCTACCCTCCCTCCCCGCACCCCTCCCTCCCCCGGGATGCCAAGGTTCCCATGCTGGGAAAGCTCCCATGCTCAGGTACTGGGCACCCTCAAGGAACCTGCCCTGCACCACCATGAAGCCTTTTCTGGATGAGCTGGGCCACAGTGCGAGGACTGCAGGGGTCAGCTGGGAGAGAGCACGCTGTCTGCTCAGCTTCCATGTGGCACTGCTGGGCAGCCCAGAGGCCCACGCTGTGCCCTGGCCCGCAGTGTTTGACTGTGCTCACCATCCGACTGTGCTCACCGCATCTCTGTGTGGGGACTTGGACGCCGTGATTCAGGCAGAGGTGGATGCGCAGCGGCCCAGGTCATCTGGGACCTGCCCTTTCACACCAGAAGCTGGTGCTTCTATCATCAGCCAGGCCTAGGGACTGCACCCATGCACGAATTTCATGCATCGGGCCTCTAGTATATATATTATTGGTCGTGATGTCAGTCATGGCATTGCTTGTCTGATTTTGCTGCTTTTCTGGGTCTGGAGCTAAAACACAGCTGAGGTCTACATGAATGTGATGTGGGTCAGAACCTAATAAGTCCTGGGGGCTTAATGCTTAAGGGCTGTTCTCCAGCCCCCTCTAAGGGGGCTAACCGGCAAGACTAGCAACATGCCAGGGAGGAAAGGTCAGGGAGGGTCCTAATTGCACGACCAGGGATATGCTAGGTAGGGAAAGGTCACCCTGGGGGGCCAGCTCTTGGTTTCCCAGTTTTTTAATTTTTAATTTTTATTGATTTCAGAGAGGAAAGGAAGTGGGGGGAGGGAAGGGAGAGAGAGAGAGAGACAGAGAGAGAGAGAGAGAGAGAGAGAGAGAGAGAGAGAGAGAGAGAATCATTGACAGGCTCTTCTGCACACCGCTACTGGGGATCCACCCCATAACCTGGGCATATGCCTTGACCCTTCAGTCTGCAGGCTGACTATCCACTGAGCCAAACTGGCTAGGGCTTGTTTTCCCAGTTTTGCCAGTTGCTAGGCACCCAGGGCTTTCTTCTTTACTCTGCTCATGTCTGTCTAGCTGCCTACCACAAACAGTCCCAAGGCTTTGTTCCTAGGATTATTTGTTGCAGGTCAGAGCCTCGTTGTCCTGAGGGCTTAAGGGAGAGATGGTGTAAGGACTTATATGGGAATCCAATGAGACTATTCTCCAGCCCCTTATTCTAGCAAATCATGAGCAACATGCTGGGGAGGAAAGGTTAAGGGAGAATCCCAAATGCATGACCAATGATATGAAAGGTCAGAGGTTTAAACTGCATGACCAGCAATTTGCTAGGGAGGAAAGGTCACCTGGGGGAGAGGTCCCATCAACAATACTTGTTTTCCCAGTTACTTGGCATTTGGGGCTTTCCTTCCTGGTGACCTTCAGTACCTGGCCTATCCTTCTTAATCTGCTTATGTCGAACTGCCTACTATATCAAGAATATATCCTGCCCTCGCTGGTTTGGCTTATGAATAGAGCATCGGACTTCGGACAAAGGGTCCTGGCTTCGATTCTGATCAAGGGCATGTACCTTGGTTGCAGGCTTCTCCCGGCCTGGGCCCTGGTTGGGGTGTGTGCAGGAGGCAACCAATGGATGTATTTCTCTCACATTGATATTTTTCTCTCTCTTTTCCCCTCTCCCACTCTTTCTAAAGATCAATGGGAAAATATCATCTGGTGAGGGTTAAAAAATACACACACACACACACACACACACACACACACACACACGGAATAGATTATCACTGAAGAAGGAAAAAGATTATTTTTGTTTTGTGCTTCATATTTCTATACTGTTTTAAAACTTTAAAAGAATGTCTTATAGTTCTAGCCAGCATTGGTCAACGGTTAGAGCATCAGCTGGGGTATAGGAGGGTCTTGGGTTCGATTCCCCGTCAAGAGCACATACCTCAGTTGCAGATTCGATTCCTGACCCTGATCAGGGTATGTGTTGGAAGCAATGAATGGTTGTGCCTCCCTGACATTGATATTTCTCTCTCTCTCTTTCTCTCTGTCTCTTTTTTCTCTCTCCCCCTCCCTCCCCCCCCTCTCTTTCTCTCTCACTCTCTCATATCCCATTGCCCCCTTCCACTCTCTAAAATGTCAATGGAAAACATATTCTGGGGTGAGGATTAGGAACAACAAAAAAAGAATGTGTTATATATTGATTTTTCATTTAAATTCTTTTTTTTAATTTTAATATGTATGAAATCAGCTTATGTTTTAGAGTTGTTGGTGGGTCATAATTTAATTGCCAGTGTTCTGTTCTTTTTTCTTAATGGTTATTGTAGTATCATCTAGTTTACTACAATACAATTCTGACACTAACCACCAGAGTTTGCAAAGACTTCCAAGTTTAAGGGCGTAGTCCCCAAAAAGATTGTCCTTACTCCACATGCCGGCCATACTTCTGACCTACTGGATACAAGTTAGGAGGTTGCCTTGGTCCCTTCGGGTTCAGTAATTCACTAGAATGACTTCAAATGCAAGAAAGCATACACTTACAATTACAGTTTTAGTATAAAGGATACAAATCAGGACCCATCCAGCCAAATGAAGAGACACATAAGGGTCCTGAAGGTAGAACTTCCCAACTCTCATTCACAATCCCAGGACATTAATGTGTTCACTCACCAGGAAGCTCCATGGAACTTTGGTACAGTTTTTATTGGGTAGACTTGAATGATCATGTGCTGGGAACGCAACTTTCAGCCTTCACTCCCCTCTCCTCCCCCCCCCAAGATAGGCTGGCTCCTAGTTGCAGCCTAATCCTCTCCTCACGTGGTTGGTCTTTCTGGTGACCAGCTCCTGTCCTGAGTCATCATATCTCTTAGTATAAACTCAGGGGTGATGCAAGGGGCTCATGAATAAAGCACTCCCATTACTCAGGAAATTCCTAGGATTTAGAATCTCCCTCCCAGTTACCAGGGACAAACACTACTAAGATTCTTTATTGTACAACAATGATACATAAAAAATAACATATATATAATCCTGACCTGAGGATATGCTTATTGATTTTAGAGAGAGAGAAAAAAAGATAAAAACATCAGTGTTAGAGAGAACATTAATTGGTTGCCTTTCCTATATGCCCCGACCGGGGATTGAACCTGTGACCTAGATATGTACCCTGATTGGAAATTGAACCCAAAACCTTTTGGTATATGGGACGATACTCCAACAAACTGAACCATACTAGCTAGGAGAAAAATAGCATATTTTTCAAATGATAGTACATTGGACTTAATGGAATAAAGTCATTTAAAACAAGTTTTTAGGTTCCTTAGTATAAGTTAACATATGAAGTGCTTTGCATTCTCTTCCGTGTAAATTATTTTAACTACATAAAATAATGTGGTTTGCCTAAAAGAAGTTAGGTTTTGTACTAATTATGTGACTCTCTGAGCCCCATTTTTCTTTTTTGCAAAATAGGCATAGCCTTGTAAAATGTAAAATACTTCTAGCCTAGGGTCAGACATGGAGTAGACATTCATTGAAGTATCCTTGTTGTTGCTGTCTGTCTTATTATCTGTATTGCTGATCTTAACATTTGCAGATTTTACCTTTATAAGTGGCCAGGATTGAGTTTTTAAAATGTATGTTTTATTGATTTTTACAAAGAGGAAGGGAGAGGGATAGAGAGTTAACGACATCGATGAGAGAGAGACATCAGTCAGCTGCCTCCTGCACGCCCCCTACTGGCTATGTGCCCGCAACCAAGGTACATGCCCTTGACCCGAATCGAACCTGGGACCCCTCAGTCTGCAGGCTGATGCTCTATCCACTGAGCCAAACTGGTTAGGGCTAAGTTTTAATCTGAATTTGATGTCCAGAGTGCTGCACTGTTTTGTTAGGATCATTGATATAATGTATTATTTTCTTTCTTGGATTTCAATAATATGAACTTTTGCCTCTAATTATTATTAATAAAATTTTGTTGTTGCCGAAACTGGTTTGGCTGAAAGGTCCCAGGTTCAATTCCGGTCAAGGGTACATACCTTGGTTGCGGGCACATCCCCAGTAGGGGTTGTGCAGGAGGCAGCTGATCGATGTTTCTCTCTCATCAATGTTTCTAACGCTCTATCTCTCTCCTTTCCTCTCTGTAAAACAATCATTAAAACATTAAAAAAATTTTGTTGTTGTTGTTAACCCTTACCTGAGGTTATTTTCCCCCTTGATTTATTAGAGAGAGAGGAAGGGAGAAATGGAGGAAGGGAGAGAGAGAGAGAAACATTGATGCTAGAGAGACACACATTGATTGGTTGCCTCCCACACTTGGCCTGCAACCGAGGTATGTGACTATAACCAGAATCGAACCTGTGACCATTCAGACCTCAGGCCAACACTCCAGTCACTGAGGCAGACCGGCTGGGGCAGTGGTCGGCCAACTCATCAGTCAGTAGAGCCAAATATTAACAGTTCAATGATTGAAATTTCTTTTGAGAGCCAAATTTTTTAAACTTAAACTTCTTCTAATGCCACTTCTTCAAAATAGACTCGCCCAGGTCGTGGTATACTGTGGAAGAGCCATACTCGGGGGACAAAGAGCTGCATGTGGCTTGTGTGCTTTCTGTCTGTGGTGCAGTCTGCCAAACACGGGGCTAGGGCATTTTTGTGAAGTGATACTTGGAATGAAATTTATTCCTTTCTTAATTGTGGATACTATTTAAAATAACTGTTGGCTACTATTGGCTAAGAACTATAAACCAGTGTTGATAGCATTACTGTATTGGTTGAGAAATAACCATATGCATATATATTCAGATTCACAAGGGCATAGTAACTACTAGAAACCTTAGAAGCAAACTAAAAACGATTTCATTAGTCTTACTGTCTTTCTTTAAAGCAAGTTAGAAGTATTTCAAATGCTGAGTGTTGTGATTTCTTTATTGCCAACAATACTCTCTGCTACACCTGTTTAACAGTACTGTATATAATTTTCCTTTGATATTGAGAGTTTTAACAAATAGCTAATACCAGCCATTTAAACTTTTGAAACTTTGAAACACAAAGTTGATCTGTAAGCATATTACAGCATTTTCCTCCCCCTTACTCTCTACTCTTTTAAGCAGATGAGTTTAATAAGTAAATGGAATTAGTCCCTCATTTTACTTGTTTTTGCAGTTCTTGAAATATCTCTTGTTTACTCATTTATGCTAAATTAATAAGAGCAGATGTGGAGATCCTCTTGATTTTTTTTTTCTCCCACCAGAGAAAATACTTTCTTTAGGTGGATATTGTAATATAGAGAGGTTTCAAATTTTTTAAAATTTTATTCTTTATTGAATTTATTAGGTGACATTGGTTAATAAAACTATAGGTTTCAGGTGTATAGTTCTATAATACATCAATCTACAGAGCCTTTTTAGGAAAGGAGATTTGATCATTTGAACACTGAAATTAGGATGTTTCCATTTCCCTGTGTTTTTCTAGGGAGAAGTTGAAAACTTGAACTAGTGAGATTTAACCTGAAAGTATTATTTCTTGGTCCTAAATATGTGATCATTATATGGAATTTGATATTTAAATATATTAAACTCTGTATCCAAAAATAACAGCAGGGTTATATTAGAAAGATATCCTGGAAATGGAGTAGACGTTTGAGTTCTAAAAGACCCTAAAGATGAGCTGGCCCCATGTGGTTCTTAAGCAGTCTCTCTTAAAATATTGGTGACAGATGGCTTCCTAGCTCTGCGAGCTATTTTGAGAGGCAGTCTGTTTCATTATTCTTCCTCGTTTTTAACCCGTTTACCTGTGCAATAACTTCTCATTTTTCCTAGTCCCATTCTTTGGAGCAATACAGAGCAAGTCTAATTCCTTTTGACAGTGGGAGATATAGATAGCTTCTTACGCCCTTGGTCTCTTTGTCTTCAAATTAATCCTTTGTCAGTTTCATATTACATGGCTAATTGACTTTTCCAGGAGACAGTTTATAGAAATCTCTCTTAAAATGCACCTTTCTTAGAAGAATTCTACCATTACATGGCGAAAATGCCTACTACTGTCATAGTCCATGGTGAATTTTTATTTTATCCAACTAAAGATTAACTGTAACTGATGTGTTTATTCTGAAAAGGTTATTTTTTGTTTCGATTAAATTGAACATTTATTAGTCTTCATTGGCTTTTAGTTCTTTGGTCATTCTCCGTGCAGTAGTTCCGAGTTTAGAGGGAATATGCTAATTGACCATCACACCATCACAAAAGATGGCTGCACCCACAGCTGAGGCCAAGTTCCCACAAGGAGCCTTAACAGACCATCAGCAGGAACCTGAGGCCCCCACCCTCCCCCACCCCCGTGGGGCTTGACAGGGGAGCTCAGGCCATGTCCTTCACCCAGCAGGACTTGACAGGGCATGTCAGGCTGCACTCCGCACCTGGCAGAGCTTGACAGGGGACCTCAATGTGCGCTTCCTGTCCTGGTGCTGGGCTAGAGGACCTCAGGCTGCTCCTCCTGCCCCAGCACCAGGCCAGGAGACCTCAGGCTGCAGCCCGCACCCATCAAGGCTTGACAAGGGACCTCAGGCCATGTCCCCACCCTAGCACCAGGCCGGGGGACCTGAGGTTGCTCTGCCCTGCCTGGCAGGGCTTGACAAGGGACCTCAAGATACACCCACAGTGCTGGGTCGAGGGAATTCAGGCCATACCCCCCACCCAACGGGGCTTGATGGGGGACCTGAGGCTGCACTCCACTGCTGGTGGGGCTTGATGGGGAATTTGAAGCTGCGCCCCACCCTTAACAGGGGACCTCAAGGCCATGTGCTGGGGGAACTCAGGCCATGTGCTCTGTCCTGGCACCAGGCCAAGAGATCTGAAGCTACGTCCCCTGCCCGGTGAGGCTTGACAAGGGTAGGACGGCCATATCTGGATTTAGCCCAGTGGTGGTGGGGGAGGGCGGCCAGATCTGGGTCTTACGCAATTTTGAGGCACATGTGGTGGACGGGGACTTGACTCTGGGTCCTATGGTGCGCCCCAGACTCTGACAGGAGGAAAGTTTTCATATACATTTTACTAATTTTCTTTCATCTTTGACACTTCTATTATAGAGAAAGGGCAAATAGCAATATTAAATTATTTCCTCTAATTAATCTCCTTTTAATATGCACGAATTTCGTGCACCGGGCCACTAGTAGAATATAAAAGTCTGAACTGAGCAGTCAGGAGGGGCCAGGTGGTAGTTTTATTTTATTTTATTTTATTTTAGCTTAGTTTAGTCCAGTTTTTTTGTGCTCATCAGTATGATTTCCACTCCTCAATGATCATTTTTTAAAGAAGTATATTTTTGTTGATTTCAAGAGAGTCAGAGAGAGGGAGAGAGAGATAGAAACATCAATGATGAGAGAGAATCATTGATTGGCTGCCTCCTGCACGCTCCCTGCTAGGGATTGCCCGCAACCTGGGCATATGCCCTTACAGGGAATGCAACAGTGACCTGGTTCATAGGTGAACCCTTCAACCATTGAGCCACTGTGCCGGGGCTCCTCAGTTATCATTTTGATGCATTTCTTTACCTTCAGCTTTGTAGCATTATGTTCTTTGTTACTTAAATCTTATTGGCAATAGTATTTTCTAGTTCTTTAGCCACAAAACAGATGTCCTTCATATATTTTTGCCATGAATGGGGAGGTGTATTGTGTTACTTCTTAATACAATCCTTAAGTTTTCTAAACAGAATCCTTTTAAGACATAAAGATTAATGTTCTTCAAATCTTTTGAGTATACATAGATTTTCCTATACCTGTTTTTTGTTTTTTCAGGTAGGGAATATTCTATTTTTATTCTAAGTAAAATTTGGTTCCAGTCCTAAGATTTTTAAAATATTAGTTGTTATATACTATTGAACACTACTACGTACAGGATATTTTTCTAAGTACTGTACTTTACATATGATGTAATATTTTGTTGTAAGTAAATACATTTAATAACAACTGCTAGATACATTTAATAACAACTGCATAAGTTAGGTACTGTTGTTATTCCCATTAGAATGATGAGGAATTTAAGACAATGAGGTTAAACAACTTGTCCAAGGGCATGTAGTTAAGTGGCAGAACTGACTTTTGGAGCCTGTACTCTTAGCCACTCTGTATTTCTAACTATTTGTTTTCTTATAAAAGAATTGTAAAAGAGTTGTCTTGTTTTAATTGCTGATGTAGTCCTGGCCATAAAAATATATATTGATCATTTAAAAAAATATTTTTAAGTCTGTGTGATTTAAAATATGCCGTGTCACCAGGAGCTACAAATGGTTACTTGACATTCTGATTTTATTTTAGCTTTCAGTCAGGATCATGTAGTATAATGATTTCTGGGGACTTAATTAGGTCATTTTATTCCCAATTTTTTTTTTGGAAAAAATGACTATGAAGCCAGTGGCAATACATAGTACCTGGAAAATAGTAGGTAATCCAAGTTTGCAGCTCTAATTGTGTGTGAAGCTTATGTGAAATCAGATGCGATAAACTATAACCTTTTATATTTCATTAGAGGCCTGGTGCACGAAATTCGTGCATGGCGGGCCGGGGGGGGGGGGGCATTGTCCCTCAGCCCAGCCTGCACCCTCTTCAATCTGGGACATCCTTCTCACAGTTTGGGACCATTGGCTCCTAACCGCTCGCCTGCCTGCTTGCTTGATTGCCCCTGACTGCTTTTGCCTACCAGCCTGACCTGTCATTGGCCCCTAACCACTACCCTGCTGGCCTGATTGACACCTAACTGCTCCCTTGCCGGCCCGATTGCCACCAACTGCCCTCCCCTGCCACGACCTGCCTCTTCCATGCGAGGCGTCGGAGACACTGGGACTGGCCTCCTCTGTGCTGCATGGAGCCATGGGATGCCCAGGCCTTACTGTGTGGAGCAGGCGACGGGCCCTACCTCTGCTGTGCCTGTGGCCACTACCTTGTGGCGGCCACCTTGTGGCGATGTTGTGCGGGAGGGCGTGAGGATGACGTAGGCTTTTATTAGTATAGGTAATTTTACTGCCTTTAAATTTGGACCAGAGGTTCTTTTTTCTTTTCTTTTTTAAAATATATTTTATTGATTTTTTTACAGAGAGAAAGGGAGAGGAATAAAGAGTTAGAAACATCAATGAGAGAAACATCGATCAGCTGCCTTCTGCACTGGGGATGTGTCCACAACCATGGTACATGTCCTTGATCAGAATCGAACCTGGAACCCATCAGTCCACAGGCTGATGCTCTGTCCACTGAGCCAGACCGGTTTTGGCAGACCAGAGGTTCTTAATGAACCCTGTAGGGGTCCCTGAAACGCTTGGAAGAGGTCTGTGAGGTCAAAACTATTTCATAATAATATTAAGACATTGATTTTCTGTTTTACTTTCAGTCTTTCATGCATGTACAGACAGTTTTCTAGAGGGTAAATAGCATGTTACCACAGCAGATTGAATTTAGAAGCAGATCTGAGAATCTAGCTGTTTTCTATATAACGAACAATTTACAAAAATGTGAAACAGTGCTGTTCTTTTCTCCAAAGTTGATTTATTTTGGAAAAGATATTTTTCAAAGAATATTATTTATGTTAACATCATTGGATTATTGTTGCTTAAAAATGAATAAACACAAAATAATCAGGAAGTGAATAAACAAAATTTTGGGAATTCTTAATTTTAGTTTCTAATTCAGTAGATATCAATCCCCATATAAACAAAAGCTCTTTGGTGTCCTTAAAGACCACAGAGGGATCCTGGGACCAAAACCTTCCAGCACCACTTACTTAGATTAGTTGTATCACATGATATTAACAAAAATCTTGATATAGAATTGGACATCTAAAGCATAATAAAAGATTTAAAAAATGAGATGAAGCATTTTGATTAGTTATTAACTATTTTTCTTTTGAATTGTGCGAGCAGGAGACTGGAACCCACCGAACGGCCTCTTCAGATTGTGTACGATTACTTATCCAGGCTGGGCTACGAGGACCCTGTGCGCATACAGGAGGAGGCCGCCAATCCCGACCTCGGCTGCATGCTTCGGTTTTATGGTGGTAAGAATTTACAGTGGCTTTGTGAACCTGCTAACTGCTTTCAGTGGATCATTTATGCCTCTGTCTGTCTTCAGCTTTTAAAAAGAATTTCATTAAAACCTGTTTTTAAGCCAATGAACTAATGTAGTTAAACGATATAAACAAGGGGTGGTGGTTAACAGAAGACTTAGAAGAATTAGCCAAAGATATCTTTTCTTTTTATTTTTGCTCTTTTAAACAGTGTTTTGCTGACTTAATAGAATTATTTTTTACCTTTGTCAGAATATTGATGAAATCATGCTTTAATATAGTTTGAATGAGTAAATTATGTTTGGGCAAGAGGTTTTAAAAACACATTATTTTTTAAAAGGCAATATATGTATTTATAAAAGGTAAACATATCTATAGATAAAGTGTAATTGGCTTATGTAGTATATGTAGCAAATTGCCTCAAAGCTTAGTGACTTAAAATGATAATAAATATTTATTATCTCATAGTTTCTGTGGGTCAGAAATAAGGAGAGATTTAGCTGGATGGTTTTGGTGAGCGCCCCAAGATATTGTAGTCACTCTATTGGTTGAAGCTATATGTTAACCTGAAAGCTTAAGTTGGGCTAGAAGATTCAAATCTAACAAGGCTCACTCATATGGCTATTGGTAGAAGGTCTCAGTTCCTTACCTAAAGACGGTCTCTGGCTTTGCAAGAGATCTCAATTCCTCGCTCTTTGGACATGACTATGTAGGTCTGCCTAAGTGTCTTTATGACATGGTAGCTAGCTTCCGCCTGTGGTGAGACACTCAACACAGGCCTCCATGATTTTTATGATCTGCCCTCATGAGCTGTCACTATTTTACCACTTTCTGTTTACTGGAAGTGAGTACAAATATAGCCCACACTGTAGAGAAGGGAATCAGGCCTCACTATTTGAGGAGAGGAGTATCAATAATCTTAAAACCATCACAAAAAGTTATGCTTCCCTGTCACCTTGCTTCTTCAAGAAACTTTTGAATTCAGAGACAACTTACTATTAACAGAAAGTTATTTTTGAAGTATTTTCTTTGAAGCAAATAGCTTAGTAATCACGTGTAGTCTTTGGTGAATTCATTTTGTTAGAATATAGTGTTAACAAGGCCAGGGTCAAGAAGGCCTAAGTTCAAACTGCTGTGGTTGCCAGATATAAAAGGTACCTGGTACTCCAAGCAGCCATTATATAAATGCTAGTTATCAGACTCACTGAAGAGGGAATGCTGGGGGAAAGTAAGTGGAATGACTGACTGGCTCAGTGCAAATTCATGATATAAAAAGTTGAAGATAACATATTTAACTAAAGATGAGTGGGTAGCATAATCAGTCATGGAGATTAAGAGAACACATTTATTAACTCCTTTCTTGTTTATGAGGAAATGCAGTCCAGAAGGGAAGGTGTGAGGTACCATAACTCCCAGCTTGAGTTTTTCTTTCTATATCATGTTCTGTGCACATAATGTTTAAGACAGTTTTTTTCCCCAAAGAACATAAACACAGACAAAAGAAGCCAGATACAAAAGAATCACATGTTTCCATTCATTTAAAGTTCAAAAATAGGCATCACTTAGCTATATAGCTTAGAGATATGTGACAGTTCTATCTGCCCATTGAACTCTGTTCTTTCCTTCTTCCATAATAATAGAGTTGTGGTTGGGCACAGGACTGCCCAGTTACACCTCATTTCCCAACCGTTTTTGCAGTTGGGTATGCACATGTGGTTCAGTTTTCTTCACTGGTATGGGAGGAATTGTGTGCCACTTCTATATCTGGTTTGTAAAGCTACCCATTCATGCTTCTCAATGCTCTTTCCACCTCTGTGGGCTAGGCTGCAATCATCACAGTAATATTGAAGTCATGTGCTGAGAATG